>CAWUFW010001151.1:630833-1261666 GCA_963921515.1 Calotriton arnoldi | reverse complement strand
TTTTAGGAAGAAACTGAAAATATGGCTGTTTAGCACCCACATTCAATTTAATCAGGCCTTATGTCTCTCTCCTTGACTCTGATCTCTGGTCCAGCAGGGGACACATTGATAAGATGTAACCAAGCGCTTTACAAATGATCTTACTTACTTTACTTACACTTCATATAAATTGCAGCATACAATTCAGCTCTAGGGACCATTTCTCGATACATAAAATAGCAGCCGCAACTTTTCTCTTAGGTTGCAGCCAGTCCAGCCAATCAGGGCCTTGCTGGCAGTGCATAACTTTGTGGATTCCCCGTGGGGGATCCGCGAAGGGTTCGTGTCCCTAGATATATAAGTTTGCTTTTCCTTTAATATCTCAAAAAATAATGAAACTATTTTCACCAAATCACAAAAAGGGCTCTTTCTGGACCAAGAGCTACCTCTCTGCCAAATTTGGTATAAATCAATCCACCGGTCCTGGCTGTAGTTGTGTTCAAAATCCTTATGGGAAATTGCATGGGGGAAAAAGCATTTTGGACACTCCCTTTTTCTCAGTCCCTGCTTAAGAAATCACCCCGAAACTTTCAACACAGCCGCTGAACTGAGTGTCGTACTAATTTTGGAAATTTTGTGATGATTCGTCAAACGGCACCAAAGTTATTGGCAAACAAAAAATTATTTTCCTATGGAAACTAGGTCCTAACTATAACAACATACTGGCGACCACCAGTATATATATTACCTACTAGCGGTCACCCATTCACCTGTTGAGGATGAGGAGAAAGATACACCACCTACAAGAAAATTGAGTGATGTGTGAAAGAAATACCTTAAGGAGAAAAGAAGGATATAGCTAAATATGTGCAGTGCAGTATTTGCAGCAAGCAGTTCTCCAGGGGCATAGAAGTATGCACATGGGACAAGTTCCATGTAGAAGCACTTAAAAACATTCCATGGAAGGGTCTACAACTGGATGATGCGGGGGAAAGCAGGTGCAGCAGGGCATTCCACCTCTACAGCACCTTTGGCAGGACCATCATCAGCTGCAGTCATTACAATACCAGCTGCCTGCGAAGAATTGAGTGAGATGATTACTCACTGTTTGAAATACCACATGCTTGTCACTGTAAAATATCTTCTGTCAGTGTATTCTTGGATACAGTGAAAAAGCATTGCTGTTAGTTTTTTTTTTGCTTCCAGTTGCCCCATAATGTTTTTTGAAAACTGAAGTGAGTTGCTTCTTTGAATTTCCCTATCCTTTTACTACCCTGTTTACTTTTTCAAAAAAGAATCCAAGAAAAAAATAAAAAAACATAAAAAACCCTTCCACAATAAAACTATGGGCCCGATTCACAAAAGTAATCTGAGACAAAATCCTAACTTTTCGCCTTTCGGTATTCACAAAGGGTCATTTCGGAGTAGTAAAGTTAGGAATCCTAACTTTACTACTCCTAAATGTCCTTTGTGAATACCGAAAGTCGTAAAGTTAGGATTTTGTCTCAGTTAAACTTAAGTTTTGGTCTTAAAATCCTAACTTTACGACTTTCAGTATTCACAAAGGGCATTTAGGAGTAGTAAAGTTAGGATTCCTATCTTTACTACTCCTAAATGCCCTTTGTAAATACCGAAAGTCGCAAAGTTAGGATTTTGTCTCAGATTACCTTTGTGAATCGGGCCCTATTCTTTTTAGAACCACCATCTGGTCAAACAAAGAGCTAACTCTGTGTTTTTAATGTATCAGTCTCTGTATCAGAGTGTGGCTGGGTGTGTCAGTGGCTGTATCGGTGTTTCCCTGGGTTGTAAGTGGCTCTATCGATGTGTTAGTGGGTGTGTTAGTGGGTGTATGAGTGTTTGCCGGAGTGTGTCTGTGGTTGTATCAGTGTGTGCCTGGGTGTGTCAGTGGCTATATAAGTGTGTGTCTGGGTGTGTCAGTGTCTGTAACAATATGTGTCTGTGTATGTTAGCGTCTGTATTAGTGTGCGGCTGGGTGTGCATATGGGTGTTTGAGAGGCTATATCAGTGATTGGCTCAATGTCTCAATGTCTCAATGTCTAAGTGGCTGTATCAATATATGGCTGGGTGTGTCATTGGCTGTATGAGTATGTGCCTGGGTGTGTCAGTTTCTGTATCAGAGTGTGGCTGGCTGTGTCAGTAGTTGTATCAGTGCATGTCTGGATATGTCAGGGGCCGTATCGGTGTGTTCTTGGGTGTATTAGAGGTTGTATCAGTGTGTGCCTGGTTCTGTCAGTGGCTGTATTGGTGAGTGCCTGGGTGTGTCAGTGACCGTATTGGTCTGTGTATGGATGTGTCAGTCTCTGTGTTGCTTTTATATTGTATGGGTGGGTGTGTGAGTAGCTGTATTGGTGTATGGGTGTGTGTGTGTGAATGTATCAGAGTATAGCTGGGAGTAAGAGTGGCTGTATTAGTGTGTGGCTTGGTGTGTGAGTGGCTGCATGTGTATATCAGTGGATGTGTGAATGACTTTATGGGTGGATGAGTCTAGATAAGTAGGTGTTTGATTGTGTAAATGGGTGTGTGACTTACTGTATGGGATTCTGGGTAGGTGTGTGAGCGTATGTGTGGGTGTGTCAGTACCTGTGTGAATGACTTTATATGTATGTGAGTTAATGTATGAGTACCTGTATGGGTGTGTTTGTGACCCATAAGTTAAATTAGTAATACACCTTTTTATAGGATTTTGAGTGGGTGTGTGAGTGTATGTGTGGGTGTGTCAGTACCTGTGTGAATGATTCTATAGGTATTTGAGTTGATGTATGAGTACCTGTATGGGTGTTTTTGCAACCCAAAGTAAAATTAGTAATTTACATTTTTATAACTTTACAAATACATTTTATTAACACATTACAATACAATGCAAACTAAACAATTAACAAATAAACATAACTTATTGAACTATTTATAAAATACAGGAGCACACCCAAACCTTAACGTCTGATTAGCTACACTAGGGCCCCACCCATGTACTTGCAGTGCTGCTGTCTGCTTACTTTACATCTACAAATTTGATAAATATGATGGTATGCCAACATGGCACTAATGAGTACTGGTATCGTCGTCATCATGGTGAGCTAAAGTGTATGTTGCGAAATTTAGGAACACCAACTTTGTTTCTTACCCTCAGTTGTGCAGAATATCAATGGGAATACTTACATGCCTTTTTGAGAGAAGCAAACAGTAAAATTAAAGGCATCAAATTTAAGACACCAGGTGAACTTAAAGATAGAGTTGTGTATTAGCTAAGTGTATGCAGTGTAACCTCAGCGGCAAGCAATTATCAAGGGAGAATGGTAAACAGTATTCTCATGGGAAAAGTGCCATGTGAAAGCATGTTAAAACCATCCATGAAAGGACATACAATCACTTGATGTGGGAGAAGGCAAGTGGAGGAGAAGTACACTCACCATCTGCAGTAGTCTTTTGGGAACATTCAAATGTTCAACAAATAACAGTACGAGCTTACTGCAATAAGTTATCTGAGATGGTACAATTTAAACCAAACAATAAACAAATAGACCCAACATAACTTATTTAACTATTTACAAATACACTTTTTGTGCACAATTACTTCAGATCGACGTAGGTATGTATTTAGACAAGCAAGGATAACCTAGCCCTGTACTGGATGAAGAGATGCCACCTGCAAAAAATGAGTAATGTTTGGAAACAATTTAGTGATCCTTCATGTGAGAAAAAGGTTAGTGACGAGTTTATCCAGCGTAATCTGCAGCAAGCAATTATTGAGACACACTGTGAAGAAATATTCCCTTGAGACAAGTTCCATGTGGAAGCAGATCAAAACTATTCATAAATGCATGTACCATTGCATGATGCAGGAGAAGGCAGGTGCAGCTGGACAACAAACATTATAGTAGTAGTCTTAGGAGAATGGTTGTAACTGGCTTTCATAACTGCTCCAGCTGTCTGCGACAATTTATCTGAGATGGTCAATCACTGTGGCAAATGCCAGATGCCCATAGTTGTAAAGATGTTTGTGGCTGCATAGCTTGATACAGTGAAGAATCACCGTTGTTTATTATTTTTTTTGCCACCTGTTGAACCTTCATGTTTTTCACAGGCTGAAGTCAGTTCCTTCTTCCCAGTTGTCTTCACAAAATAGAGAAAAAACGCATCAAACTGTGAGAAAACCTTCTTAAAAAACAACAGTACTTTTTACAACCATTTCATCTGGTCAAAGAAAGAGCTAACTGTGTTTTCATGTTTATGTTCAATTCTCTGTTTAAGTGTTTATGAGGTTTTGTATGTGTATATGTCACACATCCACATAAGTAAAATAACATAGTATACATGAGTACTTTAATATTCTTGAAAGGGAATAAACCTATAAAGTGTTAAAGAAGTTACTAGCACATGTTTTCCAATCTCATCTACAATACTAAAATGGAAATGAATGTACAAGTGAGTGTATGGGTGTGTGAGTGAGTATGTCAGTAGGTACATCAGTGCATAAGTCAGAGTGCAAGTGGCTGTATGGTTTTCTAAATAGGTATGTGAGTGGCTGTATAGGAGGGTGACTAGGTGTATCACTGGGAATATGAGACAGTAAGTGCATCTGTAAGTGACCGAAACTTAAAAGTACATGTGTTACCTTTTAACTAAATAGCACCCTGCCCTTTGAGTTACCTAAGACCTACCTTAGGGGTGACTTATGTGTAAGAAAAGGATAGGCTTGACAAGAGGTTTCATATGCCAAATCGACATGGCAGTAAAACTGCACACAGTCTAAGCAGTGGTATGCCTTAGGTTTAAAGGGTTACTTGTATGGAAGGCATAATGAGTTCTATAGACCCACTACTACTATTTCATTTATAGGCCCTGGCCACAGGTAGGGACTCCTAGAGACTTACAGATTAATTAAATATCCTAATTGTGGTTAAGGCAACCAAACCATGTTTAGTGAAGAGCACATACACTTTACAACTAGCAGTGGTAAACTGTTCAGATTGATAAATATCAAAGGGAGAGAGAGGAAAGGTACTGGAGCCAGTTCACTTCCCCGGGTATAATATGTATGTATCAAGGAGAACTAGCTATGGGGTGGGTGCTCCTAGTGTATGTTTGTTCTATGGAAATCACATTTTGGTTTTTAGAAGGCCCTCACTCACCAACCTAGTTGGTGACATGCTTCATCATCGGACCCCACCCAAGGTACCGAGTGCACCTTGGGTGTGCTACGACGCCTGGATACAGCGGAGCCGGTTTTGTACCGTGAAAGTGCGGTGAAGGTGGGTGAGTGAATGTTAAAAAACTGTCCAATGGGTCCCACGGAACAAAAAGGACTATTTTAATGTATGGGCCCTTGGCAGTAATTAAAAACGAGAGACGGATATCTTAGGAGGTCTAAAGTAACTCCGATATCCTAATCAGTCAACATGTTTCAGCCATGCTCTCTTTAGTGGGATGGCTTTCTTCAGGACCTTATGTGTAGTGCAAGTTAAGTGATGGTCTAGAAAAGTGTTTTTAAAAGACCAACTATGTGGCGCACGCGCTAAGGTGCGTTATGTGATAGAGGATATTTTCCTCTAACGGCGCATTCCTGTAGGAAAAAAGTGACAGACAAACATACAAACAAAGAAACATTTAAAATGCTAATATAGCACATAGGGGCAAGTGATTCAGGAGCGAGGTGTCCGTGCTCTATGCGGGCAATGGCGTAGTGAGGACGGAATGTGGCGTTCAGTGAGTAGTTAAAACAGACGCCTAGTTATTATGCGTTACCATGTGGTAATCAATGTACGTCTTACATGGTGCTTAGAGAATACACATAAAACATACGTAATTCCTTACTCAGAGAGTATCTGGAAAATGCCCCATGAGTTCCATGTGGGGGCCCGACCTGTAGTCACACTCTATGTGACAATGGAAAGAAAACAAAAGCATTTAAAAACTTACACGACTAGTTGGCGATGGGAAGCTGCCACCAGCGTGTCAGCATTGCAGCATTGTAGCATGCCCCCATGAGTACCCACTTACTTCGTCAAGGTCAAAGACCCGCCTCGGTACCTACTGCGGCCGTCATGGAGTTCCGTGGTTGTGAGTCCAGTGCCGGGAAGGTACTTAAATACCTTGCTGATGGATCAGGTGCGAGCAGGCCCGCTGATTGGAAGCCTCTGGGAACTGCTAGATTGGTTCCAGGTGCGGGCAAATGCTGTGCCGCAAGTAGCGTCTGTGAAGAGAATAAACAGAAAGAAAAGACGCGCACCGGCACGTATGTCGGGCGCTAATGTGTATAAAGTTTTGTTGACACCAAAGACACAACTTGTGTCAGATGTTTTTTTTTTATCTGTGTATTTACAAAATGAAGTGAAGAGGCTGAAGAAAGTAGGAATATAAAAAATAATAATAATATCGCAAATGAGAAGAAAGACTCAGCTTCCCAATGTGGGAGTTTGAAGGCTCTGTTGGTACATGGCAGAGCGCATGAACTGGTTACGTGTGTGGTGTGACGGTACCCAATGGTAATGGGCTATGTGCAGATGCATATAGCATGAGTGGTGCTGGTGATATGTAGGTCGTAGCACCACCAAAACGGCGCAACTACAATGCATAATGGCAATATGAGTTTAAGGGTTCATGTGGAATTGTCATAAGATTGTAAGCCATGTAGGGCGCACGTTCATAAGTATGGTAATGATGTACAGCGTAGTGTCAGCCCAGCAATGTGTCCATGTTCATCAACATAGGTCGCCTCCATCCCTGGTACAACAGAGCCGTGTAGACAGAGAGCTCCCTGCCGCCTATATGCCAATTTTTCCAGTCTCCATAGTCACACACACGTGTCTATTGACAGTACTGACACACTACGCAGTCGTGTAAGTTTTTAAATGCTTTTGTTTTCTTTCCATTGTCACATAGAGTGTGACTACAGGTCGGGCCCCCACATGGAACTCATGGGGCATTTTCCAGATACTCTCTGAGTAAGGAATTACGTATGTTTTATGTGTATTCTCTAAGCACCATGTAAGACGTACATTGATTACCACATGGTAACGCATAATAACTAGGCGTCTGTTTTAACTACTCACTGAACGCCATGCTCCGTCCTCACTACGCCATTGCCCGCATAGAGCACGGACACCTCGCTCCTGAATCACTTGCCACTATGTGCTATATTAGCATTTTAAATGTTTCTTTGTTTGTATGTTTGTCTGTCGCTTTTTTCCTACAGGAATGCGCCGTTAGAGGAAAATATCCTCTATCACATAACGCACCTTAGCGCGTGCGCCACATAGTTGGTCTTTTAAAAACACTTTTCTAGACCATCACTTAACTTGCACTACACATAAGGTCCTGAAGAAAGCCATCCCACTAAAGAGAGCATGGCTGAAACATGTTGACCGATTAGGATATCGGAGTTACTTTAGACCTCCTAAGATATCCGTCTCTCGTTTTTAATTACTGCCAAGGGCCCATACATTAAAATAGTCCTTTTTGTTCCGTGGGACCCACTGGACAGTTTTTTAACATTCACTCACCCACCTTCACCGCACTTTCACGGTACAAAACCGGCTCAGGTGTATCCAGGCGTTGTAGCACACCCAAGGTGCACTCGGTACCTTGGGTGGGGCCCGATGATGAAGCATGTCACCAACTAGGTTGGTGAGTGAGTGCCTTCTAAAAACCAAAATGTGTTTTCCATAGAACAAACATACGCTAGGAGCACCCACCCCATAGCTAGTTCTCCTTGATACATACAAACTGTTCAGATTCCCAAGGCAAACTGGGTGTCTCAGTATGTGAGTGAGTGTCTTAATGACTGTATGGGTATTCAAATGGATATGTAAAAAGTTGTATGGATTACTAACTGACTGTGTTAGTCTGTGTTTAGCTCTGTAACTGTGTGTTCAAGTGGCTCTGTTAGTGGTGGATACATAAGTGCTGTGTGGGTGTGGGAATGTATGTGTAAGTGCCTCTGTCACTCTCTCACTTGGTGTGTGAGTGGCAGTAACATTTTGTAAATAGGTATGTGAGTAACTGTATGGGTGGGTGACTGGGTGTATAACTGGGTATATAGTCGTGTAAGTGCATGTGTAACTGGCTGTCTGAGTGTTGAGTATATGAATGGCTGTACAGGTGTGTCAGTGGGTGTGCCAGTGCCTGTATGAGTGTGTAAATAATTAGGTAAGTGTATGGATAGGTGAGTGAATGGGCGTGTGAATGATTTTATGGGTGTGTGACTGAGAGTGGCAGTCACTGTCTGGCTATATGAGTGGTGGGTACAAAAGTGCTTTAGTGGGTGTGTAACTGAGTGCGTCAGTGCCTGCCTGACTGTGTGAGTGAGTGGAAATCACATATTAATAAATTACATAGTATAAGCACCCACATCTAATTTCAAACACATTCATTCATAGTGGCTTAATAAAATTATTATATCTTCAGTATACCAATTCTTCTTTCTCCTTTCCTGCTCACTCTATATCTAGTTAAAGTTCTCATCTAAGCTCCCTTCTATTTTGCCTTATAGTATAGTGTCTAGAAGCTACACATTTTCTTTCATCTTATACACACACAGTTTTTTATCTAAAGATACTTTTTTATACTACAACCTAAATAACATACCTGTAAAAGCTCTTTGTTGTTCTCGAACTTTAACTTCTATTTCTGTAAATATCTGTTTTCATTGGAAAGTCAGAACTATGGCAATCCTTCACTCTGAGTGCAAATGCAGCCAATGTTTCCACACCGCTCTTTCTGAGCTTCACAGAGCAGTCGTTTTTGTTGCCTTCCCCATATTCTTTTAGCTCTGTGTCCTAGGTGACCATGTTAGCAGCACTCTGTACCTACAGCTAGGTCAAAAGTACACATTACTTTCTTTAGGTAGCATACTAGCTTCAAACTAAACTGAAGCATGTGTGGTGGAATAGCTGGAATTTGAAGCATATCCCTAACAACATAATTCTTTTTATTTTTTCAAAACCAATCACAGATGTAGTTAATTTTTTTTCCAAATCACTTCCTAATTTAGTTCCATGCATATCTCCACCATCCAATCAAATATGTTCTTTTATATTCTACTTGCTGTCCTCCATTTTAGCGCCATTCAGCTTCAAAACTCCCTCTTTCTACCGCAGCCTTCTCCTCTGTGCTACTCGTCCTTCCCTCCAAAATGGTCATAGTGCCTTGTGATGTTGTGTGAGTGGGTCTATAAGAGGCTGTGTGGGTCTCTAAATGGGTGTGTGAGTGGTGGTATGAGTCACCAAGTGAGTTTGTGAGTGTGTGACTGGGTGAGTGGGTTGGTGTGTCACAGATTAGATAAGTGTTTGAGAAGGTGTGTGAGTACGTGACTGGATGTGTCAATGGTTGTGCGAGTAATAATATTGCTATATGAGTCTCTGTGTGATTGGTTGTATGGGTGTGTGAGTATGTATATCGTGGTTTTATGGGTGTGACTGGCTGTGTCAGTGGTTGAATACATGTGAGTGAGTGTGTGAGTAGCTCTGTGGTAATAGGAGTGGGGTGTGACTGGTTGTATGAGTGTGGCAGTAGTTGTGTGAATAAATGTGTGGGTGTGTGAGTAGCTCCTTGGGTGTGTGAGTTCTTTTTGAATGAGTGTGTGAGTGACTGCGTTGGTCTATGGGTAGGTATGTGAATGCTTCTTTCAGTGTGTCAGTGACTGTTTGGGTACCTGTGTGGGTGTGTGAGTAGTTGTATGGGTGTGTGAGTGAGTGTATGGGTCTGTGAGTGGGTGTGTGAGTGGATCTGTGAGTGTGTGTGTGTGTGAATGCCTGTTTGTGTCTGTGAGTGGGTGTAAAAGTGCCTCTGTGGTGGTTCTGTGAATACTTGTATAGCTCTCTGAATGAGTGTGTGAGTGCCTGCATTGGTCTATCAGTGGGTATGAGAGTAGATGCATGGGTTTGTGAGTGCCTGTGTGGGCCTCTGAGTGGATGTGTGGGTCTGTGAGTGGCTGTAATAGTGCCTGTGTGGGTGAAAGTACCTCTGTACCTGCATAGGTATGTGAGTGGGTGTGTGAATGCCTGCATGAGTCTTTGAGTAGGTGTATGAGTGTGTGGGTCTGTGAGTAGATGCGTGGGTCTCTACATATAGTATTTATTCATCGCTACATTGTTGGATTACAATCAAGGATTTGACTGTTGAACTATTTGTTGCATATTTTGAATCGTATGTGGTCTATCTCTAGGTATTTTGACCTCTGTATATCAAATTGTACAATATTAATTCTACAAAGAGAATACTGAATGATTGTAAAAGTGATTTTAATATCAATTTATCTATTTAATATTTGATACACATATATAAATCAAGAAAAAGAGGAAAAAAATATTTTTTTATATGATTGTATTTAATAAATATCTATTTTTTAATATATGTTTGATTCATTACGACTGTTTCTTGATTGATTTGAAATTGTTATGCCCGCATAAGTTATAATCCACCTTGCCCAGGTGCTTCTTTACTATTTGTTGTTTATTCCCTGTCAGGGCACAGTCATCCTGTATACAGGGGCCCCGGTCCTTTCCCAAATATAGTGAGTCCGAGAGTGCCTGTGTGAATCTGTGAGTGGGTGTGAAAGTACCTCTCTGGGACTCTGAGGGGTTCTGTGAGTACTTGCATAGTTCTCTGAATGAGTATGAGTGCCTGCATTGGTCTATCAGTGGATATGTGAGTGGATGCATGGGTTTGTGAGTGCCTGGTTGGGCCTCTGAGTGAATCTGTGGGTCTGTGAGTGGGTATAATAGTGCCTGTGTAGGTTATGGCACCTCTGTGGGACTGAGTAGTTCTGTGAGTACTTGCATAGCTCTCTGAATGAGTGTGTGAGTGCCTGTGTTGTCTATCAGTGGGTATGTGAGTGGATACATGGGTTTGTGAGTGCCTGTGTGGGCCTCTGAGTCAATGTGTGGGTCTGTGAGTAGATATAATAGTGCCTGGGTGAAAGTGCCTCTGTGAGAACCTGAATGGTTCTGTGAGTACCTGCATAGGTATGTGAGTGGGTGTGTGAGTGCCTGTATGGGTCTGTGAGTGGGTGTGTGAGTGTGTGGGTTTGTGAGAGGATATGTGAGTTCATGCATGGGTCTGTGAGTGGGTGTGTGAGTGTCTGTGCATATGTGAGTGGGTGTGTCAGTGTCTGTGTGGGTCTGTGAGTATGTGTGTGAGTGTCTGTGTGGGTCTGTGAGTGAATGTGTGGGTGTGTGAGTATGTGTATAAGTAGGTCTGTGAGTGTATGTATGAGTGGCTGTATGGGTCTGTGAGTGGGTATAAGAGTATCTGTGTGGGTGTGTGAGTGGATGTGTGAGTGTCTGTGAGTGAGTGCGTGGATCTGTGAGTGGGTGTATGAGTTGGTCTGTGAGTGTGTGTGTGAGTGGCTGTGTGGGTCTGTGAGTGAGTGTGACATTGCCCCTTTGGGACTGTGAGTGGTTCTGTGCATACCTGCATTGCTTTCTGAATGGGTGTGTGAGTGCCTGCGTCGGTGTGTAAGTAGGTTTGTGAGTGGATGCATGAGTCTGTGAGTGCCTCTGTGGGTCTATGAGTAGATGTGTGAGTGGCTTGTGGGTCTGTGAGTGGGTGTAATAGTGCCTGTGTAGGTAAAAGTGCCTCTGTGGGACTCGGAGTGGTTTTGTGAATACCTGCATATGTCTGAGAGTGGGTGTGTGAGTACTTGCATGGGTCTGTGAGTGGGTGTGCGAGTGTGTGGGTCAGTGAGTAGATCTGTGAGTACCTGTGTGGGTCTGTGAGTGGGTGTGTGAATACCAGCATGGGTCTGTGAGTGAGTGTGTGAGTTCTTGCATGGGTATGTGAGTGGATGTGTCAGTGTCTATGTAGGTCTGAGTGGGTTTGTGAGTACATTTTTGGGTCTCTGAGTGGGTGTGTGTATGGCTGTGTGGGTCTGTAAGTGTCTGTAAATGGGTATGAAAGTGCCTGTGTAGATGTCTGAGTGAGTCTGAAAGTGTTTTTTCCCACAAAGTGCACCAAGATTTGCGAATCTATAGCGGATTCACATGGGGGTGCCGCGTTGAGCCCTGCTGTGAATCTGCTGATTCCTGAAGTAGAAAAAAGAAATGTTTAACTTAATTTTGTACCATACAAAGGTCCCTTTGACACTCCTCTAACACACCCATGGGGTTAATCATTTTGCATAAACATTTTAAGGCCCCAGGACCGTTCCCCAATACTTAAAATGGCTGCTGCACCCTCCCGGTCAGGTTGTGGTCAGCCAATCACAGCGTTGCTGGTGGCGCAGGACTTCGCAAATTCACAGCAGGGTAGTTATAGTTAGAACCTAGTTTCCACAAGATTTTTTTTTTGTTTAGCTAATAACTTTTGTGTTTTTTTAGGAATCTTCATGATAGTTTCAAAACTAATAAGCAGTAGCTGCTGTGTGGAAATTTTCGGGGTGATTCATCAAGTGGGGGCTGAGAATAAGGGGGACCCAAAACACGTTTTCCCCAGGAAAGTTTCCATAAGGATTTTGAACATGACTACAGCCTGAAGCGCTGAATGTAATTACACCAAATTTGACAGGAAGATAGCTCTTGGTCCAGAAAGATGCCTTTTTATAATTTGGTGTAAATCTCTTTGGCAGTTTTTATTTATTAAATAAAAGATAAAATAAAGGAGATGAGGGCAGGGTAGGACAACCCTGACCCCCCTAGGGCTGGTGGGTGGGTCCCACAGGGACACCGCTTGGGCCAAAATGCATTTTTTAACTGGGAATATTGCGGTAAATATGCGAATCTCAACAAAGATTTTTTTTTTTAAAAAAACAACATTGGTCTCCCGCGCTTGTTTTTACTTCAGCCCCCAAACAGTAAGCCTGCACCCAGCAGTTGGGAGCAGGAAAAATGCTCCCGCCCAATGGGAGCGGACTTTTATCTGTTTCCCTGCCTGCTGCCATTCAGCCAGGGAAACAAATGAAAAGATTGTTCCCACATGCAGGGAGCAGCTTTTTTTACCAGATCAAGGCCCTGCGGCCAACCTCCGACGCGCATGTTCAAAGGCCATGCCCGGCGGGGGTTGGATTAAAGTAATATTACTTAACGTTAAGAAAACCATGGAAATTAATTGAAGGAAACATAGGTTACAGGGACGTTGTAGTTAGGAACCAGAATTTTAAAAAAAACTTTGAAATTCACAACAAAAAATAAAGGTTAGTGAGACTTTATAGTTAGGTTCAGATTTTACTAGAACAAAACCATAGAAATTCAACAGTTATAGTTACACTTATCTCAAGTAACTATAATTCTTGCCTTATGGTATCTATAACTTGCACCCTCGCCATGCACTGCTACTTACCCCACATATTACATGAGTAATGACATCTTTTATGACATCATTCATAATATAACTGCAACATTTGCAATAAAATTATTGATTTGAAAACTGTGCATGGTGGGGGCGCGAGTTATAGTTACCTTAGGGCACGATTTATAGTTTCTTGAGAAAAGTATAACTATATACTCTGAGCCTGAGTCACCAAAGCTTAACGTCTAGAGAGCCAGTGTTTCTGTATAGTTTGCTTTTCAATCTCCAAAATGACACTTGAATCATGTGGAGACCTTTTGTAGAGTGATCTGATAGTCTGGGAATCAAAGGGAATGCAGAAAGCACCCACTCCTGCTCAGATCCCATCTGATACAGCAAGAGGCAGCAACAACTCCTCTTCCACTGTTACCTGAGCCTCGCCTATCCCACTCTCTATCTGCTCTAGAAGAGGGGAACGTGAGGAAATGGGGAAAGAAGAAAAGGACTCCCTCATGCCAAGAACAAAGAAGCACATTCAGTCCCCAAGTCCCCTCTGATGGAAATCAAAGCGTAATGTCATGACAGGTCCAGGATGAGATGACTGAACCGGTGGGAAAGTTCCATTACACTCTAACCATCTGCCACAATACTCTCTGCCACTCTGTTGCAGGTTGCTGACTGGAAAATCGGAGTGCTGCTCTTCCACAAACCAATTCTCTAGGCTACCTTTGCTACAGACCTGGACCTAGTACCAGCCTGAGGATGCAACTAGGCTTTTGTGGTGATGTGGTATGAATGGACCAGAACAGTTTTGCCATGGACCGAGGGCTAAAAAAAAGTACTAATGTTCCAGAATATGAAAAGTTCTTTCTAATTTTAAAAGCGAAGGTATTTACTTAACTAACCAGGTACTCCCAGGTAATTTACCTGAGACATCTGTTGTCAGAACCACGAGTTCCATAGTAGCCAGAGGGTCCCTAGTCTTCTGGTGTCATGAAACCAACCACAATTCCAGCCGTCATTGATCTTCTGCGCCACTTAGATCGGCTGGTCAAACCTGTAAGAATCTAGACTTCACCACCTAAGAATGTGAGATGCTAAAGCGCACATGTGCAGTCTTGCACAAGGGACAACAAATAACATAGGTGCCTATTAGAGAAAGGAGAAAATAGAACAATGGACATGCCAGGAAAAGAGCTAAATAGCTTGGCTTCCCCAGCCTCCTATGGTCCAAAGGCTTGCTACACGCGCTGGAGCATAAGCCACATTCAAACCCCACATCACTGATGCAGCAGAACCTATAAATGGAGCTTGTTTGCCCTTCCAACAGTAAAGGCAACAACCTAAGTGGGCCCTGATCAAGTCCCGTTGATGTGCAGATCCCGCAAGCAGAGTGCTGAGACTTCTTGTGGTGGATGAAGAACATGAATCGAAAAAGGGTTTCGCCAAGCATAATGTTGCAAATTACCAATGCCTGAAATCAGTCAGTCAACAAACATATTACTTTATGAGTGCTCAATCTCAATGCTGCCTTTGTGTTTGTATGTGCTCCAGAGCTGCTGTGTGTCTTATATCCAAGCCAATACTTGGCGAGCTAGAGAAACTCATTGCTACATTGATATAGAGGGGACACCGAACCAGAGTTAGACTGGATACATTTAAGTTAACCTATCACTGAAGGGCCTGAGAACGACAGATTTAAAAAAAATCATATCTAGTGACTCGGTTGCAACATGCAATAGGATTATTTGTTAAAGGACAGAACCCTTTGTTGTCTGCATTTATAGGCAGAAGAGTCTAGAACATATTTTTATGATGCATGAGACAAACCTGCACAATTGGTATCCAGATCTGGACCTTGGCTACATGAACAGTGTGTAAAGACACAACATATCCTTTCTGAAGCATCTCTCTGTGAAGTGCCTGTGTTTAGAAGCAGTTTGAGGGCAAGAACAGTAATTCGATGGGATGAGGGTGGGTGCCTGTTGATGGAACTTCCTTTCTTTTGAGGAAGCCCAAACGAAATTTCCAGTAACAAGCTGGCAGTTTTTAACACATGTCAGTCTATTTGACCTGGGCTGAGTTTAGTAGCAGACCTGAGATAATGAATGCACTTAGGGAAATCCTATCCCTTGTGAAGGAGGTTGTTTGGTTGTTTAGGCAGAACTTTGAAGGCTGATAGGCTTCAGTCAAACTGTTGATAACAACTCATATGAAGATAGGACATGTGGACCCCTAACAGAAATAAGTTTTTTTGTCCTTGTAAAGAAGGTAACCAGTACTCTCATTTAATTTCCTGCATAGACTGCATCTCACTCCCAACACCATCAACAGAATACACTATGCAGGTTCAATCAATGCCCTAGATGTTAGTGTAGAGTAGCTGACCTTGTACCATAAGGTAGGGCCCTGTGAGGCGATAGAAGATTAGGGTTTAGTTGTATCTAAAATCGTGCATGTGAAGGGCCCCTTCATAGTGCTTGACCAGATAAGATATTTGTTAGGAGGGCATCTTCCAATGCAGAGGTGTTGAAAAGGCACACATAAATGGGCATCCTTTGGCCTTCTGTTAGTCAAGACAAATATTAATTTTCACTGGATGAAGCCGAGTGGCTGTACACCAGCTGCCTGGTAAAGAGATAAAGGGGGATTAGTTTGGCCAAAACGAGGACAGATGGTAAACCCAAACATGACTTACGAGAGTGGCACACATTGGTTCACGAGCTCTTCTTCCCTCTTGTCCCATTTCCTATTTGAACACTGGACAATGCCAAACTAATTATGTTATGCCCAGACTATATCCTATACTGGAACCATACTGAACTTAACTACTATTTCGAGCAATACTCAGTGATGCTTTCTGTGGGTCACCTATTAAGTATGAGCCTAATTAAGATGTGTGGTCCCGCTACAAAGGACATGTTTAGGTTAAATAAATATATTTAATATATTTAAATAAAAAAATGAAACAGAGTGTCATATGGTTAGTTCATGTGCACACGTTTCTGTGTAGTTTGAAAGTTCATCAAAAGTAGAAAAAAATTTGTGAGCAAATATTGTCTCTTCGCATATTTTTCTTAATTCCTTATTCAAGAGACCACCACAAAGTCCAGCCAACACGTGTTTCGTCGTTAGGGTGTAAACCCTCAACTTCTTCAGGGAAGGAAGTCAATGCCTAATCACCGGTTATAATTCCGACCCGGCTGGTCATTCCATATCCCAATATTGCACGCCAAATCAATTCAGATTCATCAATCTTTAGGAAGTTTGCCCTTCAATATCCAAAATTAGCAACTCATGTAACCGATCTTATGCCGATGCGTGTGAGAAATAAATCAAAAGGGCTGATGTAAGCCACAACAATCTTCAGCGAGTACGCTGTCCTTTCTACCACGGGCGAAGTAAGCCACGCGATCTGCAGCGAGTATGCTGATCCCTTCAACACTGCCGGCAACGCGTTCTGAACTGGAAGTATTGAAGGGATCAGCCTTCTTTCCACGGTGTGAAGATAATTTTTCACGAGGTCCTGATGAATTGCCACTGATCCTCCAGACTATTAGGCAAGAAATATGTCCACCCCTTAAGAGTAGAGCGCAATTATCCTGAACCATTAATTCAGATAGTCGCCACTCTTCCTTTTAACCAGGTGGGGAGCCAACCTGAATAAAAGTCATTCTTTGGACTACCCAACTTGTTTTAATCACTTTCCATTACACCACATCTACACTTCTTAGGTCCCTTACCTCCACTGCACCAAACGGCAAGGAACAAAAGATCTCCGCCAAAGAGCCCCTCTTTGGGTGCCCGTCGGATATTGCAGCGCCGACCCGACGAGGAGCAGGCCCAAACGATGAAGCATGACACCTAGCTGGCTGGGTGCGTGAGGGCCCTAGTTCCGTAAGGAGGAATTCCCCTCCCGCCGAATATTTAAGGACTGTCATTTCTCTTTGTGACAATACACATTGTTGATCTCTCTTTACTTCTCTTGACCCACCTAAGGAACTGCATGCCCTCTTCTCTAATGTTGGCTTGGGCATGTATGCTGGACCCTCCAAAAGCCCTTCTGTCCCCCCCTGTTGATTAATTGTATGCACGGGTAGCCCCCGTGGGACTTATTCATTAGGTTACCAGAGACGCAACCTGCCTTTTCTGGCCCATCTTTTTCATCCCACCTACAGTGACCTGTAGGTCATATCCCTGTGACTCCCACTATGATGGAGGACAACCAGGGACTCAGCTTCAATGACGAAGCAGTAGCCGAGATCTTGAGGACGCCTTCCCTCCTAGGTGCGGAAGGTGGTACGGCCTCATGCACCCAATCAGAAGACTGGACATCTATAACAACTATGAAAAGGGAATGGCTAAAAATCACCCTTCACGGAGCAATGATGACCGAGTACCTGCGAGCGAACATCGCTCCTAACGGTCTCATTGTTAATAATTTCCCCAGGTTGTTCCTGGAGGACGCAACATTAAAAAAAGAGTGGTCCCTAGTAGCATGGAAATGCACTAGGGACTTGCTCGTGTTAAACATCAACACAGCCAAAAGGATAGCGGATGCCCTTCTGATCAGAATACAGATTGCAGAAGAGAATAGTAGTCTTGAGTGCCTCTTCTGCAATCCGCATTCAAATCCAAACTGGCTGAGATAAACAATGAAATTTCAGACAACAAGGAATACCTAATGAAACAAAAGATAGCCAAACTACAAAAGGATATTCAAAAATTCGATAAGGAAAAGGTGTATCCTTATCTGAAAGCTGTCTACACATCAGCCAAAAACAGTTACTCGTCTGATGAGGGCTCAGATACCAACAGAAGAGTTTCCTCCAACAGTGACTCTAGCACTGGCAGCTGGGGCAGCAATAACCAAGGAAGGGCTACTCGCCCAGCGTACCCCAACTACAATGTACCTACCTACCCCGGTCCCCCTTTCTGACAATTCCCCATTTACCCTCAAGGCCAGCCCCAATTCTTCCGTACTAGTAACCCTCCTTTTTTAGACAGAGGTTGGGGCAGAGGAAGAGGGCGAAAAAGAGGGATGCAGAAACAAGTTCAGTGGCAAGAACAACCACCACACACAATAGAGACAAGGAGCAGGACCAGGGGAAGGAGAAATTAGTGGTGAACCTTTCACATAGGTCACTCACAGAAACGGAAAAGGCAGTACTAGAAAAAGGACTAGTCTATGTCCCCAATCCAAGGGTTGACAAATTCTGGGACAACTGTGAGATACAGAATTTCTTCAGGAAAATCCGTCTGAAAGCTTTCTTTCAAGACAAACCCCAGACTATTCTAGACGACACTGGGCTACGGAATCCGTCTACCTTCACTCCCAACAACAGCATGATTCCTTTTGAAATATTGACATTCGAGCATGCCGTACTCAATGATCTGTCATTGCCCTCTGGTAGGGTCCCCTTCCACAACCTCTCAACAGCTGAATTAGCTGCAGCCAGATCCCTTGCGGATGACACCAGCATTACCATTAAGTAGGCAGACAAGGGAGGGGCAACTGTGATCTTGTCAACTACTGATTATGACCTCTCGTGCCAACGCCAACTCAATAACGCGAGGTACTACACACCTATCACTGATAACCCCACTTCGCGTCTTGCCACCAAGATTGCTATCATGGTGTTCGAAGCAGAGACCAACGGCTGGATCAACAAAAAGGAGGCAGACTTTCTTGTAGTAAAGGAACCCAAAACACCTTATTTCTATACCCTGCCTAAAATTCACAAGGGTTTAACACCAGTCCCTGGACGGCCCATAGTCTCAGGTATAGGCTCACTCTTGGAGCCTTTATCTAAATTTTGTGACCACTTTCTTCAGCCACTAGTGAGATAAACTCCCTCCTTTGTGCGCAACACCACAGACATCCTGCGCATAATAGAGGAGGCACAGGGCACGGATGAGATAAACCTTCTTGTCACCTTGGACGTTGAGGCGTTATATACCAACATTCCTCAATGTGCCACTCCGACTGTCATTGAGGCAGTCCTCGATAAAGTTGAATGGACCTCGCCTACCCCTGTCTCATTTATCATGGAGTGTGCCACTTTGGCATTGACAGAAAACTTCTTTGAGTTCAAGAAACAACTCTTTCATCAATCCCAAGGTACTTCCATGGGAAGTACCTTTGCCCCAAGCGTAGCCTGTCTCTATATGGCTGCCTTTGAGGAGAATGTCATCTTGCACCCAAGCAATCCATATACCAGTAATCTGAGGTTGTGGAAAAGGTCCATCAATGACATTCTCATCTTTTGGAAGGGAGACCTATCCACCTGCGAGGATTTCTACCAGTGGATCAATACACAAAATGAATACCTGAACTTTACTCACACCATATCAGACACCTGCATACCATTCCTGGATCTGAGCATCAGACTCAACAATGAACAGTTGAGCACTACCCTTTACAAAAAGCCCACTGACAGAAACAGTCTGTTACTTTACAGTAGCCACCACCCGAGAGCCCTTAAAGATAACTTGCCTTTTGGGCAGTTCTTGTGCATTAGGAGAAATTGTAGTTCTATAGCAAACTACAAGACTGAGGCTCAATCCCTAGCAACTAATCTAAGACAAAGGGAATACCCACAACGTCATGTCATGAAATCTATGAAGAGAGCTAGAAACAATCCCCATGAGTGTTTGTTGGTAGTGACCCCTAAAGAGCCTACTGATGCCCTCACATGCGTCACTTCTTTTACACCAGACTCCAACCGCATCAAAGGCATCATTAAAAAACACTGGGGGATTCTGGCCACTGGGACCCTACAGATGCCAACACCCAGGTTTGCTTATAAACTAACACAAAATCTAAAAGACATTCTTGTGCATACAAGGCCAAATACTCAGAGCATTAATGAGCAACGATCACTTTGGGATCTCCCTCCAGTCAAGGGCCACTACCCCTGTGGCTCATGCGCAGTGTGTCGTCTGACTACACCCACAAAGGAGATAACCCTTTCGGACACCTTCATATGGAAACTGACAAGACACACTAACTGCAACACCACCCACTGCATCTACATGGTCACTTGTCCTTGCAACATGAAGTACATAGGCATGACCATGAGAATGGTCAAAACGCGCATCACAGAACACAAGAGCAATATTCGTTGCCAACGGGTAACCACAAAGATGTATACACATTTCAAGGAGTTCAACCACTCCCCAGACACCCTCCGTTGGCTGGTACTTGAAGCCCACCCTCAAACAACACAGAGAGCTTTGTTTAGGATAGAACAAAGATGGGTACATCGACTCTCTACTGACCGACAGGGATTGAATGATGACATTCCCTGGGGGTCCCTAACAAACATATGATCAGACTACAGTACCTTTACACTGCATGAATCTACACACTCTGGATAGCCAGGTTGACATAATACTCATGTGCTACTATATTACATAGTCTACTGCCCCTTTTTGATCTAGAACTCAGCACTACGCATAGGGTCATCACACCATCCTACTTTATTCAACACGCCTTATCCGGGCCATTCCTGTGTTAGTAGGGGCGCTACAATACTGTTAAAAACCCCCTTGACCATAACGCGATCTTACATTTCTGGACTCAATTGTACCCGAGTTACCACCGTGCTCGATGGTGTTCACATACCTCTGTTGTTTAATGGACCTTTATGGACCCATCCTTGTCCACTGTAATGACTGTACTAGATAGATAGTTCACTACCTGAACGGTTTATTACACACCATAAGATGGCCGCTATTTTCATCGAGTCAACCACTTCCGGCCCTGACGCGCCAGCTACCTGCCACAGCTGACGCGAATCGGATACCTGCCACTCCCCTAACCAGGAACCAGTGAGTATATCTGCTCCTCTGCGAGACAGCAGTTTACCACCTGGTTCCGGCGGCGAGGGGTAGGTCACCCATTTTGCATCCTAGGATTCAAGGTGAGTGTGTCTGGATTTATGAGCAGCCTCGACCCGACTTTTAGCGACGCAGGAGGTAAGTTCTCGGGCAGCGAAGCTATTGACTGTCAGACACGCGATTTTTAAGCATGGAGCTGGTCACCCGCAGAGCCTGTTTTGAGCACGAGAACACGGCTGAGCCCCGTTCTTCAGGCCAGTGCCTCCCATAACCGCGGGTAGCAGCCTGACGAGCGGTGGGGGTGACTTTGTTCTTCAGTAGCCCGGGCCTTCGGGGGGGTTTTCTACTCTGTGGTATAATACGTGTGCCTGAGCAGACACGCCGCTTTCCCTATCTCCTACCTGCAATATGCTATTGTTTCGGGGATGGCAAGAGACTCCATGTATTCAGCAACCTTTACCTGATACCCTTGCCATTATGTTTCCCCAGGACACAATACTTTATACGTCTACCAACCCGCCGGATTGTGTTGGGGCGAGACTCTTAGAGCATTTAAGTGAGTCCATTTGCCCTTCACCGGCCGCCCTCGTAGCTACCGCCAGATTTTATCAAAATAGAGACCTTCACATTGCGAGTGTTTTTAACCACGTGCTTGCTGGTATCACCTTTTACCACTAATTGTGTGACATTATTAGCCACTCTTGCACACATTAAGGGTCACTAATATTAATTGTTATTTAGAGAGAGATACGTTGTCACGATGAAATTGCTGCCATTGCTGTGGTTTTTATTATTTGTTTTCTTTTAGGTCGTCCTTTGCTGTGGGTACCTTACTCGCAGAGTTTACACGTGGTAGGTAGGTTGCCCACCTTTCCACAGTGTGTAGAAGCTTTTCACTAGGTCCTGATGAATTGCCACTGATCCTCCAGACTATTAGGCAAGAAATATGTCGACCCCTTAAGAGTAGAGCGCAGTTTTCCTGAACCATTAATTCAGATAGTCGCCACTCTTCCTTTTAACCAGGTGGGGAGCCAACCTGAATAAAAGTCATTCTTTGGACTACCCAACCTGTTTTAATCACTTTCCATTACAGCACATCTACACTGCTTAGGCCCCTTACCTCCACTGCACCAAACGGCAAGGAACAAAAGATCTCCGCCAAAGAGCCCCTCTTTGGGTGCCCGTCGGGTATTGCAGCGCCGACCCGACGAGGAGCAGGCCAAATGATGAAGCATGACACCTAGCTGGCTGGGTGCGTGAGGGCCCTAGTTCCGTAAGGAGGAATTCCCCTCCCGCCGATTTTTTAAGGACTGTCATTTCTCTTTGTGACAATACACATTGTTGATCTCTCTTTACTTCTCTTGACCCACCTAAGGAACTGCATACCCTCTTCTCTAGTGTAAGCCCCGGGCGTAGACATCATATATAACCATCATGCCTTTCCCAATGATGCGGGTAATGTGGGTGAGAGACAAGAGAGTATAGCCGTGCATTGGTTGGTCCGTGTGTGTGGCCATGGATTTGCAGTGTGACTCAGTGACAAGGCCAGCTATCACTCCCTCCTTAGTGATTGGATTCATGGGAAGGACTGACACCTCAACGCTTCTTTTCAAGGATAGCAAATTGTGGAATGTTGGGCCAGCCTGGCCAACTGACTCTCTCCGGCCCGACACGTGGACAAGACCTTGGTAAAGTGCAGTCAGTGCTTGACTTGGCATGGGCCCCATGTGTGCATATACTGGCATGCTTTGACCAAGGATTGGGATGTTTGGTCTCCAGAACATTGAATGGCACAACTACCCCAACCGACTTTGCTGAGTGTCACGGTGGTGTAGGCATGCTACTGGCCGCTCAATGGGAAAGGGAGCTATGCAGCCCAATGCAAGTGTGTAGCACGTGTGTCATTCATTGTGCTTTTCTGAGCCCGGAGTCAGTGACCACTGAGCCACATCTGGTTCACTTCTTCCCTACTACGCTTCTCACCGGCCACCACCCAAAGAGCATGGTAGGAGGGCCAACTTTAAGTGGACGTAAGACCGGGCATCTGACATGCCTAGAGCCTCACATTGTATGGTGTGATTACATCTGGGGCTCACTCCACGTGTTCAAGGAGAGTCTCCCTGACAGAGAGCTCAGTGCAAGTGGTGCAACCACAAACTTCGGACCTTCAGTGCTGTGTACCAGAATTTATCAACCACATCCACTAGCTGGAGGGAAGGGCAGAAGAAGTGCAAGGCACAGCAACATCCATTTGGTGGGTCTTCCTGAGGGCATGAAAAGACACAGCATAGCGAATTTTCTAGAAGACTGGCTCATCACCATGTTGGCACCCCAGGGACTGTCCCCTGTCCTGACTCACCCTCCACCACCTGGCACACCTCAGAGACCCACTGTAACCAAACTTCTTCTCTTCAAGAACTACGATGGTATAATGCAGGTGGACATGGGTGCCAGGCACTTCACAATCAATGGCATCAAGGTTCTGATATTTCCAAATTGCAGTTGGCAGTGCAATGCCATTGAGCTTCCTTTGAGGAGTGAAAACTTAGAGAAAGGCATCTCAAATAGGCCCTGCTCTTCCCGGACACACTTACAATAACAACCAATAACAAAACTTTCTTCTTCACTAATTAAGAGACAGCCTGGTACTTGACAGGTCATTGTGGCACCTAACCTGAGGGAGACAACCTGAGAGGCTGGGAGCCACACTGCCACAGATCTCGCTGCAGACATGGACCTTGGCACTGAGTAGCAAATAGCCAGAACATGATGACACCTTGCTGGGCGCAGGGAGAAGGGGCATTCAAATCAGCACTTAAACTCTGCAATGGCCATCTGCATGGAGACTAACTGCTTTGAGACAGCCTCTTTCAGAGGTACATGACCTGGCTCCATTGACGACAATGACTAGCAAACCCAAGTCACTCCACAAACGATTGCAGCTGGTTGTTGGTAGAGGTTGATAGTCTTGCTCCTGCTTGGCGACGCCGACTCCCTGCATGACATCACCTAGTTACCTGGGACATTGAACATTGCCCACAAATAATCTCCTCTTGGGCACGGTAGGTATCGGTGGGGCCCCACCGTTGGCCCAGACTGTGTTGGCTTGGCAGTTAAATATGGGAGTGATCATGATATCCTTCCGTTCCTTCTTGGCACCAACATGGTGCTCCATCACTGAATGTAAACTCTTTACCCACATGGAGGCTTGGTAGTTCCATGCAGTAACCTAGTGGTGGCTGTCACCCTATCACAGCACTTGGTAAAAGGTATCCGTCTTTTATTTTCCCCATTTTTTCTCTCCCTCCTATTTGTTTCTCCTTTTAAATTTCTTATCAAGACTTTATAGCCTGCGTTTGATAGGCTCACATATGTGTGAGCAAGGAACAGTTTGTGACCCAGCCCTGGGATGGATATTTCAGTTGGGTATGTTCTTGGTAGGGCAGACTATTCTCGACCAACAGCATTTGCTCTGTTGCGTGGCAGTCACTGGCGTTCCATGTGCAATGGGGCCAGCGGGACACAGGGGGCAGACATTGTATGGCAATTCACTAGTAACTCTAGTCTCTCTTCTATGTCCTCACATCCTACATCTATCTTTTTTGCATGGAAAGTAATGTGGCTGGGCCAACTAGTGAAGCATCATCCAAATACACATTTATCTAATAAGACGTAAAACACACATTGCGATATTAGAAAAGACTTACCTAACGAAGGTTGAGGGTCAGAAACTCCGCAACTATTGGAAGGGACAACTGTTCTACTCTTTTGGTATACACCGGGGGGGGTACTGATTTGGGCATGCCTGGGTATCCCCTTCCAGTTAGAGACACAACAAATTGACACCAAAGGGATGTTTGTACACGTCTGGCTTATTGAACTGCACTATAGTTCTTGTTATTGGTCTCAATCCCCCACCAACTCAGGCCGATCCACACATTTGTAAACTGTCGCTAAGTTCACAAATAAAGCTGTCTACCAACCCATGCCAGTTGGCGGGCATTTTAACTGTACTGTTGACTCTGCACTGGAAAGATCTCACCCCTCCCTACAAGGAGCAACAACACACAAAGCTGCTGTTGAACTGGGTAATTGGGAGAACAAATGGGACTGTTCACTGCTTAGAGGCTGGCCCATCCTACAGATAGAGAATATTTGTATTTCTCACCCCTACATGCTGTACATACACACATAGATAAATTCTTTGTCTCACCCCAAGCCAGTGAGTGCAAACACATAGCGGAATACCTAACAATGACATACACCGATCACAATCCACTGTTATTGACCTTGCACTGGGGCCCGACTAAGATCCCCATGTGGCACCTCAGGTTCAGCACTTGACGATGCTGCATACAGAGGCACAGTCATGAAAGAGATTAAACACTACTTCAGCACTAACGCAGAGCCGGTCTCCAACCCCTTGATCGAATGGGAAGCCTTCAAGGTGTACATAAGTGGTATCTGTATTACGACCTCTTGTGATATATGCACATCTCTGCATAACCAAATAATGAGTGTGAGGGAGATCTGTGCTCCCTTGAATTAAAATCACTAGTATCAGACACTGCAAGATGGAACCTTGTGCATAAAAGACTGTGAGAAGTTGGCCTGGCATATGCTGTCCACTAATTATAGTGGGCACCTTGCACCAGTCCAAATCGACTCTTATGGTAGGTAGGTTAAAGACAACCTTATTGAAAGCTATCCTAGTGGTAGCTGTGGAGAGCAGCCTTCAGGCTAAGTCTTGAAGGAATGTAAAGCAGCTTGTTTTACCAGTCTATAATCTCTTGAGTGACCAAATGAAAGAGCACCACACCAGGTATATATTCAAAATATATGTATTTATTACTAAACACACCCCTCTAGTCTCTTTATGAGGCTAGAGTTCGAAGTACATAGGTTATAAGATCTTAAATCACAGTAATAGCACAAATACACGTTTGGGCCCTAGGGGCGTACCAAACCATATACCAATAAAGTGGTATGCGAACCACGACTGAACTAGACACTAGGCCTAGAGCCTCTAGAAGTGCTTGGACCACAAGGAACCACCCAAGGTAGTGACACAGGGGACCCACGGGAGACGCGTGCAGTGTAAATACACAACCGCGATACGCCGTTAACTTCTATGGAGAAAGTCGGGATCGGGAAAATAGAGGAAAGGGACACTTAAAAGAGGACTAGGACAAAACCCTTTGAGATCTAGGACTTTGAAGAGTCTCTACCCACGGGAGCACCGGAGTACTCGTGTTACCTCACCCAGGGAAGCCGGGTGCATAGGTGCCTTTCGGGGTCGGGTTTCGTCGTCGGTTCTTATGGCGATCTGCTGCAAAGTGCTGCTGGCGACCAGGGGAAAAGTGTCCGGGTGGATCCAAGAGTGGATCGGAGTTCTGAAGAACCTGAAAGCAGAGGGGACAGAGTCTGGGTCACTAGCCAGTGACCAGGGAGGCGATGGACAGATGCCCACCGATGTCGAGTGCTTCAGATTCGGTGACGGTCGTCTTGACTCTTCAGCCACGAGGTCCGGGAGGCGTTGTCGGCAACCAGGAGCAGGATTCGGGCTGTTGCTCGATGTCTGTCGAGTGCAGAGGTGTCGGCGACCAGATTGGACCCAACAAGCCTTGGCAACGGCAAGTCTCGAGTAAGATGTAGATCTTCGATGATGCAGACCAGCAAGGTCTGGGGAACTCACCCAGCGAGGGTAAGTGAGGGCAGGCCTGGAGCAACCAGACTGCCAAGTAAAGAAAAGATTGGCCTTCGTTAAGGGCTACTAGCCAACGGGCTAGCGACCGCAAAGGAGCCTCGTGACGCCGCACGTAGAGCTGGCTTACAGGACACTCGTGGAGTGGGGGCCAGTGATCTTCGGTGCAGGTGGTGCTGGAGGCTAGGGCTACTCGGAGCCCAAAGCACGACTTCTTGGGAGACCCAGAAGATGGTGCACTTGCAAATGTGCTCGGTGTCCAGGGGTCACGGTCTCAAGTCACCCACGATAGCCACGGGCCTCAGCTTTGCTGGGGACTCAGGGTAGCCTCGGGAAGTCTGAGAATCCACCTCTGGTGATGCGATGACTTCGGCGTCCGACGGGAGCTTCAGTGATGCGAACCGGACAGATGCTTCTTTGGTGCCTGCCAAGCAGGGGAGTCACTCCTTGACCCCAAGGGAGATTCTTCAGTCCTCTAATCGTGAGTAGAGCGTCGAAGGTCCAGGATTCTGTTTCAGAGTTTCGTCCAGGTATAATCTAATCTTGCTGTGGCAAGGGTTCCCCATTTTAACCAGTAAAACAGGGAGGGACTAACTCTATGACCCCACCTATGGGAGGGTCAAGGGAGGGGTGGCTACACCCACTTCCCTTTGTCCAGTTTCGCGCCAGAGCAGGGGCAGGTAGCCCCTGAGCTGGTTTGAACTGGCATATGCACAGAGGAGCCTTTTGCTCCCCCAGTGCAGGACTTCAAAGCACTCTAAGAGTGCACCCACCCAGCCCCAATACACATTATCCTGTCTGGGGAGGTGGTCACACCTCCCTGCAACAGGAAACCTATTGTCCAGGCCTCCCCTGCCGGAGTTTCGTCCAGCAGCAGGAGGCCAGACTTGTGTCTGTGGCAGCAGCATCCATTTTGTGATGCCAGGGCTTCAGAAAGAAGTTACCGGGTAAGCCAGAGTTAACATGTCTTTCCCTCTAGAAGGGTGGAATGCTACCCCCGCCGCCAGGATTGGCGGGGGTAGTATTCCAAGATGTTTGACACCAAACACGACATGTTTAGGTGCAGCCATTCCAAAGTTAGCATTTTACCGCGAGGATATAATGCGCTTAAGAGTATATGGTCAGGCTGCACTACAAACAGCATCAGAGATGGTCTCCGAACGCTGCAGAGGGGCCCTGCTCATGCAGGGGCACCCTCCCACATAGGAACCATGCACTCTGCCTTTAGGATTGATAAGGCCTGCCTTAGGAGTGACTTATAGGTTTATATGTGTGTATGTATTTAGTGATATAGGTAACCTATATCACAGTAAGGGGTGCATGCACCACCTTACCCAGGCTGCAGTAGCAGACCTGTGGTGTCAGTTTGGATGGCCTTCCAGGGGTGGCATAATACATGCTGCAGCCCCTGGCAGGCCTCTGAGGTACCTATGCCCTTGGTACATAGTATACCATATACTAGGGACTTATAAGGGCACTCCAGATTCCAATCAGAGATGTGCCTAAGGCACATGGAAACCTTTTACAGAGAAAGCAGATAGACTGGGGCCCTGACTAGCAGGATCCCAGTCCAACTAAGTCATAAACCAGCAAAACACCATAAAAAAAAGTGGGGGCAACCATATAGTCAGATTCCACCTTCCTACATAACCCCCCAAACGAAAGGAGATAAGGCTAACCTTGGCCAGTTGAGCCTATATTGACTAAGTGGCCATATAAGGAAGCACCTGCACTAGCATGGTTGCCCCCTATGTTATGGTCCACTAAGCAATCCCTCACCCTAAGGGTATGAGAGGGTCTCCACCATGGGGAATCACTACCTCTGGTGTGCTTAGGTAAAGTACAAGGCTGGTGAGGTGTCTGAGTAGGGAAGTGAGGCCCTAGGAATGTTGGCCTCAGCTTCCTCAGATCACTGGTCACCATGTATGCCTGTCTTTCCATGACTGAGTTGCACTTTGCTCTAAGGGTCAACCTTTGGCTGCCTACAGCTGTGGGTTGGGTCCCTTTGGATGGACTACTGGAGGGACATGGCAGGTTTGGAACCTTCTGGTCCCAGGTTTGCCCTTGCCTACCAGAGTCCTTCTGGGGGAGGTCCCTACATAAAGGTATGGGGGATCCCTCAGTGTGTAGAGGAATTTTCACCTGGCTAGGGCTACTAGACTGGGTGCCCCTAATCTGCTGATGGGGGCTTCCTCTGGACAGGGGGCCCTGGGGGTCCACTGACCTCCCTGACCTCTGCAGCCCTGGGCTGACTGAGGCAGGGTAGAGAGGGGCAGGTTACCTGCTCCAGACGGGGTACCACCTTGGAAGGGTCCTCTGCCATCAGGGGTGTGGCCAGGCCAGGCCTGACTACCTCTGTGGCAGTTCCTTCCCTAGGGGTAGGGTCAGTTCCCTGAGGAGGCTGACCCTTACCTACTGTCTGGGGGGAAGAAGACTTTTCTTCAACCCTTGTGCTCTCTTTTGGGGGAGAGTGGGCCATTCTTTCAGGCTCCATCTCTCCAAATTCTTGGGCTGGGGCTGTGGCCATCACAGCCCCACTAACCTTTACAGGGACGCCCAACATCCTAAGATGGGTTTGGTGTTCCACTTCAGCCCAGGCTGAAATTTCCAGATCATTGCCCATCAGGCAATCTACAGGTAGGGTTGGGGACACTGCCACTCTTTTTGGGCCTGTGACCCCCTCCCAGCTGAGATTGACTATGGCCATGGGGTGATCTGTTCTGACACCATCAATGTTGGTCACCTGGTATTTAAACTCAGGTAAAAGCTGGTGAGGGGGGACTAGTTTCCCTGCCACCATGGTGACACTAGCCCCTGTGTCCCTAAATGCCACAGCTTTCTGACCATTAATTATTGGCTCCAATCTGTACCTGCCCAATGCTATGGGACCCATGGTAAAGGTGGCAAATCCTATACCACCATCAGAGTCAGAGGAGTCTGTTGAGGGGTCCCTGTCTAAACTAGGGCCCACCTCTGTTCCTCTTGCAAAAGCACCTAACTTTTTGGGTGCACTACTCCCAACTGGAGGATTACTACTGGTAGTACCAGGAGGGGTGGTAGTAGTTGTGGGAGGAACATTTTCTTTATTGCCAATCCTGGGGCAACTGGGATCAGTTTTCCAGTGCCCAGGCTTTTTACAGACATGGCAATAGGGTTTCTTTTCAGGAGAGGAAGGAGTTTGGGACCCACCCCCAGAAGAGGAATTTTGGGGCCCTGTAGGGGATTTATCCTTAGATTTATCCCCACCTTTCTCTTGGGACTTAGTAGAATCTTTCTTCTGGTCACCACCCTGATTTCTAGTTTTTACTCTGGTTCTGACCCATTTGTCTGCCTTCTTTCCCAATTCTTGGGGAGAGGTCAGATCAAAGTCCACCAGATACTGGTGCAAAAGCTGGTTTTGACAATTATTAAGGATCTGCTCCCTCATAATCAGATTGTACAATCCTAAAAAGTCATGCACTTTGTTGCCATGTATCCAACCTTCCAGAGCCTTTGTAGCACAATCTACAAAATCAACCCAGTCTTGAGTCTGAGCTTTTTGGGTGTCTCTGAACTTCAACCTATACTGTTCAGTGGTTAGGCCAAACCCATCTATCAGAGCACTCTTCAAGACTGTGTAATTGTCAGCATCCTCTTCTCTTACAGTGAGGAGCTTGTCTCTACCTTTGTCTGCAAAGGAGAGCCACAAGATTGCTGCCCACTGCCTCTGGGGGACCTTCTGAACTTTACAGGCCCTCTCCAGTGCAGTTATCCATTTGTGGATGTCATCCCCACTCTGGTAGGGAGGGACAATCTTGTTTAGGTTTCTATGGTCATAAGACCTTTCCCTATCTCTAGGGATATTGCTGCCACCATGGGACTCTAGTCCCAACTTTCTTCTCTCTCTAAGGAGATCTAGGGATTCTCTATCTAAAGCTAATTGCTTTTTTCTGAGTTCCAGCTGAGTTTCCTCATACTGGACTAGCCTCTTTCTTCTCTCATGAGAGGATTCTCTCCTATGAGATGAGACAGAGCTCCCTATAGAGGTGCCAGAGTGGTTAGACTCCTGAGAAGGAGACCTAGACCTTCTGGGCACACTCTTAATCCTTCCTGGGGGGACAAAGAGGGCATCATTCTGATCATCCTCATCATCTTCCACAGGAGGGATTGGGTTATCCAGGTCAGGGTCATTGTCACCCTCCTGGCCAGTTTCAGAGGGGGGGCTGGGGGTACTGGTACCCCTAGCATCCTCCTCTTCTCCTGCCCCACCCTCAGCTCCTACCCCTTCAGTCCCCAAGGGCTTACTAAGATCATAAGCCACCAACAACTCCTGGAGGTGTTGGGTGGTGGGACTTTGGCCTGTCCTTAATTTCCTCACGTTACACAAAGCTCTCAGTTCCAAGAATGGGAGTGTGTCATACTTGGAGGGTGGAAGCTCACTGGCTTCCTGCAAGGATTCTTTGGATCCTCCCTTTAAAGACATTACTAGTGTGGTGTGGTGTATGCACTACCAACTCTAGTGTGGCCTACTAAACTCTCTTGAGTTGTAGAAAGGGTTGTGCTATCCCTTAACACACAACTCTAAGTTCAGTAGAACTTACTGTTATTCTATGCTTAAATTATATGTACCTTAGGTACCTTTAGTGGTTTTCAGTTGATCAATTCAATTGAGATTATCTGGTAAAACAATAGCAAGCTGGAATCCCACACGCTGCACACCAATGTGAGAAGTTGGCCTGGCATATGCTGTCCACTAATTATAGTGGGCACCTTGCACCAGTCCAAATCGACTCTTATGGTAGGTAGGTTAAAGACAACCTTATTGAAAGCTATCCTAGTGGTAGCTGTGGAGAGCAGCCTTCAGGCTAAGTCTTGAAGGAATGTAAAGCAGCTTGTTTTACCAGTCTATAATCTCTTGAGTGACCAAATGAAAGAGCACCACACCAGGTATATATTCAAAATATATGTATTTATTACTAAACACACCCCTCTAGTCTCTTTATGAGGCTAGAGTTCAAAGTACATAGGTTATAAGATCTTAAATCACAGTAATAGCACAAATACACGTTTGGGCCCTAGGGGCGTACCAAACCATATACCAATAAAGTGGTATGCGAACCACGACTGAACTAGACACTAGGCCTAGAGCCTCTAGAAGTGCTTGGACCACAAAGAACCACCCAAGGTAGTGACACAGGGGACCCACGGGAGACGCGTGCAGTGTAAATACACAACCGCGATACGCCGTTAACTTCTATGGAGAAAGTCGGGATCGGGAAAATAGAGGAAAGGGACACTTAAAAGAGGACTAGGACAAAACCCTTTGAGATCTAGGACTTTGAAGAGTCTCTACCCACGGGAGCACCGGAGTACTCGTGTTACCTCACCCAGGGAAGCCGGGTGCATAGGTGCCTTTCGGGGTCGGGTTTCGTCGTCGGTTCTTATGGCGATCTGCTGCAAAGTGCTGCTGGCGACCAGGGGAAAAGTGTCCGGGTGGATCCAAGAGTGGATCGGAGTTCTGAAGAACCTGAAAGCAGAGGGGACAGAGTCTGGGTCACTAGCCAGTGACCAGGGAGGCGATGGACAGATGCCCACCGATGTCGAGTGCTTCAGATTCGGTGACGGTCGTCTTGACTCTTCAGCCACGAGGTCCGGGAGGCGTTGTCGGCGACCAGGAGCAGGATTCGGGCTGTTGCTCGATGTCTGTCGAGTGCAGAGGTGTCGGCGACCAGATTGGACCCAACAAGCCTTGGCAACGGCAAGTCTCGAGTAAGATGTAGATCGTCGATGATGCAGACCAGCAAGGTCTGGGGAACTCACCCAGCGAGGGTAAGTGAGGGCAGGCCTGGAGCAACCAGACTGCCAAGTAAAGAAAAGATTGGCCTTCGTTAAGGGCTACTAGCCAACGGGCTAGCGACCGCAAAGGAGCCTCGTGACGCCGCACGTGGAGCTGGCTTACAGGACACTCGTGGAGTGGGGGCCAGTGATCTTCGGTGCAAGTGGTGCTGGAGGCTAGGGCTACTCGGAGCCCAAAGCACGACTTCTTGGGAGACCCAGAAGATGGTGCACTTGCAAATGTGCTCGGTGTCCAGGGGTCACGGTCTCAAGTCACCCACGATAGCCATGGGCCTCAGCTTTGCTGGGGACTCAGGGTAGCCTCGGGGAAGTCTGAGAATCCACCTCTGGTGATGCGATGACTTCGGCGTCCGACAGGAGCTTCAGTGATGCGAACCGGACAGATGCTTCTTTGGTGCCTGCCAAGCAGGGGAGTCACTCCTTGACCCCAAGGGAGATTCTTCAGTCCTCTAATCGTGAGTAGAGCGTCGAAGGTCCAGGATTCTGTTTCAGAGTTTCGTCCAGGTATAATCTAATCTTGCTGTGGCAAGGGTTCCCCATTTTAACCAGTAAAACAGGGAGGGACTAACTCTATGACCCCACCTATGGGAGCGTCAAGGGAGGGGGTGGCTACACCCACTTCCCTTTGTCCAGTTTCGCGCCAGAGCAGGGGCAGGTAGCCCCTGAGCTGGTTTGAACTGGCATATGCACAGAGGAGCCTTTTGCTCCCCCAGTGCAGGACTTCAAAGCACTCTAAGAGTGCACCCACCCAGCCCCAATACACATTATCCTGTCTGGGGAGGTGGTCACACCTCCCTGCAACAGGAAACCTATTGTCCAGGCCTCCCCTGCCGGAGTTTCGTCCAGCAGCAGGAGGCCAGACTTGTGTCTGTGGCAGCAGCATCCATTTTGTGATGCCAGGGCTTCAGAAAGAAGTTACCGGGTAAGCCAGAGTTAACATGTCTTTCCCTCTAGAAGGGTGGAATGCTACCCCCGCCGCCAGGATTGGCGGGGGGTAGTATTCCAAGATGTTTGACACCAAACACGACATGTTTAGGTGCAGCCATTCCAAAGTTAGCATTTTACCGCGAGGATATAATGCGCTTAAGAGTATATGGTCAGGCTGCACTACAAACAGCATCAGAGATGGTCTCCGAACGCTGCAGAGGGGCCCTGCTCATGCAGGGGCACCCTCTCACATAGGAACCATGCACTCTGCCTTTAGGATTGATAAGGCCTGCCTTAGGAGTGACTTATAGGTTTATATGTGTGTATGTATTTAGTGATATAGGTAACCTATATCACAGTAAGGGGTGCATGCACCACCTTACCCAGGCTGCAGTAGCAGACCTGTGGTGTCAGTTTGGATGGCCTTCCAGGGGTGGCATAATACATGCTGCAGCCCCTGGCAGGCCTCTGAGGTACCTATGCCCTTGGTACATAGTATACCATATACTAGGGACTTATAAGGGCACTCCAGATTCCAATCAGAGATGTGCCTAAGGCACATGGAAACCTTTTACAGAGAAAGCAGATAGACTGGGGCCCTGAATAGCAGGATCCCAGTCCAACTAAGTCATAAACCAGCAAAACACCATAAAAAAAAGTGGGGGCAACCATATAGTCAGATTCCACCTTCCTACAAAGACAACAGCACATCAATCTGAGGAATAGAATGGCAAAACACGACCACAAGGAATATGTTGCCCAAAGTCATATGGGGCTGACAAGTCTGGCTTGCTCAATGATGGACACAGTATGCACAAACAGGCAGAAATTAATGCTGTGTTCATGCACATTACAAGCAATAATACACACACCCCTCAATAATTGATGTCAGCAAGGCAGAGTGCTTCTTGGACACTGCCCGGTTACAGGCACTCTCACGGGTTCAAATGCTCGAGACGGAGGAACTGATCACAGAGCCTGAGTTTACTCTTGCAATCAAACAGCTTGTGTCAGGTAAACCTCCTGGTGGAGACGGCCTCCCTTTGGAGTTTTTTAAACGTAACTGGGCCATTTTGACAAAACACTTCCTGGGCATGTACCAGGCATCTTGCGTACAGGATAGACTGCCGCCGTCATCCTAAGAGGCTCTCATAGTTATGCTATCCAAACCTAGTAGTGACCAACTCGATTATGGGGGGGTTGACAAGGCCTTGGGGTTGCACTAAAATTTATTCGGTCAACATGTTACTTGCCCTAACCGGAACCGGCACTGCAGGGTAGGTCCTCCGCCGAGTGGGCGCGAGCCGACGCTTTGCTGTGTTGGCCTGAAGTGGCTGCTTTTGTCTTGGGCAGTGAACTCAACGTGTCCACTCTATGCCACTATCCGATGGGGCCAGTCTTTACTAGATTTTAGATTGGCTACTGCACCAACGGACACCACACGCCACTGGTGCAACTATACTGGTAAAAACGAGGTTACTACACCCCATTACCAGTAAATCAGTGTAGATTCTAACTCTTAATTTAGGTCCTGAAGAATTGCCGCCTGATCCTTTTTGGACTATTAGGGCAAGAAACATGTTGACCGAATAAATTTTAGTGCAACCGCCTATAACATCACTATAGACAGTCGCCATCACTTATTTTAATCAGGGTGGGAGACAGGATTATTAAAATTAGTTTCCCTGATCCTCCCATTCCCCTGTTTTAATCCACTTGGTTTTTTAGAACCCACATCACTGCACTTCTTCACTTTAGGGCCCTTTACGCACACCTCACCTAACGGCAAGGAATAAAAGATCTCTGCCAAAGAGCCCCCACTGAGGGTGCCCGTCGGGTATTGCAGCGCCGACCCGATGAGGAGCATGCCCGATGATGAAGCATGACACCCAGGGGGCTGGGTGTGTGAGGGCCCTAATTCCGAAAGGAAGGATTCCCCATCCTCCCTCTTGGTAGTCACCTGTTGGATCTCGCCCCAAGGCCTTGTCAGCCCCCCCTTAGGAAGTGCATACTCCTTCTTTGTTACATGTACCAGGGCCCGTATGCTGGACCTTTAAAGCCCTTATCTTGTCCCTCCTTTTTGTTAACACAACTCGATTATGGCTCATACCGCCCAGTACCCATTTTGAATCTAGACTGCAAAATACTAGCTAAGATCATAGCAAGTCAATTTCAACTCAGACTTGCGCCTCTAGTTCATCCAGATCAAAATGAATTTTTCCTGAGCAGATGCACGTTTGCCAATATTTGTAGACTGTTCCATGTCATGGATGGGAAACTGTCGGAACAACGTGGGCAGAGCCAGGTGTGTTCCAACAACGCAAGCGCTACCATGCTTGCCTTAACCACGCATACGCCTTAACCACGCATATGCATGGTTAAGGCAGTGCGTGGTCTAGCTGCTGCTGGGTGGAAGCAGAAAGCAGGAAGGATCGGGAGAGGATGTGGTGAGGTGAGGGGGCCGGGTTTTGGGGAGATTGGGATACTTATTAAGGGTTGGGGTAGTTTTCAGGGCTGGGGGGGTCAGGGTTGTTTTCAGGGCTGGGGGGGTTGGGGAAGTTTTTAGGGCTCGGTGGGGTCGAGGTTGTTTTTAGGGCTATGGAGAGGACGGGGTAGTTTTTAGGACTTGGGACAGGGACGTTTTTTAGGGTTCGGGGAGGGGGTTGATTTTCAGGAGGGGGTAGTTTTATGTCTCAGGGTGGGGGCTTAGGGGGGCCGTTTTAGGGCTCAGGGCAAGGGGCAGGGATCAGGATACTTTTTAGGGCTTGGGGGGAAGGGTAGGTTTTAGGGCTTAAGGGAGAGTGGGGTAGTTTTTAGGGCTTGGGGGCAGGGATGTTTTTAGGGTTCGGGGGAGTGTAGAACCAAGAAAAGCCCACCTCAAGGAGGAGTGGGGGCTTGGCGGTGCGGGAATCACCCGAGTCTACTCTTACGCTCCTTATATAATAAAGTGGACCCGGAAACCTTCGTCTGCAGAGAGAACCACCTTTATTACAATAGCCCGGGCTATGGAACAGAGTCCCAAGCTAGTCAGAGACAAAACCTAGGAGGCTGCTGCTTTTCTCCACAGCGAACAAGCCTTATATACATTTTTATTCCACTCTTTTGGCATTCAGTCCATTGTTCAATCAGGGCGGTGTTTGTAGTTGATGACCTGATCAAGGCTCGGCATTCAGACCATTGTTCAATCAGCTTGATCAAGACTCGGCATTCAGACCATTGTTCAATCAGCTTGATCAAGGCTCGGTCAGTCAGACCATTGTCCAGATGACCTGATCACGGTGTCAAGGATGTTTAGCAAGCAGGGAGCAGAAGATGAAAAACAAGCTTGTTTACACAGGGCGAAGGTGTCTCATGGCTTTCTGTTGATGAATTGGCTAACTGCAAAGAACAGGGGGGCTTGGGTATGTGATAGTTTTTTTTTAGCGTCAGCAGAAATGGAGGCTGTAGGCAGGGTTTTGTCACGAGATGGCAAGGAATGGAGGAATGTAAGGAAATTAATAGGACCTAGTGAAAACTTATTTTCTTCAGACCCTCCTTTTGCCATTGAGTGGCAAAACATGTTCTTAGGAAATGTCTACCTGCATTAGGTCGCCAATCTCTTGTTGAAGCATTATCCTTACGTTGGTGTCATGTGTTCTGACCGGGGAACTTTTAAGGGCCTGTGTACACATAGCACAAAGCATAGGCAAGCACTGAATACACAGGCAGCATGAGATGATGACTGCTATTCCCAAGGCAAAAAAATGAGGATCCCCCATCCCCATCTGGAAAGGAGGCCCCAAATCCAGCCCATGAGGGACCAGTCGTCTTGTTGTTGATGAATCTCAGAGGAAAGTTTATGCAGACGTTGGATAGCTTGATAGACTGATGGAGCGTTATCAGGTATGTAAATGCAGCAGCTGGAGCCGATTAGTTTACATACACCACCACGGTCAGCAAGGATGATGTCAAGTACCATTCGATGTTGTAGTGTCATTAGGCGGTCCGCCTGAAGCTCTGCGGTGATGTTGCCCAATGCCCCTGCTGTTTCATTAATGGTTGCCTCCACCACTCGGGTAAGGTGTCGTATGTTGCGGCTGTTGACCATAGGACCCAAGAACGGCAGGAAACCTTTGAAGAAGTCCCCCGCCTCCTGTCCTGCAGTGTCATCGGCCTCAATTACTCCCCTAGGCATACGATGGTGGAGGTGGGGATTGGTCAAGTGATGTGTCCCAACAGCAGTAAAGGTAGGGGGAAGAAGAAAGGCCAAATAACACACACCTGACCAATTTCCTGGAAGCCAGGTATAAGCAGACTGTCCACAAACAAAATAGGTATTTGGAGAAGCGATTAGGAGTGGTGGTGAGGTAATATTCAGTGTACTGATTATTGCGCAGTCACTGACTCCTACCTCCCGGGTCCCCAGTCCTTTTATGCACACCTGGCCATGCGTGTTGATCACATTGAAAGCCTGCAATTTGGTGGGAACTTTGCGTCTGGACCGAAAGCGGGAGAAGATTATTCTACTTGAGGTGTTGAACACAACCATCTCATTGCGTTCAGCACGGGAGATGTTCAAGATGTCAGATGTCGTAGTAGGGCAGAAAGGATTACTGACATTGCCTGTTCTGTTTCGGGTGAAAGTGTCATAAAAATCGCCAATGATGGAGCTCGTTGTTCCATTGATCGTATATGCATCGGTGACGAGCATCCTCCAAGCCAGACAGGACCCAAAAACAGAAAATGGATAGACGAAATAGGGGACAGTGTGTGTCATAGAGTGTGGCATGAGCCCACATACCCAACAGTTCGAGGTATTAATCACAAGCTGATGCTGGTGCAATAATTGTACAAAAGTATTGTTCATGAATTCCAGGCGTCGTGGTAGTTCATGGGGTGACAAGGTGGCGTGGAGATGTTCTGCAGGTGTCGGTGTCATAGCCAGAGGAGCTGGGGGAGAGGTCAGCAACAGAAACCATCCCACAACCAGCAGGATGAGGAGAGCAAAAGTATAACTATCGTGGAAAGGAAGCATTTATTGTTCAGAAGTTTGACATATTTCTTGTGCGCTTCAGACCCTCGGACCGCTGCCATTTGTGCTCAGCCTGTTGTCACTAGCGGCTGTCTGTGATTGGTGGTTGCTTCACTGGGTGTGGATACCAAGAGTCCTACGGACTTCCCATTGGTCCAGCATACCAGCACCGGTCTCAGCCGGAGATATCACAGCCCTACAGCCTATTAGACACCAGACAGAGTCAAGGGCCAGCCCCTTTTCTTGGTCTCAAGTTGTAGCGAGTGGAAGAAGGTATGGAGTGGTCTGGAAAGAGAGCTTCTTGTTCCTTCCTCTGATCCTGCAGAGGAGGGATGACTGGACCCCCTAAGATTCGATCAGTTTTGGCTTCCGTAGTGGTGTAATGAAGCTGAGCATCACTGAAAGGGACAAAGGTTGGTACTACTTCTGTGTCGCAATCCGGCAGTCCTTCTTTCACCCATTGGTCGTACGGGAGGGGGAGAGGCACCCTTTTACAATATGTAGCATGTGTCCAGTTCTTTCTCCCTTTGACTTTTACAGCAGTGCGGGTGGCCAGAAGGACCTGTCGGGGGTGCGACCAGCGGGGCTCCAGACACTTGGTACGCTGAAAATTTCGGATCACCACCCAGTCACCTGGTTGAATGGTGTGACGTGGGCCTTCGCACTTGTCGGGGATAGCAGCGTGTACCTGATGATAAAGAGTACGAAAAGAATCGGTTAACTGGTACAGGTAGTCAGTCAATACTGGGAACTCAACATCAGACAATTTCTTTGGCCTTGGTACGCCCCATACATTAGCTGGTCTACCGAATACCAATTCGTAGGGAGATAATCCTATCCTTGAGTGGGCAGTCGTCCTTACTGACAAGAGAGCAAGGGGTAGGGCATCTACCCAGGTAACACCTGTTTCCGCCACTATTTTGGCCAATTTTAATTTAAGTACCCCATTGTATTTCTCCACCAATCCGGCTGACTGAGGGTGATTAGCAGCATGAAACTTTTGTCTGACACCAAGCCCGGAACACACAAACTGGACCACATTGGCTGTAAAATGTTGGCCATTGTCACTCCAAATCAAACGGGGCAACCCAAATCGGGGAAAGTATTCTTTCAACAAAACTTTGGCCGTTGTAATAGCTGTGCAATCCTTGGTGGGGTAGGCCTCCACCCATCTGCTGAAGGCACAGACCACTACAAGGACATATTTCAAATTTGCACACCTGTCCATGTGGATATAATCCATCTGGATGGCCTCAAAAGGAAACGTAGGTGGGGAGAAGCCACCAGCGGGGGTAACTGTACCTTTTCCTTGATTGTGCATAAGGCAGATCAAACATGACTTAACCACTCGGTCAGCATATAGGGGTATTTTTTCATTATACCAGGTTGGCTCTAGTAACTTGCATATTCCCTTTGCACTGATATGGGCAGGGCCATGGGCCATAGTGACAACTGGGGGGACATGACTGTCTGGTAACATCCATTGCCTCCCTTCGGATATACGTACCCAACATCCCTCTCTTTCTCTGCCAGATGTTCCTCCCATGTGTGCAGTTCTTTTGCAGTGGCATGAGATTGAATCTCAACCACACTCTGACTAGTATTTTCCAACATTCCTCCTTCCACCACCCATCTGGCTGGTCCTGTCACAAACATTCCATCTGATTTACTTAGAGCAGTCTGTCTTGCTGTTTGGTCTGCAAGGGCATTGCCTTCCCCTACATCATCAGTCACTTTCTGGTGGGCTTTACATTTAATCACTGCAACTTTTCTAGGTAATGTCAATGCATCTAGAAGTCTGTGTATCAGGGGGCCATGCTGTATTCTAGTCCCATGTGAGGTGAGAAAATTTCTTTCTTTCCAGAGTCTACCAAAATTGTGAGCCACCCCAAAGGCGTACTGACTGTCCGTATAGATATTAACAGTCATGTTTTTACTGATTTCACAAGCTTGTGTCAAGGCCATTAATTCAGCCGCTTGGGCCGATGCCTGTGGAATTTGTGCTGTCTCAACTACTGTAACAAGAGTGGTGAGGGCATATGCAGCAGATGTAGTTCCATCCGATCTTTTAAGACATGAACCATCTATGTATAGTGTTCCCTCAGCGTCTGTTAGGGGGGTGTCTTGTAGGTCCACACGACCCTTTGTCTCTTCTTCAGTCTGTAATATGCAGTCATGAGGGTCAGAATTTTTCCCTTGTGTCTCAGTAGGGAGTAGTGTAGCTGGGTTTAGAATATTACATCTCCTAATGTCAATGTGACTGGAAAAAGAGTGAGCTCATAACCTGTAAGTCGTGCACTGGTAAGGTGTTGTGTCTTGGTGTTGTTGAGCAAGGTATCTACTGCATGTGGGACCATTAAGGTCAAGGGTGAAGACATAACAATACCTGCGCTCTGGCAGACCATAAGTGCAGCAGCAGCAGTTGCGCGTAAACATCCAGGGAGGGCTCGGGCTACTGGGTCAAGTGTAGCCGAGAAATAAGCACAAGGGCGATGTTTGTCTCCAAAAATCTGAGTTAAGACCGCGCAAGCGCAGCCATGTGTCTCATGGACAAAAAGAAAAAATTGTTTGCCATAGTCTGGGGTGCCTAACACTGGAGCTGTACATAAGGCATCTTTGAGTGTCTGAAAGGCAGCCACATGCTCAGTTGTCCATGGAAAACGTCTTTCTGGCATATCTTTAGTAGTGAGAGCTAAAAGAGGTTTGACAATGGCCGAGAAGTTAGGGATCCATTGTCTGCAATAGGAAGTGAGGCCTATAAAGGCACGTACTTGTTTCTGTGTCAAAGTGGGAGGCATGGAGGTAATAAGGGACACTCGGTCAGCGGTAAGTTGTCTTCCCTCCTTCGAGAGGAGGTGGCCGAGGTAGGTCACTTTCTCTCGAAAAAATTGCAATTTGTTCAAGGAAACCTTATGATTGTGGGAGGCAAGGTGGTGAAGCAAACGTACTGTTGCTTGTTCACAAAGTGGAGCAGACGTGGCTGCAATTAAGAGGTCATCTACATATTGCAACAGAGTGGCTCCTGCTGGGAGCGTCAGGGAGTCCAACTGATTCTTGAGAGCCTGACTATAGATGCTGGGGCTTTCAGTAAAACCTTGGGGGCGCAGCAGAACCGGAAACTCCGCCCTCCAAGGGAGAAACCAAAAAGATGTCTACTGTCCGGATGTATGGGAATGCTGAAAAACGCATTCTTTAGGTCAATAACAGAAAAATGAGTGGTGGTCGCTGGGACCATGGTCAAGAGGGCTGTGATATCAGGGACAATGGGATACTGTGAGACCGTAATTTTGTTGAGAGCCCGCAGATCGATGACAAACCGATACATTTTGGGGGCCGCGGGAGAGGGATCAATACATTTTTTAAGAACTGGAATAATTGGGCTGTTACACTCATTACCACGTGTCTCCTCAACTACTCCCGTCTTCATCAGATCTGATATTATAGATAATAGGGCAGCCTCACCTTCCTGGGGAAGGCGATACTGGCGAAGCCGGGGCAGTTTGGCACCTTGCTGGATACGGACAGTATACGGAGAAATGTCGAGAAGTCCTACATCAGTGTCAGAAGTGGCCCAAAGTGATGAGGGTAAGGCCTGCAGAACGGGAGGGAGGGGTCCAGAGAGGAACATAGTGGCGGAGGAATCTGGTGATATGGTAAGGGACACGCCATCAGGACTACAAGAAATGGTAGCATGTAAAGCCTTTAACAAATCCATACCCAGCAAATTTTCACTACATCCAGTCGTGAGAATCAAAGGAGCATCCATATGAGCTGGACCGAGATCCAGCGGGAGAGGCTTAGAGACGGGGTTGGTGACAGGGACCCCAGAAAAACCCACGGAGACATTGAGAGAGCCAGAAAGGGGTACCTCCGGTATCAAGGTGTGCGCAACCGAGGATCTAGTAGCCCCGGTGTCTAGGAGAAACTTCTTTTTATCCCCTGCAACTGACATCCGGACATAAGGACCTCGCTGATCCACAGGAATCGGCACTCTTACATTACCCCTTTCCTGGCTTTCCTATGGCTGGTAGAAACCTGTCTCATCGGTCTCATCATAATCATCGTTAAAGTATGTTCTAGTGGCCTCATACCCGTTGTCAAATCTGTTAACTGTTCCCTGGGGCGGACCCATACGGGGTCGAACATTAGGATCTGGTGCACGCCTCTGCCTAGGAGGTCCCATATTTCCTTCCCTTTGAGTTCAGGGCCTAGTTTTTCCCGACTGAATATTCTGGGCTAATACCGGGCATTCACTAACCCAGTGGCCATAAGCCTTACAGGAGGCACACTGGTCTTTATCAACGGGACCTGCCGAACTGATGGACTTCTGTAAAGGAGACTGAAGGGGGCGCTGGGGCAGCCTCTGGAACTGGTCCAAAGGCGGACCTTGGCCTCTAGCATTTTGTCCCCGGGGTGGATAAGCTTGTTGTAACAAAACTTTCATTTTAAGGTCCTTGTTCTTCCTAACCTCTTTGTCTTTATCTTCATTCTCTCTATTCTCATGATATTGGGCCATGGCAAGGATGCCTGCCATAGTCTGAGCTGACCACGTACTCTCAACCTTCTTAAGGCGGGCCGAGAGATCCGGTAATAAGTTAGATACAAATTTATCAATAAACACTGAGCCCGAGCCAGGGGCTCTAGCGTCCAATCCACTGTGACTTTTGTACTCAGTTTCGAAGCGGGTGAAAAAATCAGCAACAGACTCATCCTTACGTTGTTTACATGCATTTATCTTATCCCAATTAACAGCTATTTCGGGCAAAAGGGTCTTCATGAGTTGCAACAGATGGCCTGGGAGAGCCAGAATAGCCGGATCAGGCTTAGTCCCTCCCTCTCTGTCATTCTCCATCCTCTCAAAGTCGGTCCAGTCACCATGCAAAGCGGCATTATGGTTGGCATGGCGTATTTTGTCCCATATGTCGGGTGGTACTACTGACCCGAATAATAAGTCAATATCCTCTAAGGTAAGGACACCAGAGGAAACGATCTGACCTAATTCCTGATAGTAAAGAGCCGGATTCTTACGGGGGTCTGGTAATTGGGATTTCAATTGAAGAACATCCGCTCTTTTCCATGGGACATGCACCCACATCCTACGCCAGTGGGCTGGGGCTGCTCCAACACCCTGGTTATTGGCGAGCACTGCAGGGATAAAGACGGGAGCTGTCTCTCTCATAGGCATAGCTTTGTCATTCGGAGATGGCGGAAAAGCCGTTGTGTCTCTGAACGCAATCATGGTAACAAGGGCTTCATGCATATCATCTCCCTGAACATGACCCTTGGCAATAGTTAGTTTTAAATCAATCAATCCCCGGGGAGTATCTATGAATAATGCTTCGTATCTTTTCATTATAAGTGTGCACATATACTCGGCCATGTCTGTTTGTTGTATGGCCGTCCATTGTCTAAACGTTGACCAGATATCTTTAACGCCATAAATATTACCATTATTTACCCAAAATGCACATTGTTTTCGCATAGCGTCCCTTTCACTACTCCCAGCGAGTTCAGCAGACCTCAAAGACTCCTTTCTAGGGGTACCGAAGAATCCAAACAGGGTATTGGGCATAAGGGAGGACCATCTTGTTCGGTCCAGAGTGGCAAAAGAGTCACCAACAGGGGTACCAATAGACTGATTATCAAGCAGACGGGAATGTATGGTCGGGGTTGGGTCAATAGGTGGGGCGGTATGAACTGTCGGAGGGAGGGGTGCTGGCAGGATGACGGGAGTCAAAGGATCAGGCAGTGGTACAATGGGTGGGGCAGCCTGAACCGCCACTGGTGGGGGTGGAGCGTTAGGAACATTTTGAGGAAGAGCGGGATACATAGGAGCCGGAGCATAGGCAGGAGGTGGACCTTCAAGAATAGCATTCAACAACGAGTCCCCCTCTTCTCCTTCAACCTCAAGGTCCCTGGGAGAACGGGCGGGGTAACATTTTGTCGCCTTAGCCCTATGATGCCTATCTGCCATTTCAACCCCTTCCTGAACCTTATTTTCTAAATGCGCTTTCGCATGATCAGCCATAGACATCCTCTCTTTCTTTTTATTCAACGCTTGCTTTTTTCTCATTTTTTGATCTATTTCTTTCCTCCACAACGCGGTGGCGTCAAACATGGCTTGACGAGACCGTTTGCGGAGCAGCTGCTCCTCCAGGCTCGAAAGGGCCTGGAGATCAAAGGAGCCAAACTGTGGCCACTGTAATTCAACATTGCTTCGTTTCGTATATTTTACCCATAAGGAAGAAAACATGATAGCAGATGGCCCATATTTAACATACATCTCATAACTTGGAGTTCCTTCTGGAGGAAACGGGCAGGCTGCCTCCAGAAGGGAGTCCTCTGTACATACGCAACAACATAACTTTCGGAACTTACTACTGACTGGCATATTTTTACTTCAGGCAGACAACAGTGGGAGAAAAATACTCACCTCACTGGCTTGGCTTTTGCAAAAGTCAATACAGACAGAAAACAGAGCACAAGTGGTGGATGATCAGTCCACCCTTACCCGAAAATGTTGTTCTCTTCTGCAGACGTAGGCACGAGTCCAGATCCAGACAGAGACCGCACTAAAGGGGGCACCAGCGGGACGCAGTCAGGTGGCCCAGACCGGATGGGGAAGACCGTGTGCAAGACTTCTGGTCTACCGGACTCAAAATGGTCCCTCGGGTAGGGTACCTCCGTCGGAATTCCACCACGGGCCCCCTCACGACCACCGGACCAGACCTACGTCTCCGTGGTGTCCCTGTTCAGGCGCCATTTGTAGAACCAAGAAAAGCCCACCTCAAGGAGGAGTGGGGGCTTGGCGGTGCGGGAATCACCCGAGTCTACTCTTACCCTCCTTATATAATAAAGTGGACCCGGAAACCTTCGTCTGCAGAGAGAACCACCTTTATTACAATAGCCCGGGCTATGGAACAGAGTCCCAAGCTAGTCAGAGACAAAACCTAGGAGGCTGCTGCTTTACTCCACAGCGAACAAGCCTTATATACATTTTTATTCCACTCTTTTGGCATTCAGTCCATTGTTCAATCAGGGCGGTGTTTGTAGTTGATGACCTGATCAAGGCTCGGCATTCAGACCATTGTTCAATCAGCTTGATCAAGACTCGGCATTCAGACCATTGTTCAATCAGCTTGATCAAGGCTCGGTCAGTCAGACCATTGTCCAGATGACCTGATCACGGTGTCAAGGATTTTTACCAAGCAGGGAGCAGAAGATGAAAAACAAGCTTGTTTACACAGGGCGTAGGTGTCTCGTGGCTTTCTGTTGATGAATTGGCTAACTGCAAAGAACAGGGGGGCTTGGGTATGTGATAGTTTTTTTTTAGCGTCAACAGAAATGGAGGCTGTAGGCAGGGTTTTGTCACGAGATGGCAAGGAATGGAGGAATGTAAGGAAATTAATAGGACCTAGTGAAAACTTATTTTCTTCAGGAGGGGGTTGGTTTTCTGGAGGGAGGGGGTAGTTTTAGGTCTCAGGGCAGGGGTCAGGGGTGTAAGACTTACCTGATAAGTCTTAACCATGCATATGTCTTTGCCATACATGCCTTAACAATTCATATTTCGTAGTAAAGGCATGCATGGTTAAGGCATTTGCATGCTTAAGACTTGCGTGGTTAAGACCCCGTGGTACCGGCATGCATGGTAAACGCATGCGTGGTTCCGTCACACAACCGTCATGGACAGCATACCGGCAAGTCAGGTACTCATCGTGGTATTGTCCATAGGTATGGAAAAAGTGTTTGATAGCTTGTCATGCACATATGTGTTTGCGGTCTTGTGGCGTATGGGTTTCGGGGAGAAAATACAGTCTTGGAGCAAGATCCTGTTCACCAAACCCACAGCTCATACTCCTGTACACCAAATCCACAGATCATGTCAAAAACCGGAAAGGAGTTCACCGATTCATTGTAGATTCAGACGGGTAGTAGGCAGGACCCCCGTCTGTTGTAATGGAACCACTAATTAGTTGTGTTCATAGGGCTGGGGAGAGCCAAGGCTTAAATATTGGAGGTTGTAGACACTCTATTTCATTGTACAGTGATGATGTACGGTTCTGCTTGCAGAACATAACCAAGGACCCGGGTCTTCCATTAGAAACCCTCAAATCCTTTGGGACACTGTCTGACTTGATAGTCAACTAGGCCAAGTCCTATATGACAGATGCTTGTGCTCAGCCTTGCTATAAGTGGTCCCACTGAATTGCTCCTTGCACTATAGAAGATCAAATACCTTGGTGTAAATGTACAGAGTGCTGGTGTCTCTCAGGTTTTCCTTCACGTTTTGGAGGAAACTTTCTGTCTCCACTATCTTCGCTAGAGTGTATAGCGCTGTCCAAAATGCATTTATTCTCCAAATTGTCGCTAACACTGCATCAGTTGCTTTTCCGCAAATGAAATGGCTGGCTTACAGAACTGGTGGATGGGGCAGGTAGATGAAGCATAGCCCTAGCTAAGTTGTTCCTCCTAATGGTGTGTGGAGGCTTGGGAGCTCCTGACTTCGAGTCTTGCTACCTTGCAGCACAACTCTAATGTGTCATGACTTGGACTGCTCCAAACGCCTCTCCGGGGGTAGGTTACCTAACTCATTACCTGGGGAATGTGTACGTCCTGTAACACTTCATGGGTGGCTGTCCTCATGCTGTGTCAGCAAATGTCCTCAGTGTGGTACATCACTGCTGGCTTCAATACCTATGCTGTTCCCCAGATTTGCATAGCCAGTCTGAGTAGACCTGGCTGCATTTAGCGTAGTTGGAGGAGTTGTCACTTGCACCTGAATGAACTTTAGCTGCCTTCCACAAAGCTGTCTCCACCTCCTGGAGTGAACCTGATCTGAGCCAAGCAGAACTGGTTTATGTGTGCCAGAGGAACAATGTTTGTACCAACTTCAAAGGGAAATGTGGTGTAAATATTGGGGCCCTGACCCCAGGACTTTAGAACTCTTTTGGATCAAGAAACCTGCCAAGAAGAAGAGCTGGAGAAGCTGTGAGGAGAGACTACAACTTTGCTGTCTGCTTTGCTGTGTTGGCCTGAAGTGGATGCTTTTGTCTTGGGCAGTGAAAAGACTGGACTGGACGGGACTTTCTGCATCTTATTTTCCTGAGTTTCTCCAGGGGCTTGAGGAAGAGCTAGCCCCATGTCTAAGAAATCTCAGGAAAAGCAAAGACTTCAAGTTCATCAGCTACCAGCCCCGGGAATTGTGTGTTTTGGGCTGCAACAGAAGAAAAAGCAACCCAACGCCATCAATGATGCCGCTGCCAGCTCCGTGACCTGAAGGCACAGCTGAGGGCACCGCCACATCTCGTACCGCAACGCTGGTCTCACCGATGCCGCCGTCTGACGCTGCCACTGAGCTGCTGTTTGCACCGTGACCTGTGGGCACCTCACTCCGCAACGCCTCGCTTCACTCCACCGCCCTGGTATCCCTGCCAACGCCACTCTATGCCGACATCGATGCCGCTGCCTTCACCGTGGTTTTGGGGCACCGCTCGTAAGTTACATGACGCACCGCCCCATCCCACACCACAGCCTTGGCCCACCGACATCGGCGCTATCTACTCCAGTTTGTCAGCCAACAACAATGGTTTAATGTCACCGAGCTGCTGCCTGCACCGTGACCTGAAATCACTGCACGCTGCACTGCTGCACTTTGTACCGCAGCCCCGACGCCTGCAGGCGCTCCCATTTTCAACCACATGGAGTTTGACCTGCAACGCGTGGGACTTCAAGGGCCCGACGACTCCTGCACCAACCTCCGGAACCAACACCTGCCAATGCCGGCTCTTGGGGGTCATCGCAAGGTCCCTGATGCCCTGCATTTCTAAAGGTACTGTTTTGCGGTCTTCCTGACACAATAGCTGGCCCGCGAAGCTGCGGTCAGCCAGAGCTGTTTGATTTGTGTGTTCACAACGCTGTGATAGCCCTGGACGGAGCTATCAACTTCAAGGAACTGTTTTTAAAGTCTATTTTTGCTTATTGATATTTTTGAATAACTGTATGTTGGATTCTTATAATTTGGATCTTGTTTTACACAAATAAATATTGGCTATGTTTCTAAAACTGTTGTCCTTTTGTAGTGTTTTCACTGTATTACAGATGCTTTACACACTGCCTCTGAGATAAGCCTGATTGCTCGTGCCTATCTACCGAGGGTGTGAGCAGGGTTTATTTTAGAAGTGTGACTCCCTTATTCTGACTGGGAAGAAGGGTCCCTACTTAGGCGGGGTGACAACATGCCAGCTAGAGACCCCCATTTCTAACATACACCGATCCAACTGCTCCATTGACAAACAAAACTTGCGGGTATAGCGATCCATCGTGCTTCTTTACAATTTACAATGTTGTACACAGACCTGAAATATCAAGGGACAGTTTTACCTACTGTAGATCCAGTGAATCCAGTCACTCAACCGGTCTGGCTGGAGTCGTATCTCTGTAGCAACTCAAGGTATATAATCAAAAACTCAATGATTGGCCACCCTATTTACCACTGGCCACATAAATTAGATGCAATTGTGCATTTTTATTTTTGTGCACCCCATTTGCCCTTCATAATCTAGCATCAGTATTGTCTTCCTTTACCCAGCTGGATCTACTTACAAACCCAAATGGAGTTGCCTTGTCAACACAGATTAACGCATCCTCAACGTCCCAGCATGGCTAATAGGCTTCAAAGATATTTTACCCATTAGCTATTCACTAGAGATGCACTCTCCCACTCGACACAGGCCAATATTACTTGTCATACCTTCAGCGGCGGCTGGCAACTACGGAGAGTGGTGGGCGGGCAAATGGGTGATGTGTGGGTGCATGTATGTAAGGCAAACTATATACAAAAATAAATAAAAAGAAATAGTCACTTACCTTGCTTGCTGCATGAAACGTCCTCCTTGCTCCGGTCTGGTGTTCTTCTTCGTCTCCTCCAGGCTCCAGCGCGGGCTCCAGCCAACTCTCCTAACCAATTTCAGCACTGCTCTCATGCTGGTAAGCAGCATGAGAGAAGTGCTAGGATTGGAGGGAGCATATTCTCTCAGCTCTCTCAAGGTCACTGGAGGCCTGTGCTTTCTCTAACCCAGCTTTCAAGGACAGCTGGGTTAAAGAGGTTTCAAATGCACATGTCTAGCTGGCCATCGCAAGAAAGCCGGCCAAAGTGATATGCACAGTTTAAATTTAAGTGCACAGTCTACCACTCCTCTCTGCTGCTGCCACTCAGCAGCAATTGCCCCACCCCGTCCTGACACTCTATTCGGGACGGGTTGGTGAAAAATAAAATGGTAATAAATTAACTTTATTACCATTTTATTTTTCATCTCTGGGACTTTACTGGGGGTATTTTTGTTAGTGGGGCGACGCTCCTCCGACCTAATGGAGGAGCCCCCCCTGCACCTTTTTCTTTCTCTTTGCTACTAGGTGCTCCACCCCACACATGAAACATATTGACCTGATTTGACCATTATTTTGAGACACAGGCACCAGCAATAAATAAAAATATCATAAAATTCCGTACCTCGGAAGCATGTACAATCTTATATGAACATGTTGGCAAATGATTTAGCAATTTAGCAAAAATTGCCATCAACTTGTGATCACCCTTGAATGTAAAATATAATTTGACAAGTGATGTTTTCATTCTCGAATTCCGGATCCAGTTGAATTTGACAAATATGCCCATGCTGCCTTTCCAATTATCAAATCATTTGATGCTTTTGCTTTATGGTTCTGAGGTAAATGTGACTACCTGTTCCTTACTTTTATGCTAGTGCTTTGCCAGTGGCCTCAGCAGCTATGATGGATTTTTCCCTAATATCAAAATGGTTTTAAAGCTGTCACCATGACAACTTAATCCTTAATTATTTGGAACGCCATCTCGCATACACCATTTCACCTGAACTTTCAGTCTTCTAAGGAAAGGTACCCAAAGCCTGTTGTATGTCAGCGAAAAGAGAAACAAAATCTAAACAAAATTATTTTCCTTTAAGAGTGAACACTGTGTTTTATACGTAACCCAAAAGGTAGATAATATTCTGGAAGTCTGGGAACAGAATGAAACTATTCTTTATTCCTTGGACAAGAACCTCCTGAACAGCTTCAATCAAACATAATTTAATCTTAGATATGCAATTCCTCACATGGGTCCCCATTTTGAGTTGCACAAGCAGTGTCCCTGGGGGACTTCGAGTGTTCTGGTACTTACAGATCCAAACTTCTAAGTCCTGGAAACACCAGGCTGAACACATCAGAGTGTACTCGCTTGCACTGCAGAAGGATTTAAGGCATTTGTACCGAACCAAGGTATGCGGAAAAAGACGAAAAATACATAGCCAAAGTAAAAACACTCGTGTTTCAAAAGCGGGAAATTGACCCGGCATTTATAATTTGGAAAGCCGGGCAGGGCCGGACTGGCTACCGGGCGTTTTGCTGTGCTGCCAAGCTGGGGGCTGATTTCGCTGCGGTGGGGACTGATTTCGTTGATGGGGACCTGCGTGTGCTTTTAAATAAACATTTCAAAACGAATGTTTTTAAGCACACGCAGGTCCCCATCAACGAAATCAGCCCCCAGCTCGGCAGCACAGCAAAACGCCCGGTAGCCAGTCCGGCCCTGCGTGAGGAAGTTGCGGGATTGATTCCCTTGGCGACGAAACACGTGTTGGCTAAATGTTAAAGATCTAAGAACCAATTAAAGAATACAAGAATGACAGAAGCTTTGAGAATTTGTTACTTTATTACAACTTTGTATGTTGATATTAGTGTGTGTTGGAGGATAAAAATCCTGGAAACACCAGTCGGCCCCTTTCAACTCTGCAGGGGCTAGGACTGCAGGCTACAAGCCCTCAGTGACCCCACTCCAGCACCATTTAGGATGCAGAAAATGCAAAACACAGCCAAGCCACAACCTGGCATGCTCCCAACAATTAGGGCCGTAGCTTTGTCAGTGAGATTCGGTGGGGGGGGGCGTTGAATCTCAAATTTCCCAACTAAAAAGCAGTGGTCTGCAGGGTGAATGGGCGAGATGACCATGGTTAAGTATGAAATCTTCCCATGAGGAACAGGGTCAGCACTGATTTGAATTAGGTGGGCCTTTGGGGCTGATTTAGAGTTCGGTGGTCAGGTACTCTGTTGTAACAGCGACAGATTAACCTGTCTGCCAAACTCAAGGTCCTTTCACTTATTTTTGAGTGGGGTGGATCGCAAGTTTTACGCAGACAGAGTAAAATTTACTGCATCAGTGTAAAACTTTCTCTGATGGTCCGACGGAGTAGGCACCATCAGAGATACAATGAGTAACCTGCCGGGTAACGTTCCCCGATGGCACAGCCGATCTCCAACTAGGAGGTTAATCCACTTCTATACAATAAGTGCGCAACAATTCGACATGGAAGTGAAGTTTTTATTCCACAGTGATTTGGAATTTCCAATGGGTCCTTCCGAAGAAATTCGGTTCAAACCCAATAGTCCATCAAACCCAATGCATTTTGGGTAGAACCCTTCATCAGGGGAAATTTATGTCTACAAAACAATGAAAAGGAGACTGCGAATGTAAAGCTGGACTCAAAGAGAGCACTAGTATAACGATAATCACGAAAATAATCTAAATGCGAAGTGAAGTGGTGGGAAAACCAAAAGCGCGCTTGAAAGCCTTATGCAAGCGGGCCACCAGTGAAGAAACGAAAAGTGCACCGAAGAAAACATGTGAAAATGTAACTGAGTGAACACGATAAATCAATGGCTGAAACCGTGGAGCGTGATGGTTCAAGTGGTAAAACGCCATTCCATGATGAAAAAGTGAACAAGCATGCAGAGAATGTAGCAATTCTATGCGGGCGGAAAGTGATAGGATTCTTACCGCAGTCCCGACATTTGTGAAATTATAACAGTGCGGGGCATCACGCATAATGTGATACCGTGATACAAGTATGCAGAGAATGCCGAAATTCTAAACGGGCTTGATTCTTACTGCAGTTCTGACAGAAAGCAGGAACCCCGTGAGTGAGGGCTAGTGCACGAGTGAAGCGAATACGCGGGGTGGTAAAAATAGAAAAAGTCACCAGAAATGGAAATCGTCCTGACAGCAGGACGTTCAAAGTCCCAAGAACTTTATACATGTACACAGTTGACAACGAACAAAGGGAGTGGAGGCTGAAGTGAAATAATTGTGAGGGAGAACGAAAGAGCTAAAAGGTATGGGATAATTTGGGACCGAAGGTGAAAGGTTGGGGGCCATCTTGGAATGGTCCCTCTACATGAGTGAAGGCTTGGTAAAATACATTCCAAATAAAAAGAAATGATACATACTAAATAACCATGAGAACAGGATAATGAAGAGTAGGGAATAAACATCAACATAGAAATAGAAAGAAGAAATAGAAAAAATAGAAGAAAGGTAAAAATAAAGTAATGTTGAAGTAGAAACTTGGTAGTGGTAAAAACATGGAGAATCCTACAGTGCAATACAAACTGAAAATTGAATTATGGAGGGACAGATGCAGAAGCATGAAGGTGAAAGAGGTTCTCAAGAAATCATACAGTACAGTGCAAAGTGAAAAATTAAAATGTAAAGGAACAGATACAGAGCATGAAGGTCAAAGAAGTTCACAAAAACAGCTATATTCTACCCGGTCATTAAGTCGATTCGGTGTGAGAGTGTCCAGCAATTTAATCCAGAAGGTTTCTCTTTGGAGGAGGTATTTATGGTTGTTTCTACCTTCACGTGTTTCTACCGCTTTAAGTACCAGGAATCTGAGTTGGCTGATGTTATGTTTTAACTCCATGAAGTGTGTAGCTACTGCAGATTTCTGATTCGAAGTTCTCATGTTGCTTTTGTGTTCGTTCAGTCGGATTTTAATTTTACGTTCGGTTTTCCCCACATATCCAAATCCTTATGGGCATTTCAACAGGTAAACCACTTTTTTGGTGTCACAGTGGCATTGACTTTCAATTTAATTTTAGTTCCTTTGCGTGGATGGGTCATTGAATTACCTTTGATAATATTGTTGCAATTATTACAGTTCAAACATGGGATGGTACCCTGATATGTGGGAGTCCCTATAGTCAGTCTTGGTCTTGAAAGCATTTCTTTGATGTTTATACTTCGTTCGTAGGCGAACAGGGGTTGTTCTGAAAAGAGTCCTTTGAAGTCAGGTTCTGATTGTAACATGGGCCAATGTTTGAGGATAATCTGCTTCAATTGCGGGCTTTGATTGGAAAATTTGGACACTAAGACCATACGATCTGTTTTTCTGTGTTGAGTATGGGTTAGGAGTTCTTTTCGGGTTTTAGTGCTAGATCTGATGATAGCCTGATCGAGAATTTCATGAGGATATCCCCTGTCACTGAAATGTTGAAGCATTTCAGAAATGTTGGTGGATAATTTAACAGGGTTGGACGTAATGCGTTTGACGCGAAGTACCTGGGAATAGGGTAAATGTTTCTTCAATGAGTGTGTTGATGAAAGCTGTTATAATGCAACAGATTGTTGCGATCAGTATCTTTTCTAAAGGTATTGGTTTCAAATTCATTCTGAGTTTTGGTAATGGAAATGTTTGGGAAGTTGATAGTGGTATCGCTGATGTTATGGGTGAATCCAATTCGGTCATTGACAACATTAAGCTGTTGTATGGCGGTCACAAGATCGTGTTGGGAACCTTTTCAAAGTAGGAAAGTGTCAACTATGTACCGAACGTACATAGCAAAGTTGTCAATCCAGGGTTCCACTGTTAGGATGTGGCCAAGTTCGAACTTGTACATGAAGAAATTGGTGTATTGTGAATTTTTGGCACCATGTAGATGCTGGGGCTCGTGGGATTGTCAAGCAGTAAGAATCGTTTGTCGCCTTCGGTAATGGTCCCATTGTAAACCACAGTGTCCAAGATCCTTTTAAGAATGGCTTTGAATTCGTCTATGGTATTATTGTCCAATTTCATGTAGGTCAAAGGATCGTGGATATGCTCCAGGATATTCTGTTTGTAATAGTTTGAGTCCATGATTACAAGGGCTCCCCCCTTGTCTGCTTTGCAGCACGTAATGGCAGGATTGTTGGCTATTCTCTCCAAAATGCCCCGTTCTTTCATCGTGAGGTTAGTATATTTGGATCTTTTACCTTTAAACATCCAAAAATTCACAAGAATCCCTTAACACCTCCATTTAGACCCATCGTCTCCACCCTGGGAACTATCCATGAACCAGTCGGGAAATATCTTGATAAACACCCTCAACCCCTTGATGGAGCAAGGTCTCGTAAGAAAGAGACTTGCTCGGAGACAATCCTCTCGTTTAACTCATTAACAGAATTACTAACCATGTCCTGTGAATAATTAATACGCACCACATAAAACACGCGGGTTAGCGAAGCTTGCTTATGTATGTAGTAACGACAGATAACAATGAAAACGGACTAATACCGCTTTAAACTGGAAAACTGTTGTGCGCATGCGTCAATTGCATCTACGCAATATGACGAACTAACGCTTGGAGGGAAATTCTAGCGCATGAGCAGAAGATACTAAAATGGAGTCTCGAAGACTCGCGTGCATGGCATCTGCTCAGCTAAAACTAAAACAGGCTATTTTACTAATGCTAATGCGGGGAAAATATTAATAAAAGAACGGGAATAGAGTAGAGGTGGGAGGTATACAGTGAGACCATATATTTTGTGAAAATAACATTTCTCTTTTGACTTTATTATTAGTACGCATTTGGGCCTTTCTCGTATGACCAGACTTGATGAAATGACACAACACTTGCGCATGCCTACAGAGTGAAGCTATGAAGGTCAATGACGAGACATTTGAATGCAAGCCAATTCGTAGCGATTTGTCCTGGGAACGGATGGTGAAAAGTTCAGCGATGTGATGTTCTATTCTTTATAGTGTCATAAATGTTGCAAGCTTGCTACATGAAGTGGATGGGAATAAAATCTTGAATAAAAATTAATGGGATGGGTTTGCGAACAATAGTCTAATAGAGTATAGTGATATGTAAGCATGGTGTGATGATCATCCCCCCCTTGCCTGACCAATTAGATTTCGTATTTTTACGATATTGTAACTTTAGTGGGTGGTACATGGTCAACGAAAGGTATAATTGAGGTAGTTTTAGTTAGTTAAAGGGTTGTTCGTATTGCTGAGATGCTGACGCACGTAGGGATGCTGTGAGATGCTGATGAAAAAGCAGAATGCAGAACCTTCTATCCTAATTCTAATTGGGTTAGATAAGAAGATCGCGGAAGAATCTCGAGGAGGAAGAGAGTGTCGAGAGGGGTGCGACGCAGTCGTCGGTATTCTAGAGAGGTGACTTATCCTGTCCTGAACCCTGTCCTGAAGACTTTGTCCCCTGATCTATCCTGGGGGCCTTCACCAGCCCTTTGGCCAGGGGGTTGGTTTTTCACACCATTCTTGGTAACTATAATTTCATGTTATTTGTAAATGTACTTTTCTCTCTGTCCTCTCCCTTTCTGAGCATTAATTATTGTGTGAGTCCGAAGTATATGGTTATGATGTTTAATCAATTGAACTCCTCTCCTGAAGTGAGGGTGTCTACACTGTATTTTTTAAATGGTTCACGTGCACTTTATTTTAGATAAAGATTTAAAACTTTCCTGAGTCTGTGATTATTTTCGTCAAACTAAGAATAGTTAAGGATTAATTTCATTATCACCATCAACTAGTTCCAACTAATGGTCCATCGGCCAGAGGAAATAACTTTTTGATCAGTGAAAGGTTAGTTGAGAGAATTAAATAACTAGTCTTGAGGAACATAAACTAAATAAAAAACACTCCAGCGGTTTACTCAATGTGTGTTTTTATGGGCCCAGGTGAGTATATGGTAGTGGAGCATCTGTTGCTGGTTTACCGCTGGATCAGTTTTCTGGTAGCAGAGCTATGGTTATTATTGATTAGTTTGGTGATAACTATTGATTATTGATTATTGATTTATGTTTAACAAAAAGAGTTAGCGTCTTGTTTTATGTTGTCCAGAATCCCGGGAAATGAATAGCGGGTGGTGATAGAAGCCACACTGCAGTGAGGTTACTCGTCTGTTGGAATAATACTGAGAAGCTACGCAGGGCTGGCAGTATTAAACTAGGGACTATTTTGTATAAAAGTAGAGTGTGGATGGTAGCGAAAGGGGTTTGCTGGTGAAACTTCGATCTCATTTCCCAATACGGGTGATACTGGAGCAGTAACGGGTTCTCCTGAGCTTAAATGAAGAGTAAACAGGGGTTTTGCTCGCAGTAAGAAGAAGATTAATTTCTGAAACTCAAGAATAAATTGAAATCTATCCTTTTGTTTAGTGGAACAGACAGAGTAGCGAATGTTTTTATGTTGTTATTAATGAAGAATTTTAATGAAAAGTATTAAGAAATAAGTTTTTGTATTACCTTGTGAAGGGAGGGTCAGTCGCCGGAGTTATACTGACGTCACAGAGAGCCGCGCTGGAATTGGTTGAAACCGCGGGCGTGAAACAGAAGCAGATTGTAAAGGAGGGGTCAGTAGTGAGGAGCAATACTGACGTCACAAAAGGCCGCGCTAGCATTGGTCAGACCATGAGCGTGAGCCTGAGTCCGATTGGCTGATAGATAGAAACCGCGCTAGGATTGGTCGGGAAAAGAGTTGTATGTTGAGTCCTGATTTGACCGTGGGAGTGACTCGTGCTGACATAGGACGCGGCGTAGGTAATAGAGCTAGAAGATATACGGAAGACTCTTTCCTATATCGAACTTCAGAAATGTTCGGAAGACCAAAGAAAATTACATTAATGAAGAAAATTAAAAATTTCTTTAAGAAAGACAAGCCTGTAATGACTAGAGAGGGAATTCCTATTCCACCACCCAAAACACCTGCTTCCTTTATGATGATGGAGAAAGGATATCACACGTGTGTATGGTTGGAGAATTGGGTGGAATATATTAAAGGTGATGGAGTTTTGGCTTTTCCGGAGCATGGTACTTTTAATTTAAAAATACTTCAGAATTTGAGAGATCGAATGAATATGCTGGAACCGAATCCTAGAATGACACAGTATGAAGCTTTGGAAGAATAGGAAATTGAGGCATTTGATCATGAAAAATATAGAAGTGGACGGAGATTTAAGGGTTTCTACCTAGATATCCGTATGAGCCAAGTGGAGAACAAATGAAGCGTTGGAGGAGAGCTGTGGTGACCGAGGGTTTATATCCAGTATTAGTGGCTGAAGAACAGATAGGAGGAAAATGTAAAGAAAAAACAAAACACCTGAATACAACAGTTTATGGCGAATCAGATGATGAGCTGTTAGAGGATATTTTGATTAAAAACCCTCCACCGTATCAAGAAGCACCTAGTAAGGTTACCCCAAGTGCACCAGTAATAGGAATGCCTTTAAACCCACAAATCTTACATGATGTCCACTTAATAGAGTGTTGCAGGATAATGAGAGAGAAGCTTTAAATAAAACTAGAGAAGAATTAGTTCAAAAAGTAAACCAATTAAATTTAAATGCTGAAGCTTTGACAGTACCAGTGACTATTGGTCCTGTAATCCCATTATATGGAGATAAAAAGACTTGCCAGAAACCTCAACTGTGACAATTCTGTTAACAAGTCCCAGAAAACAAGTAATAATTACGGATGATCAGACTAGTGAGAGTGAATCAGTCATTTCATTAATGGATCTCCCGAATGTAGAACCATTAACTGAAACTCCGAAGAGGATTATACCTATAAATTTGAGAGAAAAGAGATCTCTGGTTCCCATAGGAACTGGAAGTTCAACAGTAGTTACCCCTGTGGATATAGAAAGGTGGGCACAGGAAATAGACAATCGAAACCCATAACCAAAGATACTAGATATCAGTAAATTGAAAGTAGAATTGGAAGAAATGATAACTGGCAATGTGAGCATAGAAAGACTGAATGTTTACGACGATGAGGAGTTATTATTTTTATGTAAGAGTATTACTAGGAGAGCAAGAGTATTTCATGAGAAATTAACGGAAGTTGCCTCAGAGATTGGAATAGATATAGAGAAATCAAAACTGTTGCAGAAACCATATCCGGTGGTTTTTACTGACAAAGATTTAGAGAGTGTAAATGCTTCTGGTAAAAGACTACAGATAAAAGAGTTGATGAATATTTTACGAAAATGGGGAGACATTGACAAATGGAGAATTAGGTGGATAAGAAAGAAAGAGGAAGTACAAGCAAAAGAAGCATCATCTGCATTTCCAGTGAGAGAATCAAACAAGGTTGAGAAATTGTGTCCAATGAGAGAAGTTCCTGGTGGTGGATATGTTCATGTCCCCTGGATATTTTGTCATTTACGAATGATTTTCCCAGGTTGAGAGAAAAACCAGTGGGATGGGTGAAACAGGTAGACAGATTTGTGAAGGTTTCAAAGGTTTTGTTGAAGGATCTGGATGGATTATTTGATATTGTAGTACCTGCTGATTTGTGGACTGTAAGATTTGTGGATTGTAAGATCACAGTTGATTGGCCAAGTGAGGAGTATGCTAGGGATGCGAAGACAGGAGCACCCTCAGAAGAGGTGATGAAGAAATATCACCAAGTAATTACTTACCTGAAAGGGAAAATCCCTCCTAAAGAGACAGATTGGGAAAAGATAGACAGAACAACTCAAGAGCCAAATGAGTTCGTTCATGCATATTATGAGCGGTTATTACAGGTGTTTAAACAGTATAGTGGTTTTGAGAACATTGGTGATAAGGATATGGGACATTTTGTGTATCGGTTTGTGTATGGTCTGAAACCGGAGATTAGTCAGATGATTCAACAGCACATGTTGTGCTGGCAGAGTAAGGCGATTGACGAAATTCTGAAATATACAAAATATTGTGGCAATGATATTGAGGCAAGGCGTAGGAAGCTAAAAGAGAAAATGATGTGGGCACAAGTAAAATTGGCAGAACAGCAGGAGAATAAAGTAAATTCACAGACTGAAAATCAGATAAAGGAGCAGAGTCAGAATGATCAAGCGGCGAATGGTGGTAAAATAAGAGGACAAATGAATAGAGAGGAAGCGAAGAAGAAGTTTCCTTGTCATGCGTGCGGAAAGATTGGACAATGGAAGAACGAGTGTAAGAGTATTCAGAATAATAATGGGCCAAATCAAAATTTAATTCCACAGATGCAGAATGAAGTACTTATGAGTCAGCCGCAGCAGGTAGTTACTCCACAGTATCAGGTGCCACCAGCTCCTATGCCAAACTTTGTGAGTGCACAAAAATACAGTGCAAACACCGGATTTCACAGAGAAAGTGGTAAGAATAATAGAGTGGTTACACAATATTTTTTGCAGAATGATGGAGAAAATTCGGACTGCGTGCAATGACGGTGCCTGAGGGGGGAGGAAGAGGAGTGCGTGCTTGGCGCATCCTTGCCGGTAGATCAGTCAGGTCCATTTGTTGATGGGAAAGTGGAAGATAAAGACATCACTTTTCTATTGGATACTGGTGCTACCCGGTCTACTGTGAGAACAGCAGACATCCGAAACCTACCCCTCTCGGGAGAGTCCATCCAAGTTGTAGGAGTATCAAATCAACAGATTAGAACCCCAATTACAAAACCAATGGAGGTACATATCGGAAATTTTAAAGAAATGCATTGGTTTGTAGTTTGTGAATCCAGTCCCGTAAATCTGTTGGGAAGAGATCTACTGTGCAAGATGAATTGCACGATCTATTGTACACCAGATGGTGTCGCTTTCCAAACCCCTGATGAAGATGTCATATACAAAATTATGTTAGCTAAGCAAGGTACAGAGGTAGACGAGATGTTTTCATTGATAACTGAGAATGAATTACCTGAAGAGTTGAGAATCACTGTAAATCCAGAAGTGTGGGATTTTACAGGAAAGGATATTGGGTTAATGTCAAATGTAGATCCAGTTAAAGTGACAGTGAAAGAAGGTGTAGTTTACCCAAACACACGACAGTACAAAATGAGTCCAGAAGTGAAAGCAGGAATCGCTCCAGAAATTGACCGAATGATTAAACAGGGCATTTTAAAAGAAATAATGAATAGTCCTTGTAACTCACCAATCATGGGACTTAAAAGCCTAGCGGAAAATACAGGATAGTGCAGGATTTAAGAAAAATTAACTAAATTGTAGTGCTTTGTTGTCCAATAGTGCCAAACCCAGCGGTGATCCTTTATCAGATACCCTGGAATGCAGGTTGGTTTACGGTAATTGATTTGTGCCAAGCATTCTTTTCTATTCCTTTGCACCCAGACAGCCAGTATCTTTTTGCCTTCCGGTTTGAGGATCGTATTTTGGCATGGTGCCGAGTTCCTCAAGGGTACACAGAGAGTCCCTCAATTTTTAATCAAATATTGAAGAAGTGTCTGGAGTCATTGATTATGCCCGGGAAATCAGTTCTGGTTCAGTATATCGATGACCTATTGGTGGCATCAAAAACACAAGAGGATTGTGTTACTGGCACAATTGCATTACTGAACCATTTGGCCGAAGGAGGACACAAAGTGTCTCCAGAAAAATTACAGTTCTGTCAACAAGAAGTTAGATATTTAGGGCATAAAATAGAAAGAGGAGTTAGAAAAGTGACACCGGAAAGAATTAAAATAATCAAAGAAATGCAACTACCTCAGACACAAAAAGAGATGAGAATGTTTTTGGGAGTGGTTGGTTACTGTAGGCAGTGGATCAATGGCTTCTCCATGTTAGCAAAGCCATTGATACAATTAACGCGGAAAAGAGCGAAAGATCCCATCGATTGGAATGATGAATGTTTGGAAGCTTTTGTCAAACTACGAAATTGTTTATGTGAAGCCCCAGCCTTGGGCATGCCTGATTATTCAAAAGACTTTGCATTATTTTGTTGTGAGAGAGAAAATTGTGCACTTTCAGTTTTTACCCAGAGGCATGGACTGAGTCGACGTCCAGTGGCGTATTTTTCTGCCACCTTGGATCCAGTGGCCTCAGCCTTACCTGGCTGCTTAAAAACAGTAGCTGCTACTTGTATGAGTCTGGAGCAAAGTGAGTCCATAGTGATGGGACATTCCGTAAAGGTTTATGTTCCACACTCAGTTGAGATTCTTTTGACAAGAACGCGAACGCAACATCTCACTCCCAGTCGGCTGACTAAGTATGAAAGGGTGATTCTGGGAGCAGAAAATGTGACAGTAATAAGATGTACGATAATGAACCCTGCCACATTATTGCCAGATCCATGTTGTGAAGAAGTGAAAGATGAGATTGATCATGATTGTCTAGATGTGACTGAATTGTGCACTAAGCCCCACCCAGATATAAAAGAAACACCATTGAAGGAAGCTGATCATGAATTATTCGTGGATGGGTCTTGCTTAAGAACTGAAGAAGGAGGATTAAGTGCTGCATATGCTGTATGTAAAGTAACAGGGGTGGTTGAAGCATCCTGTTTACCAGGAGTCAAATCTGCACAAGTAGCTGAATTGGTGGCCTTAACAAAGGCATGCAAAAGTGGGAAAAATTGGAATAACCATATTTACGGACAGTCAATATTGTTTCGGGGTTGTGCATGATTTTGGCCAACTCTGGATGCAGAGGGGATTTCTGACTTCTTCAGGATCTCCTATCAGAAACAGTAAAAATGTAAAGGATTTGTTGGAAGCATTACAATTGCCAAAAGAAGTAGCAGTTGTTAAATGTGCTGCACATCAGTCAGGAAATGACTATGTGGCGGCTGGTAACAGATATGCCGACCAAATTGCTCGATACTGTGCCAAAAATACAATGGCAATTAACAGAAAGATTGAAACGGGTGAAACTAGCTGCCAACTTATGTTTTTCTCAGTTCCAGAAACATGGGATGAGGTCAGACAGTTACAGGAAGAAGTTGAGGAAAAGGAGAAGGAAATTTGGATAAAATCAAGTTGTACAAGGAGATCAGAAGATGAAGTGTGGGTGTATTTAGATGGAAGACCAGTTATGCCAGACTGCCTACTCTCTCAAATGGCAAGAGTATACCATGGGACAACACACATCGGCAGGGATTCGATGATCAGATTATTCAGACAAAGTTGGTACAATCCAAAGTTTAGGGTAGTCGCAGAGAGCCTTTGCCAAAGATGCTTAATCTGTCAGCAGAAGAATCCAGGCAGGAAGATAGTGGTTAGTTGGGGAAAAATTGGGAAGGCAGAAGGACCCTTCACCAGATTGCAGTTAGATTTCATTGAGTTGCCTCCTTGCAACGGACTGAAATATGTACTTGTCATAGTGTGCCTGTTCTCAAGATGGGTAGAGGCATATCCCACTAGCAGAAATGACAGTCTCACAGTTGCTAAACTACTATTGAGAGAGTTAGTTCCTCGTTTCGGTTTTCCAGTCACTTTGGAATTAGATAGAGGACCTCATTTTAATAATGAGATAATTCGATTAATCTGTGCTGCATTTAACATTGAACAAAAACTGCACTGTGCTTATCGTCCAGAGGCTTCTGAAATAGTTGAACAGCTAAATGGCACAATCAAGTCAAGATTAGGGAAAGTGTGTGCATCCACAATGCTGAAATGGCCAGATGCATTACCTCTTGTATTCATGGGTCTCAGGAGTATTCCTGACAGAAAAACGGGATTGAGTCCACATGAGGTACTCATGGGAAGGGCAATGAGACAAGCATATATTCCTGGAAATAGATTGATGAATATAACTGATGATCTGGTATTGGACTATTGCAAAGGATTGGCTGAAATGGTGCGTTCTGTCTCTCATCAAGTTGGAGAAGACGCAGTTGAAAGACAGCCAGACCAAGCGCATGATTTGAATCCTGGAGATTGGGTGTTAGTGAAGAAACATGCAAGGAAGTCGTGTCTAGCACCCAGGTGGGATAAACCACGTCAAGTCATACTAGTCACTACCACAGCAGTGAAGTGTGCAGGTTTACCCAATTGGATTCATGCTAGTCATACCAGAAGAGTTCCGAGCCCATCTGAACAACAAGAGCAGCCACTGACTGAACAAGCTGAGACGTCAGAAGTTGTAAGCTGTGACGATGAAGAATCTAGAGTCATAGATTCTGAAAGACAACTATATGATGAATAGCCAAGTACAAGTCAGGAAGAGTGGATACCAGTGATTGAAATATCTGATGCTGTTGTTGAAACAAGAAGAAGAACTGAACTAAGAAGACAGGAAGGTAGAAAGGAAAAGACAGGGAAAGAAGAACACACTCAGGTAAAAATAAACAAAGCCATTCAGAAACCTGAGCAGGAAAAAGTAGATCTAGAAGAACAAGTTCAGGCAGAAGAAGAACAAATTGAAATAAGACCTGAACAGGTGCAAGTAGAGGAAGAACAAAATACAGAAAATACAGAACAGAGACAATTAGAAAGAGAGGAGGAACAAGAACAGATTGTGCCTAGATTAAGTGAAAATAAAAGAACTTTAGAAGAAGACGGAGAAGGTGAAAGTGCAGTTCAGGTCAAAAGAGTTAGAAAAGGAGACATTTGGCCTGTAGGAGTGAAGAGACTAAAATATCATTTAAGAAGAGCAGAAAAGAAACCAGAGCAAGTAAATGAGATCACGAGTCAGACACAATCCAAACAAACATTAGTAAAACTTACAAGAAGAAGCCCAAGATTAAGAATTCTGAACAGAAAATTCAAGGCCCCTGAGTGGACTTATGTTATTCTTGAAGAATTTGAAAACTTAGATTTATGTGAAGAATCAGAAAGAGTTCATGTTGCACAGATTGATGAAAGCAAATTAAGACCTCCTTAAAATAAAAGACTGGATTTTTTAAAGGTTTAGACAAAAGAAAGAGAAAAAGAAATTCTCTCTGATTAAAGATGGCAGAAATTGAAAATACTGAAAGACCGAAACGAAGTTTAAAAATAAAATATTTAAGATTCTGTTTATGTAGTATTATATTAGTAGTATTGGTATGGTTATTCCTAACTGTAGTAGTACCTTTGTTGATAGAAACAAGTAACAAGAATAGTACAATTACTAATGAGAAGGTAGATAGAGTAAAAAGAACTAAAATAGAAATAGGGGTAGAAGATGAGATAAACTATCATAATGAATCTGCCAATGATTCGTCTTTAAATGTGTTTACTAAATTGTTATTTCAGTATGTTAACACAATGGAAATTAGTAATTGTTATGTATGTATGAAGTTACCCTCATCAGTGTCAGAAGGGGTGACGTATCACCATACACCTCTAACATATGGTGTATCATGTAAAGTTTTATCAAGTTTATTTTATATAACAGGGAAACTTCAGTATTTTTATTCAAATTTAGATGTAGTATTTTCAGAATTACCTATTAGAAAGAAAATGAATCCAGTAGCTAGTAGTAAAAATGCACAATTCATGGGTGAATTCTTTTTAACAATGAGTTCAATAGATATAGTTCAAGCTCACAAGGATAACCTAACATGTATATTACATGAAGAAGAAAAAGAGTTTTTGAATTTAGTAGAAGGAAGGAGACAGGATTTAACGAAGAAAGCTGCTGAACAGAAATCCGATATACCTCCATGGGCTGAGAAAGAGGGAATTTATGCAAAGGGTGAAACTCATGCTGCAATGTCCCTAGACTTTGTGAAAAGGGGAAAATTCTGCCTCCATAGGTTAAAGACAGATTATAATAACAATTTCATTGGTTCCAGTGAGTGTGAACACAACTTCCTAATTCTAGGAGGGTGGGGACAAAAGGGGGAACTGATCCTGTATTTCCAGGAGTTTATTATGTATGCAGGAATAATGCCTATTATAGGTTACCTGCAAGATGGTACAGGAGCTGTTATTTTGGAATAGTTTTTCCAAAGATTTACCATGTAGACAGAATCAATGAAAATTCTAATAGATTAACACGGAGAAGAAGAGCTAGTTTTTCTGAAATAGTAGGTGATATTTTTAGTGCATTAATACCCTCAGTTGGAGTCATTCTAAATTCGCGCAAAATTTGTAAATTATCAATCATAGTTGGTACAAAATCGTCTTGCTCTTGATATTCTATTGGCAAAAGAGGGCGGAGTCTGTGGTATGTTGAAAATTCAACATTGCTGCACTTATATTCTGGACAAAAGCAAGGAATTTAAGGGGTATATTGGAAATATTACAAGAATGCATAATGACTTGACCCAACTGGAGGTTGACAGTGTATGGGGAAAACTAACAAAAAGTGTAACATCAATAGGGAATTGGTTTATTGATTTTGGGAGGAGTTTTCTAGGTCAAATAATATTGCCAGTAGTTATAGTAATGACAACTGTTATGATAGTAATGATCACCTGTAAATGTTGCAGAAGAAAGGAAAAGAGCAGAATACATTTAGAAAGTGAAGGAAGAGGAAAGAAACGAAAGAGAGAATATGAAGAAATCCAGCTAGAATAGATGAAAGGAAAACTGTACAAAAAGATGAAAGATTTGGAAGGGAAAGAAGTAAATGATTACATAAAAGAAAAGAATGAGAAATTGAGATGTGCTAAAGTTGGCATCTGGGAAGGGATGGGTAATTTTGTGATGGCTCAAAATGCCATCAGAGAGGGGATTGATGGAGCAAGGTCTCGTAAGAAAGAGACTTGCTCAGAGACAATCCTCTCGTTTAACTCATTAACAGAATTACTAACCATGTCCTGTGAATAATTAATATGCACCACATAAAACACGCGGGTTAGCGAAGCTTGCTTATGTATGTACTAACGACAGATAACAATGAAAACGGACTAATACCTCTTTAAACGGGAAAACTGTTGTGCGCATGCGTTAATTACATCTACGCAATATGACAAACTAACGCTTGGAGGTAAATTCTAGCGCATGAGCAGAAGATACTAAAATGGAGTCTCAAAGACTCGCGTGCATGGCATTTGCTCAGCTAAAACTAAAACAGGCTATTTTACTAATGCTAATGCGGGGAAAATATTAATAAAAGAACGGGAATAGAGTAGAGGTGGGAGGTATACAGTGAGACCATATATTTTGTGAAAATAACATTTCTCTTTTGACTTTATTATTAGTACGCATTTGGGCCTTTCTCGTATGACCAGACTTGATGAAATGACTCAACACTTGCGCATGCCTACAGAGTGAAGCTATGAAGGTCAATGACGAGACAATTGAATGGAAGCCAATTCGTAGCAACTTGTCCTGGGAACGGATGGTGAAAAGTTCAGCGATGTGATGTTCTATTCTTTATAGTGTCATAAATGTTGCAAGCTTGCTACATGAAGTGGATGGGAATAAAATCTTGAATAAAAATTAAGGGGATGGGTTTGCGAACAATAGTCTAATAGAGTATAGTGATATGTAAGCATGGTGTGATGATCATCCCCCCCTTGCCTGACCAATTAGATTTCGTATTTTTATGATATTGTAACTTTAGTGGGTGGTACATGGTGAACGAAAGGTATAATTGAGGTAGTTTTAGTTAGTTAAAGGGTTGTTCGTGTTGCTGAGATGCTGATGCAGGGAGGGATGCTGTGAGATGCTGATGAAGAAGCAGAATGCAGAACCTTCTATCCTAATTTAATTGGGTTAGATAAGAAGATCGCGGAAGAATCTCGAGGAGGAAGAGAGTGTCAGAGAGGGGTGCAACGCAGTCGCCGGTATTCTAGAGAGGTGACTTATCCTGTCCTGAACCCTGTCCTGAAGACTTTGTCCCCTGATCTATCCTGGGGACCTTCACCAGCCCTTTGGCCAGGGGGTTGGTTTTTCACACCATTCTTGGTAACTATAATTTCATGTTATTTGTAAATGTACTTTTCTTTCTGTCCTCTCCCTTTCTGAGCATTAATTATTGTATGAGTCCGAAGTATATGGCTTTGATGTTTAATCAATTGAACTCCTCTCCTGAAGTGAGGGTTTCTACACTGTATTTTTGAAATGGTTCACGTGCACTTTATTTTAGATAAAGATTTAAAACTTTCCTGAGTCTGTGATTATTTTGGTCAAACTAAGAATAGTTAAGGATTAAGTTCATTATCACCATCAACTAGTTCCAACTAATGGTCCATCGACCAGAGGAAAGAACTTTTTGATCAGTGAAAGGTTAGTTGAGAGAATTAAATAACTAATCTTGAGGAACATAAACTAAATAAAAACCACTCCAGCGGTTTACTCAATGTGTGTTTTATGGGCCCAGGTGAGTATATGGTAGTGGAGTATCTGTTGCTGGTTTACCGCTGGATCACCCTGGTCCAATAAATGTCCACCTACATCAAGGACACAAACGACTTTCTGTTGAAGATCCACTCTATCAACACGGCTGATGTACAGAATTTGCTGTCGTGTACCATTGAGGTTAAGTCGTTATACACATCTATCCCCCATGACCTGGGTATGGATGCGGTTGAACACATTTTAACTACCACCGAGTGGGACGAAGATTTGAAAATCTTTCTGCTTGAATTGCTCCATTCCACACAATACCACAGCTATTTCACGTATGAACAAGAATATTTCCTTCAACTGAACGGAACTTCTATGGGCAATTGCACAGCACCCTGCTACGCCAATTTGTTCATGTACAAGTTCAAACTTGACCACATCCTAACAGTGGAACCCTGGATTGACAACCTTGCTATGTACGTTCGGTACATAGGTGACATTTTCCTACTTTGGAAAGGTTCCCAACACGATCTTGTGACCGCCATACAACAGCTTAATGTTGTCAATGACCGCATTGGATTTACCCATAACATCAGCGATACCACTATCAACTTCCCAAACGTTTCCATTACCAAAACTAAGAATGAATTTGAAACCAATACCTTTAGAAAAGATACTGATCGCAACAATCTGTTGCATTATAACAGCTTTCATCAACACACTCATTGAAGAAACATTTGCCCTATTCCCAGCTACTTCGCGTCAAACGCATTACGTCCAACCCTGTTAAATTATCCACCAACATTTCTGAAATGCTTCAACGTTTCAGAGACAGGGGATATCCTCCTGAAATTCTCCATCAGGCTATCATCAGATCTAGCACTAAAACCCACGAAGAACTCCTAACCCATACTCAACGCAGAAAAACAGATCGTATGGTCTTAGTGTCCAAATTTTCCAAACAAAGCCCGCAATTGAAGCAGATTATCCTCAAACATTCGCCCATGTTACAGTCAGAACCTGACTTCAAAGGACTCTTTTCAGAACCACCCCTGTTTGCCTACGAACTAAGTATAAACATCAAAGAAATGCTTTCAAGACCAAGATTGACAAGAGGGACTCCCACATATCAGGGTACCATCCCATGTTTGAACTGTAATAATTGCAACAATATTATCAAAGGTAATTCAATGACCCATCCGCGCAAAGGAACTAAAATTAAATTGAAAGTCAATGCCACCTGTGACACCAAGAACGTGGTTTACCTGTTGAAATGCCCATAAGGATTTGGATATGTGGGGAAAACCGAGCGTAAAATTAAAATCCGACTGAACGAACACAAAAGCAACATCAGAACTTCAAATCAGAAATCCGCAGTAGCTACACATTTCATGGAGTTAAAACATAACATCAGCCAACTCAGATTCCTGGTACTTGAAACGGTAGAAACACATGAAGGTAGAAACAACCATAAATACCTCCTCCAAAGAGAAACCTTCTGAATTAAATTGCTGGACACTCTCACACCGAATGGACTTAATGACCGGATAGAATATAGCTGTTTTTTGTGAACTTCTTTGACCTTCATGCTCTGTATCTGTTCCTTTACATTGTAATTTTTCAGTTTGCACTGTACTGTATGATTTCTTGAGAACCTCTTTGACCTTCATGCTTCTGCATCTGTCCCTCCATAATTCAATTTTCAGTTTGTATTGCACTATAGGATTCTCCATGTTTTTACCACTACCAAGTTTCTACTTCAACATTACCTTATTTTTACCTTTCTTCTATTTTTCTATTTCTTCTTTCTATTTCTATTTTGATGTTTATTCCCTATGCTTCATTATCCCTGTCCTCATGGTTATTTAGTATGTATCATTTCTTTTTATTTGAAATGTATTTTACCAAGCCTTCACTCATGTAGAGGGACCATTCCAAGATGGCCCCCAACTTTTCACCTTCGGTCCCAAACCATCCCATACTTTTTAGCTCTTTCGTTCTCCCTCACAATTATTTCACTTCAGCCTCCACTCCCTTTGTTCGTTGTCAACTGTGTACATGTATAAAGTTCTTGGGACTTTGACCGTCTTGCCGTCAGGACGATTTCCATTTCTGGGGACTTTTTCTATTTTTACCACCCGCGTGTTCGTGTCACTCGTGCACTGGCCCTCACTCACGGGAATCCTGATTTCTGTCGGAACCGCAGTAAGAATCAAGCCCGTTTAGAATTTCGGCATTCTCTGCATGCTTGTATCACGGTATCACGTTATGCATGATGCCCCGCACTGTTATAATTTCGCAAATGTCAGATCTGCGCTAAGAATCCTATCACCTTCCGCCAGCATAGAATTGCTACATTCTCTGCATGCTTGTTCACTTTTTCATCATGGAATGGCGTTTTACCACTTGAACCATCACGCCAACGGTTTCAGCCATTGATTTATCGTGTTCACTTAGTTGCATTTTCACATGTTTTCTTCTGTGCACCTTTCGTTTCTTCACCGGTGGCCCGCTTGCATAAGGCTTTCAAGCACGCTTTTAGTTTTCCCACCACTTCACTGGGGTACTCAAGGTTCATTTCACATTTAGATTATTTTCATGATTATCATTATATTAGTGCTCTCTATGAATCTAGCTTTACATTCGCAGTCTCCTTTTCATTGTTTTGTAGACATAAATTTCCCCTGATGAAGTGTTCTACCCAAAATGCATTGGGTTTGATGGACTATTGGGTTTGAACCGAATTTCTTTGGAAGGACCCATTGGAAATTCCAAATGACTGTGGAATAAAAACTTCACTTCCATGTCGAATTGTTGCGCACTTATTGCATAGAAGTAGATTAACCTCCTAGTTGGAGACCGGCTGTGCCATCGGGGGCCGTTACCCGGCAGGGTAATGCTTCTCACTCATTGTACCGTAACGCTTATTGATCAGACAGCGATAGCCCGGTCGCACGCAAAACACAGATTCAATTGTTAAACCTCAAGACTACACCAAGGGTGTGCATGTACCTTCCTTTGGTACCGTCAGAGGTAAGCCACTGGACCGTCAGCTCTATTTAGAGTGAATGGTCGGGTGTTTTTTTTTTCTTCTGTCGATCACCACCAGGTATACCCTGGCGGTTACAGAGAGTATAAAAAAATTACCCTCATACTATGTGAGAAAACTTCAGCTCTAGGAGTTTGTTTTTGAAAAATAAAAAACTTTAGAACAGTTTGAAGGCCAGCTGTCATGTTTGATGGACCCATCTGTCAAATGTTTCCCACATTGACAAGAACCGTGATGACAACAGTTCCTGCCAATGTATAGAGATGTCCACAGGGCTGATGGCCAGCTCTAAATTTGGAGGGTAGAGTAAAGGCAGAGTGGTGGACATAAAGGCCTCCACCACCCTGTCTTTCAAACCCTAAATCACACTCTTTATCTCGAATGGCACTGTGGGCGAAAAAGGATGGTTTGGAATGCTACCCTTAGTGATTGCCAGTGGTAGACTACTTACAAGCATTTGTCCCATCAACTTTTAGGTGTTTGATTGCCAGTAGCATGCCTGGAAACCTGAGGCTGATTCAGCATTCCAGGGCTACTACTACCAATGTTTTTAAATTTAAAAAATGTGTAAATTTGCATTCATTCAAGCAGTACTTCTATGGATGCAAATTTGCTACTTTTTTGGTAAACTGGTCATTATTTTTACATTTAAGTTGACAAACCAAAAAACACAACGAGATAAAACCGCTTACAGAAATCAGGGAGATGAGAAAACCCAACAGACATAGCAGACCCGACTCAGGGCCCCCTGACCCAAATACCAAGTCAAGAATGCATTTATTTGGGGGTATTAATCCCCAAGCAGCCCCCCTGAAGCTACGCCCATGCCAACAGCATCCCTGCCCCCGTTCCTTGCTTGTCATTAAACGCCAAGCTGCTATATACCTCCTGCTGAATGGCGAAAATAGATCAATAGATTCCTCCCTTCCTGAATGGTGGTTTATAAGCCAATTACTTTTTAGACACAGCCATGACGTGTAAGCTAGAGAGGCTGAGAGTCAGGCAAGAGGGAATCTCTAAAAATAGAGGTGTGAGAAACAGACATGGAGAAAGATAGGGATGAGAATGGAATTGATTGGGTGTAGTTGTCATCATCGTTTTGGTTTTTTATGTAGCACACAACCTGCAGGCAATTGATTGCTGAGGATGTTCGTAAGAATGAACATTGTGGTGGGCCTGGCATTTTTGAGCCATCCCAGGCTTCAGGTAACCTAGGATTCTAAATTGAGATTCTGCTGCTGAGTTGAGGACAATTATTGCAGATGCTAGTTCTTTAGTACCAAATGGTATGCTGTGACTGTCATTTTTTGATTCGCATGGAGGAATTTAATTGTTTATATTTGGAAACCTTTTTTTAACACTATCAACAGTACTATTGTATGAGGTCAGATAATATAAGCTTATGTAAGGTTTTCATGACTTTACATATATATAGGCTAACTGAACTTAATGTGTGCTTGACCTTTCCTTTTTAGCACTGTAACTGTAGTGTCTGAGTGACAGATTCTTGTGTTTCCTCAGCAACAGTATGATCTCAATAGGGGCCTACCCTCAGGCAAAACTGACTTTGCTTGCTGTAATTGCTGGAGTTTTGCAATGGCCAGGTGAAAGTAAAGGGAATGGGGCAAGGTGCAGCAAGGAAAGAGACCTCATATGACAAAGGTAAACTATGACATTGAGCAAACATTTGATCTAGTCAAGGACACCTTCATAGGAGCTTGGGTGTGTGTGGATGTGTTTGTGAGATGTTTACCTAATATAGTACTCCTATGATCATGACCTGTGAGGTTCATTAGAAGCAAAATACACTACATGAAAAGAAAAACACAAGAAACCAATGCTCAATCAGTAGCATCAAGTACTATGAAACCAACTCGCAGCCCACAGCCATCAACTGTAAGTGTACCATAGCATCACTTATAATCAGAACTTGCAGGTTCACCAACTTAAAAAATGTGTGCATCTTTTGATAGAGTTCACTGGGAGTCATAGTTCAGATTTAATATTACAGCAGCCGTAAAAATACAAGATTATCAGTTGAGGTGTCATTAGTATCTTTTACGTTAAGAAGCAATAGGAGTGAATCAGCAATCTAGTCCCAATCCTAGTTGTTTTGGATCCAACATAAGCAACCAATTCTATTGCAGGAGAGCCTTCATAACATTGATGAATACAAACTTCACACTCAGGAGAATCTCCCGGCAATCAAAAGTATATTGTCAGGTAACTTGTCAGGAAGTATGGCTTACCGCTGAAGACTCAGTGAATGCATGGGAATGATACTCCAAACCTCTCAAGCTGAGTCTATCTTAAGGAAGGGAAAGCTGGTGATCCTTGCAGAGTGTTGCTGATGTCTGGAATGAGTATTCATGCGTATGGAGAACGCACTACGCAATCGTACTCCGACGATGAACTCCATTTCCAAACAGGCCATGAACTCTCACATATCTTGGAAGCACTGCCACCCTCTTGGATATCAGGGTATAACTTTCTTTGTGATCCACTGTGTTGTTTCTAGGGGCACTCATGATACATTGCTGTTGAAGCCAGAACCTTGCTATGCAGATCTAGGATTTCCTATGGAAAGAGTTGCTTGAAGTGCATTGGGAATGCAGAGAAATATTCTGAAGTCGATTTGGGTTATGAAACCAAACTTTAAACTATTTTGAATCTTTTCTAAAGAGTATGGATTGTTGCATACCCTCAAAGTTTATCCTGGAATGGAACAGGAGGGATTCTTAAGTCAAGACTATATTGCACATGCTAAGTATATAATTATGAATAAGGTTGTCAGAGTTCTAATAATGCTTATAATAATTGCTAAAATAGGACTTATAGAATATGAATATTTGCTAATTGCCATGCAGTGGCATAAAAGTCAAGTATAAATTATAACTCATCTTTCACAGAGAATGCACACTGATGAAGCTTGAGGCAGGCATTCTACACATAGAGGGAAGTGTTGCTGAACATACATTTAAGATAGATACCCATCTCTTGTATGTTAAGCTTCAGAACTAACAAGTTCTACATCAAAGTACAGAGATTTGGTTGCACAGCGATATCGCTAAGGTATATCCATTCACTATTACAAGTTTTTAGACATTCACTATATCCTGGAGACATCAATGCCGAGAAGAACTGACAAGTGAGGATGGTGGAGTCCCCATTTCTGTTTCCTCTCCCACCCCATTCCTCTTGCCCTGTTTCTATCCCTTACCCTCATATTCTTGCTCATGTTGTCATTCGTGGAAGTGGTGACATATGCACGAGAGCATCGCTTATGCTGGATCCAGAGTACATGTTAGTGCTTACTCTCATATATATATTCTGTTTTCTAGTATATGTGCTAAATATTATCAAAAGAGTTATCAAGAACAAACAACACGGAGAAAACTAGATTCATTAATGCACCACCGCTGCTCCTGCAGTGTTCGAGTTTGTTTCCTAGTTCACTTTGCTCTCAGTTCTCATGAACTCGATGGCTGGAGAGTCAAATGCTTGTTTGCAACCCACCAATCTCTATGAGATCCATTGCTGCATGAAGATCTGTCCCATTGCAGCTTTCCAAAAGCGGGCACCACCGACAGCACTGACGATGCTTCTGATTACTGAGTATGGGGCTTCGGCCATGATCGTTATTCATAAAAGTAGAACAAAGATGGCCAGCATGCTAGAAATCAAGGCACTTGTGGTCCCTGTGCTGTTGTTTTGACACCAAGGGGCCTATTACGATGTCAGGTGGAGTTTTGTCTGCCCGACACCGTCTCAGTGTGACAATCGACCCACCTTAGGTTGGCGGATCCACACACCTTATCACGATGTGACCGCACATGGTGCGGTCGCAAACTCCCATTTCTCAATGGGAGCTTGTGCTGCAGGCAAAAGACGCCTGAGCACAAGCTCCAATTGAGAAATGGGAGTGTTTTACACATCCCTGCACTGTGGTGCCTGCCACATGGTGCAGGGATATGAAGTTTGCGTTGGGTCCAGCGCCATCACGCAGTATCTCGCCCCATTTCCTATAGCGGACTCTACTCTGTCTCAGAGCTTGTTAGAAATGGGGGTCTCTAGTTGACAAGGGCTTGCACCTTTGTCCAAGTAGGGACCCTTCTTCCTAGTCAGGATAAGGGAGTTACACTCCTAAAATAACCCCTGCTCACCCCCTTGGTAGCTTGGCACGAGCAGTCAGGCTTATCTTAGAGGCAGTGTGTAAAGCATTTGCACATAACCAACAGTAATACAGTGTAAGCACTACAAAAGGACACCACACCAGTTTAGAAAAATATCCAATATTTTTATATACTTAAAACAAGACCAATACGATAAAAATCCACAGTACAGTACTTTAAAAATCTTCAGTTGTCACAGTGTCCTTAAAAACAGTTCCTTGATGTCGATAGCTCCGTCCAGGGCTATCCGGCGTCGTGAACAAACAAATCCAAACAGTTCTGGCTGACCGCGGCGTCGTGGGTCAGCTACGGTGTCGGGAAGACCCGCAAACAGTACCTTTCAGGAATGCAGGGCGTCGATGACCTCGCGGTGAGCTTCCGAAAACACGGCGTCCGCAGGCGTCGGTTCCGGAGGTCGGTGCAGGCGTCGTCGGGGCCCTCGTAGTCACTCGCGTTGCCGATCGATCTCCTCTCTGTTGAAGTCAGGAGCGCTGGCGTTGGCCGGCGTCGGGTGCTGCGGTGCAAAGTGCAGCGGTGCGGCGTGCGGTGCCCTCAGGTCACGGTGCGAGCAGCGGCTCGGTGGCGGTGTCGGATGGCATCGTCGGTGAGACCAGGGTCGCGGTGTGAGATGAAGGCGGTGCTCGTCACGGTGCTGGCAGGTCATGGTGCAGCAGCGGCGTCGTCGTTGCTGAAGCGCTGTCGTCGGCTGACGAACTGGAGTCGATGGCACCGGCGTCGGTGGGCCAAGGCTGCGGTGCGGGATGAGGGCGGTGCGTCGTGTAACTTACGAGTGGTGCCCCCGAACCACGGTGCAAGCAGCGGCGTCGAGTCCGGCGTGGAGCAGCGGCGTCGGGGATACCACGGCGTTGTCGTGAAGCAAGGCGGTGCGGAGTGCGGTGCCCACAGGTCGCGGTGCGAGCAGCGGCTCTGTGGTGGCGTCAGCGGGGGTCGTCGGTGAGACCAGGGTCGCGGTGCGGCGCTGTGGCGGTGCCCCCTGCGGTGCCTTCAGGACACAGAGTCGGCAGCGGCGTCGTAGATGGCGTCGGGCTTGAAGTCTTTGCTGTTCCTGAGACTTCTTGAACAGGGGGCAAGCTCTACCTCAAGCCCTTGGAGACACTCACAAAGTAGATTGCAGAAAGTTCAGTTCCAGTCCTTTCACTGCCCAAGACAGAAGCAGCCACTGCAGGCCAACACAGCAAAGCACACAGCAAAGTGGTAGTTCCTCCTCACAGCTTCTCCAGCTCTTCTTCTTGGCAGTCTTCTTGATCCAAACGAGTTCCAATTTTCTGGGGTTTGGGTCCCCCTTTTTATCCTCAATTTCTCTTTGTTCTCTGAGGGCAGAGAGGCCTTTGCCTAGTCCAAACCAGTTCTGGTCAGTCCTGGAGCACTTTGTTGACAAGTCTCCTTCTTTCCTTTTGCAGTGTAGGCCAGGGACATCAGACACACCACAGGAGGTGGAGCCAGCATTGTGGAGGGAAGGCACATCCCTATTCAGGTCTCAGGTGCAACTCCTCCCACCCATCTACATGTAGGTCTTGCTATTCAGCCCTGTGCTGACTCACCCTGTCTCCTGGAATCCCCCAGCCCCTGTCACTCACACTCCAGACAAGGAATACACAACCTAGCAGAGGCAGGCTTGGATGGTTAGACAAGAAAATACCTACTTTCTAAAAGTTGTATTTTCAAACACAGAATGTTAAAACCAACTTCACTAAAAGATGCATTTTATCATTCTGAGTCCAGGCATACTAAACTCAAATTTCTACCATGTTCCCTGGGTCAGTTAGGATTATAAGCTGTAATAATCAAAACTGCCCATTCTGGCCTATGGGGAACAGGTAGCCTTGCAATGGTGAAAAACGAAATAGGCTGTAATTCACTATCAGGACATGCCATACACACCAGGGCATGTCCTACCTTTCACATACAATGCACCCTGCCCACAGGGGTACCTTGGGCCTACCTTAGGTGTGACTAACATGTAAAAAAGGGAAGGTTTAGGGACTTGCAAGTGTGTGCACTTGCGAAGTCGACATGGCAGCCCCAGGCTGCACACAGGCTCTGCAATGGCAGGCCAGAGTTACACTTTACGGGCTGTTTGCGTGGGTGGCACAATCCAGTGCTGCAGCCCACCAACAGCATTTGATCTCTAGGCCCTGGCACTCTCAGTGCACTTTACAAGGGACTGACATATAAATCAAATAGGCCAATCATGGAAACACCAATCCATAACACATTTTATACAGGAGCACTTGCACTTTCCCACTGGACAGCAGTGAGGAATGTGTGCAGAATCATTACACCAGCAAAAACAGAGTAAAAAACCAGGAGGTCAGAAAGCAAAAAGTCAGGGGAAACACGCCAAAAGATGCCAAGTCTAACACTGTCCCCTCCAGCTGAAAGTAGGGAGAACTACCCAACCCCATTGGAGTTCTCTTCACTAAGGCGGAAGAACCTGGACAGACCATCTGCGTTGGCGTGTTCTGTACCAGGGCGGTGTTCCACCGTAAAGTCCATTCCCTGTAGGGAGATGGACCACCTCAGCAGTTTTGGATTCTCACCCCTCATTTGCATCAACCATCTGAGGGGCCTGTGGTCCGTCTGAACCCGGAAGTGAGTCCCAAACAGGTATGGTCTCAGCTTCTTCAGTGCCCAGACCACAGCAAAAACTTCCCTTTCTATGGCACTCTACCTCTGTTCCCTGGGGAAGCCGTCTCCTGCTAAGGAAGACTACAGGCTGATCCAGGCCCTCTTCGTTCAGTTGTGAGAGCACCGCTCCCACCCAATGCTCTGAAGCGTCAGTCTGCACGACAAATTCTTTGGAGAAGTCAGGTGCCTTGAGCACGGGCGCCGTCCACATGGCTGCCTTCAGGGCATCAAAAGCTTTCTGGCAGGACTCAGTCCAGATCACTTTCCTGGGCTGCTTCTTCGAAGTCAGCTCTGTTAAGGGGGCAACGATGGTGCCATAGCCCTTAACAAATCTCCTATCGTAGCCGGTGAGACCTAAGAAGGCTCTCACCTCTGTCTGGGTCTTGGGGGGCTCCCAAGCCAGAATGGTGTCAATCTTGGGTTGTAGGGGCGCCACCTGGCCGCTTCCTACCTGGTGTCCCAAGTACACCACAGAACCCTGCCCGATCTGGCACTTACTGGCCTTAATCGTGAGGCCTGCACCTTGCAGAGCCCTCAACACTTTCTCAAGGTGCTGTAAATATTCTTCCCAGCTGGAACTGAACACAGCAATGTCATCCAGGTAGGCGGCACTGAAATCCTCCAGTCCAGCCAACACCTGATTGACCAACCTCTGAAAGGTGGCAGGGGCATTCTTCAACCCAAAGGGCATCACCCGGAATTGGTAATGACCTTCTGGGGTTGAGAATGCTGATCTCTCCTTGGCCCCATTGGTTAAGGCAATCTGCCAGTACCCAGACGTCAAATCAAACGTGCTGAGGAACCGGGCAGCTCCCAACCGATCAATGAGCTCATCAGCTCTGGGGATGGGGTGCGCATCAGTCCTGGTGACGGCATTGAGCCCACCGTAGTCCACACAAAACCGCAGTTCTGGAGTGGCACCGGGTGCAGCAGCCTTTGGGACCAAGACCACTGGGCTGGCCCAAGGACTGTTGGAGGGCTCAATCACCCCTATCGCCAACATCTTAGAGACCTCCTCCTTGATGCTGGCCCTGACCCGGTCAGTCAACCTGTAAATCTTGTGCTTCACAGGAGGGCTGTCACCAGTGTCCACGTCATGGGTACACCAGTGAGTAACACCGGGGGTCAGAGAGAACAGTGGGACGAACTGTCCCAACAACTGGTGACAGTCCCCCTGCTGCTCCTGAGTCAGAGTAGGGGAGAGGATCACACCCTCCACTGACCCATCATGCTCCTTGGTAGACAGGAGGTCAGGGAGAGGCTCACTCTCCTCTTCCACCCCATCATCCGTCGCCAAGAGCATACTCACTTCGGACCTCTCGAAGTGGGGTTTGAGGCGGTTCACGTGAAGGACCCTCAAGGGGTTACTTGGAGTCTGCAAATTCACCAGGTAGGTGACGTCACTTTTGCGCTCCACCACCTCATATGGCCCAGTCCACTTGTCCTGCAAGGCACAAGGTTCCACTGGGGCCATGACCCACACTTTCTGCCCAGGTTGAAATTCGACCAGAGTGGCATTCTGATCATACCACCTCTTCATTTCTTCCTGGCTTGCTTCCAGGTTCGCCTGAGCGAGTTTCCTGAAGCGGGCAGTTTGGTTTCTAAAGGCCAGCATGTAACTAAACACATCCTGGGGAGTTTTCCTGGGAGCTGCCTCCCAGCCTTCCTTTACCAAACTCAGAGGTCCTCTGACAGGGTGGCCATACAGGAGCTCAAAGGGGCTGTACCCAAGAGACTTCTGAGGCACCTCCCTGTATGCAAAGAGCAGGCATGGCAAGAGGACGTCCCACGTACGCCTCATGGGTTCTGTTAGACCCTTGATCATGCCTTTCAAGGTCTGGTTGAATCTTTCCACCAGACCGTTTCCTTGTGGGTGGTAAGGAGTGGTGAACTTGTAGGTTACACCACACTCCTTCCACAGGGATGTCATATACTTGGATATGAAATTGGTCCCCCTGTCAGAAACCACCTCTCTGGGGAAGCCCACACGGGAAAAGATCCCCATTAACGCCCGGCCCACCACTGGCGCCGTCGTTGTCCTGAGAGGGATTGCCTCCGGGTACCGGGTGGCATGGTCCACCAAGACCAGGATGTACCTGTTGCCCATGGCTGTCTTGGGATCCAGTGGCCCCATAATATCCATCCCTACCCTTTCAAAGGGTGTTCCAACAACAGGAAAAGGTTGGAGAGGATTTGACCTTCCTCCCACTCTTACCACTTGCCTGGCAAGTTTGGCAAGACCTACAGTGTGCATCTGACTGCCTTCGCATTTGGGGCCAAATGAAGTGGGTGGCAAGCCTGTCAAAGGTCTTGTCCTGCCCCAAATGTCCTGCCAAAGGCACGTCATGAGCCAGACCCAGTAGGAAGGTCCTAAAGCGCTGGGGTACCACCAGCACACGGGCTGACCCAGGCTCAGCAACCTTAGGCTCACTGTATAGGAGACCATTCTCCCAGTAGATCAGATGTGACCCGGACTGATTACCAACTGCCTGGTCTGCAGCCTGCCGCCGCAGACCCTTCAGAGTAGGGCACTCGTTCTGCTCCCTGCAGAACTCCTCCCTGGTGGGACCCCCTTCTTGCTACCAATGGGTCAGCTCAGAGATGTCTCCCAGTTCGGCTACCTGCTCCCCTGTAGGCACCGGGGCGTCCCCCTCAAGGTCCGCCTCCTCCCTGTCCGTGGGAACTTCGGGGGCCGGTTTCCCGCGCCCCCTGCCCTTCCTCTTGGCAGGGACTTGGGCCTTTGTTCCAGGCTCCAAGTCCTCTTGATCACCCTTTCTGGCTGCCATTGACCGAGTAGACATGCATGCCCACTCTGGCAACCCAAGCATCTCCAAGTGAGACCTGAGCTCAACATCCTTCCATAAGGACTGCTCCAGGTCGTTACCTAGCAGACAATCTACAGGCATGGTAGGGCTCACAACCACCCTCAAGGGACCTGAGACCCCCCCCATTCAAAGGGAACCTGCGCCACCATACACTGGTGCTCAGAGTTGTCTACAGCAACTACTTGGTGAAATGCCCCTGGGACTACCTGCTTCTCAGAGACCAGGTGACACCGGACTGAGGTCACACTGGCTCCAGTATCTCTGAGAGCCTCTACCCTGTTCCCATTAATGGTCACCCAGGTGCTATATTTCTTTGTGTTAGGGGGCACCTGGTTTCCTGGGACCATCTCACTGTCCCCTAGTGAGACAAGGGTCATTTCTGCGGGATCCCCACCCTCCTGTGGGCACCCCTGCTCCCCAAGCGCTACACTAGCCAACACTTTGGACTGTCCACCGGTGGATGGCTGTGTCCCCTTTGGGCACTTGGGGTCCCCCTTGAAGTGACCCACCTGGTCACATGCATAACACTTGCGGGGGCCGGTCTCAACAGGCTTCCCTGTAGAGACCCCTTTCTTCTTATCACCGGGGGGCTGGGAACCTTTACCCTGGGTACTAGTTTGGGGCCCTTTAGAGAACTCCTGTGCTTTACCCTTGTCCCCCCCGCCTTTCTGCTGGGGACCCTGCCCACCTTTGGCTGAGTCTCCCCCAAACGCTTTCTTGTGGACCCTGGTACTCACCCAGCGGTCCGCCTCCATAGCAAGCTTCCTGGGGTCAGTTAGCTTACTATCAAATAGGTGCTGGTGCAGATCTGCAAAACATAGACTAGACAAGTGCTCCCATGCAATCAAATTGTAGAGCCCCTGAAAATCTGTTACATTACTGCCCTTCACCCAACCATCCAGCGACCTACAGAACATATCCACACATTCCAACCAAGTGTTGGCCTCAGACTTTTTACTGGACCTAAACTGATCCCTGTACCTCTCAGGAGTGAGCCCATACCTAGTGAGGAGAGCGTCTTTCATGTCAGCATAGGTGAGGTCCTGCCCCTTAACCAAAGCTATCAGGGTATCCCTAGCTTCTTCTGGAAAGAGAGGCCACAACCCTGCCCCCCAGTTCCTCTCAGGGACCCCATTCATATGAATAGACGACTCGTACCCTTGAAACCACCTTTGTATGTCATCACCCTTTTTGTACTCTTTACCTACATTCTTGGGGATGTGTACAATCCTGTCTGTGTGTGCTGAAGAATTGCTGCCACCATCTGAGCCGGTTCTACTTTTTAGCTCCAGCTCCTTAATCATTCTCTCATGATCTAGTATCATTTTCCTTTCCTCCATGGCTATTCTTTTCTCTTCCCTCTCACTTTCTATTCTGAGTTTCTCCAATTCAAACCTCCTTACTTCCCGCCTGTCCTCCAGCTCCTCTGGGGACAAGCTACTGCTGCCTGGCCTGGAGGGTTCCCCCCCTCCCAAAAGCACATCCACCCTAGGAACAGGCTCCTCCACCTCTCCATTGAGATCACCAGATTGCCCACTGGCATGTCTGGCTGCTACCCAGGCCTTTTGTAGCTCATCCTTCCTGGTGAGGCCTCTGACCTGGACTTTCAGGTTCTTGCAAATCGATTTTAACTCCTTGACATTGTAGGCTTCCAATCGATCCTCCTCAAAGGCAATTTCTACTGATGAAATTGATGATACTATAGTTTCAGGCATGTTGAAGTAGCAAGTTCAAACTGGCAATATCAAAAATAGGCCAAAAAGAAAAGGAACCTGTATGTGGTACGTAATGGTCTGCGATATGGTAGGAGTGCACACCAATCACTGTAAGTCAAGTGCAAACACAAGTCCTATCCTCACCGCTGACAACCAATGTTAGAAATGGGGGTCTCTAGTTGGCAAGGGCTTGCACCTTTGTCCAAGTAGGGACCCTTCTTCCTAGTCAGGATAAGGGAGTTACACTCCTAAAATAACCCCTGCTCACCCCTTGGTAGCTTGGCACGAGCAGTCAGGCTTATCTTAGAGGCAGTGTGTAAAGCATTTGCACATAACCAACAGTAATACAGTGTAAGCACTACAAAAGGACACCACATCAGTTTAGAAAAATATCCAATATTTTTATATACTTAAAACAAGACCAATACGATAAAAATCCACAGTACAGTACTTTAAAAATCTTCAGTTGTCACAGTGTCCTTAAAAACAGTTCCTTGATGTCGATAGCTCCGTCCAGGGCTATCCGGCGTCGTGAACAAACAAATCCAAACAGTTCTGGCTGACCGCGGCGTCGCGGGTCAGCTACGGTGTCGGGAAGACCCGCAAACAGTACCTTTCAGAAATGCAGGGCGTCGATGACCTCGCGGTGAGCTTCCGAAAACACGGCGTCCGCAGGCATCGGTTCCGGAGGTCGGTGCAGGCGTCGTCGGGGCCCTCGAAGTCACTCGCGTTGCAGATCGATCTCCTCTCTGTTGAAGTCAGGAGGGCTGGCGTCGGCCGGCGTCGGGTGCTGCGGTGCGAAGTGCAGCGGTGCGGCGTGCGGTGCCCTCAGGTCGCGGTGCGAGCAGCGGCTCGGTGGCGGCGGCGGATGGCGACATCGGTGAGACCAGGGTTGCGGTGTGAGATGAAGGCGGTGCTCGTCACGGTGCAGCAGCGGCGTCGTCGTTGCTGAAGCGATGTCGTCGGCTGACGAACTGGAGTCGATGGCACCGGCGTCGGTGGGCCAAGGCTGCGGTGCGGGATGAGGGCGGTGCGTCGTGTAACTTACGAGTGGTGCCCCCGAACCACGGTGCAAGCAGCGGCGTCGAGTCCGGCGTGGAGCGGCGTCGTCGGGGATACCACGGCGTCGTCGTGAAGCGAGGCTGTGCGGAGTGCGGTGCCCACAGGTCGCGGTGCGAGCAGCGGCTCGGTGGCGGCGTCAGCGGGCGTCGTCGGTGAGACCAGGGTCGCGGTGCGGCGCTGCGGTGGTGCCCCCTGCGGTGCCTTCAGGACACAGAGTCGGCAGCGGCGTCATAGACGGCATCGGGCTTGAAGTCTTTGCTGTTCCTGAGACTTTTTGAACAGGGGGCAAGCTCTACCTCAAGCCCTTGGAGACACTCACAAAGTAGATTGCAGAAAGTTCAGTTCCAGTCCTTTCACTGCCCAAGACAGAAGCAGCCACTGCAGGCCAACACAGCAAAGCACACAGCAAAGTGGTAGTTCCTCCTCACAGCTTCTCCAGCTCTTCTTCTTGGCAGTCTTCCTGATCCAAAAGAGTTCCAATTTTCTGGGGTTTGGGTCCCCCTTTTTATCCTCAATTTCTCTTTGTTCTCTGAGGGCAGAGAGGCCTTTGCCTAGTCCAAACCAGTTCTGGTCAGTCCTGGAGCACTTTGTTGACAAGTCTCCTTCTTTCCTTTTGCAGTGTAGGCCAGGGACATCAGACACACCACAGGAGGTGGAGCCAGCATTGTGGAGGGAAGGCACATCCCTATTCAGGTCCCAGGTGCAACTCCTCCCACCCATCTACATGTAGATCTTGCTATTCAGCCCTGTGCTGACTCACCCTGTCTCCTGGAATCCCCCAGCCCCTGTCACTCACACTCCAGACAAGGAATACACAACCTAGCAGAGGCAGGCTTGGATGGTTAGACAAGAAAATACCTACTTTCTAAAAGTTGTATTTTCAAACACAGAATGTTAAAACCAACTTCACTAAAAGATGCATTTTATCATTCTGAGTCCAGGCATACTAAACTCGAATTTCTACCATGTTCCCTGGATCAGTTAGGATTATAAGCTGTAATAATCAAAACTGCCCATTCTGGCCTATGGGGAACAGGTAGCCTTGCAATAGTGAAAAACGAAATAGGCTGTAATTCACTATCAGGACATGCCACACACACCAGGGCATGTCCTACCTTTCACATACAATGCACCCTGCCCACAGGGGTACCTTGGGCCTACCTTAGGGGTGACTAACATGTAGAAAAGGGAAGGTTTAGGGACTTGCAAGTGTGTGCACTTGCCAAGTCGACATGGCAGCCCCAGGCTGCACACAGGCTCTGCAATGACAGGCCAGAGTTACACTTTACGGGCTGTTTGCGTGGGTGGCACAATCCAGTGCTGCAGCCCACCAACAGCATTTGATCTCTAGGCCCTGGCACTCTCAGTGCACTTTACAAGGGACTGACACATAAATCAAATAGGCCAATCATGGAAACACCAATCCATAACACATTTTATACAGGAGCACTTGCACTTTCCCACTGGACAGCAGAGAGGAAAGTGCGCAGAATCATTACACCAGCAAAAACAGAGTCAAAAACCAGGAGGTCAGAAAGCAACAAGTCAGGGGAAACACGCCAAAAGATGCCAAGTCTAACACATGTCCCCTCCAGCTGAAAGTAGGGAGAACTACCCAACCCCATTGGAGTTCTCTTCACTAAGGCGGAAGAACCTGGACAGACCATCTGCGTTGGCGTGTTCTGTACCAGGGCGGTGTTCCACCGTAAAGTCCATTCCCTGTAGGGAGATGGACCACCTCAGCAGTTTTGGATTCTCACCCCTCATTTGCATCAACCATCTGAGGGGCCTGTGGTCCGTCTGAACCCGGAAGTGAGTCCCAAACAGGTATGGTCTCAGCTTCTTCAGTGCCCAGACCACAGCAAAAGCTTCCCTTTCTATGGCACTCCACCTCTGTTCCCTGGGGAGTAGTCTCCTGCTAAGGAAGACTACAGGCTGTTCCAGGCCCTCTTCGTTCAGTTGTGAGAGCACCGCTCCCACACCATGCTCTGAAGCGTCAGTCTGACGACAAATTCTTTGGAGAAGTCAGGTGCCTTGAGCACGGGCGCCGTGCACATGGCTGCCTTCAGGGCATCAAAAGCTTTCTGGCAGGACTCAGTCCAGATCACTTTCCTGGGCTGCTTCTTCGAAGTCAGCTCTGTTAAGGGGCCAACGATGGTGCCATAGCCCTTAACAAATCTCCTATAGTAGCCTGTGAGACCTAAGAAGGCTCTCACCTCTGTCTGGGTCTTGGGGGGCTCCCAAGCCAGAATGGTGTCAATCTTGGGTTGTAGGGGTGCCACCTGGCTGCTTCCTACCTGGTGTCCCAAGTACACCACAGAACCCTGCCCGATCTGGCACTTACTGGCCTTGATCGTGAGGCCTGCACCATGCAGAGCCCTCAACACTTTTTCAAGGTGCTGTAAATGTTCTTCCCTTCTGGAACTGAACACAGCAATGTCATCCAGGTAGGCGGCACTGAAATCCTCCAGTCCAGCCAACACCTGATTGACCAACCTCTGAAAGGTGGCAGGGGCATTCTTCAACCCAAAGGGCATCACCCAGAATTGGTAATGACCTTCTGGGGTTGAGAATGCTGATCTCTCCTTGGCCCCATCGGTTAAGGCAATCTGCCAGTACCCAGACGTCAAATCAAACGTGCTGAGGAACCGGGCAGCTCCCAACCGATCAATGAGCTCATCAGCTCTGGGGATGGGGTGCGCGTCAGTCCTGGTGACGGCATTGAGCCCACGGTAGTACACACAAAACCGCAGTTCTGGAGTGGCACCGGGTGCAGCAGCCTTTGGGACCAAGACCACTGGGCTGGCCCAAGGACTGTTGGAGGGCTCAATCACCCCTAACGCCAACATCTTAGAGACCTCCTCCTTGATGCTGGCCCTGACCCGGTCAGTCAACCTGTAAATCTTGTGCTTCACAGGAGGGCTGTCACCAGTGTCCACGTCATGGGTACACCAGTGAGTAACACCGGGGGTCAGAGAGAACAGTGGGGCGAACTGTCCCAACAACTGGTGACAGTCCCCTGCTGCTCCTGAGTCAGAGTAGGGGGGAGGATCACACCCTCCACTGACCCATCATGCTCCTTGGTAGACAGGAGGTCAGGGAGAGGCTCACTCTCCTCTTCCACCCCATCATCCGTCGCCAAGAGCATACTCACTTCGGACCTCTCGAAGTGGAGTTTGAGGCGGTTCACGTGAAGGACCCTCAAGGGGTTCCTTGGAGTCTGCAAATTCACCAGGTAGGTGACGTCACTTTTGTGCTCCACCACCTCATATGGCCCAGTCCACTTGTCCTGCAAGGCACAAGGTTCCACTGGGGCCATGACCCACACTTTCTGCCCAGGTTGAAATTCGACCAGAGTGGCATTCTGGTCATACCACCTCTTCATTTCTTCCTGGCTTGCTTCCAGGTTCGCCTGAGCGAGTTTCCTGAAGCGGGCAGTTTGGTTTCTAAAGGCCAGCATGTAACTAAACACATCCTGGGGAGTTTTCCTGGGAGCTGCCTCCCAGCCTTCCTTTACCAAACTCAGAGGTCCTCTGACAGGGTGGCCATACAGGAGCTCAAAGGGGCTGTACCCAAGAGACTTCTGAGGCACCTCCCTGTATGCGAAGAGCAGGCATGGCAAGAGGACGTCCCACTTACGCCTCATGGGTTCTGTTAGACCCTTGATCATGCCTTTCAAGGTCTGGTTGAATCTTTCCACCAGACCATTTCCTTGTGGGTGGTAAGGAGTGGTGAACTTGTAGGTTACACCACACTCCTTCCACAGGGATGTCATATACTTGGATATGAAATTGGTCCCCCTGTCAGAAACCACCTCTCTGGGGAAGCCCACACGGGAAAAGATCCCCATTAAAGCCCGGCCCACCACTGGCGCCGTCGTTGTCCTGAGAGGGATTGCCTCCGGGTATCGGGTGGCATGGTCCACCAAGACCAATCATGGAAACACCAATCCATAACACATTTTATACAGGAGCACTTGCACTTTCCCACTGGACAGCAGTGAGGAAAGTGCGCAGAATCATTACACCAGGAAAAACAGAGTAAAAAACCAGGAGGTCAGAAACCAAAAAGTCAGGGGAAACACGCCAAAAGATGCCAAGTCTAACAGAGCTTATCTACCCTTCATGCCTCACTACCAGCGACCGGCAATTCTGGTTCACTGAATAGGACCTTGAACTTTCCTCTTCTCCGCAGGTTGCTCCCAGCGTCTCTTCATCCATCCGTACCACAGTAATTCTTACATTTTACCTGGACCAAGAATCCCTCTCCGACTCTGATCCGAGTTGAGTCCCAGAACCTTGTTCAACAGGCAATTGCCTCGGGCACCAATTTGTCTTGTTCTGAAGATGATCCCAGCATTAAGTTAAAGGGATCGAAATGTCGTCGACTTCTTGCACTCTGACATAAGTGTATACTGTATACTGTGCTAGGGTGCTCTAATGTATTTTTTGTTGGCCACACCATCTTGTATTGCCTGAGCCTTTTTTCATTCTAATGATATATATGTCCCCACTTGTATGTTTCCTTTTACTTTCTCATTAAAAGATGATGTCCAGTTGGACAGCCAAAATATAGACATCATTGCATCTCTATACATATGAATTTTCGCAAATGTTTTTTTTGTTAGGGGCCAGTGTTCCTTAAAAACATTTCGTACCCAAGGTCCCTGACCACTATTTGGGTTCCCTTGTCTCTGTAAAAAACGGGATATGAAGGGGCGCACCATAGGTGCCCCCAAGGCCTCAACCCGAGGGCCAGGGGAGAAGGGGTCCCTTCTAGGGGCCCCCAAAGACATTTTCCGACAGCAGTTCCATGCCGGAAAGGCTGACATGGAACTGCTGTCGGATAGTGCCATCATAATCCTGCAGGCGGAAACACTTCCCTGAAGGGATTATGTGGCCTTTCCGACTGGCCGACGGGCTCCTTGAGCCAGTCTGAACCAAGTTTGGTTTCCTCGGCCAGTTTCACTCTGATCGCCATCATTAAAATTTGGTGGTCACAATGTAAACCTACCATGTAGGTCAGAAAGTCTCCAACGAGCGGTCGGAGGCTTTTTGACCTCCATCATAATCAGGCCCCAAGTGTGCCCAACATCACACCTGACGTCCATCACTTCTCTCTCCAGCATTCATTTAAATTCTTAGGTTTACCTTGCTAGCAAGCTTCTGATGCAGTGTTAATTGCATAAAACACATTTAGAATAGGTTTTTCAAATAATTTAAGTATTTATGAAAAGACCATTTGACATAAATTAATGGATGAAATTTATAAAACAACTATCTGAGTAAAAGGAAAGGTAATTTAAATAAGTGAAATGAAGAGTTATAGATTGCCTTGATTGTTGCATCTGTTTCTCAGGCAGTGTGTTTACTATTAGCAAATTTTTCATTTTCGCATTTTGCACCCTAGAAGTATAGTATCATTCATTATATATAAATGTATTGATACACATTTCCAGGGGCGGTTTCTCCATCTGGGCTCTGGGGCTGTGCCCCATTGAAATTCCTACACATTCCTGCACAAATATTAAATAGATCGACTTATGTAGAGATACGATCATATCTCTAAACAAACTGTTGTATTTAAGAATGGGGTGTCCATCCCAGGCTGCCTGCCCTGCCTCGCTCTGAAGCAGGAGATGGAAGCAAGGCAGTAAATCAACTTTCTGGACTGTGACACACAACTCAGGGTTTACTGTTCTGAAGCCCTTCAGTGCATTGCAGTCTATAGTAGTATCCACTATAGGCCAGTGATACTTTCAGCGTCACAGTTTCGATGTCAGACTCCTTCCCTGTGTGGGGGCAGCCGTCAGTCATTCACAGGCATAGATCCCACCCTTTCCCATATGTCACACATAGCAATGGATGCATGCATGCATGCATGATTTATTGCCTTGTCCTCGGTAATGGTGTTATAATGCTAATCTTGTGTTATGTATATTGTGCAGAACCCCTGGTCACGCTAACCTCCCTCACTGTGACACCCCAGGCCCTAGCTGCAGGTCGCTGATCCCTTCAGAAGTAGAACTACTGTATTTGTTCCCCTGTGAAATTGATCTTAAAGACAAGCAGGGTTCTTGTTCCCTTGCAAAATTGATCCAAATATCCGAGTCAAGCACAAAGGGAGAAATATGTGCTTCCAGTAAAGACAGTTATCTACTGTATGGTGATAAAACTGGCCCTATCTTCATGCCCTTAACATTAATGCCAAAAACATGGATTGATTTACGAACAATGAATGTTGAAAACGTTACGGCAATGCATGTCAGCAATTTAGTTCCTCTCTTATTTCACGTTTTACTTAATCTTGCATTCCCCAGGAGTGTTAGCTATTTTATCATGTTGTGTTTCTGTATTTTGTTCCTTGCATCTTATTACTCTTGCTTAGTGCATACTTTGAGCTGTGCCAGTTGTTTATGAAGAGCTTTGATTGAGAGCTCTGACGCTGAGACTGAAGCCAAAGCAAAGCAGTGGGATGGCTTCTCTGCAGTCATGTATTCCAGTTGCAATTGAAATTCTGTGGAAATGTCTGTGAAGGGGGTACACAGAAGTCAAAAGCAAGAGGAAATAAATTGCTTAATGCGAGTGAGGGCAGTGTATGTTTGAATGTGATGAAGTGAAGGAGATGCAAGGAAGTGCAATCGGGGAAGAGTGAAAAGAGGGTGCTGAACAGGAAAGAGAGACGGTTGAAGATGTGCAGATGGATGAAATATGCAGAGAAAAAGGGCATACACATCTAAAATAAGGTGCATATAACTGAAGGCCTAAACACCTTCCATGGGGCTCAATACTATTTATTTCAAAGACTCACAATTCCAGAATTGAAACTTTTCCAATGTTAACTATTTATAACAAATCGTTGTTACTCATTTATCTTAAACAGCTAACAATCATTGACAAAGACAATCATACTGGCAGGTTTAAGGTGTATGTCAGTTGTTGCGTTATATATCTGGATGCGATTACATCTCAGAGAGAAACCAAAATATTGGTTGGATAGTACACTATAGGAATCACAGAAATTTATTTTTCATGTTTCCTTTTAGAGAGCCCCCCCTTTTTTTCATCCCACCTGTCTGCACGTATTTCTATGTGACTGATTGCAGCCAGCAGCTGTGCGTGCTTCCTGAAGAGTGCTTCGAGCATTTTCTTCCAAAGTTGATGCTGCATGCAGCGCATGACACTAGGCAAGCACACACTTTAAAGGGCTGAAGTTGTTGCGCTGTACAATTTGCACATTATAGTAACTGTTGAACATATTAATGCAGTAAGATACGGGTAGTTTTTAATGTGTTTAATATTTGACAATGTGTTCCCTCTACTTTATAAGCCTTGATGTATCACTAAATTCATTTGTTTTAAAATGCACCATTTGGGGGCGTAGCCTGTCAAGAGGACTGATCGCTCCCACTGGACAGCTCTGCATCCTTTAAAATCCTAAACCTAATCATGCCTAAAAGATGCTAAAGTTGCAGTGGCGACACCCCCCGATATTGCCTGTCAGGGAGGGGTACCGAAAGTAATCCTTCCAGCTCGCTGTGAGGAGCATGGCAGTGGGTCTGATTGGGCCCAGATACCAGTGGGTGTGCGGAGAGCCCAACTTGGACAAGACGCAAGGCCACCTTGGCGGCGAGGAGGCCCAGATACCAGGGAGTGGGCAGAGAGCCCAGCAGAGACCCAGCACAGAATGCAAAGCCTACGTGTAGGATAAGTGGAGGGGCGCGCACACCCTGTGAGGACACGCAGCCAGCTGGATTACCCCCAGCAACAAGAAGACGTGTGCCTGGGGGCGCAGATGAGAGAGGCTGTGCCTGAGGCGGCCCTGCGTCAGAGGCTTGATAGCGGCGCGGTATGGGGGCCGCATGGCTGGATTGCACACGGGAGCTGGGAGGAGGGGGCCCCCCCGAGACTCCCCAGAGTTTGGAGTGAGGTGCGGACGCACATGGCTGCGGCAGCCCTGGGCATTGCAGTAAGGGCCTCGACAGTTGTACTAAGGCCTGGAAGGTATAAAGGACATGAAAGCCTGATAGACTGGTGGCCTGGGTGATGCGCTGAGAATGATGTGGGGACAATGTTTGGGAGCTGCAGGGACTGCTGACACCCCAGAGATTTTAATGCTGCCACTTGTGAGGCCCGAGGCAGGGATATAGTGGCCACAGCCGGTGAGGGAGCAGGCGTCCTGAGCACTGCCATGGGCTGCAAGGACCCCATGGCCTTTGGAAGATCCTGAGGTGCCTAAGGGACACCTGGATGGCACAAATGGCCCAGAAGTAGGAAGGGGACTAAATTGGGCCCTTGAAGTGGGGACAGTGGCCCCTGGCTAAACAAAGAGATCTCCAGTTGTTTGACCTCAAAAGTGGGCCTCTGGAGGTGGTGAGGGAAAGTGGAGCACGTTGGATGGCAAGGTGAGGAGCACAGGTCTTGGAAATACTGACTGCGCCTGGGTGGGGCTCCATTGCCATGGCTGGAATTGGTGTGGACGATCTGCCAGTCTGTGAACTGTGGAAGCCGCCCGGGCTATGTGCTAAGGGCACATCCTCAAGCTCACCCTGAGAGAGTAACACCCTGTGACCTGGGACCTGGTACAGAGGCCATAAAGGAAATACACCATACTGGTATGGCAGCTGGCAGGTGGAATTGGCTGGTGCGAAAAAAACCGATAGATGCTGATAATGGGGAAGGACAAAGGGGCGAAACCAGCGCAAGCAAACAGATTTGACCAATACATTGTGACAATACCGGAGGCGCTGCCACCACACCAAGTCTATGAACAACCCACAGTTGCGCTGGTGCAGGGGCCCACAGCTGTGGCACTCTTGGCAGCAATACAGGGCTTCCGTGTTGCACTGGAGGGGAAAACAGACTCAATGGCTATTGAGATTACCACCCATGCCTGGCTCTATGGAAGTTGCGGACCAGACTACGGCAGTTGAAGATGATGTGAACATGCTAAAAAAGGAAGTCAAGTCGCTCAGAGCGGAGGTGAACGGATTAAAATCTAGTACCACGCACATGTTGAAGCACCTGGAGGATGCTGAGGGCCAGTTGCGGTGAAATAATCTACACCTGGTGGGCTTTCCGAAGCGCACAGAGGGCCTCTCAGCAAAGCTCTTACTGGAGAACTGGAAAGCAAAAACCCTCAAGCCACTGCAACTGTCTAATTTCTTTACGGTGGAGAGGGCTATTAGAGCACTGGCACCAGTGCGGTGCCCGGGAGGGCCCAACCGGCCATTGTAGCTCATCAGTTCTACTACCACCATGCCATCCTTCACCTTGTGTGTATACCAGCCACCCAGATATGAAGATAGGCAATTTTCATTTACCCTGATTACACTTCCTGGGTTCAGACTCTATGCAACAACTTCCTATTTGTAAAACGAAAACTGAAAGACCGCAACATCAAGCACAGCCTGTTATTTTCTGCAAAACTGCGTGTACAGTATGATGGCCGTGTTCACTTTTATAAATCCCCGCACGAGGGAATGAAGTGGCTGGACACTCTGGGAAGGAAGAGTAATGCTGGTACTGCTGGGAGACATGAGTCTCAGATGGGCACAGTGTGGCGTTCTGCCTGTAGTAGGAGGACACAGCTGGAGAATAAGGAGGGGCGGGAGGTCCCTGCTAGGGATCAAATTTTCATGTGCCCGGATGGCACCTTGAGATCGGAGGTGCCAGGATCAATGAATCAGAGTGCTTTTTCACAGATTAGACTGGTGCCTGACACACTAAGCAACAGTACGGCTCTACAGGTATAGGAGGACACCAGGCATAGTGCCAAGGGGATTTTGTTTGGTTTTAAATACTAGCATCATGGTTGGGGGACTACAGAGCAAACGCTCCACTGCTCAGGATTGCAAGCAATATGATAGCAGCGCCTGGAAGGACGAGATGACCTGCAGAGGTCGGGAGAAGATGGCGATTAGATCCCAAACTGTAAAGTTAACACTCTATATACATGATTGTGTTGGAAAACTCTTGCTCAATGAAAATTCAGGCGCTGCTACCAAAGGGTTATTCTCAATTATGCGAAATTCACAGATGCGGGAGACCTGGCTCTTCAAGCAAGTCTATTAATAATAGTATTCTGTGCCATGCTGGGCTAGTTACCTCAGCGCCAAGAAACCATTTGGTGTATGTGAGCTATACAAGTTATAGTAACATAACATAACAGAGTTGACGGGGCGACTGAGGGTGTCACACTTGATACAATTTGCAGAGAACGCATGAAGGGTGATCTATTGGTCTGCTCTGTCGTGGGAGGTGGCGGTGTGCTTGTCCTCTTGTGGCATGCTGAATACCTGCTTAGGACTTGCGGATTGGGGGTAACACGACTTCTCAGCCTGTACTACACCTAGTAAAAGCTCTAGCTGGTAAACGGGAGGGGAGGAGGTGGGGAAGTGGGACGGTGACCTGTACCCTTCTGGCTGTTAGTTGAACTGGAAGGAGTTCTGCACATTCTGCCTGAGGGAAGGGGGATGGGGGTAGTGGTTGTGGAACTGTTGATTGTTGTTTTTGCTGTTGATGTTTTTTGGGGATAAGGCTCTTGATACTCGTGAACCTCAGGCTTTGCCACTAGTGCTGAAACAGCTCAGTGTGAGTTTCTTATGGACTAGGATACAGGGTCATGCCGGGTCCGGTAAGTGAATACAAGTTCCTTACATTGAATGTCAGGCGACTGAACAGGCCCAAGCAATGCTATAAAACATTTTCATACCTCAAATGCTATCGGATATCGATTTGGTTACTGCAGGAAACTCCACTATGGGGCGACTGCATAGCCACACTGTGCCGAATGTGGAAAGGGCAGGTACATGCAACTTCTTATTTTAGCTTTGCATGGGGGGGCTCTTATATGGATGGCCGCTGGTGTCCCTTTTCAAAAATTGGAGGTGGGGGTGACCCAGAAGGGTGGTATATAATCATCCTGCATGGCACACTAGACGCCCATGACCTCTGCCTGGTCATCGTATACACTTCCAACATAGACGATGGAACCTTTTTTGGGGAGGTATTGTAGCTGGGGATTGTAACTGTGATTTGGATGGGGATATAGACCGGTTGCCACATGACAGGGCACTAAACCTAATATGACTTAAGCCCTGAGACAAATTATGTGGGTGTGGCGTTGGTGGACACCTGAAGAGCACAACACCCACAGACCTGCACATACTCCTCCTACACTCCTGCGGCAGATGCACACAGTAGACTGGACTATTTCCTCACACAGGTGGAGGCAAGACAAAGAATGACAGACAAGACATGCTTGACCAGATACATCTTGGACCACTTGGCCCTACTTTTGATTTACTCTTTGGCCAGAAAAGTGCCACGGGCCTGATTGGGGCGGATGCAGGCATAGTCCCTCACTGACCAGGTCTATAGGGAAACGATTGCAAATGTCCTGACATATTACTTTACCCTTAATTGGGAGAGCACCCAACACAGAATGGGATGCCTTGAAGGTAGTGCTAAGGGAAGTGGGTATGGCAACCACTACAGGTATCCAACAAACACTGGAGAGGGATTTGACGTTGCAGGAAGAAAAGCTGGCAACCGTGGAGAGGGCACTGTGGCAAGACCTGACGGTGCATCTGGAGTGGAGAGAAGCAAAAAAACAAGTCCATTCCTTGTGGGAGCACCTGGAAAAACATGCACGACTTTCTTATAGGCGATGCTGCATATGGAGGGGGATAGGGCAGGCAGGTTATTGGCCAGGATGGTAAAGCATGAACACCACATGGAACCTATACTGATGATTAGGGTACAGACAGGAAAAAAAGGTCCATATGCAACAGTCCATTAACAAGACCCTGACAGACCGCCTCCGGGGGGTGTACATGTCACCCGGCGTTGCCCTGGTTCATAAGGTGGCAGCCTACCTTGACTTGCTGACACAGCTAGAGGGAACTGAACGAACAGAGTTATAGGGGCCTTTAACTAATAGGAGATACTAAAGACCATAGATGCGCTCAAGACAACTAAAGCCCCAGGTGGGGATGGTCTACCCTCTGAACTTTAAAGGACGCTTCCAGACACTGCGACTGATAAGTTACTTCTGGTGTACCAGGAGGCCCTGGAGAGGGGGGTGCTCCTTGCATCCATGCATGAAGCGCTAGTAGTGCTAATACCGAATCCCGTGAAGGACCCACTGGACGTGGCCTCTTACCACCCTCTGTCCCCATTAAATCTAGATCAAAAGATACTCAGGCAAATACTGGCAAAACATTTGTACCACCACCTCTCGTAACTGGTCCATCATGACCAGTCGGGATTTATCCCCCACAAAAATGCTCTTTGCAACCTACAGAGGCTGAAGCACTTGCCATCCTAGATATAGAGAAGGCGTTTAATTCGGTCAGCTGGGAATATATGTGGTGAGTGCTGGGAAGAATTGGGCTGGGTCCAATGTTTGTTGCCTGGGTAAAACTGCTCTACACACAACCGCTAGCGTGGGTGCGCACGGGGAGCCTCGTGTCAGAGATAATTCAGCTGCAGCTGGGAGCCCGACAGGGGTGCCCCCATTCCCTTTGCTATTCTCTCTTGTGATGGAGCTGGTTGCATGCAGGTTGCAACAGGTGTTGAAAGCCTGGGGAATACAGGTGGGACAGATGACCCATGTCATGTCGTTATATGCTGATGACGGCATGGTTTATTTGTATCACCAAGCCATTTCGGCCCCAATCCTTTTGAATGTGATGCAGGAATTTGCAGAGCTCTCTGGGCTACATATGAACCAGGCAAAACCTGCATTATTTCTGATAGATCAGCTGAAAGGGATAGAGGCTGCCCAGCTTCCTGAGTCGGGACTTCCTTGGAACACGGACAGTGTTCGGATCTCAGCATGCGTGTAGCGTACGGGATACAGCAGTGCCACACCTGAAACATGGGGCACGTGATGGCAAATCTTAGACCGTCTATTACATTTTGGAATACTCTCAATTTCTCCTTGATGAGGAAGATTGCCCTAATTAAAATGGTTGTGCTGCCCCGTTGCATTTATGTATTACAGGGAACCTTGTACGAGTTTTCCCGAAGTATCATTCGTGAGCTGGACTGGCGCCTGGTGGACCTACAGTGGATGGGGAAATGATGCAAGTCTGGGCGTGTCACGCTAAGGCTAGAGTGGGATAAAGGCGGGATGGAAGTACCGGACGTTGAAATGTACTACCTGGCATCACACCTACAGCACGCAGTACACTGGTTCAATGACAAGCCCAGCTGGGAGAAATCCCTACTGGCTTGTACTATTGGTGGCACCGACTTGGAGACCCTACTGCTGCGTAGCAATAGAACACCTGGGATAATGGCACACGTACTGAGATTGGTGTGAAGGCTTTGGTAGTGGGTGGTGTGGGTAGTGCTCCGCAGAGCACCCTATGCACTGGAGGTGTCGAAAATTCATCCCTTTGTGTACATAGTTTGGACCAGGGCCATAGCTTGCTGGCAGGAGGGGGGCTGTACCACCTTAGGTGACATATCCATCGGGCCGGTTTATCACTCTGCAGGAGGCAACTGAGCAATTTGGCCTGGGAAGGGGTCAGTTCCTCCAATATACCAAAATAGCAGCTACAGCACAAGAAATATGGCCTGAGTTTCCGGATGACCCTGAGCCTACTCAGATACTTATTGCACTTCTGACACTGGCTGGTGGTCGGAGACCTACTACTGACATATACCGCACCCTACCGGCAGATAGGTCCATGCCTCCCCTTAAGGCTGAGGGGACATGGCAACAAGTTAGTGAGTTCCCAATAATGGCAGAGGAATGGACCAGGATTCATAGGGGAGTGCAGCAAGTCTACGTCAACACACGGTTTAAACTCACTCAATCCAATTTATCCCATCCCCCTCAACCAAGCATCTGCACACACGGGGTTCACACGCTGCAGGTACACACCAGCAAATGTCTTTCATGTAGTGTGGAGCTGTCTTCAGATTGTACGTTACTGGGAGGAGATCCTGGGGCACCTGCACAATGCTATGGGTTGGGCGACCCCTAGAGAACTGAAACTGCCTACTGGGGTTAGTGCCTGCCCAAAAAACAGTAAGCTTAGTAGGAAATGGGCACTCCTTGAACTGACTCTGGCCAAATAACGAGATGGCTGAACCCGAATCCCCCTGACGGCAGAATGGCCGCGGGACATGACGGAATGGGCTGGGGCGGTGTCAGAGGCTGGATACCTTATAACCCCCTGAACCGCACAGGAGCAGTATGACGCTAAGTCCCAATGCCCTTCTCCGAACCTTCCCTGCTAGGTCTTTAGTGTTCCATTGCAGGTAAGTTCTAAGGGGGGAAAGGGGTTGGGGACAGAGAAGAGACTGCTCCAAAATCTGCCTGTTCTGCTGCGTCTTCTTCTTCTTCTTCTTACAGGACTGCAAACATTAAAATGTATCACTTTTTCTTTTCTTTAAATTAACTGTGCCTTTAACTTACTTTTCAATTACATATAAATAACTTATCTTACCAGAATGCTTTTTGAAGCCTACTTCTCTTCTTACTTCTCATATATTGTTTGCTATGTTGCTTCGAGAAGTCTTCACTCAGTTCTCTTTCTTTTTGCTCACAGGTACAATCTGCGCTTGATCCTACTATTCCTTAACGCAAGAAAAATAAGGTAAGTATATGTTTCTTTTATTCCTTATTTAAATATTGCCTGGGTTTCTTTTTCTCTATACTGAACTCACTATTTAGAGACTGCAGTGATGCCTTGTACTGGGGTTCTGGAGTTGTTAATGACAAGCCTTCTGTCTGTTAATTTAGTTTAACAATATCTCTGGCCTTCGGTGAAGAGTTTACTGGGAAGTGTTCTTTTAATTCCTTTCACCATTTATTCTCGCTGCAGCTTTAGTGCGTGACATGTGAAAGAATTATGCCCGGGATTAACTCTGGGTTCACAACTCAATTAATCCTTGAAAGGCTTCCGAAGTGCATTTACTGAAGACACGGCGTGTTGAAAGGTCATGCCCATGTCAGACAGGTTCTGTAGCAGCTGAAGATAACAGCTAAACTGAAAGCTTTTTGTTTAATGCTCACTGCGAGGGAAAGCAAATACTAAAAGAAATTATTTAGTCAGCTGGCATTGGGAATTATTCTGTCTTCATTGCCCTTTGACTTGTAGAAATTAACATTAGACTAAACAACCTTTTCTCTCAGAATTATTTTACTTTAGCAACGTTTTTAACACTAACCTGATTCTGTGAGGAGTTTTAATGTTCGGACGAAGCTAACCCCGATTTATCGCAACTACCCTAACTGACTTCCACGACGCTGGGGAAAACAGGTGCTCTTCCAATTGTTTCTTCAGTGAAGTGCGCAGCTGTCATCAAATCTAAAAGGCTAGACTGCTAACAGCGGTGTGCTGTGGCAGTGACAGAAAGTTGGCAGCCATCTTGGAGTTCCAGCGGTGCCAACTGGCACTCCAGCTTGAGGGATTAACTGCCTTTTGGTAAGTTTGTAGAGGGAAAATAGTAGCCAGCGTTGAGTTAGAAGGAGGAAACCTCCCGTGAGTCCTGACAGGCGGAGAAGGCGCATATGAAAAGAGTGAGGCGTGATGTTAGGCTAGCGAATGCCCTGCTGGCATGGGGTGCCATGGTCCATGACTTTACTGGTGACAGTGCCTCTGCCATAAAATATGGTGGGGGATAATTAAGAGGTTAGATTCTGCCAACGAGAGCTGGAAACAAACTGGGGGATGGACTGTTGGGGTTAACCTGTAATGTTTGGTGTCCTTCAAAATGTAAAATATGTAACTAGCAGAGCAGGGAGTGGGGAGGTTTTTTTTTATGCAATTTGGTTTATTGGCAGTTTTTCAATGTTGTGTTTTGAATGGCGTTTGCTGTTGTACACTATGGAGGCAGTTGCTCTGAGGACCCACACAGCGACACTGGTCATACTGTGGAGGGCTGTATTGCTGGAGATTGACATAATGGACGTAGATACTGTGCATAACTTAGATATGTATAATACTGAAATGCCAGTAAAAATATACTACAAAAAGAAAAATGCACCATTTCTCAATCTTTTTTCAATTTTGGTAGTAGGACCCACCTTGGACCCTTACGTATGTCCATTAAGCTTGCTCGCATCACTCGGAACATAATAGTCATGCCCAACTTTTACGCCCACCACTTTCAAATGTCGACAGCCACCACTGCACATTACGTTACATATAAATGAAAATCTACTTGGAAAAGAGTAAAAGAAAAATGAAAGGTGTAAAGTACAAAAGAATCAAGATGCTACAGTTTATACAGCTTAACCAATAGTAGGAGACCGTGTTAAATTCATCCTGTGATAGCTTGAACTGTATGTGCCACCATTTTTAAAATAGGTGCTTGGGGGATGAACTCTCCAGAACACCTGGGGAGAATCAGACTTGTCTGGCCCACCATCACACTATTGATATATTACGTGAGTATCCCATATGAACTGCCAGTAAAATCTTTGGTATTTACATTTAATTTATTTAACCCTTTTGCTGCGTGCGTCGGCCAACGGCCGTCGCGAGCACTACCTCGGTAGTGCTGCGCACGTCCGTTGGCCGACGCGGCCCCGCCCGCTTAATAGAACGTTCCGCACTGGCGCGGAACGTTCGAAGCAGCAAAGGAGTTAAAATATTTGTGCGATCATCTCCAAATCACTTTATCTTAATGTACCTCATTTCAATTATGATCTATCTTTGGGAGTGCTTTGATAAGGACTGTACATCAATATTAATTGCTATATGAAACAATAGTTGAATACTCAGTTCAGGTTGCAAGCTCCTTGAGGTGATTTGGTTTCTGGCATTGCACTATAAAAGTCTACTCGCATGGGAAAACATATTACTCACAGATATATTTATATCACATGATTTTACAGCGCAGAATGTATTATGCTATGTTTTAGGACGTCCCCATTTCTTTGCCGTGTCTGCTCAGCCAGCAACATGACAGCGTTATCATAGTTATCTAGTGCTAACCTTGTGGAATCTTTTCAAATTACTTGAGAATATGGTGGTATCACAAAAATTCAATTCTAAGCTGTGTCAAGAGGAAATAATGGTTCCTGTTCAGACATCAGTATGAAAGAGGCAGCTAGCAAGAAATACAGAAATATCTCTTTGTATCCTTTGCACAAGGAAATTGAACAAGATCTTATCCAACAGATAAAGAAGACACAGAAATTACTTCTTGTGGATGAAGTACATTCACGTCTGCCAAATTTTTTAAAGCACAGGGAACAGCAGTGCTTAATTTGAGCCTGTGCTTGCAAGGGCGGTCCATAGGCAATCATTTTTTAGGGCTAGGACCTCCTTTTCATCCGATGACTGAGACCCAGAACTCGAGAGAGAAAAGCAGAATGGCAAGAAGGAGGAGGACAAGGACAGAAAACAATGACAAATGGAAAAGCAGGAATGAAATAGAACCTACGAGATTGAGATACAGAGCCAGGGAGCGTGTGGTGGTGGAAGAAAGAGGAATAGTGTAGGATCAAGACTATGGTAGCCTTGATATTCGGCAGACCTGATCTTCGGCAGCAACTACAGCGAACTTCTGTGAAAAATTGTTTTTTGTACAAATTAAGCTCTGTACAGAATCATCTCAATCTGGAACCAGCATTTAGGACATAGGTTTTCCTAGCCTCTGTGATGTGTTTCTTCAACTAATAAAGGGATGGGATTGTCATCAATACATTTTAATTGCAATTTACTTGTAGCTCATCCCGCATGGATTGCTAGGATCAGCAATAAGTTGGACATCCTTGATAGTGCTGTACATAATTTGTGCACCAATGAAGGAGTTTAATGAATAAGTCAACGGGGCTGCTAAGTAACGAATGAGCCATAGTAAGTAAGTAAGTAAGTAAGTATTGGACTTGTAGAGCACGGACTTAGCCCAAGGGCGTCAAGGCGCTAATAGCAGACTGCGAGGAACAGACCAAAACAAAAACAAGCTCATCCTGATGTCTGTGAGAAGAGCCAGGTCTTTAAGGTTTTACGGAAGAGAGAATGGGACAACTGACTAGAGAGCTCTTCCGGGAGGGAGTTCCACAGCTTAGCCGCAGCCATGGAAAAAGCTCTACCTCCCCACCTTGCCTTCTTAAACCTCGGTAAAGTTAACAAGTTTTTATCTGAAGACCGGAGCACTCTGCTGGGAACATACCGCTGGAACATCGCCTTGATCCCATCTGGGTCTGAGCCAAAATAAGCATCATGAGTCAGGCACAGAGTTTCGAAAAGGATCCTACAGTCCACAGGCAGCCAATGCAATGACCTGATGGAGGCTGTGACTGAATGGAATTTAGGTAGATTCATCACCAGCCTGGCCGCCGCGTTCTGTACCATCTGCAAACGTCGCACCAGACCCTTGTCAATGCCCAGATAAAGGGCATTACAGTAGTCCAACCTAGACGTTACCAAGGCAATAACAGCCTGCTTGCGTGCTTCAAAGGAAAGGAAATGGGCAATTTTTCTAAGGATCCTCATGATCCCGAAACAAGTGGACACTGTCCTGCTGACCTGGAGATTAAGGGAAAGTGAGTTGTCAACAATGACCCCTAGATATTTCCCATGTGCTACCGGACAGGGGCAGACACCAAGAGAGTCCGGCCACCAGTCACCGGACCAGATCTCCAATTTACTGCCAAAAATCAGGACCTCAGTCTTCTCACCGTTCAGTTTCATAAAATTTTCCACCATCCAGGAGGAGACTGTCTGCATCCAAGTAAATACCTGAGAGTAGCACCCATTTTAATATGCCTGCAACAATGTGTGTGCGATGGGGTTCCAAGTCACACTAACTCACAGAAAAGTCCTTCTGAGACTGAATCGAGTCCTGAATGCCTAAATCCCTATCTTTTTCTGTGGGTTGATGTTTCTTACTCAAGTCACAGGTGTGACTTACTCAATATTAGAACATTAGAATGTTGGGAGCTCCATTGAAGACAATGGAGTGATCCCTGCTTCTACGGGCCGGTAAAGGCCCGCAGAGAACCATTCCAATGTTTTACAAAGGCCTCTCGGAGCTCGAGGGGATTTAAATCCCCTCGAGCTTCGAGAGGCCTTTGTTTTATTTGTTAGAACATTCTGCTCTCTAGTGGCAGAATGTTCTAATAGCCTTATAGCCCTTCGTAGCAGGGCTATACTGGCTATTAAAGTCCCGGTCCCTTGTTAAAGTCCCTCGCCTTCGGCTCGGGCCTTTAAAGTGGGAGCGGGCCTTTAATAGCCGGTATAGCCCGCTACGGCGGGCTATAAGGCTATAATATCCGGGCGTAACATTTGCTCATGCACAGATCTATCCATCTATCTATCTATCTATCTATCTATCTATCTATCTATCTATCTATCTATCTATCTATCTATCTATCTATCTATCTATCTATCTATCTATCTATCTATCTATCTATCTATCTATCTATCTATCTATCTATCTATCTATCCATCCATCCATCCATCCATCCATCCATCCATCCATCCATCCATCCATCTATCTATCTATCTAAAGATATATATAGAGATGGATAGATATATAAATAGATAGATTGTTAGACAGATAGATAGATAGATAGATTGATAGATAGATAGATAGATAGATAGATAGATAGGTAGCTCGTCAATAATTGTGTATTTCTATTTCTTCTTTTTTTTCATGGGGTCATAAAGGCTGAAGGATTAGTTCACAAAATGTTGTGCTGAGTAGTGTTGGCAACAGGTGGAATGTTGTGATAAATTTCGAAGAACTGACTGCAGGGTAAGATGTGAGACACTTTGCCTACATAGATGTGTGCATAGTCTATCCATGGACCTCCTTAATAAACCAAAATATCCCAGGAAACGAAAGTGACATTACACAACCTTTGACCCCCCCTCAATGACATCAGAGGAAGTGGTAAAGAGCAAACGATGGCTTCAGGAAGTGATGTGCTGCAGCCATCAATCCGAATTACATCACAATATTGAACATTCTAGCGATGGGTAAAAAAAAATTCTACCTTTAGTTTAAAATTAATAAAGCAAGTTCTAAGTGTCACATAGCAAAGACAAATACTCTAACATTACAATAGGTACTCGAATTGTTAATGTATATTGGTATATAGAATCACAGTGGGTGTTTTGTCAGCACCCACTTTCTGCTCCAAAATATATTTTATAATGGAAGAAGTTGAGGAAGAGTCAGCGAAGTGGGGATGGGATAGAGGTTGTTTATGGATACGTTGGAGTGTCATTTCGGCAATTAGAAGTCTGAGAGAAAATTAAGTGAAATGTATGCCTTTATTTCATTTGTTTCTTTCACAGAGAATGGTGGAACTTTGCTCTTGCCGTGCAGTAAAGTCCTGGGACAGAACATACTTTGCCCACGGATATTCCGCAGATGGCCTTTGTGAGTGAGTGAAAACACTTAAGGCCTGATTCACAAAGGTAACACACTTTTTTGTACGTTTATTTTTTTGGGTATTCACAAACTACGAGTTAATAGTACGTTTATGACTGCAGTCGGGGCAGTGAACTCTGCACATAAAAAGATAGGCCTGTCCTATCTTTTTAGGTGCACAGTTCTCTGCCCCAGCTGCGTAGTCTCCACAGTCAGAAATTTACTATTAAATTGTAGTTTGTGAATTCATAAAAAGAGTAAACTTACACAAAAGTGTAAGTTTAACTTGGTGAATCCGGCCAATATTATGTAGCACTACTTATAAGTATTCCTTTCCCATGAACGAGCAGGAAAAGTTAGCTTAAAATAAGTGCCATAATTTACACTAGGCATTAACGTGAAAATGCTTAAAAGAATGAAAAGTAGGAAAATGTTCCTTTTCTTAAAAATGGAAAATTAACGAGTAGCGTGTTTTTTTGTAGTAAGCATAGATTTTCATCATAACAACCCTACTAGGTCAGACTAGGCCTCATTCATCTTTCTAGCTTTCAGCTAATTTTCTTCCTTAATAAATAAATGCTTTTAAGAAATGCTGAACTATGTAATATTATTTGATAAATGATTCACACTTGACTTGTTTAAACATGTAATCTTTGTAGAATATGCTGACTTTAATATGCATTTCTTCTTTTCCTAAGCTAAATGTTCTCATCGTATTTAGTTAGTTTCTAGCTGCAACATATTCAAAATGCAGAATACTGAATAGTGTATCGAAACAATAATGCTCACATGAAGACGTGAATCTCATGACTTAATATCATAGGTTACAACTAGAATGTTTATGCCTTTAGAATAGTTCTTGGATACAGTGTGGAATACTGAGTAGCTAATAGTTTAGACTGTAGGGTTCTCGTGGGAACTCAGAGTGAAGCTAACGCACATGAATGTTTAGCAACTAAGTTGACACTTATAGATAGCACTTTGCCGACTTTGTACGTTTACAGTGGGAATGAAGGAAGAAGAAGCAGACCATCGGACGATCCTTGCTCATCGGCTTAAGATGATCTAAAACCCGCACAGATTGTTACACGTGTTCTTGCGTTTATAATACGTGTTCCTAGTTAGAATTAGTGTGTGTTGCCCAGACTGGTCCAGGCTATTCTTCTGTGGCCATCTCCATTTCCTTTGGCACTTTCTCCCCTCTTTGCTGTAAGCTACTGCTGATGGTGATCTCTGTTGCCTACTACTTTGTGGGTGTCTATCTTCTTTAACTGTTATGACTACTGCTGTGACTGTTTTCTTAGCTTAACTTGGAACAGTTGTTACAGCGACTAATTTGAATTAACAGACAAAACAAATAATAAAATCCTTTTTTATAAATAAAGGTTTTCGAACTGATCCAAAACTCTCATCATTGACAATACTAAATGACTAAATTGATGATGTCTATTGAGATGTTTTTTTTATTGATGTTCCATTCTAAAATGGTGGCAAAGATCCTTTGCAGAGAAAAAGATTTATTTCAGTTCAGAGTTGGAGAACCCTATTGTAAGTTACGGGTTGAACTGAAATTTTAAAGAAAAACTTTCCTGCACCAGTGTTTAGAAAGCCTTGTACATGTCTACGGATGCCACTGATAACAATAGGCTGTAATTCGGCACATTAGCCATCAAGAGGAAAAGCTGTCAAAGATTCAAGGAAGTGTTATGCCTTGAGACAAAGCCGCTCTACTTAGGATATACTAATGATTTCAAAGTCATCAGCCAACTGGGGACAATACATTTCCCACATATCTTATACTCTATACTTAACAAGGACTGTCGTGTTTTTCCTGCAAAGCCCATTTTAGTTTTCCCAATGTTTACCTCATTGTGCACGTTGCAGGCCGCATTTTCTTTTGCATAAGTTACTATATAAACATGCTTGCTTTGTGCCACATTGTATTTTCACACAGAACCTACATATGTTTTCGTGTTCTGTTCTTTTCCTGGGATTTAGTGTGAACACCATGGACAAGGTGAAACAACAATACCCCTTGTTATTCTCTCTGGTCAGACACTAGCACCTAGACATAACACAAGAACTGCTGTATATGAGTACACATGTCTTGTCATATAACTGAGCACAGGAGTTCAAACACACATTGGCCAAAGGTCCTGAGGCAAGATTACCGCATCAGCTAGGATATAGAATGTCCATCTATGTATGCTAACGTATGGGGTCCGTCATTAATCCCAGAGATCTTTGATATATAGTCATTTAGCTTCATTAGGAAGGGGGGGTTAAGACTAATCTGGTTCTGGTAAAACGTGGTTCTCAACTTGCCGAAATATTTGCTCACCTGGGCTTTGCTTCCGCTGTCCCCGGTCCGTCACGGCTCTTGGTGCCGATTGTACGGAGGGACGCGGCTCCTCCCACTTTCAATTGGCCTCATTTCCGGCCAGGGGGTATTTCTAGCGGATGGGGGCTCGGCCGCGCAGCTGCAATTGGCGCTTGCCGCGAGGCTCCGTCCTAAGTTTTTAAGCATTTTGTTTTTCTGTGTAATCACTGTACCACCTCGTGCGTGTTTTATTGTGTGCTTTGACCTCTGCCTAGCACTCGTGCTTCCGAACACTGTGTTTTTTTGTGTTTTGGAATTTTATTTGCTAAAGTTTAAAACGTGGTTCTCAACTTGCCGAAATATTTGCTCTCCTGGGCTTTGCTTCCGCTGTCCCCGGTCCGTCACGGCTCTTGGTGCCGATTGTACGGAGGGACGCGGCTCCTCCCACTTTCAATTGGCCTCATTTCCGGCCAGGGGGTATTTCTAGCGGATGGGGGCTCGGCCACGCAGCGGACGCGCGCAGCGGGCGCGCCTAAGGCAAGCCCGTCTGTGCCCGTCCGCGCTAGGTCGACGCCAGCCGCCAGCCACTCTGCTAGTTTAGAGGGAAACCTCTACTCTTACTCCCGCGATAACCTCCTGGCTATCAGATCTTCAATGAGCACGGTCTGCTCTCCTCTACCTAACATCCCTATGGGTCCTTTCTGTTGCAGGAATTGTGGCTATAACTCTGAAGTTACCCTGCGACCCCCTCCTAAAAGATCGCTGGCTTCAGGACAGAATATTAAAATGCTCAGTCTTAACTGCCGGTCATTGGTCAAACACTATTTAGATGTATTCGACCTACTTCAAGATGAGTCTCCGGATGTCCTTTTCCTGACAGAAACTTGGCTGTCAGCCAACACGTTGGTTGAACCAGGTCTGGCACTTCCCACAGGCTATAGCATTTGTACCCTCAATCCAGAGTCAAGGGGGGGTGGGGTGGCAGTTGTTTGTAAATCACACTTCACCTGCACACTGGTTAAGGAAGATGTAGCGGGTTGTGAGTGTGGCCGCTTTGGGATCTCTCTCAACTCTAATTTCACCTTGTCGGGCCTAATAGTTTATCGCCCTCCGGGCCCCTCCAAGGAGGGGAGGATTGCGCTGGCAGACCTAGTAGGCACTCTGGTCGTGAGGTATGCCAACTTTCTGGTCATTGGTGATTTAAACCTACACATTGACAATCCTCACGACTCTGAAGCGGTTAATCTTTCCACGGACCTAGAGGCCTGCCAGCTGCGTCAATTGGTCCATGGTCCTACTCACTCTGCGGGCCATCTACTCGACCCAGTTTTCTCTAACCTTCTGGGTCTCTCTGTGTTAACCCCCACTCCGTTATGCGGGACGATCATTATTTGATCTCTATGAAGCTTCTTGGGGTGGTGTCAGCTCGCCGGCCCCATCAGAATTGCACTTTCCGCCGTCCCTGGCATAAATTAAACTTCAACCAGCTCTGCACCTCTCTTTCATCAAGCATGCCCTGCTGGCCAGACGAGCCTGACTTGGCCAGTGATGTCTTCACCGACTGGCTAAGGCTTCCGCTGGATGCTATGGTCCCGGCCAAATGGTCGAAGGGACGAAGTACCAAGTCCAACCCCTGGTATAATGGCAACCTTTCCACCATGCGCAAAGCGTGTAAACGGCTGGAACGGGAGTGGAGGCGAGATTTCGATATCACTCTGAAAGGCCATTATCAATCCGCCATAAAAAAATACCACAGGGCTGTTCAGAAAGCACAAGCTTCCTATTTTTCGGAGGAGATCAGAAATAGTCAGAACCCCAGCAAGAAGATCTTTTCCATCATTTCTAACCTAAAAAACGCTGGGGCACCAAAGGCACCCACAGTCAAGTCGAAAGAGTACTGTGAGGACCTAGCCACCTTTTTCATAAACAAGGTGGAAAACATCTACAAAACCTTCCCTTCGACGGTTTTGGGTAGTGATCCCGAGGGTCCATCTCCCTCTGCCCATACATTAGCCACCTTTTCACCCATTACTGAAGAAGCACTTACTACACTTTGCAGGAAGGTTAAATCTGGTTCCCCGACTGACCCTATGAAGCCGGAACATCTGAGGAGGTTACTATCTGTTTTACTCACACCACTGGGCCAGGTCATTAACCTGTCTCTAGCCAGGGCCATTGTCCCCAGGGCATGGAAGCAGGCCGTTGTCTTGCCACTTCTAAAGAAGCCAACGTTAGACCCGACTTAACTGGAGAACTTCTGCCCTATCTCCTTGTTGCCTTGGATCTCTAAAATAACCGAAGCGCATGTCAATTCTATTCTGTCTAACTACTTGGAGGAAAATCAAATTTTGGATTCCTCTCAGTGTGGCTTCCGTCGCGGCCTTAGTACTGAATCAGCCCTCCTAGCTGTATCTGAACATCTGAGAGCAGCTTTGGATGAGGGACGGACCTCGGCACTGATCCTATTGGATCTGAGTGCCGCTTTTGATACGGTCTCGCATCAGATCCTGATTCAAAGACTGAAGGAGGCCGGCATTGCAGGCGCTGCCTTGACCTGGCTTACTTCTTTTCTCTCAGACAGGTCTTTCCAAGTCTCGGCTCCCCCTTTTTCATCTAGGGTGTATTCCATCAAACAGGGGGTCCCACAGGGCTCTGCGCTAAGCCCTACACTTTTAACTTATATGTCCAGCCGCTGGCTAATCTAGCCAAAAGGAGAGGGCTGACGATTGTGTCATATGCAGATGACACTCAACTTGTAGTCGCCCTCTCCAATGACTGCCAAAATGATGCGGCCAAGTTTCAAAGTGGCTTGGCGGATGTAGCAGAGTGGCTGACTGCCAATTGCCTACAGCTCAACGCCAGCAAGACTGAGGTCCTGCTGGTCGGGGAGGATCATGAGCTGTGGAGCGAGCATTGTTGGCCCTCCTCCCTGGGACCTCCCCCCATTCCAAAAAAGGTGGTGAAAAATCTGGGTGTATGGGTTGACTCGGCGCTGAGCTTCCAAGCTCAAACTAAGAAGGTGGCGGCGACATGTCTTGGCATTCTGCGTAGTCTTAGACCCATGTTGGGTTTCTTTGACCCCTCCATTTGGCAGACCATTGTGCAAGCATCTGTCCTATCTAGACTGGACTATGCCAGCGTGCTCTATCTTGGGGTCAATAAGACCGAGATCTCAAGACTTCAGAGGGTCCAGAATGTCGCCGCCAGAACTCTCCTTGCTATGCTCAGCCGCTGCCCCACCTCTAGCACCATTCGACGGCTACACTGGCTGCCAATGGAGAGGCGGCTGGAGTTCAAATCTCTCTGCTTTGCTTTTAAGATCCTGAAATCCTCCACCTCTGGTATAGTATCCGGCCTGCTCTCGATCTACACTCCTTCGCGCCATTTGCGCTCTACTGGCAAACATTTTGTTTCTATACCATGGGTGAAGAGGGCCCGCGCTGGTGGTCGCTCGTTCCGCGTTCTGGCTGCCAAGCTCTGGAATGATCTTCCGTCTCACATCCGGAGTATGGACAACTACTTATCCTTTCGTAAAGCGCTAAAGACCCATCTGTTCCCTCATTAGGTTCCCCTTCTTTTGTCCCACTTGTCTTTCCTGGCCCTTCCTCTCTCCTCTTAGGAGGGATACTCGCAGTTTTAGCCTCTTTTTTGCTAAGCGCCGGGACGCCCCGTAGCTGGGGCAGCTGTGCGCTCTACAAGCTATCTTAACATAACATAACATAACATGACAGGGATGTTTATGGTATATGGTTTGTTAAACATCCTAGCGATAATTTTGCTATTCATTTATCTTCTAATTGTGCACAAATACTGCATCTTAGAGCACAATAGTTTAAATGAATATTCTAAACTTCCTTCGTGTCTCTTGTTTATCTTATTGTGGACAAGTATGAGTGTGAGAGCGAAAGGGTGTGTCCTGTTACCACAAGAGTGTTGTGTTCTGGGGTGCCAACTCACTTGTTTCTCTGGAAAGGTTAGGAGGGCAAGTGAGGCATTATAGCTATTCCGACTCTGGCTCATAGATACTGAGATAGTATGGTGACTGAGTCCCACACGGGGAGTTTTATATTGTCCAGAAAGTCCCTGATTTCGGAGGATGTGCAATGTGTTTTAGAGGAGTAGAGGTGTTCATAGTAATCAGCAAATGTGTCAGCTATTCCCTCTGGATCCGAATTAATGACCCCCTTTTTATTGGTGATCTGCAGGACCCGTCCCCTCCTTTGGCCTCCCTTTTCCAACCATACCAGCATCTTTCCCGCTTTGTTGCCTACTTCATATAGGCGACGTTGGGTCAGTATGTGGAATATCTTTGCCCTTTCCTCCGCTAAATCCCTGTTTTCCTTTGTTTAAGTCTTAGGGCATGCATTCTCTCTGCACTCAACCACTGTCGTTCCATTCGCCCCAAGGCCAGTATCTCCGATTCCAGCGCCAGGAGTTAATCCTGCCTCTTTTTCTTCCCCACCGCAATTGGTGAGTAGGCCTGACCCCAGGCCACTGTCTTGTATGCTTCCCAGAGCGTCACCTGTGAATCAACAGAACCCTAATTGGCTTCAAAGTATAAGACTGTGGCCTGTTCGAGGGCATGCATTAAGTTCTTATCAGTAAGGTGCCAGGCGTTAGTGGGCAAGGGTCTCCGAGGTTTAGTGGATCACCCCCATATCTCCAACCACACTGGGGAGTGGTTCGATCTCCCCCTAGCCAAGTGATGTATATCCACCACCTCACTCATATTGGTGGATTGGGTGAAGATATAATCCAGTCTGGAGAGACTGTGGTGTGCCCCAGAAAGGAAGGTATACTGGAGCTCTTTCGGGTGGCAAAGATGCCAAATGTCTGCTAGTCCCATCACTCTGATGAAGTTGGCCAGTGTAGGTCGCAGTGGATGTACCGAGCCTGAGAATGTCTGTCCATATCTGCAGACAAGGTGGCATTGAGGTCTCCCCCATGACCAAAACCCTCTTCGGCATCTGAAGCAGGAGTTCACCCAATCCCAGCAGTGTGAGATGTTGGTGATGGGGCAGAACATACATTGAGCACAGGTTAATGGGGATTCCCCCCGTGTGCCTGACTGGGCCACATGCTTCCATTGGGGATCGTTACAGGTCTTGTGTGGGATAAACTGGACCGAGTTCTTAATTAGAATTCCCACCCCTCTTGAGTCAGTCATGTATCCTGCTTGTGCGGTCATGGTGTAACTCCCTCTGGACAGAGTTTTGCAGGAGTTACCCAGGAGGTGTGTGTCCTGTAATAAAATTATGTATGGGCTGTGCTTTTTAATATATTGAAGGGCCATTCCCCATTTTATCTTGTTGCTCAAACCATTTACATTCCATGAAAGGATTTTTAGTTGGGCTCAGTGGTCATGGGTCATAGTTGTGCTGAACACATTGGGACATTGTACATGCGCCCGGAATGTCGATGGGTCCCCAGGTGATGCCACTTATCGCTTGATTGTTGCTGCACTGTAACTTAAAATGTATGCTCCCTTTGTCAACAATAACCCCCCCTGCTACCCAGCATAACGGGTTCCAAATTGCAAACCCATCCCCAACTAGCAAGGCGCCTGTCGCCCCTGAAAACATTGCAGTAAACTTATAACTGAGGGTGAAAACCTGCCATTGCAGCTCCCGCATCTACCTCCCCCAACAGAGGTCAAGATTGTGTGGTCCCCTCTCCCCTCCCTTGACATGTCTCAGAATGTGTTTGCTCAAAGTTCAAGTCCATTGGGCAGGTCCCACAATCTCAGCCAAGTCTTGTATAGTTCAGGAGCCAGCTGTTTGCATGGTTTGATCTGCCTGTATTTTCACCCTGTGTGGCCAGCTCTATCACTCCTTGTTGACTAGTCACTGGTCGTCCCCTCCTCCTTATCCCATTTCTGCACTCATGGGGCACCTCTTCTTCTGCCACCCGCGGCTGGATGCCAGCCCTTCATCCATTTTCAAGCCGTCCCCGGGGACTTAAAGAACTATGGGGCTGATTAGGATTGCGGCCAGACTTTAGTCCGCCCGCCATCCTAGTGGTAACGGGACAGCCCGCCTGCCATGCGGCGGTCCCGCCACCCAAATTATGATGCGACCGCCACCGTGGCGGTCGCATCTGGCATTTTAACATTGCGGCGGGTGCTGCTGGCTGCAGCACCCGCCGCAATAGGAAAATGCCATGTTGTGCATTTCCATGCACAACGTGGCAGGCACCGCGTGGTGCCTGCCACCTTGTGCATGGACATTTAGGGGGTACCATAGGTACCCCCCAAGTGCACTCCCCCACCCCCCCACCGCCCCGGGGGCCCGCAACGGGCCCCCAAATCAAATCACCGCCAGCCTTTCAATGGCGGCATCGCCGCCATGGAAAGGCCTTGAAGGTCACACATCATAATATGGCTGGCGGTGCCTGCTAGGCACCGCCACCATATTGCAGCCCCAGCTCCGCCCGGCCGGCAATCGTAACGATTGCCAACCGGCGGAAAAGCGGCGGACGGACTTTACGTCCACCGCGATACCCACCGCCATCGTAATATGGCGGTGTGTATTGCACGTTATGATGGCGTAACGGTCACCACCGCCCGCACGGCGGTGGCGAACGTTATGCCATCGTAATCAGCCCCTATGTTTTCCCTCAGCAATCCCTCAGAGTTTGGTCGGGAAGAGCATCATATATTTAATGTCTTGGTTTTGGAGTTACCTTATGACCTCCAAGAAGCCCCGACAAAGATGCTGAACCCTGAGGGTAAAGTCTGGGTACAGGCTGACTGTCGAGCCCTCAGTTCTCAAGTCCGGTGTGGGCCTCGCCACCTGGAGTATGGCGTCCCTTTCCCTTTGATTAAATATCCTTGCGATGATTGTGCGAGGAGGCGCGCCCAGCCTGGGAGTGGTCATGGGTATCCTATGGGCTTGTTCAACAGAATTTTTTTTAGAGAAGCCTTTGGACTGCAAAACGTTCATAATAAAGTTTTCCACAAAGAGGTTTGTGTATGGTTCTTCCACTCACTCAGGAACCCCCACCAAATGGATGTTGTTACATCTGGATCTACCCTCCATATCTTCCAGCCGAGCCTGCATGGTTGCGTTATCTTTCTGTAAGGAGGTGAGCTGCGTCTGGAGCTGAGTTGTGACCTCAGAGATTTCTGCTACAATCTTTACTGTCTTACAGAGGTGGTCTTTTTCTTTATTGATCTCAGCCCCCATCAGCAACATCTCTGCCACCACTGAGTCTAGTGTAGGTTCGAGTGTGCCCTTTATGATCTTTATGGCGGCCATAATTTCTCGGAGAGATGGCTCTGGTTGATCCTCACCCTGGTTTGGTCGTTTGTCGCCAGGGAGGGCATCGCTGTCCCTCTGAACATTTGTGGGGACTGCATATCAATCCATTTTATTCTGTTGCATTTTCTTTGTGTCTTTGCCTCCCGGTATGGCTTATGGGCACTTCCAAATCACCTCTCTGTGGCTCACAGAATCTCTCCTGCACTCAACAGTACCACTCAGCGCTGCCTGCCAGGCTGAAGAGTGAGGTGGGGGGCACCGTAACGTGTCCCCACAGAGAGAGCCTCCAGCCTGCAGCCTGGACGTCTCGTGTCTTCCCAGGATGGAGAGGTCCTGTTTCACAGGGCTCACAGGCTACTCAGAGCAAGTGTTTACAGGTGCCCAGCTAATCATGGAGGGTCCTCCAGCTGGGGTGCAGGCACTTTTTCTCCCACGCCGCAGGTGTCTCCTCTCACCAGGTCCCAGTCTTTAGGCCCTGATTCTCACCAATGCTCTTGCCGTGATCATCGCTGCACCCCCTTGGGTCGAGGACTACAGTGACAGGCTGCACCAACAGGCCCAAGAGGGGGGGAGGTGGATCATCCCCTAAATCTTCCCCTTGTCTCAGTCAACACAGACCGTGCTGTGCCTCCCGGCCCCTCACCTCCTGTCCCAGGTCTTCTTTACCACAGGTCGCAAGGGCGTCTCCTGTGTCTTCCGCTTTGCCCACCAGCACGCAAGTACTCAGGCTTAAGGTGGTCCTAGACTCATCGGCCCCGGCAGGCCAGTGGAAAGGGGAGTGGCCCCAATGTTGGCGCGCTCTCTCCGTAGGCCACCCTGGGCAGCCCCACCCTCGGAGCTTTGCAACTCGCCCTCAAGCGCCGACCGGGGCTTCTCCGCTCCATGTTCTTCCACGGCCCCAGGCAGGCTCAGCGTCTTTGGATATTCGGCCACCCCCTCCCCCCCGACAGTCAGCTCACACATCCGTACTCACGGGGGCTCCAGGCCTGCCTCCAGGTAGGCCGTGCCACATATTTGTGGCCCCAGCCACAATGGCCGTCAACAGGGTGGCCTCTATTATTGGTACTCCAGGTAGGTGGAAACTCTCCCCGGTCGTCCGTCCCCCTCAGGGCCTGGGAAGGTGCTCACAATCAGGACCAAGATGAATAATGACAGATTATAAAGGGGGAAGACAGCGCAGGATTGGGAGCTCCTCTAAGTTGTGAACACCATGTTGGGCTGCTGACCATGGCCCCTCTTGTTTATCTTGTTGTGGACAAGTATGAGTGAGAGAGCGAAAGGCTGGGTCATGTGACCGTGATCCCTGAGAGAATTGAGAGTGTTGTGTTTTGGGGTGCCAACTCACTTGTTTCTCTGGAAAGGTTAGGAGGGCAAATGAGGAACTATAGTTAGTCGGACTCGGGCTCATAGATGTTATGTTATGTTAATTGCATTTCTTAAGCGCACGGTTACCCGAGGGTGTCCTGGCGCTGGCTACTGTCTATCTAAATTACAGAGTACGTATTGGTTCTGTGTGGCAAACAGCCAGGTTTTCAGCCCCTTCCTTAAATGTCAACAGCTCCTTGGTTTTCCTGAGGTGAAAAGGAAGCTCGTTCCATGCCCGAGCGGCGCATGTGACAAAGCTTCTGCCTCCACAGCTAGCTTTTTTAGCTAGAGGTATAACCACCCCTTTTGCTTCAAATACTGAGGTAGTATGGTGACTCAGTCCCTACATACTGATGTTCTATGGTCCCAAGCATAGTTCTGTTGCTGGGCAATATCCCTTCAACAGGAGAACTTGTGGTAAGGTGCTTGTCCAGTGGATCCCTGCCTTGTTCAGGAACCAACATCACTATGGTCTTCTTGCTGCTTGATGAGTCTACGCTCCCAACAGGTGGAATTGTATGAGTCTACAAGCTGTGACACAAGCAGTTTCCTGCCGCTAAAGCGGCGATAATGTTATCGCCGTTCTTGATAATATGGCCCTAAATGTGCTATACAATTCTATAGGGACACAATTGGAGCCAGGAGTTCTAGTTCTGAACATCAATTTAAATGCATTCTTAATTTTGGTCAGAGATGCTGGAGTCTCCAGCGAATTCCTATGTTCAAGTGACAATGAGGGAGATCAGCCCCGTTCACAAAAATCTGACAACCAATCTGTATGTGGAATAGGGTTTATGGGTAAAATTGTAAGCAGTAATCTACAAATATGGTTTTCATCGCAGCTATGTTGTATCTTATAAAGTCATCACACCCCCTCAATTCTATCAGCTTCTACCTTGGATTGTTTTCGTGCACTTGCCATTCACGTAAATGCCCCACTTTATCAGGCGCGGCATGTTGCCAGATATGTAGGCGGAAAATGGAGGCCCCTCAGTTTATCAGCAAGAGGATGTGCTTGTCCTTGCTTTCCATCATGCTATCTTTCAGGTGGGTCACAACACCCCTGGCACAGCTAACTGTTTTTGGGCATACTACTGGGTCTTCACCACGTTAAAGGCTTCCCATTCCAGAACTGCACTCCTTGATGAATCCCTAATGTCATCAAAATATTCCACAATGGCCTCCCTCAGTGTACTCCTAAAGGCTGCATTTTGCTGTGCTGACATGTAGTCGCTATTGGCTTGTTCGATAGTGTGGAAATCTAACCTACCCCAGTACGCCATGGGTATAGGACGAAAAGCAAGTGGAATATGATTGACACCTCGCCCTTCTGTGTAGCCTATACCTTTCAGGCCAGAGAAATGTGTCTCTTGCAATAAAAAGAAACGTGGGCCCACTATGTTTTAATTATGCATATATTCTGTGGCATTTCATTAAATTCGCCATTCCCATGTCATTCCAAGTCACAATATTATAAACATTCGGTGCTCCCATGTCTACCACTCTTCAGGTATGGGGTTCAATCCCTACCCTCATATCAAAATCGGGAGGTCACTGTCTGCTAGGCTTGACAGACACATAGCAGAAGGGTGTGACATTACCAAAATGTGTGTATCCCATCACTGCAGGGGCAAGACACCGATGCAGTCCAAGTACCAGACCCAATCCAGACTTCCCACAAACAACGTCCATATACCCACCATGCAGGTGGCCCTAGCACCCTACCAAAAATGAACATCAGAAAAACCAGAAAACGTATCTCTTAAATTGTTATCAAACGAAGAAAAGGGGGACTAACTCAACTCTCTTCACACGCCCGCACTCACCATACAGTCACAGAGAACAGCGGTCACTAACGGAAGGCACTTAAGGTCTGTCCATCAGGCTGCAGGAAACATTGCACATTTCCCATCAATGGAACAAGCACCCATATACTCAGGGCTCAACTTGTAAAGGAATGAGTGCCCACAGCTCTACTGAGCCAGCGCTATTAAATGTGAGGCGCCGAACACCAAGGCTGCGTAGTCTTGAATCCACCTCATGCCTCTTTAATCCACTGCTGGGCACTCTCTTCCCCTTTATCTCACTCTTGCAGGTCCCTGCTTTCCCCCTTTGTGATGGTTTTTCCATCTTTCTCTTCCTCTTTCTTTCCCTTTGAAGTTTTTGCCATCTCTTGCTCTAGAAAATTGTCTGATGAGGAAAAATATGTGTTGGTCCACACAAAGGAGTGCCAGTGGCACCCACCGGCAACCACCAATTCAAATGTATCACTGCATACACCTATACTTCCAAAAACAGCTGCACTGTATCTTATTAGCCATCATGGGTGTGGCTGATGTGCTCCATTGTGGGGGCACTCTAGAGGCCGCTCCTAATTTTTTATGACGCCGTATCTGATTGGCTAGCAACATTTGAGCAGTAGCGGCTCCTGGAGGGAGTGCTGCGGGGCGGTGGGGCAGGGAGGGGGAGGGGCAGGGTGGGGGGTAGTAAACTCTGGCTTACGGCCAAACTGATTTAAGTACATAAATAAATAAATAAATAAAACGAATTACATTGCACGCGCTGCATCGCAATCGGCGATGCAGCGCGCGCAATGTAATTCGTTTTATTTATTTATTTATGTACTTAAATCAGTTCGGCCGTAAGCCGGAGTTTACTACCCCCCACCCTGCCCCTCCCCCGCCCCGCCCCACCCCACCGCCCCACAGCACTCCCTCCAGGAGCCGCTACTGCATTCGAGGTTCCTGTCTGACCTGCTGCGTGCACTGCTATAAGTACCTTTGGGCTGAACTGCCCCCGGGGTCCTTATGGGTTTCCTAGCTGACAAGGACATTTCCAACAGTGCTGTCTTGCAGGCCGAGCCTCCAAACTATCATGGTGGGAAGCAGCCCAAGTCTTTGACATTCCACATCATTTATGAACATTTAGAAAAAAATGCCCAGGATTTTTAACAGTTATGAAAGTTATTTTTCCACATTTTAATAGTGAATTCAAACTCTTCCTTAAGTTAGATGCACATTTTTCAAAATATTATTTTAACTCATTTAGGACTTTCATGAGGCTTATAACACTCTAGTCAACAATTGCAATTCTTTGTTAAAAAAAAAACCGATCTTCAAGGTAATGGGAATAACATTTTAGAAAGGAAATCCATTTATAAAAATATTTTATTTTAGCTTTTAGTCAAAACAAATTCTTTGAAAAGTTGTAAAGGAGATTTACATCTGTGAGATTTACACAAACATTTCTTAAAGATATGCAAGGTAGACATTTATATAAGATGTTACAAATCATATGTATATGTTTAAGACAGTTAAATTTGTGAAGTAAAATATTTGTACCATAATCTTGGTATTTAAAGAAACTTTTGTTTGAAACAAAAGTCAGCAATTTTGTCAGAAAACTGCTGTGAAATATGTTTAATGTCATATAACCTACATACATCCCGCCTATAGAGCAAACAGGTGGCAACCGTTGCTTCCTTTCCTTCTTTGAATACAGGTCAAGTTGAGAACAGCTCCTTATCTTTCGTCACTGGGTTGAGCAGTTCAATGGTTTCTACTTCGTGCCCTTTGTTTTTATAGCTACAGCAATTTTACTCTGTGCTTTAAAATGACCACCTTTTTATTCTTCTACTCTCAATGTGGGCATGCATTTTATGTACACAACCACTACATAATGTTGGGGGGCGTGGCCTGGCTCTGCTGGAGTAGGCAGCACCGAACTGCGCTCCCGGCAACGGACCTCTATCCAGTGCCATCCTGACATATATTGACGGGCCTGGGAGCTCTGACTCAACCTGATATGCTCCGGAAACCTGCACTACTGATGAGGCACAGAAAAATAGCCCTTACACCTACATGGAGAGGCTGATGGAGGCGCGGCGGAGAAGGGACGGTATTGACGAGATGGCAGCTGCACCGACGAGTAGATTGTGGGCCGGGCTGCCTCAGCAGATCCTGAGAAGAAGAGCCCCTGGATAAGGTGAGGACGAAATATGGCCCTTGGTTGCTGCTCCCCCATGGCCTCGGGAGACCCGGTGATTGACCAGTGTGGCGAGCGGTGGAGTTGCGGGAGAGCATCCCGCGCCAGTGGCTTTGGGAGGGAGACTTGAGCCCCCTCTTCATCTATACCACGAGGGCTGACGGCGGGAGGGAGGACTCTCCCACTCGGAGAGGCGAGCAAAAGTCTGCCGTGGGTCGCCCCGGTGGTGAGGGCAAGTGTTAGGCCTGCATCCCCAATCAGTGGACATCCTCTTGTGAGCCGTGAAGAGGACAGCGAGAGCAGAAGAGCCTCTTACAGAGGCGCCTTGGGGAGAGAGTCCTGTACCGCAGAGCCCGTCTGGTGTGGCTAAAGGAGCGCTGCGACATCGCCGCCATGGCGTCCAAATAGGATGCAAACCGCATTGCCCCTTGTGGAGCCACATCCCTGGAGGAGCAGATTGCCAATACAGAATCAGGATGGGAAGGCCTACAATGAACGACCGAGCAAGTAGTGAAAGCAGCCCCAACAAGGATGACCATGCGATACTACCAGAGCCCCCAGGACAGGAAGGGCGGAACTGGGTGTTTTCAGGAGTGTCCTGGGAGGAAGACCCTCGCCTAGACACATAGGCCTGGGGAGAAGCGGACAAATGCAATGCGATAAAGTGCCACCACATACCAAAGGGGAAGTAGAGGGCACCTGCCTGGACTGGCTGCGTGGCTGGAGTCCTTTGGGAGGGCTGCAGGATTAGAAGGCCCACTACCCTTGAATCACACATGAGTCCATGACGACAGGATAAAGTGGCGCTTGAAGGACTTTAGCTAACGCCCAAGGGTGATTCTCTGCGGACCCTCAACTTTGAAGTGAAGAATGGAGTGCGAATGGCGGCCAGTGCGGCGTACCAGAGAGCCTCATTTCGCCCAGCTTAATCACAGATGGTGGGGTCTCGCCTGTTGCTGCTGCCACCGCCATGGGGAAAACTACTCGCAAAAGAGACCCTGAACCAGCGGGGCTGACACAGGAGGAGGCAGGGGAGAACATGCTAACTAAGACTAGCCACCCATCACAAACTAATCCATCCAACGGACCCACCCTTCAAGATAATCTACAAGCCATAGTGGCATCTAGGACAGCCGTAGAGACTAAAATAGACACCCTGAGAGAGGATATGGGTCTTCTGAGGGGTGACCACCGCCGATTGGCGGAACGGGTCACCACGGCAGAAAAAGAAATAGTGGACATATCTCTGGCCCTGTCCTCAGCAACTGACAGGATTGCCTTCCTAGAAACACAGGTCTGCACACTCGAACTAAGGGCCGAAGATGCAGAAAACGAAGGAGGTGGTGGAGGAGGGCCTCTCCTCTTACTATGCTCTCGAACAAGCCCATAGAGTGCCCGCAAGACCCCCTCTCCCAAGGGGCCCACCTCACCCAGTGGTGGCAAGACTGCTGTTCTATGAAGATCATGATTACGTTCTTCGCCAAGCTCGACAGAAGGGACAGTTGGTGGTTGTTAGACCTGGCACCATTGGCGTGGGTCTACCCTGCATTTTGTTGCTTTTGCCTCCTGTGTTCTTGCTGTGTGTTGGACTCCGTTTTTGCTGGTCTAGATACTTTGGGCACTTTGCAACTGCTGTTCAGTGCCAAAGTGCAAGTGCTCCCTTTGTTTTTTTAACTTTTGTTTATTTGCATTTTCAAATTAATGACATTTACAGGATGCTGCATATAATCCCATAAACAAAGCTAGAATACACATATACATATCAATTAACAGAAACTTTAGGACAGTCAGTTACATCAGACATAAAAAATTCAATACTGGACAGTAAAAGTACTGATATCGGATACAGCCATTTGAATCCCCAGAGTAGGTCACCTATTGCAGTATCAAGATCATTTACCCAGCACTATCTATCATTGATACATGTCTACCTTGGGGGACTGGAAGTAATAGTGCCATTGGTCTGCATATCTGAACTTGTATCAACTGAATCTTGCGCACTTAACCACTCCAACATGGGATTCCAGATATCTTTGGGTCTGGACGCTTCGGGCATGAGTTCCCAGAATAACGAGAGTTGGGTTTGACAATACGTAATATCTCGAAGCCATTCCTTCACCACAGGGGCTTGCGATTTCCTCCAGTGAATAGCCACTCTGCTTTTGGCAAGCAGTAGCAATATTGCATGTAATTTCCAAAGGCCCGCTGGAGTATCTTTAATGAATCCCAACAGACCCATCAGCGGGGTAGGATTTGTTGGTGTGCTTATGATTTCACCGATGATACGAAAGACCTCCATCCAGTACCTTGCTATCGAGGGGCAATCCCATGCAACATGTAGAAATGTCACAGAGGCAGCCTTGCACCTCCAGCAATTGTCTGTAGGCCTCAGACCCATACGGTACAGCTGGGAGGGGGTGCGGTAAAACCTGTGGAGATATTTACAATGAATTAAGCGCAATTTATAGTTAGGGGATAGCAACTTTAATTGGGCACAGCAATATTTCCATTGTTCTACTGTGATTTGGGAGTCTAGTTCGGAATTCCAGAACACCAACGCCTTAGACTCCGTAACTGTAACAGTGTTTTGCATACTGATATAAAGCCTCGTGATTAATTTACGTGGTGATGAGTTAGTTATAATTTGTTCTAGGGCCTGTAAGCTGGGAGGCTGGTTAGGAAAGGAGTCGTGCAGCTGGCGGCAAGTAGCTCTTATTCGGTAGTATAAAAAGAGGGCAGAAAAAATGGGCTTCGAAACGCTATCTGCTTCTGGAGGCAACAGGAATGTGTCTTCCGGGTATAAGTCTGCAAATTTAGTTATACCCAACTCAGCAGCTAGTTTGACATTCCCTTTCTCCTCCAGTGGTGGCATCTGGGGGTTTTGCGCCAGTGGCGCCGAGGGGGCATATAGAATCTCCAAACCAGCTCTCCTGCGCAGTCCCTCCCAACTCCACCTTAATGTCTCAACTGGGTCGATTTCATCACGCGGGCATTTGTATGGCTGAAATAGTGCCACCGAAAGTGGGACCGGGGACGTTCTGTCCAGTTCAACCGCTACGTGTGGTTGGAAATGAGTGGGGTGGAGCCAGTAATGTAAAAATTGAGCCTGTGCACTGTAAGAATAAAGAGGAAAGTCTGGAGCGCCCAGGCCCCCGTGAGCCAAGGGGAGAGTTAGAAGTTCCCACGAAATCCTGGGTTGCTTTCCTGCCCGCACCAGGGATATCATCAATGAGCGTAAAGTCTTTAAAAAGGCGCATGTGAGCGGGATGGGGATATTACTGAATAAGTATAAAAATTTGGGGAGGAAGATCATTTTGGCAATGGCAATGCGCCCAGCTAGCGATATCAGAAGCCGGGACCAAGTCTTAATTTTGTTTTCCAACCAGGGCACTGCTCTACCATAATTTTCGCTCCAGAGTTCCTGTGTGGTGTGGCACAACCAGATCCCTAAATAGAGAGTAAGTGCTCCCTTTGTTTGTTATGGATTAGTGATCCCATGATTGGCATATTTGATTTACCAGTCAGACCCTAGTACAGTGCACTGTGTGTGCCCAGGACCTGTAAATCAAATGCTGCTAGTGGGCTGCAGCACTGATTGTGTCACCCACAGGAGCAGCCTGTAAAATGTAACTCTGGCCTGCCATTGCAGAGCGTGTAGGCAGTCTAGTACTGCCATGTCGACTTGGCAAGTGCACCCACTTGCCAGGCCCTAACCTTCCCCTTTTTCTTACATGTCAGTCACCCCTAAGGTAGGCCCAAGGTACTCATGTGGGCAGGGTGCAGTGTATGTGAAAGGTAGGACATGCCCTGGTGTGTGTGGCATGTCCTGATGGTGAATTACTGCCAATTTCTTTTTCACTATTGCAAGGCTACCTGTTCCCATAGGACAGAATGGGGAGTTTGTTTGTAACATCTTATAAACATAACTACCCCTGGGAACAAGGTAGGAAAATAAAGTTTAGTATGCCTGAACTCAGAATGTTAGGATGCATCTTTTAGGGGGTGATTTTTACATTCTGTGTTTGAAAATACCACTTTTAGAAAGTAGGTATTTTCTTGCTTAACCATCCAGTGTGCCTCTGCTAGGTCTGTGTATTGCATGTCTGGCTTTTGGATGACAGGGGCTGGAGAGGGGCAGTGGCTGCAGAGAGCCTGATGAGTCAGGGCTGGGCTGAATAGACCTGGGCTGCATTTAGAGTAGGGGGAGGAGATTTTGTTTCACCTGAATGGGCCTGGTCTACCTTCAACAATGCTGTCTTCACCTCCTGCCAGGGAGCTGCACCAGTGAGGACAGAAATGGCTTTGGCTGGGTACAGACACTCTTTGCCTTCAGAGAACAAAGGATTTTTGTGTATAAAAAGAGGGGCCCAGACCCCAGACTTTTAGATCACTTCTGGGAATAAAGAGGAACCTTTGACAAGGAGAAGAGCCGGAGAAACTGAGGAGGAATACTGCCCCTTTGCTGTTTACTGTCTGGGGTTGGCCTGCAGTGACCACTTGCTGCCAAGGAAAGGAAAAAAGGACTTTGCTGTTTGCTTTGTCACCTGCTTGAGGAAAAGATCTCCAAGGGCTTGAAATTGAGCTTGCCGCCTGTTCTGAAGTCTTAGGGACATAAAGACTTCATTTCTTCTGTCTCTCTGCAGCTGGAACTGCTGTTTCAGCTGCCATAGAAGGAAATTGCAACACCAAAGCCGGCGAGCGACACCGTAACCTGCACCGAAGCTGTAGGCACCATTGGTGAAGAGCACGATGCACTGCCCCGACTTGCACCGTAGGCCTGATGCCTGCCGACGCCGTGCCACATCGACTTCGAAGCCGTCACCGAGGCCGCTGCCTGCACCGGAGCCGAGGACACCACTCGTGACGTCCACGACGCAGCGTCCCGACTCGCACCGCAGCCCCGACTTCACCGACGCCGGTGCTTCATCAATGCGGAGCTGATACTCGACAAGGATGACTCCTGAATCCATCGACACCGCACCGTCGTAAGGAACCGATGCCTCCCCGCCACCGTGACGTCACCTCCTCGACACAGTAAGGAACCGAGGCTTTACCTCCCCAGGGGTCATAAGGAACCGACGCCGCCCGGCGCCAACGAAGCATCACCTCCCCGACGCTGTGCACCGTCTTTGCTTTCATCAATTCCAAGGTACTAGTCTTAGGGGTCTGCTTGACTCCGCGCCTCACGCCGCCCACTTCGCGGTTGGCGCCGTTCTTTGGGATTTTCATCTGTCACGACGTCGTAATAACTCCAGGTGGAGTTATTTGTTGCTACACACTTTAATTAAGTGAATAACCTATTTTTGAGGATATCTTTATAACTGTATTGTGGATTTTTGTCGTTTTGGTCTTGTTTTGGTTTAGATAAAGATTACTTATTTTTCTAAACTGGTGTGGTGTCCATTTGTAGTGTTTTCACTGTATTACTGTATGTGCTCACAAATGCTTTACACACTGCCTTTGAGATAAGCTGTCTGCTCGGACCAAGCTACCAAGGGGGTGAGCAGTGGTTATTCTAGAAGTGTATCCCCCTTACCCTGACTAGAAGCAAGGGCCCCTAATTGGACAAAGGTACCTACCTCTGCCAACTAGAGACCCCCATTTCTAACAGTGGTGAAAAACAGCACGGTTAGAATGCTTCTGTTTTTTTCTAGAGAAGTCCAACAGCAGCGCTCAACCTACCTAGCGGCAAAAAAGAAGCATAGTCAAATGGAAATCCAATTCTCAATGATGTTCCCCGCACACCACAGAGTGGTGACCCCGACCGGCACATGATTCTTCAACACACCACAAGAGGTATGGGACTGTATAGATCAACAGCCTCAACGGAAACCTGGCCAGGCCCCATGAGAGAGGTGCATTAGGCGGACTGGCCAGCAGCGAGGGAGGAGGGCCAGATCTTCAGCAGGCCCTTCCAGGACCGAGACCCAACAAGAAAGAGACAGAGTGGTGCCAGCAGTTGCATTGTTCAGAGCTAATGGGGCCGGTGAGATGTCCTGACTGACTGAGGACGACACCAAAGACTCGGACTCAGACCATAGCTCCAGCCTGCTGGGGGAGCCCAGCTAAGATCTTCCCACAGTGACCCCCTGGACAGCTGATGAAATCATCTGAACTATACTGTGGAATGCAAGTATTGGGGGGGAGAGGCCGGTTAGAAGTATGGTTAGAGATTGTGAGAGGCAAAGTGCAGGGTATGGTTGGTTGTACCAGATTTCTTAGGGCCCGTGACAAGATCAGACACAGAATACACTGGATGGGCGGAATGTCCGGGAGGGCTGGGGATGACTTGCTTACCCTCCACCTAAGAGGCTTGCATAGGCCTTCACGTGTATTTCACTATCATAAAGTTTATGGAAGTTTTAATGAGGGGGGACCACTCACTTGTCCTGGGGTGTGGGAGTTGGGTTGTTAATGTTTTTTCAGTTGCAAGAGCAAGCAGGAGTCACATACCGGGGCCTACTTTTTGGGGCCAGAGACGGGTTCCTACCTCCCAAGGTGGGGACACAAGAATGAGGAAAGGGCACTGGACCTTACACAGTGCATACCAATGGCCAACCTGGCGACATATAAAGTCCTAACGTGGAACATCATGGGGTTGCACACCATGTCCAAACGTTATAAAAATGTTCCTACTTGGACAGGCGGGGTGTCCACATTGTTCTCTTACAGGAGACTCACTTACTGGCCACGGAGGGAGCTGTTCATAAACGCAGATGGCGGGGTCAGGCATACAATACCTCCTGTTCAGCATATGCCAGAGGAGTATTGGTCTGGATCAGGGTGGGGGTTCCCTTCCAGCACACAGGGGATTTAATAGACCTGGAGGGTTGATATGTTGTGATGGCGGGTAGGCTAGATGACCATGATGTGGCGATAATAAATATATATAAGACTAATATTGACCAGAGTGCTTTCCTGACCGGACTATCAGGCACATTGACTCCTTACCTGATCCACTCCATGATCATGGGAGGTGACTTCAATTGCATGGCCGAGCTAATAGGTCATTCACACCCCCCATTAAGAGACGCACCTGTGCACCACATTGCGAGTGCCTTCACAAGCTGGCAGAATAGGTAGGGGCTGATAGACACATGGCGATGACTGCACCCAATGACGCAAGATTACACCTACTTTTCGCACTTACCCGACCTACACGTGAGACTTGCCATCTTTTTATATACCCCATGTGGAAATCTGAAATAATTTCTGTTAGCATAGGCTGAAGCCATCTTGTTTGTGGCATCCATTTTGTTAGCTATGTAATTCTTCCGTCTTCACTGTTGCTTGCCCTTCTATTCTGCTTGTGTCATCAACTCTAGTTAACTCCTTCTGTACTGAGCTAAAAGCAATGTGCTGAGCAAAGGCCTGTAGCTGCTAGAATGCACCTGGCTAAAGATATAACTGTCAACTGTTTTCTGCTGATGTAAACAGTTCTGTTCCCCCTCCCACTCTGCTGAGTAAGTGATCACCCATCTGCCCATGTTTGTTGGTAGTTATTCCTGTGTATGCTTGTACCTTCTATTTGTAACTACATGCTTACTCTGTAACAAACTCTGTATATAAGTATCATGGTCTGTGACTTCAGTGTACTACCTTAGGCAGCACTTGAGAGTGCTGTGTGGACGTAGTCCCACTCATGAGTGATTAATAAACTTGTTATTTGAATTCCAGCTTCAGTGCCAATCTCTATTTTGTTGGTCTATGGACCCGTGGACAAGAGAAGGGTGACCCCTGCACCGGTGTGCTCATTAAAAAGCACATTTCCACAGTTGGCGCCCGATACGTAGGGCCTCATCGAGGACGCGGCCATCTGAAGGAGTGGTCTTGACGGAAGAGTGGAATATTACTGAGGAGACGTCCTGCATGAGGAGACCCTTGTCTTTGCAGCCAAAGTGACTTTTCCGGTTTCTCGATTTGACCCTCCAGGTGGCGGCCGGTCCTGACTGAGGTATCCTTTGGCGTTATTTTTGCAGTGACCATTAGGTCGATCAAGAGATTGGCGTTGGAGGTTGGAGACTTTTGTTTGGTAAGGTCGCTGGAGCGGCACTCTTGTTTGCTTGGCCAAGATTCTGGTTTTGTTTGTTTGATTTATTTTTTGCAGAAAATAAAGGCAGGTAATGTGGAGATTTTTCTCTACTTTTGAACAATTTGGAAACGTAATATTTTACAAAAACTTGGTAGCATGCCTGTTTCCAGCACACTCCGTAGGTTGTGTTGCTGTCTTGGTGGTACCAAAATGGATTTAGAAAGAAGTCAGCTGGCTCCCTTAGAGGGAACACCTAATAGACATATGTATATTAAATACGGTATTTCTTCCATAATGTATAGTACACTGTGGAACAAATATACGAAAAAGGATCCTGATCTCCAATGGCCTGTGAATGGGTCATTTGACTTTAAAAAGATTCAATATGTAGAACAGTGTTTGTTTAACAAAAAAAGTCGACAAGATATGTTTGATTGTGTACGAATGTGGGAGAAAGAAGTGAATGAAAGAGCGAAGAGAGAAGCAGCTATAGCAGAGAAAGAACAACGAAAAACGATATATCAAAAAGCGCTAGAATTAAAAAATAAGGAGATGACGGAAATAAAAGAAAAAGAAGAGAGGGAGCGTCGTTTAGAGGTAACTGGCCAGTACCCTATTAGGCGCCCCCTTTATCCCATGCTTAATAAACCTCAAGATGATTCTATCTTATTAGATCGACCTCGCCCCCGTATAAATTTCCCTCTGCCCCTGAGGAGGATCCTTCCGATGAAGAACATCATTCTTCCGACGATAAAGATATAGATAAGCAAGATGGGCGACAGACTCGCTCTACTTTAACTACTGATGAAAAAGCCACCATTAGATCCACTGTTCGTTCAGAAGCCCGTAAGAAAACTCTTCCTTCAGATCTTGTAGCAATGGTTCAGCAGTGGAAAGATTTAGAACAGTTATATTTTGCAGAGAAGTTTGCTTGGGAAGTTATACTTAATTTTAGAGACCTTTCTAAAAACTTAGAGCCCACTGATATAAATTCTGATTATAAACAATTGAGTGATGGAACTTTCCTTTGTTCAAACATACCTGATTTAATTAGGCGAGTGGTTAAATTACGAGATGAAACATTTCGCTTAAAAGCGGAGAAAAAAGAAGCTAGTAAAACTAAAACTGTACAAGTAGCCCAAACCCCAGCGCAGATAGTAGAAACTTCAGAGACAAATAATGGATCTAGTAGTGCTGAAGTTGGTATACGACCAATGCGCGAAGCTGCGCCTTTGTATGTTCCTCCAAAGGGTACGGGAAAAGATGAAGATAAGACTTCAGATGATGCGAAAGGGTATTTTATTTATAATTGGGTTTATACCCCTTGGAGTAGAGCAGATGTTATGGCTCTTAAAGCCGCTTTGCCCGATCCGCGGAAAAATCCTGCCGCTTTCTATGAGGAAGTAGAAGGAGCCATTAGCTCCTGTACTATGACTCTGCCAGATATTGATATGTTTTTTGGACTTATTTTGCCCCCTGATATGTGGAGAACAATTCGGAAAATAGATGATAATGTAGCATATGGTGATACTTGGGTGCATTTAGAAGAAATAGATGCGGCTAGAGAGCCTGCGCAGAAACCACAACAGGAGATATTAGATCTTCCCAAAGCTATTGTGACTAAGTTGAAAACTCTTATACCCCCTAAGAAAATAGATTGGACTACGTTAGCGTCTTGTAAACAGAAAGCGGATGAGTCAGTTTCTGATTTCTTTACACGATTTGAAGAGACATTCCATGACTTTAGTGGGCAGTCCTTGACAGATGACACGGGTAAGCATCTGTTCGTCGACAAATTTGTCGCTAACATGTTGCCAGAAATAGCTAGTCGCCTTAAGGCCAGCGAGAGTTCGTGGACTACGTCTTCCCCAGTCTCCCTTTTGACTATGGCCCAGTATTATGAGCGTCAGGAATTGGAAGCAAAGGGCAAAGAGGATAAGAAGGTTAAGGATTTAAAAACAAAAGTTATGTTGGCTCAAGTATATGGTCCACCATTCAGAGGTGGTGGTAGAGGTGGACGTGCAGTATATACACCTGGTGTACCCCCTTTCTCTCGATCAACTTTGTCTTCTGATCAGTGTGCTTATTGTAAAGAGATTGGACATTGGCGTTCTGAGTGCCCCCTTTTGCGAGGTCAGCAGTATCAACGGGGTAGAGGAAGTATGAGAGGACGCCCAGGGAATTCAGGAAATAGGGGAGGAATAGGAACCCGTCCCAGGTTTGAGGCAGTTGAACACGGACCAAATTATTCTAATACCTTTGATAGACAAAATCAATATCAAATATCAGATTATTCGGCTGATGGTCTTGGGGATTCTGATTATGCATAGGAATGCCTAGGATGGGGTAAGGAACCGGTTGAGGTCCCAGTAGATCAGAAGGGTCCTTATGTTGATGCAAATGTCTTGGGTTCTACTGATCGGTTTCTGGTTGATACAGGAGCTACTCGTAGTGCTCTGTCTAAAAAATTGGTTCCTAGGGCTCCCCTGTCTGGCGCAATGATAACATCGATAGGATTCGATGGGACACCTACACCTAGCCCACTGTCACAGCCACTTGCATTTAGTCTTGATAAATTTACTGCAGCATGTCCATTTCTGCTTTCCCCTAACACGCCGGATAATATTGTGGGCATTGATATGCTTAAACATTTTCGTGCTACAATACGTTGTTCCCCAGAAAGTGTGCGTGTTATCTTAAATGATAACTATCCAATGGTTGAGAGGTCTTGTCTCATCAAAGAAGATATCGCTTTGGCATCTTTACCTAGTACTTTGTGGGCTACATCAGATACCGATGTGGGACACATGGTTATTCCACCAGTGCATATTCAAGTGAAGGAAGGTGCTTCATTGCCTCGATTGCCCCAATATAAAATATCTCGGGAAGGCGAAGAAGCATTAACACTCATTGTTCAGGATTTGATCAAGGTGGGGGTTGTGGAAGAAGTCCCTTATAACATTTGTAATAGTCCTATCCTTCCTATTTTGAAAAAAGACACTGATACTAAAATTTACAGATTTATTATAGATTTACGAGAGGTTAATAAAATCGTGGTGCCCCAATACCCGGTAGTCTCTGATATCACGACACTTCTCACCATGGTTCCTCCTACTGCCACTACATTTAGTGTAATTGATTTAAAGAATGCATTTTTCTCAATACCTATTCACCCTGACAGCCGTTATTTGTTTGGCTTCACTTTGAATAATAGATCATTCAGGTTCTGTAGAGCTCCACAAGGGTATACAGAGAGTCCTAGCATTTATAGTCAGGCGTTGAAAAGGCAGCTTGATTCTTTTCCTGTACCGAAAGGGGTGGCTCTTATTCAATATGTCGACGACATCTTGTTGGCTGCTGATACCCCTGAACAGTGTAAAGAAGGAACACTGTCATTATTGTTATTTCTTGCCTCTCATCATCACAAAGTCTCTAGGAAGAAACTGCAATTTTGTAGACAGCAGGTTACCTATTTAGGTCACCTCCTGTCTAAGGAGGGACGTGCACTCACACCAGATCGCATTCAAACTATTTTAGACACTCCCGTGCCCCGTACTCAGAAGGATGTCCGTGCACTGATTGGCCTTACTTCTTTTTGTAGGCAGTGGATCCCTAGCTTTTCTCACATTATTAAACCCTTGTTGGCCCTTTTGACTAAAGACACTCCGATGCCTCTCCCATGGACTACTGAGTGCCAGGATGCCTTCCAACAGTTACGTCAAGCTCTTTGTTCTGCACCAGTATTAGGAACTCCAGACTACACTAAGACCTTCACACTCTATGTACACGAGAGGGAAGGTTGCGCTCTCTCAGTTTTAACACAAACACACGGTGATAAACAACGTCCTTGTGCATATTTCTCAGCTGTCCTTGATCCAGTTGCCCGCGCGCTGCCTGGTTGTTTTCGAGCGGTGGCGGCAACGGCTGTGTCCATACGTCAGAGCGAGGGAATAGTCTTGTCACATAGATTGCTTGTGTTAGTACCCCATTCAGTTGATGCCTTGTTAAATCAAACAAAAACACAGCATCTGACTAGTGCTCGCTTGACAGGATATGAATTGACACTTTTGGCCCCTCATATCACGTTAAAAAGATGTTTGACTCTGAACCCTGCTACATTATTGCCATTTCCAGCTACTCAGTCTCAGTCACAAGAGTTACATGACTGTATATCCCTTACTGAAGAACGAACAAAGGGTCGTGTTGACCTACAAGATACACCTCTTTCTAGTGTTGATGGGGAATTGTGGGTTGATGGATCCTGCCTGAAATTGCCTGATGGCACTACATCTGCTGCTTATGCAATTACAACACTTCAGACAGTAGTTGAGACAGCTCGTATCCCACAGAAGTCAGCTCAAGCAGCCGAGTTGATAGCACTGACAAGAGCATGTGAGCTTAGTACAGAGTTGCTTGTTAACATTTACACTGATAGCCAATACGCCTTCGGCGTGGCTCATAACTTCGGGCAACTTTGGAAAGAAAGAGGCTTTCTCACTTCACATGGGACACAAATAGTGCATGGGGAATTAGTACATAATCTCCTTACTGCCTTGACCTATCCTAAGAAAGTGGCAATTGTTAAATGTAGTGCACACAAGAAAGTGACTGATAAAATAGGAGCAGGCAATGCCTTTGCGGATTGCACAGCTCGTGAGACTGCAATGCAGCGAAGTACCACATCTATGTATGTAGTTAAGTCACAGGCTGAACGTTGGCATGATGCCAGGCAAGAGGTGCTGGACATGCAGCAATCTGCTTCTGTTGATGAATTAGACCAATGGTCCAAGGAGGGAACATTGGATGACGAGGGCTGTTGGAGGAATAAAGAAATGACAAAATGGAAGTTACCCGCAGCCTATTTACATCCTATGATTCACATGGCACATGGGCCGGCACATGTTGGAGCATCCTCAATAGCAAAGCAACTTATGCAAGTTTGGGATCATCCAGAGATTGTCGGTACGGCTAAGAAAATAGTCCAGTCCTGTCTGATCTGTCTCCAGTATAATCCTGGAAAGGGAACACGAACTCCAACAGGAGGGTTTGCAATACCAACTGCACCTTTTGAGGTCCTGCAAATGGATTACATCCAGCTTGAGCGCTGTAACAACCTAAAGTATGTCTTAGTAGTGGTTTGCGCTTTCAGTAAATGGGTGGAAGCATACGCTACGAAGGATAATACAGCTCTTACGACAGCAAAGGTGCTCCTAAAGGAGTTCTTTCCCCGATTCGGCATTTGCCGAGTTTTGTGGAGTGACAACGGACCCCATTTTATTGGGCAAGTTGTTGAGTATCTCATGAAAGGGTTGGGAATTAAGCAGAAGTTTCATGCTGCTTTTCACCCACAATCAGCAGGACTAGTGGAACGTTACAACTCCACTCTGAAATTAAAATTGGCTAAGATACAGGCTTCCACATCTTTGAAATGGCCTGATGCATTGCCCTTAGCATTGCTATCCATTAGATCGATACCACATACACGATCTGGCCTCACACCGTATGAGGTGGTTTTTGGAAGGCCAATAAATATTTGGGGGATTCCTAAGCCACGCCCTATACATGATGTACCTTATGTATTGATGAATGACTATTTGTCTCAGTTGACTGACAGTTTGTCTTCTATTTATCAACAGGTTCGGGAGACTCTTCCAGACAGGTCGCAAGGTGAGGGCCATTGTTTACGGCCTGGTGACTTTGTGGTCGTAAAGTCATTCCAGAGGACCAGCTCCCTAGCACCGAGGTGGCGAGGACCGGAGCAGGTACTACTGGCTACCAGGACTGCAGTTCGAGTGACGACCCTGAAAAACTCGGTCCATGCGACACACTGCAGAAACGGGTTGCAAGACCTAGTGAGCCCAGCTGTGTTGGCAGATCACCGCAATATCCTGGTCACCGAGAAAGGACAAGCTGTGTCACCTGAAGGACCTGAGGAAGTCTTCCCGGACCACACGATTCCTGGTACATCTCGATATCAGCTTCGACCCAGGAAGAAAGACATTTCATTGAAAGAGACTGTTTGAGCCACTGTCCTGGGTGGTTAAAGACTAACTTCAAAGGGGGTAGTCTTTTAGTGACTACTCGTCTCAACGTTAGTGAAGAAATCAACGCCTGCCCAGGACCTTAGGGCACCATCTGCTTTGTTGTTTGTCGACGAAATGAATATGTCTAAGGAGAAGAAACCAACTGCTGCAAGAGTTTGTAGCAAAAGAACAATAATTGCTACTGGATTTACTTTGACTATTGTTATTGTTGCTATAATAACATGGATTGTAGAGGAAGTAGCTCCTGTCCGAAATCTACTGACTACTACTACTCCTGTCCCAATTGAACATCATTATTTTACTCTACCGTATCATGAGAAAAAGCATAGCATGTCCTACCTCAATAACACTTTCATTCAAATGTTGCACCATACACACAATGCCACGAACGTTACCAATTGCTGGGTATGTGCAATGATGCCAGCTCATCAGAAAAAGGGAGGAATGCCTTTTATTCCCTTGCCGTTTTCACATAATGGCTCCTGCAGAGCCTGGTTTGCATTGTTGTGGGCTTCTGAAGTTGCTAATATTACTTATGCGGATGTAGGTGGACTAAACGCTCAGTTGAATAAAGTTTGTTACCCCGATGAGGAAGGAGATCCACAAGCTAAAGGAACTGTGTGGGAAATGGAGGAGTATCGCCGAGGAAATTCCTCCATACACTATGTTTTCCCTAACACTCGAACAACTAAGGGGAATGGGCCTCCTGTTATTGCTGTTACTAGTGCTCGAGCGGATCTCTGTGTGAGCAGTATTGGCAGTATTCCGGTGGGAAAACGTGACTGTACTTTAGTGTTGAACATTACTGGAATGAACAATAGCAGCTTTTTGTCCTCACACAACACCTATTTTATTTGCGGAAGTAAAGGTTATTACCATCTACCTATTGGTTGGTCGGGAAGCTGCTACGTGTCCTTTTTGCTTCCACCTGTGTTTTTGGCACCTGCATCCTACCATAAAGACTATAAACTGTATAATGACATTTCCAAGAACAGATTCAAAAGGACAATAAACAATGATGAGGTGGATCAAACTGATACTGCACTACAGCAGTATATTGACTTTAATTTGGGACTATTCTTCTTTGTTGGTGCGGCCTTAAACAGTAGAAAAATAAGGCGCTTGACACGTGTTGTAGAGGCTGTAACCAATCAGACAGCAATGGCGCTTGGAAATATCACAGAAGAACTACAAATTGCGAGAATTGTGGCGCTCCAAAATAGGATGGTCCTTGATGTCATCCTGGCCGACCGTGGTGGAGCATGTCGCATCATCGGGAGTAGCTGCTGTGTCTATATCCCTGACCACGCCCCTTCTGTTTTTGACGCAATTTCCAAGTTGCACAAAATAGCCACTGAAATCCATCAGGATTCAGGAACTTGGACTTTGACTGGATGGCTATGGAACATGTTTACTGTATGGGGCTGGAAGCTATTGTCAGCCTTATGTATATTTCTTGCTATTCTTTTCACTTGTTGCCTATGTATTCAATGCGGCCCAATGCTTTGTTCCCTTTGTGTTTCTACTTGCACCTCGTGTATACCGACTAAACAAAATGTTAAGAATGTAAATGCCCGATTAGCAAGTGATCAAGAAATTAATGAATTAATGCAGATAGATGTACATGATATTTTCCGTACTCCTTATAAAGCCTAGAAGATGTCTTCAGCATATGCTAAAAGGGTCATCTGTGGAAATCTGAAATAATTTCTGTTAGCATAGGCTGAAGCCATCTTGTTTGTGGCATCCATTTTGTTAGCTATGTAATTCTTCCGTCTTCACTGTTGCTTGCCCTTCTATTCTGCTTGTGTCATCAACTCTAGTTAACTCCTTCTGTACTGAGCTAAAAGCAATGTGCAGAGCAAAGGCTTGTAGCTGCTAGAATGCACCTGGCTAAAGATATAACTGTCAACTGTTTTCTGCTGATGTAAACAGTTCTGTTCCCTCTCCCACTCTGCTGACTAAGTGATCACCCATCTGCCCATGTTTGTTGGTAGTTATTCCTGTGTATGCTTGTACCTTCTATTTGTAACTACATGCTTACTCTGCAACAAACTCTGTATATAAGCACCATGGTCTGTGTCTTCAGTGTACTACCTCAGGCAGCACTTGAGAGTGCTGTGTGGACGTAGTCCCACTCATGAGTGATTAATAAACTTGTTATTTGAATTCCAGCTTCAGTGCCAATCTCTATTTTGTTGGTCTATGGACCCGTGGACAAGAGAAGGGTGACCCCTGCACCGGTGTGCTCATTAAAAAGTACATTTCCACACCCAGACATCCATAACCTAGCCCAGTGGTTCCCAAACTTTTTCAACCCATGGCTCCCTTGACCTATTGGCCGTCGGCCGCGGCTCCCCACAATGTTACTTTTTTTTGCGGGTGGGGGATGTAAGCCCGGCCTCAGGAGTAATTCCATTTTTCTCCCTGAAAATAATTGGAATGAAGCCAATGAAGGTATTATAATCATATGACTAGACTAGACCATCACAATTTAATTTAGCTGTAACCGTGAGTATGAGTCAAAGAATTCCCCTTGCACGGAGGATACTGGTCCCCTTGTCCACACCCAACATGGTCAGTGTTTGTACGATGCAGTCTAGTGTTTTAGAAATCCTAGAAGAGCATGGAGAGGGTAAACGCTATGGTTCAACTTCCTCCAAGCGAGAGTCTTCTGAATGTGCCATGATGCTAATATGGTAGAGAAAAGGCACTACCACACACCCCAAATATACACGTGGACAATATGGGGATTAGTACATAAAGTGCAATGGGAGGTTTAGAAACCAGAAATGAAAAACAGAGAGCACGCTCCTTAGGCAAGCTGTTTAGCAAATGGGATGTAGTTGGCTTAACAGCCACGTTTTCAGTGTGCACATGAGTGACATTTCCATGTTTTTATGGCACCCATAAGTGACATTCATGTGTTTCGTGTGTGACACCTTGCCTGACACTATCATGAGCGCTGGATTAAGAAACATGTGTACAAAATTAAAATCTTGTTTCATGAAATGTAGTGTAGTACCTGGATTAAATAAACCACCCTTACCTGAAATGGGATACTTTGTAATTTCTGAAGTTGCCCTGTGTCTTGTGCCAGCATACCATGCCTTCCCTAATATTTTAAGTTGCATTAAATAAATGCAGATGGCAATCTTTACCAGATAGCAGCTGCCTTATCTCATATAGCCTTTCATCTGTAAATTAGATATACATTTTGGATTAAAAAATGTAATGCAAGTTTGGTAATCCAAATTACTTCAATTGATACCTGTTGATATTACCCCAAATTAATGACCCACAATTTTCGGATCTCTGAAGGATGGAAGGCAGCTTTAGTCTTTCGGGGATTGCACTCTTGAGTTTAACAAGAGGCTTCTGCTTTGAGTGTGAAACAAAGTGAGATGGTCCCACTACACTTATGGTTGATCAAGACTAACACAGTCCTCTTCACCACCATAAAAAGCTGTGTCCACATGACTTACCACTACCAGTGACTTTGAAATGCTGCAGTCACTGCCAATTCAGCTGCCACCAGCCAGTGCGCTGCACACTTATCTTCACCACTCGCTTTTTAATTGTTGCAGACTGACTGTATCACCACACTAGGCTGGGGTGCCTTCCAGGTTCTGTTGTGCAGCCAGGTTGCTTTTTCTGAGAGGAAGCCTGTCCGACGTCTTGGGACTGGACATGTTAACAGCACTGGTCACGACTGCGCTTGAACACTTGGGCACTCTAACTGCCAAAGGCAGGTATCAAGTGACGAGACAATACTGTGCCTCTGGTTCCCTGAAGTACACATGACCGGAGGGCAGGAGCTGTAAAGTTGACTTTTTTTGTCAACAATCTCTTGGCAAACTGTGTCCGGGCTGGCGTGGGGACTTAAAAGGGCATGGGCCCAGCAGGCTGCAAAACAACAACATCCTGCACCACGCCAGAAATACTTCAGCCTCGGGTTGCCCAGTGCAACAGGCACCGCTGTATTGCAGAAAACCAGCAGGAAAAGGACAAGAACTGTAAGAGGCCTCTGTGCCTCAGAACACTCATCCTGTACTGTAGCGAGCCCGGCGTGCCTCCAACACATGAAAAACTTCAGTTTGGAATGACCACAAGCTATTTCAACACGCTCGCGATCATATAAATAGAAAGAAGACTGCACGAAAACGGTCCTCGGAAGAGATGCATGTCTTTCACAGCACCAGTGGTTCCCAAACTGTGTGCTTGGTGCGCGGCGCCCCTGGCTAGTTTTGACGGCGCACCGGGGTGCCACGGCGCACAGATTGGGAACCACCAACCTAGCCCATAGTGTGGAATATCTGACATGTACCATTTTAGACCACAATCCGGTCCTCTTGCAGCTGAAATGGGGACCACCCCACCCGAATATACCCATCTGGAGGCTCAAGTCTGAAGCATTGGAAGATCAGGTGTTCCTGGAAGAAATTAGGGAACAGATAGTACAATATTTCACAGACAACACAGCATCATCTAAATTACTAGAATGGGATGCCTTCGAGGCAATAATAAGGGGCCGATGCATGGCGGCATCTTTAGGGGTCTGGCGAACCCTGGTGACAGAGGTAGAAGGGGCAGAACTGGAACTGAGGACCTTAGAAACACAGAGACCGGGACACCCTGAGGTACAACAACCCCTATTAGAAGCCAAAGAGAAGGTGGCAGTACAGGCCGAGAAACTGAGGTGCTTTGACTACAAAAGATATATGGAATGGACCCATGCCAAAAGGGATCAGACAGGCTCTTTGTTGACCTGGCTTGCAAACCTGGCCCAATGGGGCTCAGCCATAGTGGAAATTGAGGACGAGACAGGCCACCAACTGTTTAGGCTGGGTGAGATAAACCAGCAGTTTCTCCGATATTATGCCACCCTGTACAAGAGCGTAGCGGGGCAGGACAGGGAGACGATCAAAGATTTCCTAACAAGCCTATCCCTTCTGAACCTCACTGCAGATGACGCAGAGACATTGGATGCAGCCGCTAGCATACAGGAGATTAGAGCGACAGTCAAGGGACTGGCTAGTGCTAAAACCTGGGTACATTCGGGCTCCCAGTTGAGTTCTATGGCGCTTACCTAGAGGAACTGGCCCCAAGATGGGTAGAACAGAGGGATCTTTTCCCTGTACCACACGAGAAGCCCTGATAGTACCCCTCCTCAAGCCCGGTAAAATAACATCGGATTGTAGAGCATACAGACCCCAGTCCATGCTCAATCTAGATTTTAAAATATTGAGTAGAATATTGGCAGCGAGGTTCCTGCCACTCATGACCACCCTCATACACCCTGATTAAGCGGGATTCATCCCAGGATACAACACAGTGCTTAACATATGGTGCCTCCTGTCCGTAATCAAAGCCCACGACCAAAGCGAGGGAGAAGGGGCCGTCTTTGCGATGGACATAGAAAAGGCCTTCAACAGCCTCGAGTGGGGGTTTTGTTTGAAGTCATAGAGCAAATGCAGTTGGGGCAGGGGTTTCTGATGTGCATCAAACTGCTCTACACAGACCCCTTGACTAGAATTCGGACGGGACGAACAATTTCAGAGCAATATAGAATGGAGAGTTGGACGCAACAAGGCTGCCCTCTCTACCCACTGCTCTTTGCTTTAGCCATGGAGCCGCTGGCCAGCCTCGCTCAGACTGGAAACAGATATCAGGGCATACAAATAGGGAGGCATCACTTATAGCGTTTTATGCAGAGGACTTATCGATTTTCCTGCGTGGGGTGTGCTCTGGAGGGGGCCAGGGGACTGATGACTGAATTCAGGATGTTGTCAGGACTTAAAGTCAACTGGCAAAAATCCAGACTCTTTCCACTGGCAGAAGGTTGGAGCCCACCCGAAGGCCTGGGAGCTCTCCAGTGGGGACCCCGTTGCCTGGCATACCTAGGAGTTAAACATTTTCACTACCATCCAGAATTGTGAGAAGGGAGTGGGGGCAGCCATTAGATCCCTGAAAGACAGTATGGATCTCTGGAAAAAGCTGCCACTGTCTTTAGTGGGAAGAGTTGTGCTCCTTAATATATTAACACCCCCTAGTCTGTTATACTTCTTCACGACCCTGTCTATATGGATCCTAAGTGCACGCTTTAATGTACTGGACTCTCTTATTGTGTCCTTTATCTAGGGAGGGGGCAGAAAGCATGTGGCCCTATCGACGTTGAGGTGCCCGACACATGACGGGGGTCTAGCGGTCCCCAACTTCGAGATATACTACCTAGTAGGTCAACTACAGTGGTTCATGCAGTGGCTGATGGGGTGACAGGCAGAGGACCGTGAGACTGGACTCTTTGTACCAGACCTGGACGTACTACTGCGGGTGTTGTTGAGGGCGGGTCAAGTCAAAACTGAGATCATGGGCGAGCTCCAGGTGGTGAGATGCTGCTGGAGAAGATGCCTCCAGAAAACACATAGCCTGGCCCCTTGCTCCCCTGACCTACCTATGAAAATGCTACATATCCTACCACATAGGGGACAGAGGAGGGGAAATGGGGCCTGGATAATGGTGGAGGCAACTAAGATTGGGGACCTATTCAGAGAGGGGGAGCTTCTCCCATTCAAAGATTTTTGGGCAGGGTTGGACCTTTCCCAGGGGCACTTCTTGCTTTATAGAGGAGTGACTGCAGCCCTCTGGTGCCACTGGACGGCTGGTGCCTCAGAAACGAAACACCATAACGCTTGCAGGTATATTGCCACGGCAGGCAGTAAAATTAAAGCGGTCACATGTGTCTACAGGGCGATATGAGGGGACACTCTTCAACCATTGACCACACTGAGGGACCGCTGGACGGATGACTTAGGTTCCCCCATTGCACATATAGACTGGGAGAGTATACTCAAGAGAACCCCCAAGGTGACTAGAAATGCCTGTTTCCAACTGATTCATTTCTACATCCTACACAGGACGTATTAATAAATGCTTCCACAGAAAAGGTGTGACATGCCCGTACTGCAGGGAACTCGGGCAGAGATGATACACATGATTTGGTCATGTCCAACACTGCATAACAACTGGGAAGAAGTTACTAAAGTGGTGGTGGATATCACTGAAAAGACTGTTCCGTGCTTATTGGCCCACTGCCTCTTAAGTCTGTTCCCCCAAACCTCCAAAACTAAGGCTACCAGTAGGTTCTAGGAATTGGCCTTTATCCTAGCTAAACGGAAATAACGAGACATTGGAAGTCCCCGGTAGGGCCCCGGATAGAGGTATGGAAAAAAGAGCTGGAGAGATGGGCAGGGTGTGAGGGGGGAGTCCTGCTTAGGGACGCTCGTTTAGGGATCAGCTCGATTGAGATGGCCACAGCTTGGGTGGTGATGATTGACAGCATGAAGGACCCCGGGCCAGAATCAGGGGAATCTACACCAAGGGCGCTGTCTGTTCTTGAGAGCCCATAGCGCAATGACTACCTCGGGCGACCACTGGGTGCCAAATGAACTACACATCAGGAGGATCGCCAATAAGACCCACTGGAGGGAACCATGTCTGATACTGACCCCAGATCAGAGACAAGACTAGATTCGATACAAGCCCAAGACCGGTTGCAACTCACAAGGGGGCAGGGGTGAGTTGGGGCTATGGGAGTTTGAAGTAGATGTAATTAATCTGGGATGCTTACCACAATGTAGACTGAGATAGCCCATTGTCACTGCAAGATGAGATAATGGAAGGATGTAAATGTCATATAACTCATAAATGCAATAAAATCTGTTTACAAAAAACCCTACTACATAATGTTTATGGACAATACCCAACCCAACCCCCTCCACCCCCAGTGCTTTCTAGGAACTTTTTTAAATAGGTAACCAGAAGTTGAACGTGCTGCATACATTCCGCATGGTTCCCTAAACCCCGTCGCAGGAAGGGCTATGCAACTGTTACATCTTTTGTACCTAGACCCGGTGACAGTAAATAGTGAAATGCCATGTTTACTAATTAGAGGCGCGGCCATTGGCTGATATAAGGAAAGAGGAGCTAAAGCACTCCTCCGAGACTAATCAGGGACTGGGATGCTCAGCGCCAGGAAGCTTGCTGGCCATCACCTAGGACACCCGAGCCACCAGGACTGCAGTGACTCCAGAGGGACTGCAGGAAGGAAATTAGCTAATGTGATTGCCAACTAGCGGAAGGGCAAGCAGATCTACCACCATATTTGAAAGCCAAAGGATTCATCCTCAGGGAGTGAGGTGTGAGAGAGACAGTAGGTGTGCAGAAACCGAGGAGAGAAAGGATATTGCATGTTTGATCCAAGACAATTAAGAAAGTAGTGCTCACGAAATAAAAACAGAGTGGCCACTGCTGGAAAGAAACACCTATCACTCTCTGGTGTAGACTGGCATGTAAAACTGAGTGGGCCCACTATGGAGTATGTTATACTTTTAAGTAAAGATGCAAAATACACACTGAACAATTCCACCAAGTGTCTGCATTGGCCACTTGACTGCAACACAGGCCGAGGGCTGTCGGAAAAGCAGGTGCCTTGAGAGGGCAACAAGAAGCACCACTGACCCCGCACAGCAGACAGCAACTGCCCTGAGGTGCAACTCTTCATTCAAACCATGCCAGGAAATGTATAACAACACAAGGAAAATGAGGTAAGTGGGGTAACAAGAGAAACTGGAGGAGCGTATAGGAATACGACTCACTTTACAAGCACACCACTCCTCCTCTTAATCAGCAAAGAAAATACAACGCATAGTTAATACGAACATCAATTACAAATAAGTAACAACATTTAAATCGATGACACAAAGTGCATGTGTGGGCGCTATCTCTCAGATAATCTGAATGGTTGAGATGAAGCGCCCGTCACTAAGTCAGGGGCGGTTTTGTCTTCAAGAATAGATGAGACAATATGTCCTTAAAGATAAGACTCAAAGCAACATTTCAATGGCAGTCAATATGAATCAACCATGACTCAAATAGGGTCGAGATTAGTAATTTGGAAACCATGAAGGTTTATTAAATATTAAAACGCAATATAGAAAGTAAAATATACCAGAGTCAATCAGATGCAGAATATTTTAGTTCTAAGGAAAAAGACAAGAAATCAATAAAAAAGATGCAATATGTTCAAAAATCTGAATAATAGTCTAAGTTCAGAACGTGCAGTAAAGCAGCAGAGAAATGTGCAGCGTTCCTAGTAGAAACACAAAGAGGTCGGGCCACCCCCAAGTTGAGGACTTTTTCTAATTAATTTTATCATAGAAACCAATGAAAATCGCATCATCAGGATTGGCTGAGCAAATGTAAATGGTCATAATCTATATAACTATATAACTTGCTGTTCGTGTTTTCTTTTTGGGCCTAACATTCTTTGAAGCAACACACTTATGGCCTTCTTTCGTAGCCAATTATCCACTTGCATACTTGGATTTGTTTTTAGGTACCACTGATTTTTTGCCCTACTCCAGACTTTGCATCGCCTAAACAACTGCCTGCTCTCTCATCTCAGCGACCTTCAAGGGAACAGACAAATGAGATTCACTTTTCCTGACTTTTCCACAATGTCATTCACAACAACTCCCGACATCCCCACTCTCTTTGCTCTGTATTTATCCTGTGCAGCATGTCTCATACATGTCTCACACCCACCATACTTCCCAATTTGTTTGTGAACACACCATTCCTTTACGTCCATTCCTGGTTCACTCTGCCGAGAATGGAATGAATGGTGACACTCCAGTACTCACATGGATTGTTATTCTAATCTCCCGCAACATTTCCCTTACTTCTTTTTTCCATCCCACAGTATCTATCAACACCGTGTGGTTTTCTACCTGCTCAGACAGAGACGGTTGCTCTGCAGTGCCACTCTTCCTCCCCAGGCCACCACTCACAGGTCCCTGCACTGCACTCAGCATGGCACTTCGGGTCAGATGTACAAAAAGTAGAAATAACAATTTCCAAATAGCGATCGGTGGGAACACTGCCTGCTCTTAAAAAATGTTTTTCCAATATTCACAAAGGGAAAGTGGTTTCCCCTTCCAATCTGAAAATGCATTACCACCAACTTTGAGTTGGTGGTAAAGTATCAAGATTTTGCGACCGCATTTTGGTTACAAAACCTTGATACATAACACTGGAAATTGTTATTTGGAAGAGATGCCCTAAATGTGACCCTACCAAATAGCAATTTTTTATTTGGAAGAGACGCCCTAAATGTGACCCTACCAAATAGCAATTTTTACACCCAAATTGCGATTATGGAGAATCGCGGTTTGGATGTTTGTACATTTGGAAAAGCATTTTTGCCATTGCAAACGGACCGATTTTGCAAATTGGGCCGATTGCGATGACAAAAATGCTTCGTACATATGGCCCTCAGAGTGATCAGGCCTCTGCTGTTGGATGTATACTGTTCATCTACCAGCCCACTACCCATAGGTATCGTTCTATGTTCAATACGGCATTTAGCATGGCTTCTGCGGTCGGACATAAACAGTTTCCTCTGCTGATGTGTTAGTCTGTGCTCTTCCTTGAGGTACACTCATATGGTGGACGCTTCTTATTTTTACTGTGCCACCTCTTCAATTCTTCATATTGGTATGTCTACCTGGTTCATCATTAACTATTTTGGGCACTTAAATTGTACTTCCTTACATACTTCTGTTGACAGTTGGTCCCACTATACAGGCTCAATTGTTTCTTTGCTGCTTTCTGCTCCCTGGGTGCTGTCTCTTGTGGCACCTGTTCACTGAAATGAATGTGGTGAAACCCAGAATGTACAAGGGTGGCAATAGAATAATAGTTGGGCATCCCAAATAGTGGCTAGTTTTCTAAAAGGGCGAAATCTCATAGTCATAGTACATATGTTAGGTTTGCCTTTAGACATTTTAAGCTTGTGCTGGAACAATTGGGACATCTGGCTAACAACAGATGTTAAAGGAGTGTATAAAAACAAACACTCTTAAATGTAGTACAAAGGCAATGGAAGCACAATAATCTGTTACATAGAGTAATAATTCACAAACAGAGTCTATATTCTTTCAATCTTTTTAACTTTGCTAATTCCATTAAGATTATTGATGTTTTGGAGAGCCCCTTAACAATGGAAGGGGTAGGAAAACACAGCCACTTGCCAACACATGTTTCGTCATCTTGACTTCTTCAAGTGGTACAGGACAGTTGTGCTAAATTTGTATGCTGGTCCTTATAATGTGTCATGGAACTAATAGGTTGAATGGATACTGTAAGGAAACTGGGCTATTAATTGTGGAGGATGTGAGGCCTGCACAAGTAATAGGTTCACAATTACCCCCTCACTGGGAACCAAGCACCCCATTGTAGCACTTGACTCTCTCAGGGTAGTGATACAGAGCCTGCCAAGGCCTACTTCTCAGGAGAGGTGATGTGCGCTAGTAATCACCATTCACTGGCACACAATAATATCACTCAATGAATGATTGTCCAGTTTCTGTTTTTTCTTTGGAAAATTAAAAGTACTTTTGTTACACACACACTACTTCATACTGCGCAGTCATTTACTAATATACATAAGGCAGGTGGAAATACCTTTGATGACATTACATTTGACTCCTAAAGGGTCATGATCCCAATATAGCATCATTCCTCTCCTATACAAATAATACATAATTATATAGGAAAGTGTCACTTTAAATTGAGCAGAGCTTTTGGCTTCATCAATGCTACCACAATTAAAGACCGTAGCATGGATTATAGTGCATCACTTTATCACAGACTTCAGTAACCATAATCCATTTGTAATTATCATAATTAATCAAACATTGCAGCCATCTGCAATCATTATAATTGATAAAGCTAATTTCTAGAAGTAAAGAGGTGCCACAAATGTTTTTTTTCTTTGAACCTGTTGCACAAATTTTGTGCATGTTGTTTTTTAGTTCTATTTTTCAGTTGCCATTTTAAAATGAAAAACAAACACACCAAAACAAAATTCAGAAACAGCAAAAAAATGTCCAAAAATATGGATCTTTTTAGAACCGTCATATCTGGTTTAAAGAAATAATTACTGTATGTTTTTGTTTGTATGTCATTGTAAACACCTGTCAGTCTATGCCTATATAAATGTTAGTTTATTTGAGTGTTTCAGTTATTGTATATGGGTGAGTGAGAGGTTATGTGGGTGACTGTATGGGTAAGTGAATGAGTGTGTGAGTGGCTGTATGTGTGAGTGAGTGCGTGTGTGAGTGGCTTTATGGATGAGTGAGTGGGTGTCTCAGTGGCTGTATGGGTGAGCAAGTGGGTGCATGAGTGGATGTATGGGTGAGTGAGTACAAGTATGAGTGGCTGTATGGGTGAATGACTGGGTTTGTGGGTGGCTCTATGAGTGAATGAGTGGGTGCGCTAGTGGCTGTATGGGTGGGTGAAAGGCTGTGTGAGTGGTTTATGGGTGAGTGAGTGGCTGTATGGCTGAGCGAGTGGGGGAATGGGTGAGTGAGTGATTGTGTGAGAGGTGTATGGGTGAGTGAGTGACTGTGTGAGTGGCTGTATGGCTGAGTGAGTGGGTGTGTGAGTGGGTGTATAGGTGAGTGACTGACTCTGTGAGTGCCTGTATGGGTTAGTGAATAGGTTTGTGAGTGGCTGTATGGGTGAGTGAGTGGGTGTTTGAGTGTCTGTATAGGTGAGTGAGTGGGTGTGTGAGTGTCTGTATGGGTGAGTGAGTATGTATGTGAGTAACTGTATGGGTGAGCGCATGAGTGTGTGAATAGCTGTATGTGTGAGTGTGTGTGTGAGTGGCTTTATGGATGAGTGAGTGGGTCTGTTAGTGGCTGTATAGATGAGTGAGTGGGTGCTGAGTGGATCTATGGGTAGGTGACTGGCTGTGTGCTTGGGTGAGTGAGTAACTGTGTGAGTGTCTATATGGGTGAATGATTGACTGTGTGAGTAACTATATGGGTAAGTGAGTGGATGTATCAGTGACTATATGGGTGAGTGAGTGGGTATATAGGTGAGTGAGTGATTGTGAGTGGCTGCATGGGTGAGTGAGTGACAGTGTGAGTGGCTGTATAGGTGATTGAGTACTAGTATGAGTGGCTGCATGGGTGAGTGAGTGCATGCTTTAGTAGGTTTATGGGTGAGTGAGAGTGTGTGTGAGTGATTGTATGGTTGGATGAGTGGCTGTGTGAGTGGCTGTATGGGTGAATGAGTGGTTGTGTGAGTGCCTGTATGAGTGAGTGAATACAAGTATGAGTGGCTTTATGTGTGAATGACTGGGTGTGTGAGTGGCTGTATGGGTAAGTGAGTGAGTGCATGAGTGGCTGTATGGGTGGGAGAGTGGCTGTGTGAGTGGGTTTATGGGTAAGTGAGTGATTATGTGAGAGGTTGTATAGGTAAGTGAGTGACTGTGTGAGTGTCTGTATAGCTGAGTGGGTGGGTGGGTGTGTGAGTGGGTGTATGGGTGAGTGACTGACTGTGAGTGTCTGTATGGCCGAGTGAGTGGGTGTGTGAGTGCCTGTATGGGTGAGTGAGTAGATGAGTTTGTGGCTGTATGGTGAGTCAGTGCATGTGTGAGTAGCTGTATGGGTGAGTGTGTGCATGTGTGAGTAGATGTATGGGTGAGTGGCTGGCTGTGTGAGTGGCTGTATGGGTAAGTGAATGGATGTGTGAGCGAGTTTTAGTTTGGGTAAGTGAATGAGTGTGTGAGTGGCTGTATAGGTGAGTGAGTGGGTGCATGAGTGGCAGTATGGGTAAGTGTGTGAGTGTGTAAGTGGCTGTATGGGTGAGTGGGTGTGTGAGTTGCTCAATGGGTGAATGAGAAGGTGCATGAGGGGTGTATGGGTGTGTGAGTGGGTGCATGAGTGGCTGTATGGGTGAGTGAATGTATATGTGAGTGACTGTATGGGTGAGTGAGTGGGTATGTGAGTAGCTATATGGTTGAGTCAGTGGGTGGGTGAGTAGCTGTATGGGTGAGTGAGTGGGTATATGAGTGGCTGTATGGGTGAGTAAGTTGGTATATGAATGACTGTATGTGTGAGTGAGAGGGTGTATGAGTGGCTGTATGGGTGAGTGAGCGGGTGCATGAGAGGCTGTATGGGTGAGTGAGTGGGTATGTGAGTCGCTGTATGGATAAGTAAGTGGGTGTGTGAGTGGCTTTATGGGTGAGTGAGGGTGTGTGTGGGTAGCTGTATGAGTGAGTGAGTGGCTTTATGGGTGAGTGAGTGTGTGTGAGAGTGGCTGTATGAATACATGTGTTAGTAGCTATATAGGTAAGTGAGTCGGTGTAAGTGACTCTATGGGTGAGAGAGTGGGTATGTGAGTGCATATACGGTGTGTGACTCAGTGCATGAGTGGCTGTATCGGTGTTTGTCTAGATATCTCAGTGGCTGTATCACTCTCTGTCTTGGTGTGTACCATGGCAATATAAGTTTATTGAACAACACAGAAAGAAAGAATTAGGAAATTACATTACTCCAATAGATGGTGCCATTCATCTGTATAAAATGAAAAAGAACATAAATACAAGTTAGTATTACATTTTACAAAATTATACACTAAACATTCAATTTCTGCAATGCAAAAGCTCATATTATTTTTAAAAAGTAGATATTTCTTATGCTGTAATAGTATCTTACATTATATTAAAGCATTTTATTTTCCCTTTTTTTACTGTTCTCATCTTTTATCCTTGTACACCATAAATGATGTACTGTATAAAGATTCATCCTTAAAAGTGAGGAAAAAGCAATCATATAGATTGTAGAAAAAAAAAACAGAAGTGCACAGTATGTCACTACAAATAAGTGACACTATGCATTGCACTCACTACAATTATTTAATCAATTGTTTTACCTATAGTCACTGAACTAATCTAAACAAACATATCTCAAAATTAACTCCTTTATTATTAAAAGTGATACAATACTATCAATAGATATAAAGGACACTGGAATTATGGAGATCCTTATGAAGACATCACCCGTGTAGGTCGAATGTCATAAACACTGATGATCCACATAGAACAAATATTTTTAACAATATTCTTCCTTATAACTTTGCTTGAACAAACAAAAGATAGGAATTTGGTAGCTTGAAAGGCATTTTTTTGTTTGAAATTATAGTTGCTATCATTACATTTCATCCATCCAGTTTCACTCTTTAAATAGACAGTGTAGTGTCCAGATGTTACACCAAGGGGCCAATTACAAGTTTAATGTTGGGGCAGCGGGACCCCCCGCCACCGCACCGCAAAACCTGCATGAGAACCGCCCGCCAAATAATTACATTTTTTTGGGGGCAATTACTTTGGTGTTGCCACGGCGGTGCCTATAAAATAGACACCGCAATGGGAACATCAAAAAAAGTTTCAGCACAGCATGGACTAAAAAGTCCATGCCGTGCTGGAACTTCTGTGCATGCACACAGAGGGACACATGTTGTGCCCCCTGTGTGCATCCACAAGGCATGAGCCACAAGGGGGCCCTGCAGGGCTCCCTTTCTTTCATCTCTGCCACTGTTTTCATGGAGGAAAGATCTCCATGAAATCAGTGGCGTAGATGAAAGTCCTAATATGCTTGGTGTGACCACGGCGGTCCTGCCAAGCATATAGATGCCTCTTGACCGCCGCACAACTGCCAGGGAACTTCCAGACTCGTAATTAGGCCCTAAGTCTTTCGTGAAAGATGATACCCATGGTAGTATAAGTTCTTCCAGAAATTGATATTTGTCCAGTTTTGATGTTCGTAATTTCTGTTTCCAATTTACTTCCATCTGCTCAGCATTGTTGTAGCATTATTGTAAGGTATTTTCCACTTCTTCATACATGTAATGTTGACATAACAGCTGATCGACAATTTTGGGCAGGTATTGCTTTGGTTAGCTTTTTTGATCAATCTTTCGAAAGACACAGTTTTGCAATCCACTAGTGTTAAATAAAGAAATCGCTCTGAATCTATTTGGGTACTTGACGTGAAAGAGCATTCTTCACACTCATGGTTCCATGAGTAACTCAGTCCAAATAAGTCATCAATACTTATTTCGTCTTCTTCTAAAACTCCAAGGATGACCAATATGAATTCCTGTGCATCTTGTTGAGTGTTCTGAGTAAATTGCACTGTTCCACTACATATACCTACTAGTTCTTGAATGCCAGAAGAACAATGAATTACAATCTTAACACAATGTAAACATTGCAGCAAACCACACAGTTCAGAACATAATCTCTTCTGTGGTTTCTGTTCATTTGCATTTATAAGATGTGGTAAATCAAAGAGTACATTAAGTTCAACATTTCCATAGAAGTTACATCAGAAGGGTTTGACAACTGGCAATGTTGAATATCTCCCTCGTTCTCCATTTTTTTCTTCTTAACAGATTCCTTGTTCTCCTTCTTTTCAGCAATATTCGTAGAATCCTTTGTAAGCTGTCGCTTTGGACAGATTATCAGTTTTTCATAAATAACTCCTTAATTAGTTTGTATGCTACTAAATAAGAAGCATATACACTTCTTAACCAATGGTACTCTTTGAAAAACTTGCATCAGCACTTACTTTGCTATCATCAAATTCAACCAAAAATAAACGACAATATTCTAACTCGAGATAATGCTACATATGACATAACTTCTTTAGATAAAGTACTACCAATATTAATAAAATCTTTATGGATAGTCACAGCGTATGCTCAAGAAACTGGAAATAGCTGCTGACGAATATACAAGTCTTTTACAATCAAAAAATGCACAATACGCCTGCTAATCTGCTTCACAACATCAATCTGATAAAATGTTATTGCTAAATATTCAACCTCATTCCTGTTTGGAAAATTCATGAAATCAATCACTTTACCCATAGCGCCATTTATTAATCCTTTCTCAACATTTAAATTTCTGTTCAAAATTACTCTGCAATTCTTGCAAACACTTAAACATTTTTCTAATCCCGCAGTTCTGGATACAGAGTTTTCCAATGAATCCAGTTTCCCTTGTAGTTTTTCATTTAAGAACACTGTCACACCCTGGTGTTCTAATTTGTCTATTCCTGTAAGTTTTACAATTTCTTCTTTCTCCAATTTTAGTAATTCTTCATTAAAACAGGAGCACTCTTGAAGTGTGGGCATTAAGCAGATAATCAATTTTTCATCTTGAATGAAACTAAACATTAGTTCTGCTGCGGTCTTGGTTGTAGGAAACAGTTTCTTAACAAGTCAACATTCTAATTGACGTTTTCCCTCTTTGGTGGGAATTCCTACTCTAATATCCTTGAGAATATTTCTGCATTCAACGTCAGATGCTTGTGGCATATTCCTAAGTAGTTCTTTGTATTGGAAGTTTAACCAAATGTTTACCTTTCCAATACTTCCCAATGAATTTTGAGTTTTATCATGGAGAAGTGTCTTGAACACAGGCTGTCCTTTCACAGTGGTAAGTTGTGGTTGATCGCCAAGCACAAATAAGTGCTTTCCTCCAAACAGCACATCATACTCTGTCTTTAGAATTTGTTGTATTCTCAAGTGTACAAAGGCAAGCATTAAGTTTGAGACCATGCTCACCTCATCCATGATTAAAACGTTCAATTTCTTAAGTACTCTTGATACTTCATGACAAGCTTCCCCGGATAACTTTTGGTGCTCCAGTTTGTTGTCATGTTCCACAGGCAGCATAAGAAGCCAATGTAAAGTAGTTCCTTTAATATTTTGTGAGGCTAATCCAGTGGGTGCTGTTACTACACACGACAAACTAGAGTCCATAGTCCACTGTAGGAAAGGAGTGAGAACTTCAATTAGAAAGCTTTTTCAGGTGCCAGCTTGACCACTGATATATAACATTATTGGCTTGAATGATGTGCATATACACTCTTTCTTCTCATGAAGGAATCCATGTTCTATTTTCTCTATTACTTCCATATATATTTATTTTTGCTCATCATTCGGTTGTCCAACTAAATGTTCTAAATCAACACTTTCCTGTCTTGCTTGTTGCATTGCACTTTCCATCTCATTCATGGCTATGGCAACTTCATTTTCAATAATTGGTTGTCCCAGTGGACCTTGACTCAGTGGTCCTGAACGTTGGCTGCTTTGTGAACTGTCCCTAGCTATCTCAGCAGCAATTTTATCTTCCTGTTCAATCTCATAATTTAACATTCTCAAATAGTTTGGAAACACTGAACCTGAATGCTGTCTTTTGAATAATCTTCATAGCAGTCATAGTCTCTTAGTAATTCCAATTCAGAACGCCAAGGCTTAAAGAGCTGTAGAAGTGTCAAATAGAAAAACTCTCTTTTAACTGGAGTTTGGCAACTTAGTTTTCTGTGGTGAATTAGATTTCCTTTTGTGTGTTGGACCAAACAATCGTCACAACCAACTACTGCACTTTTCACTTCATCTACATTTTCTGTTACTTGTTTCTATAACTGTAGTGTTGAAGCATTTCATAAAGATTCATGTTTTCCAGATGTGGACGGCTTCTTGGATATTACGTGTCCAATATATTTGATTTCACAATGTTTGCACTGACTGGGTAGAACTCTGCTAGGTGCTTAATTTACGCTAAAGACTTTAACACTCTATTTCACGTGCTTGCAAGGCCTAGACTTACCCAAACAATTCTCCTTAACTTTGAGTACATACTGGCTGAGCTCAACCGATCACAACATTCGTAGGAATCAATTTTCCTACGATAAAGCATCTTCAAATTGAAGCTGTACAATTTCTTGGTTAAAGATTTTTCAGCAGAAATCTCCTTCCACATCTCCTTCATCTCCGTTTTCTCTAATTCTGTTATGTAGGATGTTACATATCGAGCAACAGCTATTGAGTTGTCTGCCACAAATTGTATGTCCATGTTAGCATTCTACATTTTTAGAATCACAGGATTATAGTCATTAATATATTCGGAGGCCTCTGTTCTTCTCAGGTTGTATGTGTTTTTCGGTGATTTTCAAGTCAGTATATCTCTCACTGCAGATAAAAAAATGTTTACTCTTTCTTTGGAAATCACAGGTCTTGGAAATCCAAAACTACACTTTGTGTAAAATGTTCCTTTAGCCCTGTATTTTCAACAACAGTACTTGCTACATCTATGTTCTTGAAAGCAGAGAACTTGTTGTTTCAAGCCTATTTCACCACTGTCTTTCGGGATGGCACATGTCACAAACTTGCTCTATGAAAGAAAGTACAGACTCATCTGTGTCTATTCCAAATTTTGGTGCATATTTAATTCACAACAACATATGAATATGAGGAGCATCTCTTGCTTGGTACTCTTTCCGCCAAAAGAAATCTATTACTTCGCTAACAGGAGGATTTGTTTTATTACAAATAAAATACAGCATGGCTTGAAGCCTGTGGTTAAAATATCGACAAACATTAGCAGGATCCAAAGAGCAAAGTTCTCCTGCTGTCTTCTCATTGATGTCCTTAATGTTTTAGTTTGCTTCTCTCAAAAATTCAAGTAAGTAATCCCACCTATACTCTGCACAACTGAATGTCACAAACCAAATCGGTGCACCTAAGTTTTGCAACATACATTTCAGTTCTTCATGATTCCATGCTTCCATACCCAAATCCAGAAGAAGAGGTCAAAGCTTGGATCTGTTCACCCAGTTGAACACTGAGATGGGATCCATAGAAGCCATATGCAGACAACCCCCCTGAGCTATAGTGTATTTACCCAAAATCAAATGCAGGTTGACACACTGGTCCAATGTCCCTGTCCATTGCCTAAAGCCATATTTTAACTAAGATATTACATTGGTGTAATCGAGCCAAGAAGTTAAACGCTCCAGAACAACCTTAGCAGCCGGATCTAAAAGAGAAATGGGGTGGCAGCAAAGCGGATTGTCCCTCACCCCTTTTTTAAAAAGTGGTAAAATAATCGCACTAGACCAGCTAGAGGGGAAACCACATTTACATGCTGCGTTAAAAACGCTAGTCAATATCTTGGCCCAGGTTTGGGGGTTGGCTTTATAGAGGTCTGGAGGAACCTCACCCGGGCCCAGCACTTTCCCCCTAGCCATGGCAGAGATGGCTTTACACACTTCTTCTGTACTAAAGGTCTGTGATAAAAAGTCACTCCCAGGCACCCACAAGGTATCAGAGCTCTCCATGTCCCTCCCACTATACATCCACTGAAAATGGAAGACCCGTTTATCGGGAGCGATGGTGCATTCCACCCTAGAATTTACTGATCCTGCAAAAAACTGTCTTTTTAAATCTCCCAGAATTTAGTACTGTTAGCTATCACACAGGACTGTAATAACTCCGCCCAGGCCTGCTCCTTGATATCCTTTTGTCTTAGCAGCATCACTAATTTATATGCTTTCCTGCATGCCCTAATTTTATCCTCATCCCTAGGCTGCTGCTGCAGGGCGGCCATTAAATTCCTATGGTTCCTGGAACAGCTACCATCAAACCAACTTTTCTCTTTGTTCCTGTGTTTGCCATGAGACAAGAGGTTTCAGGCAATCTGCTTGCATAATCTGCTAAAAGCGGCAAGAACTGCCACATCCTGCATACCGCTTTCTAAGCATACTGCAATATCTCCTGCATTTACTGTATAAAGAGTTTCACCCTGTCCCACTTCAACCTCTGGGCCTGGTCCTTGGTGCTGAGGATGCTATTGGGCATACCTTTTTTCACCTTGTCATCTATGTCTAAGTCCCAGGCCAGGTCCAACGTTATGAGATTGTGGTCACTAAAATTGTTCCAAGTTACTTTCAGAGATTTGACTAAAGAGGCCGGGGGCAGATAAAATGATGAAATCCATAGTAGAGATACAACCCCTATCAATTAAAGAAGGAATAACTTCAAATTCCCCTGCCACCAGGAAATTCCCCATCAAGTTACCTTGCTCCAAATGGTCAAAGTGAGTAACCCCAGGAGTTACATCTAGGGGTCCTTTTACAAAAAGACAGCCTAGCTGACATAGATGTACATTAAAATCACCCAATATTATGACTTGGTAGTGAGCGGTCCAGTTCTCCCTGTGGTGTTCCAAAAAGCACTGCAGGGAGAGGGTGTGTTATGTTTTAGTGTTCCTACCAAAGGAGTTATAAAAGTTCACCACCAACAAGGGGGAGGGGGTCATGTTTGAACACCAACTCAGCTGCCAACAGATTAGGCAAATTATTTTCCACCAAGGCAAGAGTATAGGAAATCTTAAGGGAGACTAGAACAAGTAGGCCACCGTTAGAACGCCCCCAGGGAGAAGGGAATGCGACTTTAAAAAAAGAGGAAAATCCATCTATATAAAAAGATTTTTCGGTGTCCCATGTTTTCTGCAATGCCACAATGTGATTTCCCCCAAGTATTTCCAACCACCGTACATCGTCCATTTTAGACTACTACCCAGCGATATTCCATGTCATGACTTTCAGTGAGAAGGTGTGGGGACTCGTGGTTTGAGACAAGACAATGTCGCCGCCCAGTGTGCCCGGGGGCCTAGGGTTGATGGGTCCAGCTTGTTGTGGAATCAGTCAAACATTCACATCCAGCCCACACAAGGACACAAACCTATTTTCAAGTGTTAATTCAAGAGGTAGGGACCTCTCTCTGGACTAGCACTTGGGGCCTGGGAGTGGACCAGCCTGTACCCACGGAGCGGTAAGAATGGGGGGGATAGAAATACTGGAGGGAAACAATCCTGATTCTTGCAGCCTTGTCCTGTGTAAGGACACTACTCTGTACAAGGGCCTTTGTAAATCTAGGGTGCCTTAAGTTTACTATAATGCAATTCCCCTCAATATTCTTCTTCATATTTCGTCCCGCCCATCATACTCTTCTTGCCATTATGACATGAGTGGACAGAAGATGCCCATTTACTGGGGTATTGTTGCACCAATATTTTATCTTACGCATAAGGTCTGCCATGGTCTCCCTCACACCTTTCTTAATAGGTGATACCCCTGTTAGAATGCCAACTAAGGGTGCTGATTTGGGAGGTAGATGCAGTACCGTGTGAGACCTAGTCAAATCGGATACATTTTGTTCGCTACCCCTGGGCTGTTGTGTACCTATGTAAGTGCCCGCCTGTCCAATGGCACTTTTAACCTGGGCTACTCGATAAGTCCCATTCCCACTCGCACCCCCAATAAAGATGGCTTACTGTTCTGGGCCCCTGATGCAATATAGCTGGGCCCATCTGATGCCTCCCCAGAGCCAACACAATTATCATCTAGTGGTCCGCCCTGGCATTTGGGTACAACAGCCACATTCTTTTTTATGGCAACACCAGTGCTCAGACAAGAAAACTGAAATAGCTTAGCCTCGATCCCCTCTAGGCGCAACATGAAGGGAGCCAGCAGACAATACTTCAAACTTTAAGAACAACTTGACCACAGCGCCGTCAATGTTAAAGTCAACTCCCATTTCCGTGGAAACACCCACCCCCCCTATTGTACCGATGGTTCTCTTTGCCTCCGCCCCTCTTATTTTTAACCGGAGGTTCAACAGGGGGTGTACTGCCTCTATTGGAAGAGTCCTTCATAACAACTAAATCAGTAAGAAATATGGAGAGACATTTCCCTTGGCAAATTACTGGCCACCCCCTCAGTATCATTTTGGGGGAGCCGGATATAATCGCTTCTTGAGGACTCCAGGGAAAGTCTCCTTTCAGTCAGGGGAATTTCTTTAGATATAACACTCACTGCCCTCACCAGGAAATAGTCAATAGTGGTGATGTTGTCTCCCTCCGAGGTGCCAGTTTTCATCTTCCTTTTCCCCATGGCGAGCCACGTGTAACAATAATTAGGACTGGTATCCTTTACCTTGCAAAATGAAGAGGGATAGCCTGGCCCGGCCTCTGATGTGCTAAGACCCTGTGGAGTCAGGTGAGCGCTGTTAAGCGCGATAAGCCCGTCCCAGGAGAGAGGTGTGAGCGAAGCAGACAGCAAGGTCCTAAAAACTGTAACAGGGTTACCGCAATTGCTGTTACAGTGCAGTTCAAATCAGTTCTGCTCAGTTGTGGTGGCTAGTTTTGAATTCAAAGAGATCTTCCGCAGCAAATTAGTACAGAGGCAGAGGTGGGGGTGAGAGAGTAAGAGCCGGGCGCCCTTATATCTCCTGATGTCCCCTGGGCCCGACTGCTTCGGCAAATTGCTCTGCGACCCACGGCTCCAGTTACCACGCAGGAGAAACACTGGTGAAGGCATCCTCTGGGATTGGCGGGGATCCCTTCCATGGTCAAACGGCCCGAACCGAAGTGGTGGACTGAGAGATGCGATGCAAAGCTCCAGGCCTGTTCCTGTGGAGGCTACACACACACGGTCGTTCTTTTAGAGTAATGAACAGCTAAAGATCCGAAGTGATGAAAGGTGCTTCTGCACACTTTACTTGATAGATATGCCAGTGAATATCCCTATAAATTAGTATACTTTCTTAATTTGCATGGATCTAACCCTTGCAAAATGCCAATTTTTAAGATTTTTCTGTTTCAGAATTTTACACGAAAATGTACGTACAAACATTATCAATATATCAATTGATTCCTGATGGACACTGCAAATACTGCTATAGTTCCATTTGTATAGAGGGGTCTGTCTACATCTTCCTTGTACCTCTTTAGCTATCACTTCCTCTACATTCCTTGGAACCATCTCCTCTTTTGTAATGGGAGTACCATCTTCCACTTCATAACATCGACCAGTTGTTACAACTGCATGCACTAATGTGTTCCTCTGGAAGTAGCTTTCTTCATTAAAGAAAGGCTCAGTGTTCTCATTCTGTTCAGTATCAAAATAAATAGCTTCCTCTTCAGGGCAAATGCCTGTTTTTGTTTGACTGCTTTTCTTCTCCTTTTATAGTGCCTCATAGTTCGTACCAAATTCTGTATTACCCAATTACGAAACATTCTGACTCTTTTTTCCTTGAATTGCTTCAGTCTTCTTATTAAACTACTTGTTATCTCATAAGATTTTTTAGTCTTAATGTCACTTAGTTTATCTCCTTTCTTAGCTGATTTGAAACATCACTTTTTATTTGCATGGTTTTGCTCACTTTGCATTTTTCCACATACTATTTTAAGAAATTTCTTAGCTTTCTTACCAGCAGCTCTTTTCTCTTTAACCACATTCTCCGCATCATGTCCCTTTTCTCTATCTATTGTTAGGAGATAGTATCCTTTCTGCTATTTCTTTCTTCTCTCTGTTTTTTTCGGCATTGTAACTCTCTGTTTTGAGGTACAAGTAGGTGTCTGGAAAGAAAAAACAAATCAATACATTTAGGTTTTGATTACATAGTATTGATTTACATAATTTAACCGTTTAAATACCTACATAAACAGTTATGTCACTATGTTGTAACCACTATACGTCTGTTACTTTTCACGTTTAAATCAGAGTGATCCTGGGTCCATCAACGTATGCATCAGTGTGTGACTGGGTGTGTCACTGTATGCATCAGTGTGTGCCTGGGTGTACCACCATATGCATCAGTATGTGCCTGGGTGTGTCAGCATATGCATCAGTGTGTGCCTGAGTGTATCAGTGTATGCATAACTGTGTGCCTGGGTGTGTTAGTTTATGGATCAGTGTGTGACTTGGTGTGTCAGTGTATGCATCAGTGTGTGCTTGGGTGTATCACCCTATGCATCAGTGTGTGCCTGGGTGTGGCAGCATATGCATCAGTGTGTGCCTGGGTGTATCATTGTATGCATAACTGTGTGTCTGGGTGTGTTAGTATATGGATCAGTTTGTGACTTGGTGTGTCAGTGTATGCATGTGTGTTGTTAGGTATATTAGTGTATGCATGAGTGTGTCCCTGGGTGTGTCAGTGTATCCATCAGTGTTGGTTTGGGTGTGTTAGTGTATATATCAGTGTGTGCCTGGGCATACTATTGTATGCATCAGACTGTATCTGGGTGTATCAGCGTATGCATCACTGACTGCCTGGGTGTGTCAGAGTATGGATCAGTGTGTGCCTGGGTGTCTTACTGTATGGATCAGTGTGTGAGTATGTGTGTTACTGTGTGCATCAGTTTGTGCCTGGGTGTGTCAGTGTACGCTTTAGTGTATGCGTGGATGTGACACTATATGCATCAGTATGTGCCTGAGTGTGTTAGTGTATGCATAAGTGTGTGTCTGGGTGTGTCAGTGTATGCATCAGTGTGTGCCTGGATATGTCAGTGTATGGATAAGTGTGTGCCTGGGTGTCTTAGTGTATGCATGAGTGTGTGCCTCTGTGTTTTAGTGTATGCATCAGTGTGTGCCTGGGTGTGTCAGTATATGCATAAGCGTGTTCCTGGATGTGTTAAAGTATGTATGAGTGTGTGCCTGAGTGTGTTAGTGTACACATGAGTGTATGCCCGAGTGTGTTAGGGTATGCATCAGTGTGTGCCTGGGTATGCTACTTTATGAATCTACCAACAGCCTACCCTAGGGGTCACTTATATCTAGAAAAAGGGGAGTTTATGGCTTGGCAAGTAGTTTAAAATGCCAAGTCGACCTGGCAGTAATTTGTCACACACAGGCTCTGCAGTAGCAGGGCTGACATGTTTAAAGGACTACTTGTCTACATGGGTGACTTGGTAGTGTCAGTTCTTCAGTACATATCTGAATGAGTGTAATAGTCCCTGTGTGGGTGTGTCATTGGCTATGTAAGTAACTCTGTGAGCATATGACTAGCTCTCTTAGTAGGTCTATGAGTCTATAAATGTGTGTGTAAGTGGCTGTATGGATTGCTTACTGGCTGTGCTAGTGAGTGTTGGGGTATGTAACTGTGTGTGAAAATGGCTCTCGTAGTGGTGGATACATAAGTGCTGTGTAGGTGTGTGAGTGAATGTATAAATACCTCTGTTGCTTACTGACTGGGTGTGTGAGTAGCTCTATGCTTTTGTTTAAATAGATATGTGAGTTGCAGTATGGGTAGGAGTCTGGATGTATAATTGGGCATATGGGTCTGTAAGTGCGCATGTAACTCACTGAAACTTCAATGTACATATCTTACTTCTTAAGCACATGCCACCCTGCCCTATGAACTACCTACGGCCTACCTTCGGGGTCACTGATATGTAATAAAAGGGGACTTTAAGTATTGACAAGGGGCTTTAAATGGCAATTCGGCCTGGTAGTAAAACTGCACGCACAGGCTCTGCAGTTGCAGGCCTGACACGTGTATAAAGGGTGACTTGCTAGAGTTTGGAGGGAGTTGGAGAGGGCCCGGCTCCAGCTTAAGCGTCTGGACCTGGACAGGGCGGAATACGCTATTTTACGCCTCACGCACAAATTTTATCTCAGAAGCAATCGCCGTGGATGTATGCTGGCTCATTGCCTTTGTAGCAAAATTCACAATAGCTTGGTAAAGTCTATCTGCACCGGTCCCAATATGGAAACCAGCAGTGATGAGAGACATTCCTTCGGCCTTTCAGGCCTACAATGCCACTCTCTATACTCCCACGGATAGCCCTGTTGGAGATCCCTCGAGATATCTCCATAATGTTGCTCTCACCTCTCTGCCTGCTGAGGAGGCTCTTGCACTAGATCAGCCGATTTTCGTGGGAGAAGTGGTATCAGCCATTTCATGCCTAAAACCACTGAAATCCCCTGGACCTGACGGCTTTAGTGCCCTGTTCTACAAGACCTTTTGCCAAGAACTAGCCCCCTTGCTTACTCAGTTATATAATTCCTTTTCTGAAATGGGCTCTCATACTGACACCACGCTAGAAGCCGTTATTTCAGTAATCCCCAAGCCCGGCACAGACCTGGTCTTTTGCGGGTCATATAGACCTATTTACCTTTTAAACGTGGATGAAAGTTATTCACTAGCATCCTGGTGCACCGCCTTAACCCATCAATGCCTGGCCGAATAGACCCGATCGATCAGGGTTTATACCCTCTCGCCAGTGTGGTGATAGTGCCAAAAGTTTACTCCATCTTATGGATAAAATACACAGGTCATGCAAAGAAGCTTTGCTTCTCTCTATCGACACTGAAAAAACATCTGACCGCATCCACTGACCTTACCTCTTTGATACGTTGAAGACTTTTGGCATTGGCTTGCAGTTTAGGAGATGGATATGGAGTATCTACAGTGCTCCATGAGCCTCAGTCAAGGTTAATGGGGTTTTGTCCCTTCCATTTTTTATTCACCGGGGAACGCGTCAGGGTTGTACTTTGTCTCTGCTTTAATTTGTCTTGTACATGGAGCCCTTAGTGCAATGGCTCTGGAACAACCCGGTCATCACAGAGATTCCTTTTGGGGCTGAGCACCATTTGGTTAGCCTATATGCTGATTAAGTCATTTTGTCCATTACAGAGCCCACCCATGACCTCACGTCTGGCCCTAGGTACAGAGCTTAGAGCTTTTGGCATGGTTTCCAGGTTTAGGACTAATATGCAGAAGTCCCAAAACTTGAACTTTCATTTACGAGACTGCTTTGCGTTCCCAGTTCCGTTTTAAATGAGCTACTGATGCCATTTTATATCTAGGCATTTCCTTGGCCTGAACACTTCTTAAGACTTTAGTTACTAATTATTTGTCTCTTGTCACCCAAACGTGCATGAATCTGTAGATCTGGAACAGTCTTCATCTTTCCTGGTTTGGGCAAATCATGGTGGTTAGGATGACTATACTTCCATGCATTTTATATATATTCCAGACTCTGCCTCTGGCCCCTCCGCCTAACACTATCCGCTCCCTTCAATTGAATATCAATAAATTTATCAGGGACGGGAAGAAACCCCACCTTCACAAACATCTTATTTATCACTCAAAGCACGAGGGAGGGCTGGCGGTGCCCCAACTGTTTATTACCAGCCTGCCCAACTACATTTTTTAGTGGAGTGGAACCGACATCTTTCTGAGAACCACTGGTCCTGTATGGATCAAGCTGTGGCGGGTATACATATATGGGAAGAGGTTTGGCTTACCCGTAAGCTCTGCGCCTGGAGCCTTTATTCCTCACCGGTGACAAGCGCTACACTCAAGGTCTGGGATGTGGTTAAGACAGGCTCGACCACTTTCCCTTCCCCGATGACTACCCCTTTTCGCCAATCCAGATTTTGCTACCAGAATTGTGTAAGGGGCAGTTTTGATGATCGATAGACGGGGGCTTCAAGAGAGTAGGATGCTTCTTTGACATACATGGACCCATCCCCTTTGACCAACTCAAATCTGACTATTCCCTGACTGACTCTGATTGCGTCCCCTATCTACAATTGTGACACTGGGTGATGAGCTCTGGGATGCAACAAGGTACAGGCCGAACGATGACCTCCTTTGAGAAGTGGTTGCTTTTTAAGGGGGATGATAGACGTCTGATATCCAAGCTTTAAGTCTTGTTGGAGGGTTCGAGGCCCCAGACTAAATCCCGGTGGAGTTGTCGAAATACAGGGAGCCTACTTCATCTCCTATGGCACTGCCTGAAGCTTACCAGATACTTGAATCAAGTCTTAGACGATATTGATTTAGCTCTCAACATTACCATCCCAAAATTTCAACACTACCAACGCAAGATTCCCAGCATACATCATTTTGGGACTCCCAAACCCCCTGACTTATCCTTTATGTTCTAACAAAGGGAGGCAAATGGCCCTTGCTCTGGGTGCGGCTCAGCAGGGAATTTTCTCGCTCTGGGGTACAGACAGGTCTCCATAACATATATCATGGTTACATAAACTGTGGTTAATCCTGGGGATGGAGAAGCTTTCCTTCGCAATGACCCTGGCCAGACCTCCTACTCGGATCTATGGGCCCCCTTTATTCATATTCTTTTTTATGAATTTTGGGAGTTAACATGCCTGCTATATTTGCAGCTCCTGCATCTGATTCTGGATGTAGGCCACCCAGAGGCCTAGAAGATCTTGTCAGTCACTAAATCAGTTATAACTATATCCGCCTAGTATGTGCCCGCTACATTGATCTTTTTCTCATAACACTGAAAGAGTGAAGAGGTGGGAGGTTTTTGTCTCTTCTTTTTTTTGTCTGCACCTATCAGCCTAAACCACGCTGCGGCCCCCAGGGCTGTAGGCAGAAGCTGAGCCATATATTTTTTTTGTTGACTACATAAAATAATTGCCGGCCCCTTGGGGTTGTAGGCGACATGCTGTGTATTCATGTGATATGGCTGTGTTAATAAACAGAATTGATCTATAAAGGACGACTAGTCCGGTTGGCTGACTTGGTTGCGTCAGTACTTGAGCACATATGTGAGTGAGTGCACTATTTCCTCTGTTCATATGTCACTGGATATGCAAGCAACTATGTCCCTATGTCGCTATGTCACTGGCTCTCTTAGAAACTGTATCGGTCTCTAAATGTGTATATTAGTTGCTGTATGGATTGCTGACTACCTGTGTTCATGACTCTTGGGGTGTGTAACTGTGTGTGCAAGTGGCTCTGCTAGTGCTGGATACATAACTTCTGTATGGATGAGTGATTGTATTTGTAAGTGCCACTGTTTCTGTCTGATGGGGTGTGTGAGTGCCTCTATGCTTTTGTAAATAGGTTTATAAGTTGCAGTATGGGTTGGAGACTGGATGTTTAACTGGGCATATATGTCAGTAACTGCGCATTTAACTCACAGAAATGTCAAAGTACATGTATTACCTTTTAAGCAGATAGCAGCCTGTCCTAAAGCCTACCTATAGCCTACCTTACAGGTGACTTATATCTAGTACAAGAATAATTTACAGACCTACAGAGTTCTAGAGAGAGCCAGTTATATCCCAACATATTTAAGGTCTTCTTGTCTGGGTGGGTGACTAGGAGTATCGGTACTTGAGTACATATCTGAGTGAGTTCCTCTGTAGGTGTGTCACTAGATGTATAAGTAACTATTTCGGTGTGTGACTGGCTCTCTCAGTAACTCTATAGGAATGTAAATGTGTATGTAAAAGGCTGTATGGATTGCTAACTGGTTGTGTCAGTGAGTATTGGGGTATGTGAAAGTGTGTGCTGCTGGCTCTGCTACTGCTGGATACATAAGCGCTGTGAGGGTGTGAGAGTGAATGTATAAGAGCCTTTTTCACTGTCTGACTGGGTGAGTGAGTGGATTTATCTTTTAGTAAATAGGTATGTGAATCACACTATGGGAGTGTGTCACTGGATGTCTAAGTTAGTTTGTTGCTATGTGATTATCATTCTAAGTAAGTCTATTAGTCTGTATATTAGTATGTATTTAAGTATATTGATTGCTTACTGGCTCTTTCGTGTAACTCAGTGTGTAACTGGCTCTGTTACTGCCGGATACAAACGTGCTGTGTGGGCCTCTGACTGAAAGTGTAATGTGCTCATTACGAGTACAGCAGTCCTGGGACCACCGTACTCGCGGTGGCGGTCCGACCACTGCGGTCCACCCGCTGTGTTACGAGTGCGGTGGTCGGACCACCAGCAGCCCGCTACAACATGGCTCCTGAATCCAGGATCCTGAATCCCGCGGTGCCGGCGGTGTGTGAAATGAGGAGGAATGGAGGTGGTGCCGTTCCCAGCACCGCCATCCATATTAAAACTTGCCTTTCCTCAAGCCTTTTCATGGTGGTGCTCCTGCCAAGAAAAGCTGGTGGATGGGCAAGGAGGGGGCTCCAACAGGGCCCTGGGCAAATCTGCCAATGGGGTTGGGTGATGTGCCCTCCCACAAGGGCATGGTCATGCGTGCACTGTGTGGCATGCACAGCATGGTGCATGCCACACCGTGCACAGACGAGCATTCAACACTGTCATGGCGGCTGTATGCTATATAGGCTCTCCCATAAGCCTAACATACCCGCCGCCACACTGGCCGCCCTAGATTCGGTGGGCAGGAGCAAAACAGGCTTGGCGGTCTTCCTGAGACCGCCGTGTTGGCAGTCCTGTAGGAAGACTGCCAAACTTGTAATAAGGCTCTCAGTGTCTCTGTCACTTTCTCACTGGATGTGTGACTTACTCTATGGTTTGGTAAATTGGAATGTCAGCAGCTGACTGGACGTTTAAGTAGGTATATTAGTATATAAATGCAATTCTAAATGTCCAAAAGCTCAAACTACATGTTTCACCTTTTAAGCACATACCACCATGCCCTATTGAATACCTAGAGCTTACCTTAGGAAAGGTTTATATGTAATAAAAGCAAACCTTACATTTTTGCAGGTTTTTATAAATGGCAATTTAACATAGCAGTGTAAACTGCACACATAGGCTCTGTAATAGGAGGTCTAACACATATTTAAATGACTAATTCTCTAGGTAGCACAATCAGTACGAAAATTCCAGTAGTACTATTTACAAACCCTATGCACAGGTAGTGCATTGTACTACAGATTTACAAATAAATTAGATATACCAATTGGGGATAACTGATTGAAACCATATTTAGGGGTCAAGAACATTCACTTTATGAATATGTATCACTAACGTTTCAGTCTCCTAATTCCAACTGACTGTTTTGGTATCTAACTAGATTTCTTACTGACTGTTTCATTGTCCAAATGGATTTATAACTGACTATATACATGCTTATAACAGTTACTGTACAAATGAATGACTATTTGTTTCACTGCTGTACTATATATGTAATTCAGTATATCAGTGCCTCCATGGTTATGTGACTGGATATGTAAGTAACCTTCACACTTTCTTTCACTTTACATGCTCTCATAACTCAGTCATTACATATACTTTTTAAAAGTACACCGTTATTGACATACCTGTGAAATTTCTTTGCTGTTCTTCAATTTTTAAATCAGTTCACATAAAATATTTTCTTATGCAAAGTGTCACATCTAAAACATACAAAAATGATATACCACTCACAGTACTAACGAACCAGTAATGACAATCTCTCCCATTTTTTTTTCAGTGATACTGATGTACTTATCAAATCATAATCTTCCTTTCATTTTTCCACTTTTCAGTGGTCAGTTCTTTTTAACCCTTTCTTACTCTCCTGTTAATAATCCCAATCTGGTAGTGTTTGTGAGCAGATTCGCAAATCCGTCGTGATGCTCAGCGGGGCACCCCATGTAACTTTGCGATGTATTAGTTAATCTATACAGGAGTCCATTAAACCATTTAACATGGTACTACTATGACTTTGCATTTACATTTTACTTTTTAAAGTAGTACTGATTTAGAGAATAAGAATCTTATAATAAGCAAAGTGTCTAAACCACTCTGCTTTCAACTTTGAAAGTAGTTATTTAGAACCCTTCCCACCAATCTATGTTACCTCAGTTTCCATAGCAACCCCCTTTGGAACACTCTATTGTACCAGTACGTCAAACGTTCACAACATATTCTATGAGCATCGTACTAGCTTCAAATTCAACTGTAGCAGTTGACTGTTTTGAAATATAAGCATATCCAAAATACCATAACTTTTTTCATTTTTCCAGACCCAATCACAGATCTGCTTACTTTTCTTTCAAAATCACTACCTAATTTTAGGTACCTGGATATTTACACCATCCAATCAATCAGTCATGGATTTATAGAGTGCACTACTCACCCTTGAGGGTCTCAAATATGTTCTTCTTATAATGCAGGTCCTGTCCTCCATTTTAAATTGCCTTTCATTTCTAAACCTGTCTCATTCAGCTCCAGCTTTCTTCTGTGTGCTACTCCTCCTTGCCTTCAAAATGGTTAAAGTGTGGATTATGGATCATAGCTTTGTGTTTTTGGCCAGAGAGTGTGCTAGAAAGAGTGGCATTGATACAGACTTGGGTTTGCCTAATGTGGACATTACTTGGGTTGGCCTGAGAGGCATCAGTTGCTGCCTTTGAATGAAAGCATTGCGGATTGCCAACATCCAGACTTCATGTCTGCGCACTGTGGTGGCAATGACATGGCACACTTACTGGACTAGGACTGGAAATCCTAATGAAGTAGGTCAATTAATGGCACTTTTCCCTCACACTGCCTTGGTGTTCTCTAACATTTACCAAAGGCAGAAATGGAAGTGGTCAAATGAATCCTGTTCAAAGATAGATAGAACTCGGAAACATGTCAATAAAACTGTTTCTACATTCCTCAGAGGCCACAACATGGGCTACATCTACACAACAATTTATGCTTTGACATGGAGGGTATATATAGAAGTGACAGAGTTCATTTCACAGGGAAAGACAACAGAGTGTTCCCTACCAACTGGAAAGACTGCATCTTGTTTTACATATAGTTATCATCTACACTCAATAAACACAAAGAGCCACCCGTTTCTCAAACACTAGTTCATTTTATTTTTAAATCTTTTTTTTATTTTGCGAATCCAGCACAAATTCACAAACCAAATGCACACATTCAATGCACAGAAACACAAAGGATTTGCAACTGTGTGACTGACTCCGTGTATCTGGTTGCGTGAGTGTGTTAGTGGATCTGTGAGTGACTGCATGAGTGTCTGAGTGGGTCTGTGTGTGGGTGCAAGAGTCTATCAGTGGGTCTGTAAGTACGTGTGACAGTGTCTGAGTGGGTGTGACACTGTGTGAATGTGTTTGTGACTCAATGAATGAGTGTATGAGTGGGTCTGTGAGTGGGTGTCTGAGTGTATGCGTGGGTCTGTGAGTGGGTGTGTGAGTGCCTGTGTGGGTGTGCTAGTGTCTGAGTGGGTTTGTAAGTGAGTATGTGAGTGTCTGAGTAGGTCTGGGAGTAGGTGCATGAGTTTCCGAGAGGGTCTGTGAGTGGGGGCATGAGTGTCTGAGTGGGTCTATGAGTGGGTGTGTGAGTGGGTGCAGGAGTGTCTGAATAAGTATTTAAGTGCATGCATGAATCTCTGAGTGGGTCTTTGAGATGGTTTACATGTCTGAGTGAGTCTGTGAGTGGGTGCATGAGTGTCTGAATGGGTCTGTGAGTGGGTGTGTGAGTATCTGAGTGGGTCTGTGAATGGGTGCCTGACTGTCTGAGTAGGTCACTGAGTGGTCGTGTGAGTCTATGAGTAGGTCTGTGAGTGGGTGTGCAAGTGTCTGAGTGGGTCTGTGAGTATCTGCATGAGTGTGTGAGTGTCTGAGTGGATCTCTGAGTGCCTGCATGAGTGTCCGACTAGGTCTGTGAGTGGCTGCATTAGTGTCTGAGTGGGTCTGTGAGTGGGTGAGTGACTGTCTGACTGGGTCTCTGAGTGGGTGTGTGAGTCTATGAGTGGGTCTGTGACTGGGTGTGCAAGTGTTTAAGTGGGTCAGTGAGTGGGTGTGTGGGTGTATGACTGGGTATGTGAGTGTCTGAGTGGGTCTGTGAGTGAGTGCATTAGACTTTGAGTAGGTGCATGAGTCTCAGTGGGTCTAAGTGGGTGTGTGAGTGTCTGAGTAGGTCTGTGAGTGGGTGCAAAAGTGTCTGAGTGAATCTGTAAGTGGGTTTGAGAGTCTCTGAGTAGGCCTGTGAATAGGTGAAAGAGTGTCTGAGTGGGTCTGTTAGTGGGTGTGTGACTGTCTGAATAGGTCTCTGAGTGGATGTGTGAGTCAATAAGTGAGTCTATGAGTGGGTGTGTGAGTGTCTGAGCGGATGTGTGAGTGTCTGAGTGGGTCTGTGAGTGGGTGAATGAGTCTCTCAGTAGGTCTGTGAGTATGTGCGTGAGTGCCTGACTGGGTCTATGAGTGGGTATGTGAGTATCTTAGTGGGTCTGTGAGTAGGTACATTAGTCTCAGAATGGGTCTATGAGTGGGTGTGTGAGTCTTTCAGTGGGTCTGTGAGTCAGTGTGTGAGTGTCTGAGTGGGTCTGTGAATGGGTGCGAGAGTCTCAGAGTGGGTCTGTCAGTGGGTGTGAGAGTGTCTGACTGGGTTTCAGAGTGGGTGTATGAGTGTTTGAGTGAGTGGATATATTTGAGAATCTGCTGTGAAGTTATAAGGGGGGCACAATGAGCATTGTGATAGATTTAAGAATCCTCGCACATGGAAAAAAATCCTGGCCATTTGCTTCTCCATCAGAAGTCCCTCACAGACCCCTATATTGCTCCCAGGGGGTCAGTGTACCTCTACGCTAACACCTTCTACAACATTTTAGCTGACTTTTTCCTGGCTGGCACCATTCCCATATATGTAAAATGGCAGCTGCAACTTTCTACTCAGGTTGAGGCCAGCTAATCATGGCAGTGCTGTTGTCACGTGGGTTCATGAAGCGCCGCAATGGATTCATGAAGGATTTGCGCCTCTAGATATACAAATTTGTTCTTCCTTTAATATCTCAGAAACTACTGAATGGATTTACACTAAATCACAAAAATGGCTCTTTCTGGACCAAGAGCTACCTCTCTGCCAAATTTGGTGAAATTCTGTCCAGCAGTGTGGGCTGTAGTCGTGTTCAAATTCCCTATGGAAAATTGCATGCAAAATACACTTTTTTTGACCCCCCCCTTTTTCTCGACCCCCACTTCACTGATCACCCTGAAAATTTCTATTCAGACACAGCAAAACATTTTGTGGGAAAATTTTGTGAAGATTCATAAAACGGTGCTTATGTTATAAGCAAGTCAAAAAACGCCTTTCCTATGGAAACTAGGTCCTAACTATAACTACCTACTGGTGACTGCCAGTGGTTAAGATATATAGAAAACCAACCCTTCTGCAATAACCCCCTCCCCCTCTCCCAACTGAGTCCAACAGTTGCCTAACATCTAATGCATCAATGAGTACAAAAGATTGTGTGGCAAACTGCGGGCGAACCTACCACGGAGCACAATGAGAGGATTGTCAAGATGGAGAAGCGCAACACACCAGCCAGTGTCCCCTGCTTTTTTATCAGCAATCCAGTGGCTATGGATCGAAATAGAAAATGAACCTGCACTCCCCACTCACAGTTGGGCCACCACAGGCCCTCAAGGGGAGGAGCCAGCCTCTGATGCTGTGCCCTCCCCTCTAGCATCATCCAGTAACCCCTCCCATGCTTCCGCCACCTCTATGGAACCCCTAGCTCTCTTGGCCTCACTAAACAAGGTGCTGCTCTCATATCCTACCCACTTAATGAGATCACACATCCATTGTTTGATCCACGGGCCCACAGAGGCTTTCCATCTAAGAGTGCTGCTAAGGCGTTTTGCCAAAATCAAAGCAAAATCTATGAATCTAGAAGTGACCGTATACTTCACTGGACGTGGAAATAACTCCAGTAAGCATGTCACTGGTGAATGCAGAGTATTACGTTTAGTGACATCATTGAGAAAGTCAACAATCTCTGCACCATAGCTGGACTGGTGTGCACAATCCCACACCATATGCAACAGTGCTGTCCCCACCATCCCACACCTGGGGCAGGAAGCCAGGCACCGGGGTAGATATTATTAATCTTACCCGGCCTAAGATTTGCCCTGTGGAGAAGATAGAAATTAATCAGTTTGAAGTGGGCATTTCTCAATGCCGTTTGGACCTGCTCCAGTATCTTCAACCAATTTGGATCAATGATCAGCATTCCAATGTCTGCCACCCAACTGTCCTACAGTACAGACAATGGGGCAGTAATATCCTTATGGCATGCCACATACAAGTTCGTAACAGCTCTACGTGTACCCAAGGTGGTGCAGAGAATATGGCAACCCACATGGCGAGAGGCTCGGAATGGCCATCCTCCCACTGTTCCTTAATTGCTTCAACAGGCACCACAGTAGAAACTGCCTCACAGGTTGATCACAGTCAGTCCTTTACTCCTCAAATGATAACAGTGTCTTGTCATGAAAGAGGACACCCATCCGCTCAAACCCCACTCTCTGCCAATCACCCAGCCCCCACTAATCACTAGCATGGGGTAAGACCGCCAGTGCCCGCAAAGAGATATCAGACGAGTAAGGAGCTTGGGTTATGATCTTCTGTAACCAGCGGAAGTAGCAGTGTTTGGCCACTGCCAGCAGGCCCCAGCGCTGAGTCATCAACCGCCTAGGAGCCAACAACAACTGGGTGAGTTCCCGGTACATCGAGAGAGTGGCATCCTAAATCCCATCCCAGCTCAGCCATCGAGCAAGCCACTACAACTGGGCTGCAAAATAATAAGATTCAAAATCTGGGGCCGCCAGTCCAATGTCCGCCGTTGGTCACTGAAGTTTAGCCAACGCCATCCTTCACCGGATCTATTCCATGTCAAACCAGAGAGCAGGGTGTCAATATCCCAGAAGTTACTTCTAGGGACTATCACTGGTAATGCAGTAATATAATATAACAGCCTCGGCAAGGCTACTATTTTGGCAACTGCTACACGCCCGGCCACAGATAGTGGCAGGGTTTTCCAGAACTCCACACCTGCTCGCAATGCAGCCCCTGTCATCCCTATATTACCCTCCAGAACGTCCCAGTGATCATGGTATATGCAGACCCCCAGATATTTCAGAGACTCAGACGACCACTGCAGACCCAATTGAAGCAGGGGCTGGGTCATGCACACTCGAACAGGAAACAGGCTGGTCTTTTGCCAAATGATCTGGTCATTGAGACTGCTCTCCCCCCGCACACCTCCACCACTGAGTACTGCCCCTTGAGCCCTGAGCACTCTGTTACAGGGTGTTCAAGGCCCTTCTCCACTCGAAGGCTCCTGCCTGCACCTCATCCCTGGTGGTCCAGTGGGAGAGCACTCTGCTCTTCTGCTTTTGTCTCTCTTGCCTCTTTCCTTTTTTATCTTTCCTTCTCTGCCTGTTTCCCCTGTGCCCTCTTTTTCTCTTCCTTCTGTTTCTTTTTCCTTCTGCTTGTGCCATTTTTCCGTGCGCTTTTACCCCACCGCTGCTGCCCCGCAGCCCCTCCCCCTTCAGTGTGTCCTTCCCGCCTCCCAGTTGACCCGCCCTCCCCGATCCCTACTTAATGGCGGCCGCTGCATGGCAAGAAGAGCAAGACCACTGACCTTGTCAGTGAGACTGCTCTCCTCCCGCGCAGCTCCACCAATGAGTACTGCCCCTTGAGCCCTGAGCACTCTGTTGCAGGGTGTTCGAGGCCCTCCTCCACCCGCAGGCTCCTGCCTTTGCCTCATCCCTGGTGGTCCAGTGGGAGAGCACTCTGCTCTTCTGCTGTTCTGCAGCTCTTGGCTCTTTTATCTTTCCTTCTCTGCCTCTTTTCTCTGTGCCCACTTTTTCTCTTCCTTCTGTTTCTTTTTCCTTCTGCCGTTTTTTCTCTGTGCTTTTCCCCCGCCGCTGCTGCCCTTGCAGTCCCTCCCCCCTCTGTGTGTCCTTTCCACCTCCCAGCTGACCCGCCCTCCCCGATCCCTTCTTAATGGCGGCTGCGCGACTGGTGTGCTGAATGTGCGCCAAAGACAAGCCCCTCTGTGCCTGTCTGTGACCAGCATCAGGGACTCTGGTCCTCCGACCTGCCTCCTCTACAACTCCAGCCCCCTCAAAGATCTCAACCCTGGACGCAACAACAACTGCCAGCTCTCGAACAACACCTAAGGCCCTCTCTCCTGTCTACACTGCCGCCGCACCTTCACCCGCCTACGCACCCCAGCAGCATCTCCCTGCCTACCAGACACCACTGCTCACAAACCACTCAACTGCATCCTCCTCAACGTATGTTCCCCACACAAGCACACCATAGAAATCTGGGACCTCCTCGACACCAACTTACCCGACATCGCCTTCCTCACAGAAACCTGAACCAACGCCATCTCTGCACCCGACATCGCCACCGCCACCGCCATTCCCAATGGATACAAGATCCTGCGCAAGGCCCATCCCACCCGTCCAGGAGGAGGCACTGCCTTCATCTACAAAAGCATCCTCCGCTTGACCACCGTCCCGGATGACACAACGACCCTCATGGAGCACCTCCACTTCCAGATCCAGAGCAACCCTAAAATGAGTCTCCGCGGAACCCTCATATAGAGGCTGCCCGGCTCCCACGCTCCCTTTTCTGAAGCCATCACCAACCTCATCGCACCCCACACCCTCGCCTCCACAGACTACATCCTACTTGGAGACGTAAACTTCCACCTGACAACCATGACGACTCAAACAACGCCTCCCTCCGAGAAAACATGGCCAACAAAGGACTGAAACAAATAGTCAACCCCCATGCCCACAGCGGGATACACACTCAACCCTGTCTTCGCCGTAGGAAACAGCATCTCCTACAGCCACACCACGCAACTCCTCTGGAACGATCACCACTGCATCCACTTTTCCTTCAAAAAACCCACTGTACACAAGCAGTGTCCCACCGCCTCCCCCGCAGAAGCTGGAACACGGTCACCGAAGACCAGCTCACCTCTGCCCTCATCAGCACCCTACTTCCGACTACGCCAGACGCAAACACCGCAGCCCGCAACCTCTGCGCTAGATCACGAACTGTGCTGACACACTTGCACCCCTCAAGAAAGCCACAGGAAAGCACATCAAAAAGCAAGCTGGTTCACCCCTGCACTCCAAGAATCCAGACGCTCCTGCAGACGACTTGAAAAGACATGGAGCAACAACAAAACCTGGGAAACACACGCTGCCTACAAAGCAGCCACCAGCGCACACCACCATCTCATCAAATCCACAAGGAAGAAATCCCTCCAAGACAGAATCCTCACCAATGCTCACAACACCAAAGAACTATTCTCCATCATCAAGGAATTCGCCAAACCCTGCAGTGAAACAACAGACATCCCACCCTTCCAAGACCTCTGCAACAGACTCAGCACCTTCTTCCACCTTAAGATTAAGATGATCTACGGCAACTTCGACAACCAAGACCTCCTCACCGCTCCAGCCCTCCTCCATGTGAGACCACCCAACAGACCTTGCTCAAATGGACCACACTCACAACAGAAGACACTTTGAAGACCCTGAAAGGCATCCACTCCAGGGCACCCTCTGACCCCTGCCCACACCACATCTTCCACAGAGCCGCCATCGCACCTGAACTACGTCGAATGATCAACTGCTCCTTAGAGACCGCCACCTTCCCCGACGACTGGAAACACGCCAAAGTCAGCCCCCTTCTGAAAAAACCCTCTGCAAATCCGATGGACCTCAAGAACTTCAGGCCCATCTCCCTGCTTCCTTTCATAGCCAAGGTCATCGAAAAGGTTGTCAACACCCAGCTTTCAAACTTCAATCAAACTAAGAATGTCCTGGACATCTCCCAATCTGTATTCCCCAGCAACCACAGCACCGAGACTGCCCTACTCGCCGTCACCGATGACATCCGCTCCCTCCTCGACCAGGGCGAAATGGCAGCCCTCATCCTCCGGGACCTCTCGGCTGCCTTCAACACCGTTTCCCACCTCAACCTAGCCACCAGACTCCATGACATTGTCATCTGCGGCAAGGCCCTCAACTGGACTTGCTCCTTCCTCACCGGCAGAACTCAGCAGGTCAGACTTCCTCCCTACCTCTTGGAACCGACAGAGACCAACTGTGGAGTGCCCCAGGGCTCCTCCCTCAGCCCCACCCTCTTCAACGTCTACTTGGCCCCCCTTGCAATCATTGTCAGGAACCATGGGCTCAACATTGTCTCCTACGCCTATGACACCCAGCTGATCCTCTCCCTCACGAACCCAACATCACAAAACACAACTTCCAAGAAGGGTTGAAAGCCGTCGTCACCTGGATGAAGAACAGCTGTCTGAAACTCAACTCTGAGAAAACAGAAGTCCTCATCCTTGGCTCCACCCCCTCCGCATGGGACAACTCCTGGTGGCCCCTCAGACATCCCCCAACCCCGACGGACCGCATGCGAAGCCTTGCCATCATACTAGACTCATCGCTTACACTGAACTGCCGTATCCTCGACCTGCTTCAACACCATCCACATGCTTCGAAAGACGTTCAGCTGGATCCCATCCAAATCCAGAAAAACTGTCACGCATGCACTCATCAGCAGCAGACTGGACTACGGCAATGCTCTATGTGCTGGGATCAACAAGAAACTCCTTCACAAACTCCAGACCGTCCAGAAGGCCGCAGCCAGACTGACTACATCTCCCGTTGCAGTCACATCACCCAACACCTCCGTGACCTCCACTGGCTCCCAGTCGAAAGAAGAATAACTTTCAAACTCCTCACCCACGCATACAAGGCTCTTCACAACACCGGACCCACATACCTGAACAACCGCCTCTCCTTCCACATGCCCAAAAGACACCTCCGATCAGCTTATCTCTCTCTGGCCACCGTCCCACGCATCTACAAGACCAGAACGCATGAAAAGTCCTTTTCCTACCTCGCAGCCAAAGCCTGGAACGACCTCCCCCTCCACCTCCGGGAAGCTCCCACATTTCCCCAGTTCAGGAAGGACCTCAAGACCTGGCTCTTCGGATAACCCCAGCACTCAGCTGAGCCATCCCCTCCCCCCAGCGCCTTGAGACCCTCACGGGTGAGTAGTTGCGCTTTACCAACCCTGATTGATCAAGTGATTGATACGGAGTCCCAATATATCTCCGAAGCCACCCAGCAAGTGAATCGCCTTCGCCGGATTCATCCAAGCATCTTTTAAAAAGAGCAACATATCGTCCGCATATAATGCAATATGGTACCATGACCCACGGCACAGCATGACGTCAAAATCAAGCCCCATTCGTGCTCTACAAGCTAGGGGCTTCACTGCCGGCACAAATTTCAGCGGTGACAGCGGACACCCCTATCGGGTCCCCGCACCCACCGCATACATAGCAGAAATAATGGCCCCCACTTAGTGAGAGCAGAATACAACAGTTTAGTCCAAGCCACAAAGTCCCGCCCCAGGGTCATCATCCCATCATCTCATAAAGATACGCCCAATCCAGGCTGTTGAAGGCCTTCTCAATGTCCACTGCCGTAACTACCCCATCGTCCCTGGTACAGGCCCCATTCTGCAGTAAGTGCAGAAGTCTACGAATATTGAGGGCAGTATTACAGACAGGAATAAAGCCTACCTGATCCTGGGGTTCACTGACAAAATATCGAAACAAGAAATATCGCGGGACACAAATATTGTGTCAAAAATCTCGAAGGCAAAAATATATTTATCCTCCAATTATAATGTAAATGACAAAAATATTTAAAAAAATATTGTTGTCACTAATATAGTTGTCAGAAATATCGGTTTTTTATATATATAAATATAAATAGTAAGCATTAAATATTTTACAAAGTAACAGTAATATAATAAAAAATAAATATATTTAATTAATTTAGAAATACATATAACTATTATACTTATTTACAAAAATAAAACACACATATATTAATATATATGTTTATTTATATATATCTAATTTAAAAATATTATTAAAATAATAATTTCAATTTATATTATAATGTACTATTTTTTATTGTGATATCACAAATATATATCTATACATATATAAATATATATAAATACACACATGTATATATATATATATATAAATACACACATATATATATATATATATATATATATATATATATATATATATATATATATATATATATATAGTTCCAGTTCTGTCAACAACGCCGTATACCCGCCAGTTTTATGCCGGTGCCAGCCGTGGCGACAGGAACCACCAATGTACTTGCAAGTATCCAAACTCCAATAGGAAGGAAAGCGGCACACTAAATCCACCACGAGTATTTATTTAGAGCGAAAAGAACAAAGAACAACGCGTTTCAGCCGAAACGACCTTTGTCAAGTTCAATACTTCCGTTCAAGGCCGCACCATTTATACACATCATCAAAAACATGGTAAAAAGACTGCGTGACACATCGTCATAGAAATCGTAACAATTTCATGAAGTAAATCCATAAATGTAGAGTTCCATCGTGCATGGTTCTCTAGAACTCAATCGATATATTATAAGGCAAACAATTATAATAAAGTAAAAAATGGTGGCCGTGATTAATTCATTGTGAGCATTGCGTTGTATAGACATAGTAAACATCCTGTCCGTAAGGTCAATCATTGCAAATTGTAACCAAGTATGTACGGAATATCTACAAATATATACAGAAATTAGAGATAACTTGTACCAATTACCCCAATTTGCATTGCAATCAATGCTATGTGGTCTCGTTCGTAAGAATAGACAAACTCAGGGGACCCAATGGATCAGCATATCTGCAATTCGTAACTATATATGTACAAAATTATATACAGATATATACCGAAAAATAACTAGTGCACCATACCCCGATTCACATTACAGTTGAAGCTGTATGGTCCCGTCCGTAAAATTAAGCAAACTCCGGGAACCCAGTGAATCGGCATGTCTGCTACGTCATCATAAACATAGAAAGCAGACTGTCCGGCAAACAAATGTAAGCCCGGCATGAGGAAACCAATAATATAAACTCATGCCAAAATATATCTCTATATCAAGGCTCAATATGCTATATGAATCAGAATTTAGGACGCAGAAGCAGATCTAGAGTTTGTAAGATGGTGTCCACTTATACACCCTATATACATGATGGTAATCTTAAACGTGAGTCGTTAATTAATTGCCAGTGCATGATGTATGTAAACAAATCCAAATTGAATTATAACGCAATGCAACATGAAACAGTTCTAGAAGGAATGTGAGACAATCGTTTTCATGATATCATGGTTTCGCAGTATACAGTATTTACCATTTGAATAACAATGAATGAAAACTGGGTATGGCAGAGGTATGAATACATATATAATCTGTGACACAACTAATCCATAACCTACACCTAAGTAACATATGAAAAAAGTATTAAATAATAAAACCACTGTGCGGGACGACCTGGGATATATGCTTAATGGACTCAAGAGATAACCAATTCATATCCTGAGTCCTACACTACCTAACCCACCCCAGGGGCTACGCCTTTATATCAACAGACAAGTGTCTATATATAAAGCGACCCAGGAGAAACATATCCCGAGATACCACCCAGGTCCCTTCCCGCAAATCAGGGAGCAAGTGATAATAAAATAAGAAATAAAAAAAATAACCCTAACCTAAAGGAGAGGGAAAGGTGTGACATAAAATTGATATATATTTATACAGATACTGAAGGGGGCTGAGAGACGTAATCCATATACATCGGACAATAATCCTAATGTCCAAAACAGGATTTATAATCCAATATGGGTAGCCAATTCCTCTTCGGCGTTTAGCCCAAAAGGTATTCTTGTGTTCAGATCGATAATATACCTAGATTCTAAAATCTGCAGCTGTTTCTCTCTGTCACCTCCCCTGATATGTTTGAGTACCCTATCAAGTCCCATATATTTAAGCAAAGTGTAATCACTGTTATGGACATTATAGAAGTGGCTCGCTACCGGGTAGCTAAAGTCTAAATTGACTATAGCTCTCTGATGTTCCAATATTCGCTTCTTCACAGGCAGCTTGGTGCTCCCTATATACCGGAGACCACAGGACATTCTAGGGCATAAATGACATGGTCGGTGGTACAGGTAATAAATTTAGAAATGTTTTTTTCCTTGCCACTAGCCGTTTTGTATGTTTTCCGGTTTTCGCTATTTTTGCACGCTTTGCAAGCATGTCATTTATGAAATCCCTTGTTAGACTGTAACCAATTGGTCTTTGTTTCAGTTTGAAAATAACTATTGACCAATTTATCCCGTAATGAACTGGCTCTCTTATATGTTACAGTAGGTGAACAACCAACCTCTCTGCCAATGACGGGATCTGCTTGAATCAGCCCTCAATGTTTTTTCATGATCAATTTTAATTTTCCTGATCGTTCATTATATGTCGTGATCATTCTGGGTATTGAGGTAGACTTCTTTTCTGGAATTATTCCGTCCTTATTAAACAGAATATCCACCTGCTTAAGATTACACAGCTTGTTCTTTGCTTGGGACAGGATTTTGTTAGAGTAGCCTCTTTGTTTAACTCTTTCTAGCATGGTATTGCATTCTTTAGAATAGCCACTATCTGTGCTGCAGTTTCTGCGAGCCCGCAGCAACTCGCCGTAGGGAATACTATTAAGAAGGGAGGTGGGATGATGACTATACGCGTGCAGTGTACTGTTTCCCGCAGTCTCCTTTCTAAATAGATTGGTCACAAGTTTGTTCTTATGCACTGTGACACGAATATCCAGGAAATCACATTCAAACTGACTAATCCTGTGGGTGAAGCTAAGGTTAAGGTTATTAGATGAAAGATCTTGAATAAACCTCACAGCTAATTCCTCTCCACCATCCCAGATGATGAAGAGGTCATCTATATACCTCAGCCATAAGGGTATATGATTGGTATACATTTCATTGGCATCTGTCCAAACCACCTGCTCCTCCCACCAGCCCAGAAATAAATTCGCCAGTCTGGGGGTAAAGCAGGTGCCCATCGCAGTACCGGTCTTCTGGCGATACAGTGTTTTGTCAAAAAGAAAAATATTTTCATTTAGACAATATGACATCATCAATTTTAGCATGATAGTGTGTTCATAAAAGGCAATTGGTCTCTTCTGTAAATAGTACATGCACGCATTAACGCCATGTTCTTGATTTATAGATGTATACAATGAGCATACGTCTAATGTTATTAACAGAAAACCTTTCTCCCATATTATGTTATGGATCCTTCTAAGAAAATCAGTACTGTCCCGGCAGTATGATCGTAGATCTTTTACATAAGGTGCCAGGAAGTGATCCAGGAAAATGGAGGTGTTTTCCAATAATCCTCCATTAGATGAAACAATTGGTCTGCCTGGGGTTTAGTCGCATGCTTGGGAACCTTGGGTAATAGGTACAAACAAGGAACCCGTGGATTGTCATTCTTCAGGAATTTCAATTCATCATCGTCAATAAGGCCGACACTCCACCAGTTATGCAACATTTCATGATATCTGATGATGGTGTTTTCATAGTTTTGCCACGTTATGACTTCATAACAGTCTGCATCCGCAAGCTGCCGCATGGCTTCTGCTTTATAGTCATTTGCTTCAAGTACGACAACATTGCCCCCCTTGTCTGAGGGTTTTATTACGATTGATGATTCCTGGAGTAGATGTTTTAATGCTATACGTTGATTTCTAGTAAGGTTATCCTTGATTCTATAGTTTGAATGATTTCTTAGACGTACCAGTTCCTGAATCATGACAGAATGGAAAGCCTCGATGTTGTCATGTGGAACATTGGGATTAAAGCGTGATTTAGGTTTCATGCCACTTTTGTATGATGAATCCACTCTGAAGCCCATACTACTGAGGGTGTCCGCTACATTATCATTAGTGATGGTATCCAAACCCTGCTCTAGTTCATGGATGTCTAAAATAGTATTAACGTCGCCGAGTGTAAATCCCATCGGTGCACTAGTGGTCAATTGCGATGCCAGATTTTGACCTTTCAATCTGGCAGATATCAAATGCATTTTCATCAATTTCAGTTTTCTCACGTACAGGAACAGATCAATTCTGGTGTCAACATAGTTCCAATCTACCCATATTGGGTTATAAATGCTGTTTTGGACATTTGGATTATTGTCCGATGTATATGGATTACGTCTCTCAATCCCCTTCAGTATCTGTATAAATATATATCAATTTTATGTCACACCTTTCCCTCTCCTTTAGGTTAGGGTTATTTTGTTATTTTTTTTATTTCTTATTTTATTATCACTTGCTCCCTGATTTGCGGGAAGGGACCTGGGTGGTATCTCGGGATATGTTTCTCCTGGGTCGCTTTATATATAGACACTTGTCTGTTGATATAAAGGCGTAGCCCCTGGGGTGGGTTAGGTAGTGTAGGACTCAAGATATGAATTGGTTATCTCTTGAGTCCATTAAGCATATATCCCAGGTCGTCCCGCACAGTGGTTTTATTATTTAATACTTTTTTCATATGTTACTTAGGTGTAGGTTATGGATTAGTTGTGTCACAGATTATATATGTATTCATACCTCTGCCATTCCCAGTTTTCATTCATTGTTATTCAAATGGTAAATACTGTATACTGCGAAACCATGATATCATGAAAACGATTGTCTCACATTCCTTCTAGAACTGTTTCATGTTGCATTGCATTATAATTAAATTTGGATTTGTTTACATACATCATGCACTGGCAATTAATTAACGACTCACGTTTAAGATTACCATCATGTATATAGGGTGTATAAGTGGACACCATCTTACAAGCTCTAGATCTGCTTCTGCGTCCTAAATTCTGATACATATAGCATATTGAGCCTTGATATATAGATATATTTTGGCATGAGTTTATATTATTGGTTTCCTCATGCCGGGCCTACATTTGTTTGCCGGACAGTCTGCTTTCTATGTTTATGATGACGTAGCAGACATGCCGATTCACTGGGTTCCCGGAGTTTGCTTAATTTTACGGACGGGACCATACAGCTTCAACTGTAATGTGAATCGGGGTATGGTGCACTAGTTATTTTTCGGTATGTATCTGTATATAATTTGGTACATATATAGTTACGAATTGCAGATATGCTGATCCATTGGGTCCCCGGAGTTTGTCTATTCTTACGAACGAGACCACATAGCATTGATTGCAACGCAAATTGGGGTAATTGGTGCAAGTTATCTTTAATTTCTGTATATATTTGTAGATATTCTGTACATATTTGGTTACAATTTGCAATAATTGACCTTACGGACAGGATGTTTACTATGTCTATACAACGCAATGCTCACAATCAATTAATCACAGCCACCATTTTTTACTTTATTATAATTGTTTGCCTTATATTATATCGATTGAGTTCTAGAGAACCATGTACGATGAAACTTTACATTTATGGATTTACTTCACGAAATTGTTACGATTTCTATGACGATGTGTTACGCAGTCTGTTTACCATGTTTTTGATGATGTGTATAAATGGTGCGGGCTTGAACGGAAGTATTGAACTTGAATAAGGCCGTTTCGGCTGAAACGCGTTGTTCTTTGTTCTTTTCGCTCTAAATAAATACTCATGGTGGATTTGGTGTGCCGCTTTCCTTCCTATTGGAGTTTGGATACTTGCAAGTATATATATATATAATATTGAATTTGCCTACATTTCCTGTGGTCCGCGGCTCTCTTTGTGGCTGGGAAGACAGCGTCGCAAGTGGGAGAGCCTTTGTGGTGTTTTTCATATATATATACATATATATATATATATACCCAACCAATAACATAAACAAATTAAAGAACACCAATTTAATTACAAATATAAAAGTAAACAATATAACAAATTGCAATTTACTAAAAATATATTACATATTAAAAACATTACTAATTAAAAGACTTTAATTTTGAACACACAAAAACATAATAATATACATTTAAGCAGTATAAACTAAACTTCAAAAATCTACAGATAATACATATACTATTCCCACTCCAATTTACACATCAGTAGGGAAAGCGTTGGACTCAGGAGAAGTGCAAAGTACTATTCCCAGTCGAATAAGTACACCAGGAGGTAAAGCAGTGGATTGTGGAGTGGTAAAATTTACAAGTCCCGCTCCACTCAGTGCAACAGTAGGGAAAGTGTTGGATTGCGGAGGCGTAAAAATGACCATTCCCACTCCAGTCAGTGCAACAGTAGGGAAAGTGTTGGATTGCAGAGGGGTAACATTTACTATTCCCACTCCAGTCAGTGCAACAGTAGGGAAAGTGTTGGATTACAGAGCGGTAATATTTACTATTCTCACTCCAGTCAGTGCAACAGTAAGGAAAGTGTTGGATTGTGCATGGTAAAATTTACTATTCCCAGCCCAGTCAGTGCAACAGTAGGGAAAGTGTTGGACTGCGTAGTGGTAAAATTTACTATTCCCATTCCAGTCAGTGCAACAGTAGGGAAAGTGATGGATTACGAAGGGGTAATATTTACTATTCCCAACCCAGTCAGTGCAACAGTAAGGAAAGTGTTGGATTTTGCAGGGTAAAATTTACTATTCCCAGCCCAGTCAGTGCAACAGTAGGGAAAGTGTTGAATTGCGTAGGAGTAAAAATTACTATTCCCACTCCAGTCAGTAGAACAATAGGGAAAGTGTTGGATTGCAAAAGAGTGACATTTACTATTCCCACCGTACTATGTACAACATTAGAGATAGACTAGTTCACTTCCAGAAAAGAAAATATTTTCAAAACTTTACTAAATAACAAAAAATATAAATATTTAAATATAACAATTTTATATATAAAGTTTTATAAAAATTAAACAAATGACATATTTGTTACAAAGTTTAGCACATATTAAATTAATACAAAATTGTAATATTATAATTAAAATACCAAACTATATTCTCAAAATAACAACCAATAAATACAGTGTTATTTACAATTAAAAAGCACAACAAAATTAATACATGCCATAACAAATAACACCTTTTAAAACAAATAATTAACTATGTTTAAATTTGTAATTACTTAAATTACTTCCTACCCAACACACACCTAAAATATATTTTTCTAAATTATAATATTCACACATTTTACATAATTAATTATCAATTTAAATATTAATACTAATTAACTAATAGTAAAATAATTATATTTAATTACCTTCCCACTCTTTATCTCTACAAAACCAACAACCCACACCTAATATATAAATTACAAAAATCTTAATTACATAATTTACATCATTAATAATCAATTAAACAATGAATAATAATTAACTAATAATATACTAATTGTATGTAATTAACTTCCCAGCCTTTACTCCTACAAATCTTACAGCTCAACCCTAAAATATAACTTAAACAATATCTTAATTACACAAGTTATGTAATTTATTATCAATTCAATAATTATTATAAATTAACATTAATTATTAATTACTAGAATTAATTTCCTGCTCACCCTTCACCCATACAAAAACAGCAACCCACACCAAAAAAAATAATAAAAAATGTATTACCCAAGTTGCATGATATTTATCAATTAAATAATTAATTACAATAATGAATAATTATTCATTAATTATAATTAATTTACTTCCCACCCTATACCCCCACAAAACCCACAACCCGCACCTAAATCGTAACTTACAAATAAGTAATTATACAATTAACATAAATACTTATCAATTAAGTAATTAATATTAATTAAACAATTATTTATTAATTAATCATAATTAATTTCCTTCCCCCTGTATCCCTATAAAACCCACAACCCGCTATGGTACTAAAAAGGCAAAATAGTATTAAATTAAATTCAATTTAAAAACTACTAAAAGTTTACCAACTATATTAAAAGACATTAACAATCATTATAAAATCAATTTATAACATATACAATATAAATTTATAGTAAAATATGTTAAAAAAATTAAAACAATATTATTAACAACAATATTTTTGGAAATGATATCAGCAACATAGATATTTTTAACATCGATATTAACAACATAGATATTTTTGTAAACGATATTAACACTTTAGATATTTTTTAAATCATTATTATTGACCTTAAAATCGATATTCTTGTTAACGATATTCTTGCACACGATATTTCTGTCCACTTTGTCTTTTAACCATGCCTCCAGAAATGACTCCCCTCAACCCTCTCATGGAGACCAACCACGTGGATATTATGTCTCTGTCCCGCTTTTCGGTATCCTCCTCATGGCACTGCCACACCTTTGTTAGCTCCTCAAATGACTCCATCCTCTCCTTCAGCGTTCCAAGCTCTGGTGAGATGCCCCCAACACACACTCATTTGTCGAGACCCTCTCCATCAGTTTATGTTGATTGTCACGCAATAATAATACAGACATTTGTAGAGCGCGACAGCTACCTCAAACAGAGGTGTCCCGGCGCTAAAGCGATCGGCAGTACACATATGGAGAACCAAAAAGCCAAGCCCCGACCCACTATTCTGCCCTAAAGAGCCAGGTCTTAACCATTTTCCTAAAAAGGGGCTCTGTATCAATGTTGCGGAAGTCACTTGGCAAGGAGTTCCACAATTTAGCAGCCCTGACCGTGAAGGATCTGCCCCCCATGCGAGCCTTCTTGAAACGGGGCGTGCAGAGTAGCTTTTGAGAATTGGACCTTAGAGATCTCGTCTGCTTATAGCCGCGTAGTCTTTGTTTCAAGCAGCTGGGGCAGTTACCATACGTGGCTCGGAATGCAAGCGTCAGAGCCTTGAACTCGATTCTTTTGGCCACTGGTAACCAATGGAGCTCTTTTAAATGCGGAGAGACATGCTCGCGGAAAGGAACACACCTAATCAGTCTCTCAGCCGCATTTTGTACCATCTGAATGCGTCTGATTAGGTACTTTGGCAGGCCCAAATAAAGGCCATTTGAATAGTCCAGCCTGGATGTCACCATGGCATGTACTATGATTTTTCGGCACTCCTCTGGCAACAAATGCAGAAATTTCCGCAAATTTCCCAGTTTGCTGAAGCAGGTAGCTGTCACCTGCCATATCTGTGCCGAAAATGAGAGATCAGCCTCCCACTTCACACCAAGATTTTTTATAATATCTGCAGGGGAGGTCCCATTTCCATTGGCCACCAGAGATCCGGTGCTGGAGGTGGCTCTTTCCCGAAGAACATCACCTCCGTCTTTCCTGCGTTGAGTTTAAGTTTGTTATTGTTCATCCACAACGCAATGTCTCTCAGGCAGCCCTTGAAACTCTTGAAGGAGTCCTCGGTCTGCTCTTTAAAAGTGAAGACCAGCTGGGTGTCATCGGCGTACAAAATCGCTTTTACCCCCAGTTGGCTATCAAAGAGAACAGTGGAGCCAGGTAAAGATTAAACAAGAGTGAACTTAGCGCTGACCCCTGAGGGACTCCACACCAAAGCTGTTTTGGTTTATACACAAAGGGTTGCAGCGCGACCTTCTGTGAGCGATTATTCAAGAAGGAGTTCAGCCAGACCAGTGCCGTACCCCCAATACCCATCTCCTGCAGTCTCTGAGACAGCGAGGTGTGGTCGACAGTGTCGAATGCCGCCGATAGATCCAGAAGCACCAACATCGCGGATGTCCCTGAATCCACCGCCAGTCTCACCGATTCAGCCACCTCCAAGAGGGCCGTCTCAGTACTAAAACCAGACCGAAAGCCGGATTTGGTATCATGTAAGATGGCCTTACTCTCAATGAAGTTGGTCAATTGTCGCTGCACCAGTTTTTCCAGCATCTTTGCTGGCGCAGGCAGCAGAGAGATAGGCCTATAGTTATTCAAATCCCCAGGATCCCCATTCGGTTCTTTCCTCAGGGGGAGAAGCATGGCATGTTTCCAAATGTCTGGGAAGATGCCGGATGCAAGGGATGAGTTCCATATGTGAGCCAGCACGTGCTTTAGAGAGTGTGCAATCACTTTCCAAAGTTTAGGGGGGCAAGGGTCATCTGGTGCCCCTGACTTACACCTCTGGATTTCTGCCAGCGCTTCCTGCTGGGAGATAGGGATAAAATTCGTAAGTGAAGGCTCTAGAACGCATCCCTCCCTACTATCAGATTTCTCTGTCTCCAGGGTTGCTGAGAAGGAATTGTAAACTTTCTGAATTTTATTGTCAAAAAAGTCGGAAATACTATCGCACAAAGAGAGGGAAGGTTGCACATCAATCTCTAATGCTCTAGGTTTGAGAAAGGAGTTGACCACCTTAAATACCTCTTTGGTAGAGTTGTCAGCCTTGTAAATGCAGCTAGCTAGGTAATCCCTCCTAGCTACCTTCATCAAGTTGTGCAATTCTTTCAATGTGTTTCTGTAGGTGGTCTTGGCCGACTCACAATAGTTTGCCCTCCACTGCCGTTCCAGTCGTTTACAACTGCTGTTGGCAGACCTAAGTGATTCCGAGAACCAAGGGGCAGAGGGGGAAAGCCTCAATGACCTAGTGGGTCTGGCCGGGGCCGTGGATTCAACAGCTGTCGAAATCCACGGATTTAGAGCCAAGGAATCCGCATTAGGATCGGATGAGAGTGTGGGTTGGCTGGCCTGTAAAATAGGGTCCAAGGACGCTGCTGTCAGGTTTTTCCAACTTCTTTTGATAAAAGCTTGGTTACCCCTACTCTGACAGGGTTTGTCCACACTAAAGAAGAATGGAATGGCAGTGGTCAGACCAGACCAATTTGATGGGGGCCTCTGTGCGCAGGGACGCCAAGTTAGAGAACACAAGGTCAAGGGTGTGCCCTGCCTTATGCGTGGGGAAGATAACATGTTGCGTTAGATTGGCCCCCGCGAGGGACAACACCAGCTGAGCTGCCTGCATGCAGGTTGGATCATTCACATGTAGGTTGAAATCACCTAATACAGTAAAATTTGAATACAATAGCGATTTCTGGGCAATGTAATTACAAAGCTCGTGGTTTATGTTAGGTGCACAATACGGTGGCCTATAAATGAGAATGCCTGAGAAGGAGGTTGAAGGGTCAATTTGAAAACAGAAGTTAAGACCCTCTATCCCCTCCAGATTAAGCGGTGCCGATGAAGCTAAAACCCAGGAGTCCTTAAAAATAGGCAATAGGCCCACATCCACAACCACTGCATCCATCTTTTGCTCCAAAGCCTCCCATGTATCCTTGATGGCCAGAAGAATAGTGTCCAGGGTGGTCGAGGACTCCTGACTCCCATGGCCGAGTGTGTGATACTCCCAGGTCTTGGCATCACTGTGGGAGGAAGCTGACAAGTGCTTAGGATTGCCTTCAGTCTAGAAGGCCTGCCCATGGCCATCGCAGGGAGGGCTGGGATGAACAAGGCTGTAGTGTCCCCTGTCAGGGCCAACAAAGCTGCAGCTTGGTATTCTCCGCAGGGGTACCAGCATAGGAAAAGTGTGTCTTCTGAAGCCGCAGGGACCCCCCTGAAACGTAGTCTCACTGTAGATGCAGCAGCCTCCAAGGAACCACCACCGGCTGCACCAGCAGGCTGAGACCTCACCTGTGACCAATGAGCAGCATAATGGTGAGGCCTGTTTCATTTGGCCAATCCCTGGCATAGTAGCTCACCCACAGCTGAGCCATACCATACCTACTCAGTAATGCCCCTCTGAGCTATCTCACCACACACCTACTGCTTCCAGGTGCCCAGGAGTTCATGGGGTGGGAGGCATGTCCATATTCCTCACTCAAAGGCTTTTACTGGGGCCCCAATCCAACATCCCGGGGCCCTTGGCAGCAGCCGTCACAGCGGGCGTCATCCACCTTGTCCGGTCCTACTTTCAAGCAGCCTCAGGCCGGTGCACCAAGCTTCGCTGCTGCTGCACCTCACCATCTGGCAGCAGTGGACCCAGCTCTCACTGCCGTGGCCCCCTCATCACTTTAACAGTGCCGGGGGTGTGGCCCTCCTCGCCGTGCCTCGTCACCGCCGCACACTTGACTGTTTAAGCATCACAGGCCACTCCCAATTTGCGGGTGATGCCGGCTACTGCCATCTCGGGGTCTCACCCTTTTCCCCCGGCCCCAGCACCTTTCCACAGTAGCCACCAGCAAGGGACAACAGGGGCCTCAAAGTCTGGGGGGCCAGAGAGTCAGATTCAGATTAGGATGGCAGCCCATAGCCAGGGCGCCGCCGAGAGCTTCTCGAGCTGCGACCGCTGCCATCAGCATCAGGCCACAAGCCATTCCTCCCCCACCACTCTGTAGTTATAGTTAGGATTCTGAGAGATAGGAATTCCCCAGATTTTTGCTTGGTGATAACTTTGCCAGTTTGACGAATCTCCCCAAAACTTTGCAGACCTATTCTTGATGGACGGAGCGCTGAAATATTTCAGACACTCACCCCCAGTCACGATCTGGGTTGAATCCATCATTGTTCTTTAGCTCACTTCACCACCTCAGTTCAGACCCAGCTATATGCAAATCAGTCTTGACCCTGTGCCTCATGGGAATAGTCCAGCCCGAACTGCCAAGCCAGAACTTCCCTGGACCAGAAACAAGCATCCTGGGACCGGTTCCGGGGTAACACCCCTCATCAGCCAGTCTAGCTTGAATCCAGTGGCAAAGTGAGCATAGGACCCATGTCTGGCCATACCCTGCCAACTTAGGGCGGACAAAGCAAACACAAGGAGATGATGGAAAGAGCGCTGAAACTTTTCAGACACTCACCCCCAGTCACAGATATGGGTTGAATCCATCATCGTTCTTTAGCTCACTTCACCACCTCAGTTCAGACCCAGCCATATGCAAATCAGTCTTGACCCTGTGCCTCATGGGAACAGTCCAGCTCGAATTGCCAAGCAAGGTCTCCCCTGAACCGGGAACAAGCATCCTGGAACCGGTTTCAGGGTAACACCTCTCATCAGCCAGGCTAGCTTGAATCCAGTGGCAAAGTGAGCAAGGGACCCACGTCTGGGCATACCCTGTCAACTTAGGGCAAACAAAGCAAACACAAGGAGATGATGGACGGAGCGCTGAAACTTTTCAGACACTCACCCCCAGTCACAGATCTGGGTTGAATCCATCATCGTTCTTTAGCTCACTTCACCACCTGAGTTCAGACTCAGCTATATGCAAATCAGTCTTGACCCTGTGCCTCATGGGTCAGTCCAGCCCAAACTGCCAAGCCAGGTCTTCCCTGAACCAGAAAACAAGCATCCTGGGACTGGTTTCGGGGTAACACCCCTAATTTTTTTTCTTCTACATTTGCTTTCGATGTAACATTTCGTGGTGATTAGTTAAAGGGGTGCAAAGAAAAAAGGGGGTCCCAAAACAGTTTTTCCACCAATGCCTTTTCCTTAGACTCTTTACTCAGATGTATCGGCAAAACAGCTGAACAGATTTTTATGAAATTTGGCAGGAATATAGAATATGGTGTGGACAGGATCATGAAAATTTGTTCTGTAGTTTCATAGTAATATGGGACATAAATTTTGTGACATATTCAATCAATCAATCAATCAATCAATCAGGGGTTTATAGAGCGCGCTACTCACCTGTGAGGGTCTCAAGGCGCTGGGGGGGCAGCTCCGGATCAGTCGAAGAGCCATGTCTTGAGGTACTACCTGAAGGTGTGCATTGTTGGCGAGCGTCTGATGTTCACGGGGAGCTCGTTCCAGGTCTTGGCTGCGATGTAGGAGAAAGCTCTCCCGCCCGTTCTGTTTCTGCGGATGCGGGGGACCTCTGCCAGGGCAAGGTCGGCGGAGCGGAGGCTTCTCCTGGGTACGTGGAAGGATACTCTCTCGTTGAGGTATTTGGGTCCGATGTTGTAGAGGGATTTGTAGGCGTGGGTGAGGAGTTTGAACGTGACCCTTTTCTCGACGGGGAGCCAGTGGAGGTCTCGCAGGTGTTGGGTCATACTTCCTGACGCGGAGTTCCGAGGACGAGTCTGGCTGCAGCATTCTGGATGGTCTGGAGTCTACGTAGTAGGGTTTTGTTGATTCCGGCGTACAAGTCGTTGCCGTAGTCCAGTCTGCTGGTTATGAGTGCGTGGGTGACGGTCTTTCTGCAGTCGGGGGGATCCACTTGATATTGGGACGCAGAATACCGCGGTAATTTCATGGTATATTGTGGTACATGGCGATGACAAAACACAATATTATACGCTAATGACTGCCCTTACAAAAGTAAAAGGCAGCCATATTGTGTATACCAAACTATGGCTGGGTTCTGGGTTTGGAGCTGAAATATATGTGAGTACTATGTTTTACACCTATAGGAAGACCTAAGGCACTTTAGGGAACTGGTAATAGTTAAGGAAAAGTACTTATATTATTCTATATATATTTCAAAAAAGTTAACAGAGATCCGCAGTACTACCTAGGAAGTACTGCGGTACCTTTTGATATAAAAAAAGAGTTTATGACACAATAAAACAATAATAAACAAGAATAACATTTTACTGTTTTATTGTTTGTCATAAATCCTTGCTTTCTTAAAAAGTTCAATAGGTACCACAGTACTTTCAAGATACTACTGTGGTACTCCATTACCTTTTTTAAAAATAAATACAACAATAAAAATGCTTTTCTCTAACTATTCACACTTTGGTAAAGTGCCTCATTTCTTTCCAAAGGCTAAAAAACATAGTGCTAAGGTATATTTCATGTAGAAACCAAGAACTCAGCCATTTTTCTGCCATGTCTGTCTAAAATGTCGATAGAAAATGCAAAAGACACTCCACACCACACCGCACCACTCCACTGTACGACACACCACTCCACTCTGCAACACTCCACTTCACTCTACGACACGCCACTCCATTCTATGACACACCACTCCAGTCTACGATACACCACTCTGCTGTATGCCACTTCACGCCACTCCACCCCACTCCACTCTATGACACTCCACTGCACTGTATAACACGCCACCCCATTGTATGACATGTCACTTCACTGTACGACATGCCACTGCACTGTACGCCACTCCACTCTATGCACCTCCACTCTAAGAGACTCTAAGACTTGCCACTCTATGCCATGACACTCTACTCTACTATACAACACGCCACTCCACTCCCCTCCCCGGTACTTATTGAAATCAAGCCAAAAACATTTGTATATGACAAAACACATTCTATGACATGCCACTCCACTCCACTCCACTCTACGACATGACACACCACTACGCTACGTGACAAGCTACTTCACTCTACGACATGCCACTCCACTCTATGATACTCCACTCTGCGACAGTCCACACCCTTCCACTCTATGACATGCCACTGTGCTACATGACACGCTACTCAACGGTACACCACTCCAGTCGATGTCACTCCAGTGTATGCCACTCCACTATGCCACTCCACCCTACTCCACTTCACTCTATGCCACTCAACTCTACTCCACTCCATGCCACTCCACTGTATGCTAAGACACTATGCACCATGATACTCTACGCCACGACACTCTACGTCATGACACTGTATGCCATGACTCTCCACAACACTCTATGACACTGCACTCTAAGACAGTCTATGACACGCAACTTCACTCCACTGTACGACACGCCACACCAGCCTATGAGACATGGCACTCCACTCTTCCACACACCTCTCCACTGTATGCACCTCCACTCTACACCTCTCTACTCCACTCTGCAACACTGTACGACACGCAACTTTACTCCAATGTAAGCCACGCCACTCCATCCAATGACAGTTCTTCACACTAACACACGCCACTCTACTCTACAGCCCTCCACTCTACAAAACTCCACCCTACTCCACTGTATGACACACCACTCCACTATACCACATGTCACTACAATCTATACACACCACTCTATTCCACTCTACGGCACTATACTCCACTTTATGAAACTATATGCCACTCCACTCTACTCCACTCTACTCTACTCCACTCTATACAACTCCACTCTACAACACTCTACTCCGCCATATGCCACTCTACGACACTCTGCTCCACTCTATGTCACTCTACTCCATTCTACAACACGCTACGTAACTCCCACTATGCCACCCAATGCCACTTTACTGCACTCTACTCTATGACACATTACTCCACTTGCAGGAAACCGCCTCTATGTACAGTGTGCTAAAATGAAGTACACTATGTAGCGAGTGTGAGAGATCCCCAAAAGCCAGGTAGAGGTAAGAGTAGATAATATGAACTCTCTTTTTCTGGTAGTGTGAACAAGCTGTTAGGCTTATCAGAGGGTAGTGTTAAGCATTTTTTGTACTCACAGAGGCAATAAATGAGACACACTCAAGAAAGAATCCAAGACCAATTTATAAAAATAACATCGATTTTTATATAATTTTTAAGACCATAAACAAAGTTCTAAGGTAAGTACTTTCGGAGTTACGATTTTTCAAAATTAAAAAAATATATCACTCCTATGCGCAATTACGCACCATGGGAAACAATGGGGAAAAAACAGAAAAATATAGAGAAATTTAAGCAATGCTTTCACGAAGTTCACCTCTTATTTTATGTTGATGTCAGGACCAGGTCCAAAGTTCCAGTAGAAGAAGTTCGAGAGCATCCCAGATCGGCCGGGACCAGCGGTGCTGAGGTCTTGGAAGCTGGTGCGCAGGCAAAGGGGGCCACTTAAAAAAGCACTGCACAGGGGGACCTACAGGTACGTTCGGTGGGTCTCCTTAGAGAGAGAAGGTTACAAGGGCCTGGGGACCACGGGAGCAGTGCTGGTTGGTTGGTGCTGGGGCTGGTGGGACCGGGTGCAGAGCGAACAGGTCAGCCGGGCGCTGTGCGCTTTGAGGTCTTCGTGGTCAGGAGCAGGCAACTTGGAGAGGCGATCTCGGGACAGCTGGGCCTCTCAGTCAGTGGGTCTTGGATGTCTCGACATCCCTCAATAGGTACTTGCTTCCATTTGCATCAGGAGTCCGGTGGGGACTCTTCTTCTTCTCTTCTTCTTGATTTTTACTGTTGGGTGTCCGGTACCCTGGGTATTGGTACCCCCCAGCAGGTTCTGGTGCCTTCAAACTTGGTGGGGAGACAGATCTGACCCTCCGGAGCTGTTGTGCCTTCTCTTGCTATGGTGCTGAGTCGAAGTCATTGGGAAGAAGCAAGTTCACAAACCGGACTTCACGGGATCGGTGCCTACAGTGTGCAGGGGAGTGATACCTTCACTCCAAGGGAGCTTTGCTGTGATTTCTTGAAGGCTGGAGGTGCTCCGTGGTTCTTGGAGTCCTTTTAGATTTCTAAACGACACAGCAGCAACGATTGTCGAGTCCTGGGAAAAGCAGGCAGGGTTTGGCACCTTTTTCTTCTGCAGCAGGGCTTCATTTTTCATGCAGCGGGTCTTCTTTGTCCTGGTCTTCTCTTGTCCATTGAATCTAAAGTTCAGGTCTTGGGTTGCCACCTAAATTCTGAATTTAGGGGTGTTACAAGAGGAGACAGTTAGTAGCCAATGGGTTACCTATATTTAGGGTGTCTACACCCTCTAGTGGCCACTTCCTGTGGGAAGAGGCACCACCCTAGTTGGATTTCAAAGGCAACATCACCTTTGAAGCTTCCCACCCAGGAAGGCCATCCTGTCCTGGAGGAGGTATGAAGCACTTCCGCCCAGAGCAGGCTTGTTCTCTGTCCTCTGAGAGCACTGGCTCTCACCCCATGAGGTCAGAAACATGTCTGGTAGTGGCAGGCTGGTGAAAACAAGTCAGGTACCACACCACTGCTTGCTGGGTTTTCAGGGGACCCTCTAAAAGGGTCTATTGTGTGAATTTATTAATAAATCCACCATTGTCATCAGTGAGGATTTATTCAGACAAGATGTTTGGTACCAAACACCTTAGGAATCAGTGAAGCCATCATGGAGCTATGAAACTCGTGTTGACAAGTATCCAGCCAATGTACTCTTCATAGCTTCCCTTTGCCCTTACAACATCTCAGAATAAACTAGATATTGTAGGGGCATATCTGCTCATGCTATGCCCACACATAGGATATATTGCACCTTGCCTTAGGGCTAAAGGCCTGCAGTAGGGGTGACTTACCTTTATCTTATGCAGTGTATGGGTGGCATAGCAGCCAGGACAGTGTGCCATGTAGACTCTTCGGATTTCTCTGCACAAAGACATGCAGCCTGCAATGGCAGTATGCAGAGACTTGGTGAGGGGTCTCTGAGGTAGCACAGCGATTGTTGCAGCCCCAGAGGACCCTCTTCAGTACTCCTGCCCTAGGTACCAGGGGTACCATTTAGTAGGGACTTACAGGGGTAACTGAAGTTGTGCCAATCGTGGTAGAGGTTTTGGGAAAGAGATCTGGCACTAGGGATATGGTTAGCAGGGACCCAGTACTCTACAGGCAAAGTTGCATCAAAAGCCAGGCAAAAAGTGTGGGGGAGGTACTGCAACAGAAAATCCACTTTCTTACAGGTGCACATGCCCCCCCTCTCTGAGCTGATGATGGTCTCTGGGACCCCATCCCCCGAGGCCGATTTTGTAAAAAAAAGGGGAGAGGGCCGCATGGCCACCTTCCCAACCCTGTGGGACCCCACCCCTGGGGCCTACTTAGGCCCTGGGGACCCCATCCCCGGGGCCAAAATGTAAAAAAGGGGAGGGTGCTGCATGGCCACCATCCCCAAGCCTGTGAAGACCCCAGGGACCCCATTACCAGGGCCAATTTTCTTTTTAAAAGGGAGGGGTCTGCATCCCCCAGGGCTGAAATGTAAAAAACAGGGTAGAGGCAGCGTGGTCCTCCTCCCTGAACCTTAAAAAGGCTATGGGGACACGATCCCCCAGGGCCATAGCCTAAATTAAAAGGGAAGGGGCGAAGCATCCCCCCACCCTCAAATCAAATCAAATCAGGGACATTTGTAAAGTCCTCATATCACCCGAAAGTCTCATGGCGCTCACAGGCAGCTCCAACTAAAGACAGCTAATAAAGGAAACAGGGGGTCAGTTGTCAAAATACCATGTTTTTAGTTCCCTACGAAAACGATGATGGTCAGCAATAGTGCGAAGGTGTAATGGCATTTTGTTCCAAAGAGTGGGGGCTAGGAACGAAAAAGATCTTCCTCCATTTCTAGTTGTACGAATTCTGATGGAGGTAAGAAGGTGCCTGTTACTGGATCTGAGGGGCCTGCTTGGCTGATGCCAGTTGAGCTTCTTTTTCCAGTAACAAGGGCCCCTACCGTACATGTTTTTATGTACTAAGCAAAGAATCTTAAAACGCGTTCTCTTTCTGACAGGCAACCAGTGGAGTTGCTTCAGGTTAGGCGCAGATGGGGAGCCCGACGGAAGATTTAGGACCAACCTAGCTGCAGTATTCTGTAGGACCTGCAGTCTGGATAAGAGATCCTCATTTATTGCCGATAGTAGGGCATTTCCATAGTCCATGCGATTAATAATCAATCCCTGGACTAATGGTTTTCTGGCTTCCATGGGAATCCATTAAAAAACTTTACGCAGGTTGCGCATGATACCAAAACAGGAGCCGATTATGTGGTTCACCTGATTTTTCATCGATAGATTACTGTCGATTTGGATTCCTAGATTGCGAACCGATTGTTTGGGTATTGGACTAGGGCCAAGAGTTGCAGGCCACCAGTCATTTGTCCAGTGCTTTTGTGCATTCCCGAAGAATACTATCTCCGTTTTGTCACCATTTAGCTGTAGATGGTTTTCATTCATCCACCTGTTAATGTGGATCATGCAGTCTTTAAAATGAGCCTTGGTGTCTATGGGGTTCTGACCAAGGGTGACCAGAATTTGAGTATCATCGGCATATGACATTACGTCAAAGCTGTATGATCTGGTCACCCTGGCCAGAGGTGTCACGTAAAGATTGAAGAGTGTTGGGCTCAGAATGGAGCCCTGTGGCACTCCCATCGTGACTGGCCTACTACAGGAACTAATGTCGCCAACCTGGACAGTGGTGACTCGGTCCGTTAGATAACTCCTGAGCCACCCCAGGGCCTTCCCTCTGACACCAATCTCCCCTAGCCGTTGTATTAGAATGCTGTGGGAGATGGTGTCGAAAGCCGCCGACAGGTCCAGTAGGATAAGAATAGAGGATTGTCCTTTATCCAGTGATAGTCTAATGTTGTCTATTACCTCTACCAGCGCTGTTTCAGTGCTATGGGCGGCCCTGAAACCAGACTGTGAGGGATCCAATAGATGGTTACTCTCAAGATGGAAGACAAGTTGTTTATGGACCAAGGATTCGAGTACTTTCCCAAAGTATGGGAGCAGTGAAATCGGACCTGAGCGTTTCATGGTCCTGGGAACCCTATCCTCTGGGGCCGGCTCACTTGCTGTGTACCATGGATCCTACCCGGGACACAATAGTTTCCCTGCCTGCACTAGCAAGATTAGGTCACCTGGGCCTGAGAAGGCTTGGGGAGGGGTGCCTCGCAGCCCCCCTCCCCATTTAAAAAATGCACAGCCCCAGGGGATGGGATACCCTGGGCCTACTAAGGTTTGGGGAGGGGGGCTGTGTGGTGCCCTCCCCTTTATTATATTTGGCACTGAGGTATGGGGTCCCCGGGGCCTACTAGAGCTCAGGGGCATGTGGCCCCTCCCCTTTATTATTGTATTTAGCCCTGGGGGATGGGGTCCCTGGGACCTATTAGAGCTCGAGGAGGGGGTTGCATGTCCCGCCCATTAGATTTTGGCCCCGTGGAAAGGGATCCTCCGGAGCACAAGAAAGCTCTGGGGGGTGGCCACGCTGCCCCCTCCTCTTTTTAATTGTATTTGGACCCAGGGAATGGGGTCCCTAAAGGCCTATTAAGATTCAGTAGGGGCTGCATGCCACTCTCCCCTTCGAATTTGGCCCAGGGGACGAGCTGCCTGGTGCACAGGAAGGCTCAGGAAGGGGGCCACACACCCGCCTCCCCTGTTTAATTGTATTTGGCCCCAGTTTTAGGTTTGGGGAGTTGGCCATGCTGCCCTCCTCCCTTTTCATTGGTACTGGCCCTGGGGGATTGGGTACCTGGGGCTAATTAAGCCTCGGGTGGGGGCAGGGGAGCTGAATGCCCCCTTGCCCTTAATATATATGTTTTGGCCTCAGGAGAGGGGGTCCTGGGGCCCAAAGCCCAACCCTACACTGCGCACGCCAAAGGCTATGTGTGGCATGGAGTTGGCAGCCAGCTGGGAGTTTGGCCACAGGGTCTGGTGACAGGCCAAGCTCTGTGGCCAACCACCTCTGCTCACAGCTAAAGACTGTGTGCAGAGTGGGGTTTGAAGCCTGCTGGGGGTTTGGCGATAAGGTCTGGTGGCAGGCCAAGCCCTCTGGCCAAGCCCCCACTGCACACGGCTGAATGCTGTCCGCAGCGTGGGTTGGCTGCCTGTGGTGTGGTTCGCTGCAGGGCCTGGCCTTAGGCGGGGGTTGGCTTTATATATGGTAATAAAATATTACCTTAGGTTTAAAAAAAAGTTGAAATTCACTGAAAAAAACAAAGTCTAAAGTAACATTATAGTTAGGTGTGATAAAAAGATATGTTTTTGTTAAAAAGAAAACAGAAATTCACTGAAAAAAACAAAGTCTAAAGTAACATTATAGTTAGGTGTGATAAAAAGATATGTTTTTGTTAAAAAGAAAACATAGAAATTCACTGAAAAAAACAAAGGTTAAAGTGACGTTATAGTTAGGTGAATATGTCAGTGACAACATTAACGTTTTGAACTAAAAAAACCACAGAAATTCACCACTTGCGCCCCCACCATGTACTGCTTACGACTTCACATATTACATCACTCATGACATATTCTATGACATCATTTATGACATCACTGATGACATATGACATCATTGATGACTTCACTGATGACATCATCTAATGAGTGTGTTAGTTTGCTTTATAGTTTACATAGTGGCAGGTAACTACCATATTACGTTTCTACCAACTTTTGTACAGCCATGTGTACAGCTAATGAGTGTTTAATGTATTGCAGGTGCTCCTAATGCATAATAGGTGTGTACAGGTATTGAAAATGTTATAAATCTTTGTATTGAAGAGTAACTCTGTCTGCAGGTGACAGTTGAGGATTTGTGTTCAGCAAGTTTCACACAAGTTTTTGGGCTCTGCTGAAAACATTTCCAACAGGGCAAAGATTCTGCATACTGCATACTAAGGGGGAGATTTTTTAAAAAGTCACGCAACGCAGCGCAGCCCCCCGCGAGGCTGCTCTGTGTTGCACGACCGGGAGGGAGCAGGAGAGCGCCATATCTTCAAAGATATTGCTCTCTCCTCCCCTTTCCCTTGCGCCGGCGCTGATTTCAGCTGCCCTGCGCCATGCACACACCTTAGCGCCACAGCGCTAGGGTGTGTGCATGAGTGCAGCATAGGTTTTGTACAGGAAGGGTACCCTTCCTGTACAAAATACTATGTAAGGCACGATGCAAAGCTTTTCCCACTTTGCATACGTGCTGCAGAGTGCAGCACGCATGGAAAGTCAGAAAAGCATGGAGAAATGTAAGCATTTCTCCTGCTAGCGCCTCCTTTGAAGGGGCGTTAACTTTTGGCGCAAAACCATGTTTACAAATCTATGTAAATATGGTTTTGCGTCAAAAGGCATTGGTGGTTGCATGGGAACACCCATGTACCACCCAAGTAACGCCCCCTCGGCGCAGAGTAACGCAAAGCAGTGCTTCGCGCTGCTTTGTGCTGCTTAAAAAGTGCTTTCCAGCACAAAAGTTTAGCTCTGGAAAGAAAATAGCAAAAAAAACATTATGTGCTGGTTCTCATCACTTTTGCGACACTAAACCAGCGCAAAAGTTTTGAAAATCTCCCCCTAAGTATTGTAAGCAGCCTAGAGTTATTAGACAGACTCGTCTCAGCATGACAATTTCTGCATAAATATAGAAGACTGTGTGCACCAGGTACTAACCTATGTACATGTGATTGTTTTGCTTCTGAAGATGGGTTATCTGTAAGGTGTTCACCACAGAATGAAGACTGCAGGTAGTATGACGTTTAGCACCTTTAGATCTTGCTTTTTTTTAATGAACTGTGGCTCTTTGGACAAGTTTTGCGTAGAATGCACTCTGTACTTAGTAGATACTTTTCAATACTCTGTGGTGTATTTCTCATGAGAGATTCACTGTCTGCAAACAGTGTGGTACAGAGTAGACTCTCTCAATAGAGTAAACACTGTTTACAGTACCCTGTTTTCTACTCATATCTACTTCATTTCTCAATGAAAGTTCAGTGACAATGAGGGGTTTGATACAGGTAAAGATTGCCCGTAGTAGGGCATTATTCATGTTACAGGCTTGAGTATCTGGAGGAACTTGGCTTTCTCTGAATAGTTGTATACAGATTGAATATTGTGCAGTACAGGTTACCCTTTTATTTGTGGTTGATAGTCAACATGAACTCAGCTACCCATGAAGTGTATGGTATAGGGTCAATGTTGCATATAACACAAGCTTGTTTCACCTATGGGGGTTGTAGTATGATAGCAGTAATGCTGCTTCATATTATTCTGAGCTATTTTGTGTTTACTTTCATAGTTCTAATGCCAAACCCGTTTATGGAGCAATGTGCACAAAAGAAGCTTGGATGATGTCATCATTGATGTAATGCAAGATGTCATCAGTGATGTCATAAATGAGCCTCTTGGGGGGCCAAAAAAGCATTAAAAAAAAAAAAAAAAACATTTAGTCTGGGGTTGTTCTGGATCCGGAGGCTCCCGCCAACATTTACAAAAAAAAAAAACAAAGCATGGGCTCCCGTGCTTCATTAGTAATTGGCCCCTGGTTGGGCCAGGTCCCGTGGGCGTGTTGCTAATAAAGGAGGGGGGCACACAGGCCCTCCATCCTGGGGCTTATTAATGCCCCGGGGACCACCACCTCCCCGGGTCTTATTCTTTTAAAAACAGGGGGCTCTCTCGGACCCCCCCAGGCCCCGGGGACCACCACCTCCTTGGGGCCACATTCCAAAAAGAATTCAGGGGGCATCTTAGACCCCGGTGCCCCAGGGACCACCTCTTCCCCGGAGCTAATGTGTTATTATGGGGGGCTTCTCAGACCACCCTGGTCCTGGGGGCCACCACCTCCCCAGGCCAAAATTAATATGCTCTCGCTTGCTGGAAGCAGGGCAGAATTACTTTCACAGACAGGGAGCTGCCTTTCCAACAGCTCCCTGTCTGTGAAAACATTGCTGGCTCCCACAGGAGGCGGGGAGCCAGCAGGGACCGCGGGGCATTGAGGCTCCACCCGCGGTTCCAGTGGAGACTGGGTGCCCTGTGGGCACCCAGCAGATCTGGCTGGGCACCGGGGGATGGGGTCCCCGGGGCCCAAATCGGCCCAGGGAAGGGGCAGTGTGGACTTCCTCCCCTATTATATGTAGGCCAGGCCTCAGGAGATGGGGTCCCTCGGGCCAAAATCGGCCAGGAGGGGGGACGCAAAACCCCCTTTCATTCAAAAAGGCCTGGCACCGGGGAATGGGGTTTCCGGGGCCAAAATTGGCATAGGAATGGGGGTCATGTGCCCCCCTTCCATTATAAACGAAATTTTTTTATAAAAAGGCCGGACCGGTTAAGTCGCCGGAGGTTCCCTCCTTTCTCCACCACTCTGCAAACGCGCCTCCTGGCGCACAACTGGCCCCCTTTGTTGCTGAGGGACCTTGGGGGCCAACAATCCATCCTGCTACCTCAAGTGAGTCCCACACAGCGGGATTGCTTAGGGGTCTCTGGAGGCCACGCCCCCTTTATCCACCCCTCTGCAAACGCGCCTCCTGGAGCACTACTGGTTGGGGGCTGAAGTCCCCTTGGCTGCTCAGGGTCCTTGGGGACCAACAAGCCCTCCTGTTACCTCCAGCAAGTCCCATGCAGCGAAATTGCTGTGAGCTGGTCGGAGGCCCCTTTCTCCACCACTCTGCAAACGCGTCTCCTGGTGCACTACTGGTTGGGAAATGAAGTCCCCTTGGATGCTGAGGGTCATTGGGGGCCAAGAACCCTTCCTGTTACCTCTTGAAAGTCTCACACAGCGCGATTGCTGAGAGCTGGTCGGTTGCCCCACCCCCTTTCCCCACCATTCTGCAAATGCACCTCCTGGCACAGTACTGGTTGGGGAATGAAGTCCTCTTGTATGCTGAGGATCCTTGGGGGCCAAGAAGCCCTTCTGTGACCTCCAGTAAGTCTGACACAGCGGGATTCCTGAGAGCTAGCTGGAGGCCCCGCCCCCTTTCTCCACCACTCTGCAAATGCGCCTCCTGGTGCATAACTGGTCCCCTTGATTGCTGAGGGACTTTGGGGACCAACAATCCATCCTGCTACCTCCAGTGAGTCCCACACAGCGGGATTGCTTAGAGGTCTCTGGAGGCCACGCCCCCTTTTTCCACCCCTCTGCAAACGCACCTCCTGGAGCACTACTGGTGGGGGCTGAAGTCCCCCTTGACTGCTGAGGGTCCTTGGGGACTAGCAAGCCCTCCTGTTACCTCAGCAAGTCCCATGCAGCGGAATTGCTGTGAGCTGGTCGGAGGCCCCTTTCTCCACCACTCTGCAAACGCGTCTCCTGGTGCACTACTGGTTGGGAAATGAAGTCCCCTTGGATGCTGAGGGTCATTGGGGGCCAAGAATCCTTCCTGTTACCTCTTAAAAGTCTCACACAGTGCGATTGCTGAGAGCTGGTCGGTTGCCCCATCACCTTTCCCCACCATTCTGCAAATGCACCTCCTGGCATACTACTGGTTGGGGAATGAAGTCCTCTTGTATGCTGAGGATCCTAGGGGGCCAAGAAGCCCTTCTGGGATCTCCAGTAAGTCTGACACTGCAGGATTCCTGAGAGCTAGCTGGAGGCCCCGTTCCCTTTCTCCACCACTCTGCAAACACAACTACTAGTTAAAAAACTAGAGAAAGTCTCTTGAACAACAAAAGGTTACAGGTACGTTATAGTTAGGAAATAGAATTTGAAAAACCTTAGAAATTAACTTAAAAAACCAAAGGTTACAGGGACGTTATATAGTTGGGAAATAGTATTTTAAAAAACCTTAGAAATTCACTGAAAAAAACAAAGGTTACAGGGATGTTATGTTTAGGCTCAGATTTCACTCCTACAAAACCACAGAAATTCAACATGGTCAGTGACATCACTGATGACATCTCAAATGACATCACTGATGACATCTCTGATGACATCATCCAGTGACTGAGTGTTTTTTTAAAGTTTAAGAATGTCATATATATATATATATATACGCCAAGGTGTATTGAAGAATGAGTGGGTTTATGAGTGTGTGAATGGATGATTTACTGGGTGCATGACTGACTGTGTAAGTGAGTGATTAAACGTGTCTTAGTGAATGCATGGGTGAATGACTAATCTGTGTGAATGTCTGCATTGGTCTGTCAGTTGATGTGTAAGTGGTTGCATGGGTTGGTGTGTAGCTACATGAGTGTCTATATGGGTTAATGATTGGTTGTCTGAGTACCTGTATGGGTGCCTGAGTGTCTGTGTTGATGGGTGGGGGGGTGACTCCCTGCATGGATGTGTGAGTGGGTGATTAACTGGGTGTATGGGTGCATGAGTGCATCTGCGAGGGGTTGTATGGATGAGTGAGTGTGCATATGGCTGTGTTGGTGAGTGAATGGATGTCTCAGTGGTATATGTGTAACTACATATGTAAAAGGCAGTATATGTGAGTGTTGGAGTATATAAGAGACAATATGTGAGAGTGAGTGATTGTGAGAGTGGCTGTATGGATGACTGTGTGCTTGTGTCAGTGATTGTATAAGAGAGTAAGAATGTGTTAGTACCTGTATGAATAAGTGATGTGGTGTGTCTATAACTGTATAGGTGAGTAAATGGCAGTGTGATTGAGTCTTTGGGTGACTGACTAGGTGTGTGAGAAATTCTATGGGTGAGTGGTGGTGTGTGAGTGTCTGTATGGGTGTATGAGTGCATATATCAGAGGCTGTATTCATGAGTGGCTGCATGTATGAGTGACTGTATGGGTGAGTGAGTAGATGTGTGTGTAGACCTATGAATCAGTGAGTGGGTATGTACTAACTGGTATTGGTGTGTCTATGGTTTCGAGAATGGTAGTCTGTATTTTAGAGGGGGTGTATGAAAGGTTATATTAGGGTGTGAGGAGGTGCATCAGTTATTAAGTGGATGATGTCATCAGTGATGTCATTTGAGATGTCATCAGTGATGTCACTGACCATGTCATGAGTGATGTAATATGTGATGTCATCAGCAGTGCATTGCGGGGGCGTGAGTTATAGTTAGCTCAACTAACTATAACACCCGTATTTCTCTGGTTTTGTACGAGTGAAATATCCAACTAACTATAACGTCCCTGAAACCTGTGCGTGTTTGCAGAGTGCTGTAAAAAGGGGCGTGGCCTCAGACCACCTCTCAGCAATCCCACTGTGTGGGCCTTACTGGAGTCACCTGGTGGGCTAGTTGGCCCCCAGGGACCCTCAGGATTCAAGGGGACTTAATCCCCCAACTTAGAACGCGCCAGGAGGCGTGTTTGCAGAGTGGTGCAGGGAGGGGGTGGGGCCTCCGGCGAGATGCCGGATTTTCTTTTTTTTTTTTGTTAGAAGAGGAGCTGTGTGGCCCCCCTTCTCTTAATATTTTGTGGGCCCTGGGGACCCCATCCCCCAGGGCCTGACCCATTTAAAAAAAACAACAACAAAAAAACAAGAAGGGGCATGGACTCGTTTTAATTTTTTTTTTATAATTTATACGGGAGGGGGGCCGCGTGGCCCCCCCTTCCCTGGGCCACTTTTGGCCCCGGGGACCCCATCCCCGGGGCCTGGCCTCATTTAAAAAAAATATATATTTTAATTACTGGAGCATGCGGCCCCCCTTCCCTGGGCCACTTCTGGCCCCGGGGACCCCATCCCCCGGGGCCTGACCAGCCTTTATTTATTTTTTCATTTTAGAGGGGGGCAGCGTGGCCCCCCTCCTGAGGCCAATTATGGCCCGGGGATCCCATCCCCCGAGGCCAGCCTTCCGTTTAAAAAAAATAAAATAAAAGGGAGGGGTCCGAGTGGCCCCCCCTCCTGGGCCACTTCTGGCCCTGAGGACCCCATCCCCCGGGGCCTGCCCTCACGTTGGGGACCACGGGTGGAGCCCCAATGCCCCCGCGGTCCCTGCCGGCTCCCCGCCTCCTGTGGGAGCTGGCATTGCTTTTGGACAAGGGGAACTGCTGACATATACTTTACTACAATAAATCGTCCAAATTCACCCGATATTCATGGTCTTTTGGTGAACTTTTCAGTGATGACGAGGTTGAGTAGAAATTATGCTAGCGATGACATTGAGGAAAATAAAACTTTTTGCAGTCTCTGTCTTTTCGGGAAAATATGACACTTTCTGCATGCTTTAAAAAGGCAATCAATATGCGGTCCGCCCGGGTACGAGTAGGTGTCATTGACGGAGGAGTGCTGAGCCAAGGTTACTACAAGCCCCTCCACCCTGGCAGTCCATGAGGCACAGCGTTGCCAAAACAGAAATACTACGAGTCTGATTTCAACCGTATGTATTTAATTTTTGGTGCTCACACATTAGGTGTGCACCTGTTCTTTATTATATTATTTCTTTAGTATAGGATTGTTTTTCTCACGGAGTGGTACGCATGGGGCTGGTCCCCATGTGCTCCTGAAGAAGAGGTTTAGGGGACACCTTGAAACATGTCGACCAAATACTAGGGATAGTATACATATAACAGTTACACTTCTTCCCTATTATTAACCCCTTTTTATCCATACCAACTAGGAGCAGGAATAAACTAATCGCTCACTAGCTAGGTATTTTTAGCATCACCATCACCACTCCCCCCAACACTGCACTACACATTTTTTCACAAAAAGTGCTCCTACATAGTTCCGCAAGTTGCAGCACGCCCCAGACAGTAGATGTCTGGGATGGCCCCAATGATGAAGCATGTCACCTAGGGGCAACCCTTGGTGAGTGAGGGGACTCAAGAATAGAATTTTCTCTTCTTAGATTCGGGGCGTTGTTTCGCACATTTAGCGGAAGCCCTTCCCTTTGGTTAGGTTCTTAGATCTGTCATTTACAGATTCGTTAATAACTATTAAAAAGGCAATCAACACCTGATCAAGAATGATACAGAGCATAGACTGTGTCAGAGAGTGGATTCTTACCACACAAGTATGATGTAGCTGTATCCCACCGACCAGTCTCTATTCCTAAGTGCTACCCATGAGGTGCTGTTCCTGGGCAGCTAATGCTGATATTTACACCTACTAGGAGCAGGAGGTAAATATCTGTGGGGCTGGCATCTTAGGGGTAGAGATGCAGTGGCCTTTTTGAGGATAAAGTTGTCTGCTCACCCTGTAACGCTGGAGAGAGTGGGCAGGGGCTGGGCTGTACCTCAGCCTGCTCCCTTCGACTTTCTTACAGCCATGTTATATCCAAGTGCGGATCTGCACCTGGTAAGCCCTGGTCTGACGTTTCTGGACCATTCTGAGTTACCTTTAGCAGAATAACCCAGAGATACTGCACAAGGCACTATATACTGGGGGCCTAAACGTCCTGAAAAAGAGTATCCCCAAGTGGTATAACACTACAGGCAAAAAACAGGTTTTCCAGGGTCTCTGGGCCTGTAATTGCTGTACCCAAAATAATGAGATCTGTTCATTTTGGGCTCGGAGACACCAGAGATGCCAGGAGCTGCTGGTGCTACATGCAGCTGCGTCTCCCAGTGCCACCTGCACGCTCTTGCAGCATGAGGGAGCAGCAAATGCTCCTCCGACCATTCCATTCCACTCTAGGCTCAAGTAAGCCAGGTATTACCGAGCCTTCGTAATATTCCCCAAAGGGAAAATAACTCATAATCCCTATTATTTGGTGTAGGGGTATCAGCCCAGAATCAGGATCCTGACTACCCAAAATCCATGCGCCAAATAACAGGCAACTGCTAGCGAGGACCAAAGTGCATAGATACTAAGCCTGGGCGGAGTTTCGCGAGCTGAGGAGTGCGTTAGGGTCATGCCGTTAGCAGTGATTTTGAGCGCCAGGTGCTTGTCCCCCCGTAAAATCATCGCGACCACTCGCATTGAGAAATCTGACTGCGAGCGTTGAGAAATCTTGCCGGGAGGTGGATTTTCCTCGCTTGCCGTTGACGAGCGTGATGGAGCGTAGATATTATCTGACATCTACCTTTATCAATTCTCACCTGTAAAAGATCATATGACAAATATTTCTTGATAAAGACATGTTAACCTGCTAAGTCGAAAAACATGAGAATACATGCTGCATCGTAAAAGCATGCAGAGGGTTCTAAAATGATGACACGAAAATGTAAACAAAATAAAGAGATACAATGAGAACTATACATGAACGTATTTACGTGTTGTGAGAAAATAAAATGTTGTTAACATAGAGAGTTTTGTGATAGTAACATTCAAATGTGCATCGTATCTGAAATATATACATGCAATATGAAGTTCTTGAAATGCAAAATTGCTTAAATTCGAGCGATTTGACGTAGTGCAAATCTGAGCTTCTGTACCGTTTATACAATAACACATGTATTGAGAGTGACATGTTAATAAATTGCTTTGAAAATGATAACGTACAAATAATGCTTATGGAAATTTTTGGTAGTGCCTAATATTGATATGTAGTACCTGAAAGGAACTATAACTGCTATAATGGAGAGAATCGAAATTCATTTATGAAAATGTGTGATTTATAATGAAATTAAATGGTTGTGATTCAGCTAATTTTCATGTAGGCCTCAAATGGTTCACTTTCCCTGTGTTAATGTAAAACCATGTGAGACAGTCACCTAAGCCCTATGAGAACTTTCTGTGAAGTTTCATTTCTGTATTAGCTAACAATGGACTCACTTCTCGCTAAGAAGCATATTCGATAGAAATCAAACAGTATTGTTGCAAACCCAGGGGAAAGCGCCTGGGAACGGCCGGACTGTGAGCAAAGTAAAGTTCCACCCATTTCCGTGGAAGTGACGAAATAGGAATACAATTGAACTTAATGAATCTTAATGAAATTTGCAAAAAGGATTACTTAATTCTTCTGGATTTGTGTGATTTACTGATCACCCCATAACAGGCCACTATGAGTGGCCAATGAGAACCCCATGGACTGATGGAATTGATACGTTAAGGGGTGTAAACCTGGAACATTTGGAGGTATAATTGCCCCATCGGACGAGGAGTCAGGGGCTGTCTGTGATTTTCCTTTCCTGCCTGGCATGCTGTCGGACAAACTTTTGATCCCTATTGCCTTTTCTATGCCCCTTTCCATCCACACTGATTGGAATAGACTTTAACAAACTGAACTATATCTAACTGCGACCTCGAATTCTGTACTTTACCGGCTGGTAAAGATGCGCAGGGAAAATAACCTTTTGGCTGAGAGGTTATCTGACTCCGACTGTGGCACGTGGTGCTGCTGTTCAGACTTGACCAGATCTAACTGAGGACGAACTTGAAGCAATCAGCTTTGCTTTTATTTGTATGACTAATACTGAACCTCAAAATCTATCCTGTTTCTCTCCACAGAGGTTTTTCCATCTGTCTAATAATGCTCAGTTTTGTGTTGTGAGGTTACTTGTAATAATACACTGTCATTAAATCTAATTTGAAATGTATTTTCTTGACTTGTCTATGCAACACGAGGTATTAGATAAATGTTTCCTTTGAATTATCTTAATCGATTCTGTCTCCTTCTTTTGGTCATATTTCTTGAAGCATTTGTATCTGTGGCTTAGAAAGGTATTGAATGAGGTAGCAATTATTTTATTCCAGGTCCTCATAGAAAAATTGTTCACGTTTCCTAGTATTCTAGTCCATGTCAGCTCAGCAAAATGTTCCATCGGAGGACCATGGTTTGTAGAATTCTAAGAAATAATGGAGACTATTAAGAGACGGAGGGTGGTTGATGAAATGGGCCCAGTAACATAAGACTGTTAGAAGGGTGAGCTTCGTGCTGCATGAAGCGCAAGCAGAGTTTTTGTGAACTCCGCGGAGCTCGGAGTGCAGAAAACTTCCCAAACTCCATGAACAGAGCGCAGTTCACCACCCAGGGTTAATAGATACAGTGCACATTGTTGTCTCTGTGTGACTGAACACTTATGGATTCACCCTTCTCCATAGAAAAAGATGTCATGCCCGCACAACATAGTCCTACGTTATGAATGCCTTAGAATATTTCAGTATTGGCGTAACGCAAAATGACGTGTCCACCCCCCACCCCCACCGCAGAATACAATGAGTCCCACTGAGTCGCCCATATTTCACCGACATTCATTTGCCACGAGCCGAATGGGGGCCCCGGCACCGCAGGGCCAGAAGAGGCCTTCGTTACGCCCCTGTTACCAGGTAAAAAGGCCCTGTAAATACAGGAGCACACAGAATTCGGTGCAGTAAGCACCAACATTCTTATGTTACCCCCCATTCTACAGAAAAAACTCAGATATGGCGACGCTTAGCTCACCCAAACATTCTAAACACCTCAGTTTTGGATTTTATCTGGTGTGATCATTATTTCACATGGCACCACGACACTCGCAATTGAGGCCATAGTGTGGAAATTCAGTCTTCAACTGCGTCTTTCCGCTCGAGTCACTACACCTGGCATGTGGTCATTTCATCTCCAAAACAGCAACAGCACATTTTTATTGAACAGTCCAATGTGACTGATAAACAGACGTGACGATTTTAAAAGAATGATGTCACTCCCTTCCCTGCCCCTCCACTCACTACCCCTCCCTTCCCTGCCCTGCTTTCCTCTCAACTGTGAAGCCACTTCTACTGTCACTTTGCACAGACAGTTCTGCATGTAGTCCCTTGCTGCCTTCCCAGGGCATTCTGTTTATTTGTTTCAAGGGAGGCAGGCAAGGCAGGAGGTGCATACAGCTCATTGCAGAGGCTGCTCAGTCCTCCTAAAAAGCTGAAGGATGCTAGAATCGGTAGGCACTGGATCCGCCAAAAAACAGTAAATCATTCTCCTCAATCGATAGGGTTGGCAAGTATGTAGACTACAGCTGCCACCCTAACTGTCAGATTCAGGGAGATCGCCAGTAAAACACAGGCATTGGAAATGCAATAGGTCTCGCATTTGCTTGAGGTAGAGCTATTGGTGTTGTAAATGACAATGGGGCATATTCACAAGGAGCTATTGCCGAATTAACGGCACTTTATCGCAGCCAAAGTCGTGATAAATTTACCTCCCCATTCACAAGCCGGTGTTAGCCCACAGCACCAGTTTATCCGCGATAGCATCCGCAAAAAACATCGCCACAGAGGGCCCCCGCAAATATCGCTAATGAGATGCAGAGTAGGCGTTCCCGTGACAACAGCACACCTCAACATTCACAACGACCAGCCACATCCGCGATAAAAACACAAAACAGGCGATAAGGCGCTTTAGCACCAGGAAATCTACACCTGCTCTGACCTGGTGTAAAGTCCGACGGCAGCCTGCAAACCAAAAGGGAGCACAGCCCAGGGCTACATTGGAAGGGCAACACATGCCATGGAGCCAACCATCATGCGGCCCGGACACCCAAGAGGGCCACAACACCCACAGCCACCACCCCCAGGACCACCCCTCCCTGGCACCCCCCCGACCAAAGACATGCCACATCAGCCACACCTAAACATGTAAAAAATATTCCGCTTGATGCCGCACAATCACAACTGGTGACATGGATGTGTCGTCACAGAATTGACCAGCACACATTCACTTTCAAAGCAACAAATGAAACTTTATTAAAATGAACAACGAAATGAAATGAAGACACTTGGCCGCTCCCCTCCGGACAATACGTAGGTCACAGCCTGTAAGACAAAAAACATGATGAGAAGGTGTGTCCTGCGCACATCAGAGGATAGAGAGAGAGCGAAGGAGAGAGAGAGGAAGAGTGGGAAGGAGAGAGAGAGAGGAAGAGAGAGAGAGAGAGAGAAGAGGAGAGAGAGAAGAAGAGAGGGAGAGAGAGAGAGAGTGCCGCCCATGCGCACCCAGACCACACTGCTCACCTGCTGCCACCGTGTGTCTCCAACCACGTGCCGGTATGTAGTGCAGTTCACCAGGTCACACATCTCATTCAGAGCCGTCAGCTGAAACAGAGTCCAGATACATGACTGGCACAGTACACACACTTGCACAAGACAACATCGCCTGCCCGCCCATGCACACCCAGGCAGAGGCACCCCAACCTCACCCACCGCCCATCGGAGCATGCCCGCCCATGCACACCCAGGCCTCAATGCTCACCTTCTGCCACCGGCGCATAGACAGGAGGTCCCACCACGTGCCGCTGCAAGCCACAAGCCCGGGGCCCGCGGACATGGCACCCTCCACATCATGCAGCCCCGCTCCGCAGGCCACCAGGTCTCACGTTTGGTGCTGGGTCTTGATTACTCCATGGCAGAGGACATACCAGTGCACACGGCACCATCGCAGGCTGCACACCCGCTCAGCCCAATGGGTGCCACCAACTCTGGGATCCCGGAAGTGTCGCCACGTGGCGGTAGGCCCGCGCTGCCCGCTGGCTCTGGCCTACACTGCGGTCCAGCAGGGCACACAAAACCTGAGCTGTCCGGACCGCCGGGACGGGGCATCATCGCAGGCTGCACACCCGCTCAGCAGCTCAAGGTGCCACTGACACAGTGCACCCAAAGTCACCGTCCAGTGGCGGGGTGCCTGTGCCGTCCGCAAGTCCCCGGGTGCCACTAACCCTGTGCAACCCCAGTCTGCGCCACGTGGTGGTAGGCCCATGCCGTCCGCAAGGCCTCGTGTGCCACTAACCCTGTGCGCAACAACTCATGGGCCCTACATGAGTGAGAACCGTGGAACGGCCGTCATCCAGTCACCACCGGAAGAGGGGAATGTAACATCGTCGGCCCCTTATGTTGGCGGAGTCACATGGCCTGTGATGCCTGTGCCGGATGGGTGTGGTGTGTGTGAAAACCTGCCCTCAGGGAGTGGCTGTGACTTGCTGACAACTAGACCAGTGACCTGCACACCATCAGCGAGTACGGCTGTGACGGGTAGCAATGAGGGCCCCCATTCGGGGCGTTGGCGGAGTGGTCTGGGCTGTCATACGCCCGACCAGCGCAGGGCTTGCAACAATGACTCGTGGGCTCTGGGCGTGGTCCAGTCCATGTCCAGACAAGGAAGTGACTGATGCATGTGTCCCTGTTGTAGTGTTCACGGAACCCGGTACACAAAATGCAATGTCGCACCCTCTGACTGGCATCCCACAGGATGAACTTCATTGACGCAAGGGAAGGCACTGTCCCCACATTCATCCACACATCCATACAGGAATGACGTAAGATATTACACAGCAGTGCGTCACTGGATGTTTATTTGCACATCCAGTGCAGTCATGCAGCTGGAGCGGTACAGGGCAATGCCGAGCACACTACACAATATGGGCCCGTGGAGGGCCAGCCAGTGTCCATCCGGGGATGACCTGTACTGCGGAAGAGGAAGGGTACAGTCCGCAGTCTGTCCGCCGTGTCATTGGTTGTCAAACAGGATGTGGCAGTCCATGTCGCTGTCCAAGGTGAGTGCATCGGAGTGTATCGGGGGTCAGTGGTAGGTCTTGAGGCCATGTGCGGCACCAAGCAGAAACAGGCAAGGTGGCGGAAATGGATGCTAGTGCCTGGCCCTCCTGACCACAGTCCCATCCACGTCCTCGGGTGTGTGCCCTGCCCCACCTGTGGGTGTTGCGGTACCGGCTGCGGCACTGTGTGCCACTGACACATCAGGGGCCGGAGGAGGATTGTCAGCCGCACTGTGTGGCAGTGACACATCAGGTGCCAGAGTGGATATGCCTGCCCCACTGGGAGGCACTGACACACCAGGGGGCAGAGATGTGGATGGTGTGGGGGCAGCAGCATTCATCATCACCACGCCTTGTGGCAGCAATGCCATGTTGAGGACATGCAGGACACGGTAGATCCCAGCTACATTTCGCTGATGTGCAGCGGTGGCTGCCATCCTTTCCGCCTCCATCCGCACCATGTCCTCCATGAGCCTCCGCATGTGTTCCAGCTCACGGCTGGCATCGCTGGGGCCACTCTGAGCGGACAGGTATTCTTCCATCCGCGTCATGACTCCAGAGATGTCAGTCAGGGCTCGCTGGAGTCCATGGGGCGGACATAGACACCCAAGTATGGCGTCCAGTTTGGTAGCCATGAGCTCGAACCCCACCCGCACCTGCTCGGCCGTCTCCCTCTGGCCCTCCAGCACACGGCGTTGAAAGGCCATTTGTTGTTCCTGGGGGACTTGGGAGGGTGCCGGGGCTGTGGGTGCCTCCTGCTGGGTGGTTTGGGTGGTGGGTGGGGTCTCATGGATGTAGCTGGGCTGCCCTGATCCTGGAGGTGAGTTGCGGAGGTGGTCAATGAGGTCTTGGATGGTTTGGATGTCGATGCTGGTGTTGTCCTCCTCCTTGTCATCAGTGAAGAGTGGCTGTGACTGCTCTGCAGGAGGTGTTGACGATGCCCCTGCGATGTGAAGAGGAGATGGTGTATTACAATGTGTCCACATGTATGTAGCCGCATGGTACAGGTTGACATTCAGACAGCATGGCATTGTACATTGTGACAGTCTGTGGGTCTGGGCGAGGACCCAGAGTGATTGTGGGTGTGCACTGTGCCCTGCTTGCTTGTGCATGTGTGCCATTGTGGCCATCTCCCCCCGTCCCCCCAGTACCTGGTGGTCACTCACCCTGTTGCGGTTGTGTTGTGTCCTGTCGAGCAGTGTCCGGTCCCCCGACTCCGGCCACAGTCTCTACACTGATGACTGTTGACACCAGCTCCAGCTGTGGTGCTGGGCCCCCACCTCCGGTCTGCGTTGCTGCCTTCAGGTTGGCAGAGAGTTTCTCCTTGGTCTTCCGCTTGATGTCATTCCATCGCCTCTTGACCTCGTCCATTGTCCGCTTGTGCTCTCCGACGGCATTCACCTTGTCGATTATGTCCCGCCATATTCCAGTTTTGGTGCCCAATGACACGTTGGAGGTGACGAAGAGTTGTTGATGGTGTTCCATCACCTCCGTGACTATGATCCTGTTCGCCTGCGGACTGAACTTTGTCTTCCTCGTCTTCTTGTCCTTGCCCTTCCCTGTCCTCGAGGTCCCAGGCTGGTCGTCCGGGGTGCTTGTGGGGTTGCGCTCGTCCTCTGCACCTGCTCCGGCTGCCTCCATGGTGCTTGTCTGTTGGCCAGTTTGTGTGTGGTGTTTTTTCTACTTTTATGGAGATTTTTTACGCCTGCCAGGAGTGTGTTGCAGGCCTGGCGCTGCTTGTCGCTGTTTCCTCATCGCGCTTTGGCCCATCGCGTGTTTTTTGGTGTTGTGGTTTGTGTTTTTAGCTCCATCGTGGTGGTTGTATCGCGGACATTGTCCGCGGTTTCGGCAGACTATCGCATGGTACCGCCTTGTTGTGAATTCCACGTTGACACGGGGTTATTTTCCAGCGATGGGCTGAGATATTGAAAGTTGCGTTACGCTACTCTTGCGGTAGTTATCACACGTTCTTGTGAATATACCCCCCTATCTTTTAACCATGTGTTATGGAGTGTATGTATGTGGTGTGTAGTGGATTTATCTGGGTTGGATTGGAATTGCTAGTTGTGGAATTGTGTGGCGTGGTGTAGATTTGGGTCGTGGAATTATGTGGCATGGTGTGCAGTGGAATTATGTGAATAGTATTTATAAAGTTTTGAGTGTACCGGAATTATGTGGAGTGGGATTGCGTGTCATGGAGTGTAATTATGTGGATTGGTATTTTGTGATGTGGACTGGTACATAGTGAAGTTTAATTATATATAAAAAAAATTAAAAAATGTATGTCCGATTTTATATAGCGCAGCTACTCACCCTTACGGGTCTCAAGGCGCTGGGGGCCGTAGTGGAAATTAAGTGAGCTATTGCCCAGAGTCACATGGTGCTGAGCTGAGCTGCCGCCGGAGCCGGGGATCGAACCGTGAACCCTGTGCTCTGAAGTCAGCTGCCCTGGCAGCTGCACCACACCTCTCCACAATTATGTGGTGAGTTGTTGAATTTTGTGGCATGATGTATGTGATGTATTGTGTAATTGTGTTGAGATGAATTATGTGTTTTGTTGTTGAGTTATGTGGTGTGGAATGGAAATGTGTGGAGCTGAATTATGTGGCGTGGAACTATGTGGCATGAAACTGTGTAGGGTTGAGTGAAAATATGTTGAGTAAAATTATACTGATTAGAATTATGTGGCATGGTGTGCAGTGCATGTATGTGGATTGTTGGTATGTGGCATAGAGTGGTTTTATGCGGGGTGTATTTATGTGGTATTTAGTATAGTGTAATTATGTTGATCTGAATTATGTTGCGTTGAGTGGTATTATGTGGAGTGTATGTCTTCGAAATTGGCATATTGTTTGTTGCACAAGTCCGTTCGCAATCTCAGCTGGAACCCTAAGAAGAGGATGTGGCGTAAAGGCATGAGCTGACGACTTTCGACCTGTGGCACCAGGTCAAGTCATGGCATGGCCTGAATATCCTGTGATTTTGGGCAAATTACTGAATGGGAGGATGGGGGAACATGGAAGCAACACTGAGGAGGGCAGGGGAACGCTATGGCAAAATGGGAGGCACAAGATTCATTCTGAGCTTTGAGATGTGATATGTTCAGAGAAGATATACTAGTATGCAATGCATTGGCAATAGTCCTATTAATAACAATAACTTTCGTCTTTGGCGCTTGATGCCAAATATTGATGGTTTCGGAGCGCTATATACTGACGTTACTTCTACTCTACTCGATCTATTAATTTCGTCGGACTCCAAAAAAGGAAAAGCAGATTTTACACCGCTTCCACTTTAGCTTATTATTTTTGGGTTATGCGTATGCAGTGATCACTGCGAAAAGTATATTAACCCACTGAATTGTCTTTCTGAAACTTGCATCTGCAACCTGCAGATTAGGCAGGCATCTGCAGAAGGTGCACTGAACCAACGAGTTATCTTTGTGGAACCAGAACATGTGCCCTGCAGTTTACATACATTTCTCTGCAGCAGGTATATTAAATTTCATTTTTCATTCAGAATACTACTAAGCTTCGACAGCATAAATTAAATTGCCCGTCGATGATAATGCTATAGTTGTTATTCTTCCAAAACACATGGTGCTACCTTATTTAACCTGTTATGATTGTGTGCTAGAGCAAGATTTATCAGTTGATCTACATCTACGGAGCACAGCACTCCAGGCCTGAACACTCATAAAGAACGAAATGCATTCTGGGCGGTGTAGTGTGTGTTTAGAGCAACTGGTTTCAATCACAGGACTGCAATGGTTTGCAAAACTCCAGGGCATCCTTCCCTTGTGACATGAAGACCAGCCAGCCTAACATCCGGTAACATGCAGATTGTGGCAGCAGGTGCCCAACCAACTGTGCTGTCTCGCCGGCATCAGCAGCTAGACAGCCTTGGCTAACTTTTTAGTGGACAATATAGGACTTCAAAAGGAACTGAGACAGGACCCAAAGATGATGTGATGATCGGCATACTGAATGTCATGCACATCAACATAGTGCCAATATCGGCAACACTCCCCATACCACATACAGCAATATCATCAGTAAATAAACCACACGACACATTTTTTTTGGAGGAAAATTGCTGCAGGTTTATTTGCATAACAAATATGCCAACATGGTGGGTTATCTTACGGGCGATCCAAGGGCAGGCAAGCCCCCCTACGCCGCCTGCCCGCCTGATGAGCCAAGTTACACGTGGCCGTCGCCATTCGGTGCTTACCAATTTTGGGAGGGGCCAACCCTCCCAGCGGTGGACCGCCAGTCCACGCCCTTACTCACGCCCCCAAAAGGGGGGCGGAGCGTTCCAGGCAGCCCCCGGTTGCTCAGGCCCACAACCGCCCGTAGGACTAACGGGGTGCCGTCGCTCTTCCAGGGGACAACGCTAGGACATCCCTGGGTACACTTGGCTTTTGCACCCTTGTTGTGCTCCTGCAGAGGGTACCCGTCTGTACCTTACAGCCTCTGGATCGCCCTGTAACTCCGCCTGCAACACAAAATAACACGTTAGTACACTTCTCCCACCCCAAACCCTGCACGTACGCCGGGTAAGCGGTAGGGAGGGAAACAGCATAACGGGCAGCCACAAAGAGGCCGCCAGATGGGCGGAGAGAAGCACTTATACTGCATCCCCCGCCCACCCCTTACTGGAAGTGACGAGGCATGCGGACCCATCGTGGGTCCCTAACAACTGGACTGACTCGTGTGCCCTCATGTGGCACTAAGGCGGCCGCCCTCTTAGGAGGGTCCCCTTCGTGGACCACGGGCAGCCAACATAGTGCCAATATCGGCAACACTCCCCATACCACATACAGCAATATCATCAGTAAATAAACCACACGACACATTGTTTGTGGAGGAAAATTGCTGCAGGTTTATTTGCATAACAAATATGCCAACATGGTGGGTTATCTTACGGGCGATCCAAGGGCAGGCAAGCCCCCCTATGCCGCCTGCCCGCCTGATGAGCCAAGTTACACTGTGGCCGTCGCCATTCGGTGCTTACCAATTTTGGGAGGGGCCAACCCTCCCAGCGGTGGACCGCCAGTCCATGCCCTTACTCACGCCCCCAAAAGGGGGGCGGAGCGTTCCAGGCAGCCCCCGGTTGCTCAGGCCCACAACCGCCCGTAGGACTAACGGGGCGCCGTCGCTCTTCCAGGGGACAATGCTAGGACATCCCTGGGTACACTTGGCTTTTGCACCCTTGTTGTGCTCCTGCAGAGGGTACCCGTCTGTACCTTACAGCCTCTGGATCGCCCTGTAACTCCGCCACAGCTCTGGGTGTGGCCACCGTCACAACCAGGGCCCCCCACCAAGGTAGGCATTCTTACCTACATCCTGATGATTCGAGGGCCTGACCCAGGTCCCGCAAAACAAGTCCAAGCCAATACAAGACCGGAGGCCAGCATGCCCCTTCTGGACAGGTGCCCCCATCCTTTTAAAACTCCCTGTGGACTTTAGCATGCGGCCGGCCATGCCTGATAACCAAACCCCTCTGTTCAGGGCCTCTACACCTGGCACTCTTAACTCTCCTGCGTGAGTTTTCCACGGCATCCCCTGGCCGGGCCCCTCCCCTACTACATTGGTTATCTCCGACCATCAAACTCACATGCCCCCCAATGGTTGCATAACTTGCACCAGGAGGAATTCAATTCAGGCAGCATGACCCTCCTACCCTGGAAAGTCGAATAATTGCTCGCCAGGTGTCAGACCACAGTGATGGGAGGGAAGCCTCCCCCGCCCGTGCCACTGCTTCTACAGGAGCTGTTCCCGTGCCTGCACAATAACACTATCCCTCTCCAGGGTGGCCTACGGCCGGCTGTACCCTTAGACACCTTGGGATTCCCATCACCCAACCTGCAAGCATGTCCTTCCGAGTCTGACACTCGAAGGGGGACCCAGTATCTCGCCCAGCCCTTCAGTGCTGCCCTGAAAAGGAGAGACATGGTAGGATCGACCTGCCCCCCCCCCCATTTAGTATAATGGCAACTGCCAACCGGTGCTGTGGTGCCACCCTGGTGTCCCTACCCCCAGCAAGTGTATAAGCGCCCAGGATGACCTAAAACCATTAGTTTGGTGTTGGTTAGATGTTACATTGCCTGGCTGAAGAGCAATACCTTTGACCAGCCACTCCAGACAAGATGTGCCAATGCGGGTAGAAGTAAGAGTTATCAAGCCCGCCTTACTTCCTCTCACCCAGTTATCTGTGTAAGCGCTTGTCGGAGCATGTCCCTCGAATTCAGCCAGTCACCACCCTAGGTGACGCCTTGCCCTCCCAAACTTCTGCTAGTACACCAGGGAGCAGGCAAGACAGTGAACCGGAGGGGAACCATATGTATAAATACCTGCCCTTTTTTTAATACTGGGAATGCCAACTGTTCTTTAATCTTTTGCAGCCCTTTTGTGCTTTAACCCAGAGTTCCCCCCAATTTTGGACCGTAGCCCACTCGATGGATGACAACTTCCACAACCTGCATGACTGCCAGCCAAGGCTATAGGGCGGAGGAATTTACACCCGTTTATTGTTACTCAACTCAATGGTACTCGTTTTTTCGACCTCCGAAGGATGAAATGCTAAGTGGACCTACCAGGATCTGAACCTGCGACCAAGAGGTCGAACACAAGCCCCTTTCAGTTCTGCCGCTCCACATGCCTCTGCACTTGTATCCCAGGGCCGACTTCAGGCACCTTGACCCTTACTTGGACATGCCTGAGCTAGAAACCCACATCTAAAAGGCCTGCCAACTGGCTGACCACCAGAACGCAGTCCCAATGTTAGCCGACAACTCCCAAGGAAAATTCGCTTGACTGAAGCAACTGGTAACATGCAATCCATTTTGCTCGGGGGACATGGAGTAAACCTATGAGTAATGTACCTGCATCCTCTTAAATATGACTGCAAAATGTGCTCTGGCAGTTGTCCGTATTAGTGCTCCCTCCCCTCCATATCAGCCCTATCAAGGTAAACCGCACCCTCTTGGGAATGGCACACTCACGCCCCAGCTGGCAGATGACCTTGCCAGCCCCAATCCCAGGCGAAATAAGAGGAAGCTATACTGCTGCCCGTGTGAGCCGCTGCTGGTGCTAATGATGGTCCAATAAGCACCGGTGAACTAGATGCTGTACTATAGCAATGGAGGGCCATTGCAGCACTTATTAAAGTCCATGGCTAACCTACTCATCGTGTGGCAGAGCCAAGAGAGGCTGTAACTTTAAAGCCCATTGAGATGGTTGATAGATAGACCCAACAGGGAGTGATCCTGTGAAATGAGGTAGCTACCACAACCACCACACCCCGCATGAGACTCAGTCCAGGTTTACTTTGCTAAGTGCCGTAGTGCAGCCACCATTCGCCGGCATCTAACCTGTGCAGTGTCCCGTTCTGTGCAGTCCCACTCATGTGCTTCCACTGGGCACCTCTGCCTGATGAGCGTGACCCAAGACATAGTCCCCTTGCATGGCGGCCTGCCAGTGAGAATACATCACATACCCCATAAGTACCGCTACTTGCCTTCGCTAGATTCTTGCCTGGCATTCCTTCATGCCCAGAATACCAAGCGATAATGCCTCATTGCCTCTACTCGGTCAAAAGACCCGGCCACGCATCAAACCCACAGAGACAAGGTGCGGCCCGTTACCCTGCCCCAAACTCTGCTGGAACAACAAATGAGCAGGATCTGACATAAATGAGGGGATCCCCAGTTGCACTTGAAACTTTTTGTACTGCCCAACACGATGTGCCCCTTTGAAAGATACCACAACCGCTTTGGATTGGAGCCTCACCAAGCACAACCTTTTATCCTGGACCTACCTCCAACATGACGTGTATTTGAGCGCGCTGTCACCCTGGGGGTGTGCTGGCTCTGACAGAAGAGACAAGATGAAGCCTGCTAACCTGCCCCCAAACACAGCGGAACCCCCACATGTGTGAGCTTGCCACAAACGTCTGTAAAAGCATGCCAACCCATATAGTGTTTTACTTCCCTTTGCTCAAGGGGGGGTGGGGCAGTCCTGTCTGGAGTTGTGTGTATTGAACAACATGTGTCCTGGCCGTACCTATGATTTGAGTACAAATGTCTACTTCATAGTACCTGGTGCGTTTAATAAAACTAATAACAGGTCTAACAAATCAATCGGGCATCCTCCGCTTACTTTAGGCTTGTTGGCTTGAGGGGATCCAGTGAAATCTGGAAGATATCTCCCTCGGCGTGCCATCCCTTTAGCACAACATTTACAACTTTTAGGCATGTCACTTAAATCGACTCCATCATGTGTTTAAGGCTAATTAGTTTGATTTCTGCCCTTGACAACATCCCTTCTAACCAACAGTGTTGAGTAACCGCTCAAGTTTGATTCTTGCCCAGGTCGTCCCCATTAGCCTGGCACTGTTAGACCAAATGAAACTTTTAACAAGCTCCCTATACAAAAGTATATCATGTTGCGCAACTTGTGACACTATTACTTCATCACTACGTACTTTCAGGCATGGAAATACTGGAGAATGGTCTTAATGTGAGCCCTTTCCAATTTCCGATTCAGACTGCAATTGGAGTGAGATTGCAAGCCCCGATCCCACACAGCCAAAATTAAACATTTCATCAAGGGCTACGGCCTGTCGACACATAGCTAACAGCAACATGCCTTCAGTTGTTACACTCCCCTACAACATCATGGCCGCTACAATGGCCCCTGTACTACCAATGATGCCACACCTTAAACTGGCTCCAGTCCCACGTCTAAATGAGGTTGTCTGGTACAGGGGAATTCTGAGTCTGCCCGACCAGCATAGAAACTTATGGTACGTGAAGCCCCATGCCCCCTCACTGCCCAGAAAAGAAAACCGATGCTGGCTCTGCAGTTGTAGAGCCGGTGCAAGGACCCCCATCTGATGAGAGCAAGCAAGGATGGGAGCACTAATGGGTCAAAGCACACAATTTAAAGGCATCACCCTGGAGTAAGTGTGTAGTAGATATGACCATGCCACACCCGGTGGGGGCTTGAACCCTCGCCTACGAGCGGCCCCCAACACCCATGCCGAATCCCAAACTTTGTGATTTAGCTCCTGCCCCAGTCTGCTTTCCGTAGTTGTGGGCGAAAACCAAGTAACTTGAAACGTAAAATTCTGGATCTGCGTTTGCTAGTGGACAACATGTGCATCGGCTCCAAGACACACGTGTATGCCAAAGCCCACCCAGCCTGTGTCGTCCCACAGTGCCCACCATCCAGACAAATGCCATGTCACATCACTCATCTCCCCTGGGTCCTTCACTGCTCGAGTCACCTGCGCCGCGTGGACCCGAGTGAAACATGTAACCAAACATCCCAATGAAGGTCTCCCCCCCCCATAGCAGCACCACTGCCCCAAACTCAAACCCTTACCGCGAAAGTGAGAGCCCACCAAATCGGGAATAGAGATATGCCAACTCGGGTGAAAAAGTGCAGACGGCGCCATCTGGTGGCAGTCACCCGATGGCCCCATATCCGAGCATAGTTTGTAAAGGGTTAAGTGCCTGAGCCCTTGTGATGAGGCCACCGCAATTTGCACCCCACATTGCCACCGCTGCCAATGTCAGAGCGTACCCAACTACTAACCATCACACTGCTACCAGTGTGACAATTCAGACTGGTCAAGCCCCCCAAGCTGTAAGAACTGTCTGGGTGGTAGGTATTAGTTATGAGCATGTGTTGAAATATTAAACAACTAATTTTCTGCTCATTAAAAATGTGCAGCTGTCCTAAGTGCCGGCACCCGCTTATAAGTGCCGGTGCCGAGCCCCGGAAAGCACCTGCTCAAATTAAGAACTGCCCCATATAGGATTTAAAATTACGACGAACTCCGTGCATTAACTGGAGCGCACAATGCGCCATCGCCAAACGAATTATTACTCCCCACGCCATCGGGCAGACGCCACATGGCAATGTATTACCACTGTTCCGACATTGGTAAAACCAGCGTCACCTTCGCTGCAAAGACCATCTTTTCAACGCTCCCAGCTGTGCAACTTTTGCCCTGATTCCCTTCTGCTTTTCCTGTCTAAGCTGCTTGAGACAATGGAGTTCTTAACTTGCATAATATGTGCAATCTAAAAGGCTTCTTGACAGACAGCTGTGTTTCACCCCGGTTGCCGCACCGACTCACGCGTGTTTGACTCAGGGTTTCGAATACTCTGTGGCAGGCACCACGCGACTGAAAAGCATGTTCTGCCCGTGACCGCTGCACTGGGCCAGCCAGCCACAGGACAGCTCGGTCACAAGCCACCCAGCGTGGGGCTGAAAACCAAGCCGGGCTAAGACAACGTAATTAAATACTGTACTCATGTATCCCTCAACGATGATTTAAAACACAGGAAGCAGAAAGGCAAGAAGTTATCTGCTGTCCTCCCCTCCATCGAAGGAGGAACGTCCCCCGCCATGGATGCTTATGCTCAAAGAGTCGCCGGATTCTTTAAAGATGGGCCAACGCGCATGGACCCGCGCCCTCTGCAGCATAACACTCTGGTGTAACCAGACGGTGCCGCCTGGTCAGGCTCCTAATGGACCTGTACTTGTTTCCCCAGTACCCGAGTGAAACCTACTAGACGGCCAAGGTAAGAGTAACCCTAAATGCAGAACCACTCGCCACACTCACTGATCAAGTGCCCCACCTCCAGTCCAACGCATGCACGAAAGTAGAAATCGGCGCAAAAGGCCGATCAATATACGTAATAGTGCTGGAATTCAGAGTCGCGCCGTTCTTCATTAAATGGACAACTTCCAAATGCCTGCCAATGAGAAGAGGCCATCTTGCTTTTCAAATGAAGTGAGTAGTCCGTGTGCTACCCCTTAACTTAATAAAAATCACGTTCCAAACACGTGCAAATAAGAGGGCCCGCGTTGAACTTCCAGTGCAAACACTTTGCATATGCGGGCAGCGACTAGGTACTCCTCAACTCGCACCCTCCGCATCTGCTACCCCACATGGAGGCCAATGCACAAGCACAGCTCCTCCCTCACAACCCAAACAGTGCTGTAGCAGACAACGTCGCGCTCGGTGAGTGCCGCTGCCCCCACTGAACCCGCACACTTCTTCAAAATGCTCCAAACCTTAACCTCCCTCCAATTTGTCGCTCCTCTGCAAACCGAAGGAAAAAGGGAAGCCGACCCACGAATTCTATCTGCAAAACATACTGAAGCTATGGCGCCGCCAGCGTGCCCAAAATGCCATCTGAGGCTTGTTCGCCACTGGGACCCTGTGCAATAAAGGAAAGGGGGGGCCTGCGTCGAACAGATTAAGAGCTCACCAAAAAAGGGGAGGGAAGAGACCGTGCCTCCGCACTCACTGCTTTTGTCTCAAGTAGGAGATGTTTTGGGTGAAGGGGCTTTTGGTCTGACACAACTTCTGGTTGTTGCCACTTTCTCAAAGACACTCCTTAGAAGGAGGATGATCAACTGCAGTGCTTAGTGGCAGGTGTTGCTGACACACCCCTTTCTTTCCTAGACATTTAGCTTAACAATATATCTGGCATATCTAGCCGCGCTGTGTGCCGCCGATACAGATTCACTACAAAAGTTCCTTCCACTTTCAAAACTTAATGGAACCTTCAACCAAGAACGTATTGCATGAAATGTCCTTGAGCCTTCGTTAAAATGCCTCCGGCCCAAACAATGGAGAAATTAGCTGTAGCATTTTGGTTCAACCAACAACATAAAACTAGTGTCTTGCTTCATGTAGTTGTTAGCTTTCTAGTACAGACCCTAGAGCCCTCCCACAGTACTTCTAGGCAACCCCGTTCAAAAGGGACCTTTGAAACCCGACAGATTGCTGGATTTATCCCGAGTGAAAGCAGCTCCTCGCCTACTAATGCTGTCCAAACTGCCATCCCTCTTGGCGGTCAATCAAACCACGACCCCGCAGCAGGAGGGAGGGGGGGGGCACAGGGAAGCCCGCCCTCCCTCCAAGACAACGGAAGGCAAGTCCGTCCTGTCCACACAGGAACAAGGTCTGTGCCGTTCTCAGCCGTATGCCGCGCCCGCTCTGCACCAGGCTATGAACCCATAACGCCCTCCTGTAACCGCCTGCACTAACCCCATGTCAAATTACAATAAAGACTCTGCGTTTCCGACAGGTCCGTGGCACACAGACCCGAGCTCCACTGTTCCCCACACGCCACATTAGAAGTCAAGCACCCGACCTCACACTCCCCCCGTCCGACTCGAGCAACCAGGCTCCCCAACAGGAGGTCGAGGTCAAGTAGAAAAGGGGAGGGAGGGGGGGACAGACCATGTCTCCGCACTCACCACACTCAAAACCGACGCACGCGGAGTCGCAGACGAGGGGAGACGGCGTGCCCTCGGCACGAAAAAGGATCAAACAGCGTAACGGGCAGCCACAAAGAGGCCGCCAGATGGGCGGGGAGAAGCACTTATACTGCATCCCCCGCCCACCCCTTACTGGAAGTGACGAGGCACGCGGACCCATCGTGGGTCCCTAACAACTGGACTGACTCGTGTGCCCTCATGTGGCACTAAGGCGGCCGCCTTCTTAGGAGGGTCCCCTTCGTGGACCACGGGCAGCCAACATTGCATGGGTTAGGAAATGCACGATTGGTCAAACACACTGCCGGAAAAGCACGGGTGTCAAGACAAGTGAAACACCACAGAAATGTGTCAGTTATGGTTAGACTGAGTTACTCCAGAAACACATATCCCCAATTCGCTGCTGGGATGTAGACTGTTAATTTACAACAAAAGAGAAGCATAAATGTACAGCTGTCAATGGTTACTCGTATCTTCCCGGGTACAGGCTATTGGCGTATGGTGTGTAGAAACGCTTCGCCTAGAGAAGACACCACCAGCGGCAGCAAAAGAGAACATAGCAGAGAAGTTAAGACACCGGCACGGAAATCATACATCTAGAAAGCAGACAGGTGAGGCTTGGTCCCACCAAACCCCACCTATAACTCTGCAGCCATCATGTAAAGATATTTATAGGAATAAAATAAGTGAATATTTTCACACAAGTTATCGATTAAAAATCGTACAGCTTATGATGCTCATATAATCTTCACAAATATAAAATAAGCCACCTTTATGGAAACATATACATATATAGTTTTTTTTTTTTTTAAACTTTATTAACATTTTCTAAATAACAAAGAGACATGACATCATACAGCATAATGGCAGGTTTGTACAAAAGAAAGACAGTCTCAGCATATTACATCACAGTCGGTCTCGCCAACTGTTACCATGTAATGTCTATTATCAACAATGACAACCAGTTTTGACAAGTTTTTGTAGTCTGGTTCACAGCACAGTCAATTTTATCTTAATTCAGGGTCCCCAGATACCTCCTATGCTTGCTGTCCTGGCAATGACCAGTAATCTAGCAGCTCGACCCCCTACTTCCCAACCAGTGACATTGCGGAGTTCCCACACCTACACCTACACCTCCTCTTCATCACACATAGTAGTATCAGTCCTTGCAGTCTCACTGTCTTTAGTCGTTAGGTATGTCTTATACAATGCCCAGATGTTTTTAGGATGACTGCGCTGTGGGAGAAGTTCGCTATAGTTCTCAGTTTGCGTGCTGCAATACATCATGTCTCTGTTCCAATCCGTAATTGTAGGAATCGGGCCTTTTGACCAGCATATCGCCACTACGGCTAGCAATTAACATACTCATATCTACCAGTCTTCGAATTGCCTTTGGCAGTGGCTTGGAGTACCCCAATAAAGCAAGCATGGGATCAGGTGTAAGTTGCATGTCTATGATGTCACCCAGCTCTTGAAATACCCGGACCCAGAAATTAGCTATCCCAGGACATATCCAAGCTAAGTGCAAAAAATCCGCCAGGCTTTCGCCGCAACGTTCACACTTCGCCGTGTCACGCAATCCATATCTACATAACCTCTCTGGCATGTAGTATCCCTATTCAAGAATTTAAAATGAATGAGCCTGTGTCTCCCGTTTAGCTAAATCCGCTTCGTATTTTCACAGCAATACTTCCAAGTTGCATCATCTAATTCTCTATCCAAATCAGGTTACCACGCAAGTCTAGCCTTGGTGTAAAAGGTTTCCCGGTACCCCAGTGTTAATTTGTGAATTTTGGACACAATTTGGGTTGGAGTGGTAGCTTTATCACGTATGTGAGTGGTGCTACTTCCGGTGGTTCCTCCAAGTCACTGCCCAAGATTCCTGCCAGTGCATGTCTTGTTCTGTAGAATTGAAATCTGCGCAATAGTGTTGTCTTTTGTTCGGGCTTCTCCAGCTCTTCCCATGTCTTAACTTTCCCCTCAATGAACAAATCCCCAATTGTCACCACATCAATAGAGCCTAGCACTCTCGTCACCCCTCTGTCTCTGCACGGAGGTAGCCAGCGGCACCACTCCAAGGGAGCATGCGGTGAGTAAAGTATCGCTCCAGCTTGCAGTTTCAGCAGGTGTTGCCATGCATGTCTAGTCGCATTTATTGAGTCTAGTATCCCTGTCCTGCGGTCTGACAGAGTAAACAACATAGCAGGTAATGGGAGAGATGTCGCCACTACTTTTTCTATCTGAATATGGGGCGTATCTGGTAGGCCATGCATCCAATGATAAGCTGAGCCCCCTGTGCCGCACTATAATATAAGTCAAGGTCCTAGTCCTCCCAGACGGTAAGGGAGTGTGAGGATATCCCATCTGACCCTGGCCTGTTTCCCCGCCCACGCTAGCTTTATCAGAAGCGATGTGAGTGTGCGAAAAAAGATCCCCGGAAGGACCATAGGAACATTGGAGAATAGAAACAGAAAACGTGGGAGTATTACCATTTTTATGATCGAAATCCGGCCTACCAGTGACAACGGCAGTCGGATCCATTTCTCTATTTCATTCTCCAATCTACTGATTGCTACCCCATAGTTCTCACGAAACACCACTTCCGAGTCAGTGTGTATTTTGACTCCTAGATAACGCACTGGCTCCGTAGTCCATTGCAGCGGATAATCAGGCATAAAGGGCACAGTAGCAGGAGTAAGGGGAAAAATTATTGATTTTGTCCAGTTAACCCTTAGGCCAGAAATCGTTCCAAACTTCACAACTTCCCTCAGTATGGGAGACAGGTTATTATCAGGGTCCCGAACATAGAGCAACGTATCATCAGTATACGCGGAGACAATCAGTTCGTACTCTGGGAATCGTATACCCCTATGTTTATGATATTCCCGTAGAGCGCAAGCCAGCGGCTCTGCCACCAGCGCATATAATATCGGGGATAAAGGGCACCCTTGACGCGTGCCTCTAGTAATTTGTATTGGGTCAGTAACTAAATTGACGATTTTGACTCTGGCAGTTGGAGAGTTATACAGGACCCCCACCATTTGTAAAAATATACCTCCCGGTCCCATCCTCGTCAGAACTTGCCTCACGAACAGCCATTCGACCGAATCAAAGGCCTTTTCCATGTCTAGAAATACAGCCACTGCCTGTACGTCCTGACGGGTGTGTTGTATCGCTCCAAATACCGTTCTCAGATTATAGGTCAAGTTCCTATTAGGAACAAATCCCGCTTGCTCTGGCGCCACTAGGATCGGGACCAATGGTGTCAATCGAGTCACCAGGATTTTGGCATAAATCTTGGTGTCTACATTTAGTAGCGACAAAGGTCGATACGAAGAGCAATCAGATGGAGACTTGTCCGGCTTCAGTATAGCCACAATGACAGCCTCTCTCATCGAAGGTGGCATAATTCCATCAACACACATCTCCTCAAACAGCGTAGCTAGGTGTGGGACCAACTGATCTTGAAATTGTTTATAGAAATTGACCGTGAGGCCATCTACGCGAGGCGCACTGCATGATTTCATCCCCGCTAACGCTGATACTATTTCCTCCAGTTTCAATGGGTGCATTAAGTATTCACGATGCTCATTGGTTAGCCAGGGCATCTTAATGTGAGTCAGATATTCCAAAATTTCAGTCTCCACCCCCGCATCTCGTGAACAATATAGTGTCGAATAATACTGTCTAAACCGTGCAGCTATCACAGACTCTTCCGTTATAGTCTCCCCTTCCGCGCCCCTAATCTCCGTCACAACTGTAGCTTCCCTACGCTTCTTCAGAAGTGAGGCCAGGCCGCGCCCGGGTGCTCACCTTCACCGTACGTGCGTGCTGTTGCATATTTGCCTAAGTGCTTAAGTTCTGCATCCGCTGTATCATAGTATTCTTCTAACAGTGTTTTGAACGTCGCTGAGTCAGTTTCATTCGCGCCGTCTAATAATTTGTGTTCTAGTATTTTAAGGGAGCTCTCTAAATCAGATAGTCTCTTTCGGAGCGCCCTAAGTACCCCGGAGTGCTTGGGCATGGCAATCCCACGGATATAAACTTTAAATGTTTCCCAGACACTTGCAAAAGTATCCACCGAGCCAACATTGCAAGCGAAGAAAGTGTCTATAGCTTCGGCTATCTCTGACTTAAAGGCTGTATCTAACAATGAGTATGGAGGGAAGCGCCAGGCAAAAGGAGGAATATGTTTCTGTGGAGTGTCTACCACTAAAAGAATAGGGGAGTGGTCTGAGAAGGTGCGAGGGAGTACAACACAATCACGAACTTGATCATAGATGTTCCGAGAAGCTAGCCAGTAATCTATCCTAGTGTGTAAGTCATGGAACGCAGAGTAGTGTGTATACCCGCCCCCATTCGGATGCCGCTGTCGCCAAACATCGCTTAGTTCCAATTGAGTCATCGCATCTACAATAGCGCGGGCCGACGCGGCGATACCCCGCTCCGGTCCGCCCTACCTATCCAGACGAGGGTTCAGGACACAATTAAAATCGCCCCCCAAAGTTGAATTCCCCCCTCATATCTCCGCATCTTTTCTGTAAGTGAAGCATAAAATTTCGGGTTATCATAGTTAGGGCCATAGATGTGAACCAGAATCATGTCCAAACCCTTCCCCTTGCATCTTGATATAACATACCTGCCCTCCTGATCAGAGTCGAGCGGCTCAAGTTTTAGATTGGATTTAGGATTCACCCAGGTGACCACCCCTCGCGCATGTGTAGTGAAGCCCGCCGCATGTGTGTTTCCCAGTAAACTCCTGCTACGAAGCATGCTGATTTCTAAGGGCAAGTGTGACTCCTGTAGCAATACAATGTCTATCTTATGTCTCAACAAGTATGCCATTACCTTCCTTAGTTTCCTATGGTCATTGAGGCCCCGGACATTCCAAGTTAAGGCCCTAAGCCTACTGTGAGTGTCCATGTCGCGCATGCTGTCAGCTGACATCATATAGACTGTGCGTCTATTTGTGGACTAGACTGTGATGTGTGGCTGGAATCTAAACTACTCCTGTCCTGTCTAAACATTGCATCATTAAAAGCTTTGCAGTACATCAGTCTCTGTTCCCCTCATCCCCCCACCCACGCCAAGCTTCCCCCAACTTTGCAACGGCGAAATTCCCCCTCATAAACCCCAAATATCATAGCAAATTCACATCTAACAGTGTGGTTCCTGAAACAAGTGAGGTTAAACCCAGGTTGTGGTGCACACACATGGGCAGATGTTGCCTGCCCTTATTGTAACTTAACTCTGTTAGGCTAACTGCCCATTACCGTCTGCCATCAAGCCTATCTGTTGCATCAGGAATCAATTCAACTGACTTGATCATGCCCCATAATTCCTTTAACCGTGCTCCGCCCGTCCCATTACAAGTCTTACAACCTAACAATACTCATATCACACTATAGGTTTTCTGAATCCTCCTGTAAGCGGTATCCCAGCCTTCACTTTAAATCCCACAGCAGTGTTTGCCATATCCTGTTACTTCATGAGACCCCCCCCACATGTCACCGTCTTATCTGGCAATCTGCATGGGTCGCACGCTAGTCCTGGTCCTCGAGACTGCCTCCAACCGCACCCTCCGAACCGCTCTGCTCCGGACTTCTTCGTCGCTCCTTTGACCACTCCTTCAGGGCTTTCTGCAGCACTTTGGGGTCTGTGAAAATCCTGGATTTTCCCTGCCTGTTTACACGTAACCTCGCCGGGTACAACATGGCGTAGTCAATGTTCTGGTCCCGCAGCTGACGTTTGAGTGGTGCAAATTGCCTGCGTGCCTCCTGCACTCGGATAGTGAAGTCCGGGTAAAGTGAGATAGCAGACCCCTCAAATTGCAATGACTGCTTCTCCCACGCTACTCTCAGGGCTGCGTCTCGGTCCCTGTAATTTAGAAGCTTAGCAATAATAGGCCTTGGGGAAGCCCCTGGAGCAGGTCTCGGGCCCAGCGAGCGGTGCGCTCTCTCTACCACAAACATTGAAGAAAACGTATCAGAACCCAGCAAGGTGACCAGCATCTTCTCAACAAATAGCTCCATATTCCCAACCTGTGTGGATTCTGGTAAGCCCGTAATTCTTATGTTACATCTTCTGGAACGGGCTTCAAGATCTTCTGCCTTATCCTGCAGGGTTTGCAACGCTCTACTCATCTGTTTTTGTGTAGTGTCCATTTCTGTCTGTGCCTCTTCTACTTCAGTTACCCTGCGTTCAGTCATGTCCATCCTCTCTACCTGCTTATCCATTCGTTCTGTCATTCTATCCATCCTATATGACAGAGAGTCCAGTTTTGTATCAATAACAGACAGGCTTTCCTGCAGGCTTTTCTGCATGGCTGCGAGCATGACGCGAATATCTCCCTCCACCAGCTCCGGTGTCTCCTCCTGCGCATTGTGGCCCCCCTCCGGGGTATTCTCTCTTGTCCTGGGCTTCCGCTGCTCAAAACTAATCTTTGGTTGAGCTTTATCAACTTTACCCATTGTGGGTGAGTGAGGTCAGTTGCAGCTATACACCCCACCGCTGTGCAAAGCTGTCAAGCAAGTCTCCACCCCCGGCGTCCGAGAGACTATACTTCCCAGGGAAGTTACTGCCACGAAGGAGCTGTAATCAGTACGTCCCGGTTGCCCCAAAAATCAAGATGGTGTGTCTCCCAGCCTATTTAGCTCCTATGTTGGCAATTTTTGCTCTGGATGCATGTTTTTGTTGAGTCACCGCTTCAATCTACTGCTGACTCTCCAGCTGGTGGGCTCACTTCCCTGCAGTTAGTAATCAGGCCCCAAGCTCTCTCTCGCAGGTATGCTCCCAGACTATGTAACTATTTAGGCCACCACTGTCCTCCAAGCGGCACCCCTGTTCGCTGAAGATCCAATACCCGAACGGGGGAATTACTGCTAGTAGGTGTCCGGCCCAGAACCTCTCCAGGGTCTTGTAAAGTAGTACGAGGTGCGGCGTTCTCGTGAAATACCTCCCCGGGCCGTGTGCTGTATTTCCGCCGGGCGCCCTGCGTGAAGCACTAGTGCACTTTACCGTGACTGTGTGGTCCAAAACTCGCCGTCTCGTCTCCTCAGTCCCACAAGTTGCCGGTCAGGGAGTTCGGCGTGTCGCCCAGCTCAGCTCGGGCCGCTGAGGGGTTACCGAGGCCACCACTTCGCCTACGTGCCTTCGGCGCAAGTCGTCTCCAGGAGCCACGGCGGCCGGAGCGCACCGTCGTGTAGTCAGCAGTCTCCTCCGAATCGGAAGGGCCCGTGCAACTGCGGTGCGGCTGGTATCACCCGGGGCCGGCTCAGTCCGTATCAAGGGGCCCGGTGCAGGCGCGCTACGAGCGCACCTCTTCTCAGTAACTTTATTCACCCCAGGCACTCTCAGTGGTTCCAGCTGCGTTCTGCCGACAGTCCGCCCCCAGCTGCCTCGCACCAGCGCCCTCGAGCAGAGCACTTCTCTCGACGTCGCTCTAGGCCTCGTGACGCAGCTCCCGGCTCCAAAGCTCACACTGCCCTACACCAGTTACAGGCGACCTCAACAGGCACAAATGTAATCAATGCGTGGAGCACACTGTCCGGTGCACGGGGCTGCGCAGTTTCAGCGACGGTGTTCACCCTAATGCAGGATTCCTAGTGAATTAATTGATGGCTCGACGGAGCACTCGATTTAGGCGGCCATCTTAGGCTCAGGCAAGCTCCGCCCCCCCATATACATATATAGTTATGCAGCTTTATACGATGCACATACCCAGAATGCTAACTCTACTTTTATTTGTGTTTAGATTTCCTATAAAGAAAGTAGATAGTGATGGTTGTCTGCTAACCTACGTTTGTGCAGCCATAGATATATATATATTTTTTTTAATGGCTCATTATTTAGACACATGTCGCTCTTCTATGTATATCACATGGTCTTTTTAAGTTTTCAGACGAAAAGCAAGCTGCCTTCCTGAAAGTACTCATGAGGGCGATGTTACGGCATGTTGGAATCAGGCAAACATCTAGTTAAATACACTCAGCCAAATTAATAAAAATCCTATTCAAACTGGGTCGCTCAAACTTGTTGCTAATGTGATCGCAGCAGACGTTTGCTAACAGCATGCTCGGTTTGGACCAAACAGGCTGCGTGGCACTGCCAGTTTGGTCTTAGACTTCGTTTGTGTTGTGGCCATAAATTGGATGGGAGGCGCAGCTGGAGGTGTTGCGAAGTCAAACATTGTCCCCGTCAACCCCTGCCTCGGACTCTGAGGGTAGGGTGACCAGCAGGCACATGGGGAAGTAGGAGTGGCTGCAAACAAAACAAGCATTTGCAATGCAATAGGTCTCACATTTGCGAGAGTTTGAGCTATTGGCATTGTAAATAGGGCTCCCGGTTTCATGGTATTTATTTTTTTAACATTTCCATCTGTATTTATCCATGTTTATTTTTTTGTCATTTTATCTGTATTTATTCACATTTATTTTTGTTGCAAGCAAAAAAAGACGCTGCAGCTAGAATTGTTTCACATTTATTTAAATAGACAATGGGCATTTGGTTGTTTTAGGTTTAGATAGATTTATGTAGATAGGTAAATGGGTTACTGCTTTGAACAAAGAGGTCCTTTTGTTACTTGCAGTTCATAAATTGTAATCCGTCTAATATAGCACAGTGAGCTATGAACGACATGTGGCTCCTACACCTTGTAACCCCCACTGTCTTAATTAACGCATCCTACACATTGATTTACACACATATGATTTATTGTCAATGTATAATGTGTACGTGTGATGTAAAGCACTCTGACACCCTGCATTGGGATGAGTAGCGTTATAGCACTATAAAAGAAATAAAGCAAAATAAAGGTATTTAAATTGTTATTTGTGTAAATACTGGGACAGACCAGCACATCTAACATTCCTACAGTGCATGCCTATCTCTTTTATACAGGGACTGAAGAGCATGCCTCTTTTAAGTGCCTGAAAAGTGATAAGCTGTGTGCATTTGTTTTCCCTCTATTGCTTTTAGGTGTGCATCTCCTCCCCACCCCCATAGCCCCACCCAAAATACTACAACAAAAGGAGGCCTGTTGGCCCCTTACCGTCTGCCTTTGTTATGGCACCTCCAGGAATGGTGCACTTCAATGCTGTTCACAGAATGACAAGAAAACAAAAGTAGCGCTTAACTGACAAACTCTGTAAAGCGGTGGTAATGTGTTCGAGTGTGAATAAACCCAATCTGGCCACTTTGCGTCCACTGTGCCTTTTTTTATTTATTTTTACATGCTTTGAACTGTTTTTTTTCTCCGTCCCGAGCTTGCACTTTGCAAGAGAAAAATGTCAGAAAAAGATGACATTTCCAGCAAAAGTGTTTCTTTCGTTTTTGGATTCATTTCACAGGGGAAATCTAACAAAAAGCTAGCGTCCGAAGCACCTCAAACCTGGCTGACCAATCCACAAATGCAAACATGCTACGTTATTGTAGCTACAAAAAATCTCTCAGTTATCATATTTACTGGCATTTTTCCGTTTATATTTATAAATACAGACAAAGGAAAAATATTTTTCCGTCTGTATTTATATGCAAAAATCCGTTTAAATGGAAAACCGGGAGCCTTAATTGTAAATGACAATGCTTTTTATTTATGTGTTTGGAAAACCTGCAAGCGGTGCGTAAACATGCACTTTGTACTTATAGTGGTTGCATATGAGAAGCAAGGGTGTCAGTAACTGCGCCTCTTTTACTGTTAGCCTTGCTTCTCGTAAGCAAGGACTATAAGTACAAAGTGGGTGTTTACAATGCCAATAGCTCATACTCTCGCAAATGTAAGACCTATTGCATTTCAAATGCTTGTTACTCCTTGTAGCTGGTTTTTCTGCTGGATCCCAATATCTGTCCTGGTTCTTTTCTCTTTCCTGCTCTTCGGGAGAGTTTGGTGATCACCATTTCCCATCATTTCTATTCGGCTATCAAGATTCTTACATTTGTCAATACGTTTTTCCCCCCTTTTTGGGGTATGCCTTCTATTTGGCACCCTCTCTCTAATGGAGGCATTTGGCAGCTTTCATGTATACTTTTCCTGAGTAGGGTGACAGTGGCTACAGAAAGGAGTCGCCTTTTCTTCAAACAATTTAGAAGGAGACTCATGAGATTTCAACTAGCAAGTCCTTGACAGATGTTCTACTACTGCCTGTCTCTAAGCAGTCCCTTTAAATGATATGTATGCCCTAATCAGATATTGTAGCACTGCGGGAACATAGAGACAAGTTTATCTTAACTTCAAAAATCCCCTGCATTCTACGATCTGCAATGCCAACAGCAAAATGGAAGCCTCAGAATCGTGAAGCAAATCAAGCCTATCCGAGGTTCACATTTAAGTTCCATTCAAAATGGACTTCATTTTCTTAATTGATCTTAAGGCAAATAGAGATAAAAGTGAATCATTGTACATAATTATATCAGATTAATTGGGGGATTTGTTACGCACTACTTTCCACCTTATGGAGTCCACATAGCATTTAAAATGTATGTGTATATGAATGCAACTTTCTTGACCCTGCTCACACTTTAACCTGTACTTAATTTGTTTAAAAAAAAAAATAAGTGCCCGGGCTCTCTTTAGGATGTAATTTCCGCCTGCACTGCCCATTTCCACTGTCAGCACTACCAACTACAGTAACAACACAACTACTAACCATCACACTCCTACAGTTGTTACCTTAAGAGTATATTAGAATCTCCCTCCTACCAATGTATTTAAATTACTTCAAGAGATAAACACCCGCAAATCCCGCCCACCTCATGACTTTGCTGATGACTCACTCGCATTGATTAAAAGAATTCTTGCAAAATGTTGATATCATTATTTCATATAAAAAAACTAAATTTTTCAAACAGAAGGCTTCGTGTCCATGAATTATGTTGGAAAGGCGTCATAAGAAACTACTTTAAACATACACGGTTCAGAGCTGTTCTTACACGCTGAGCCCCTGAAACGCTAAGCGTGCCCATGCTTGTTAAAGAAATTAAAGTACTCATAGGGAATTAATTACTCAGATATGGTACTACTAGAAACATTTCTAGAATCACCAGGATGTTTATCATAGAAGCAAAAAACTGACACGCACTGCTACCCTGACAGCAGACCAGTCAATATTAATGTCCATAATGTATATAACTTGCTTACCGTGGCTGCTGTTGCTCCCATTTTTACTTTACATGGACAGCTATAACTTTCTTTATATCAAACATGGTCATCATGTGCCTAGAGACAGAATGTGCACTAGTGCACACAATGTAACTAAGTGCATACAAGTAGCATGAATCTGAATTCAATTACAAATTGAAACGTGCAGAAGTGAAAGCAAGCAGCAGCCTGGGCAAGCCAACTAGCACAGCGCAGAGGTGGAAAGTATTTGAAAAGCTCATTAGCTTCTGTGATGTATTTAACTTGCAGCCTCAACTGGCCCTCTTCAATCACCTCGTTGCAGCACTACTTCCAAGCCAATGAATAAAGCTGCTGGGTTGCAGACCTTGCACAAGCACACCAGTACCTGTTTTTCAGTTCATTGCGCATAGCCACCAGACACACACATTACTATTGTGCTGCCGAAGTTTAAAAGCTCTGTGCGTCTTCTGCCCTGGAGGCATATTTCTGGCTCACTAAACCAACATGTCAAACTAGATCACACCCTGCATAGAGAACTCACAAGTGCACCTCTCACACCACGATGCACCGATTCACTAGAGCTGCACCCACCGACGGTCAAACGTAAAGTAGTTTTTAACAAGACGCGAGAGCTTCTGAAAATGTTAAAAAATAATTTACAGTAATGCCAATCCTAGGTTAGAGTTAAAAAACAAATTTGGAAGCATGTTCAGTAGTATGTAATAGCAGCAGTGAAAGACAAGAACATACCGATACAGCTGCCTGTAGAGGCTTTATGTAATGTAGACAGCGTGCTCAGCATAATAATAATGGAGGGCGACATTCTTTAATCATTGCCCCTTGAAGCGTGGCTCTTAGCTGAAAGCATGTTGGAACTAGGGCCGCTGATAAGTGGGGGCTGGAGGGGCCAGGCACCCCACCATCACCAGTCCACTCTGTTCTTGAGCGTAAATGGCCATTTATTAGGACAAGGTTGTATAAACAGAATCATTGACCCCAACATTAATTAACCATAAACAATCCCCAACAATAACTTTTCATTCACTCAAACCATTTCACCATGCTCCAACTCTCTCTTCCCATTCCACTCCGTGCCCCCTTTCAATTCTCCATCCACTTATCTTCGAACATCCTCTCCCGTATCTCCCTCCGTCGCACTCATGCATCCCGCACCCCCATCATTCACCCTTCTCCCCCCGCCGAGGGATGGGTTTGCCCGTTAATGACTTCCCCACCCCTCCAAAGTACCGCCCCACCAAACCTACAACCTGTCCTAAACTGACTTGCTCCAACCAACGCCGACCTCAAACCCCAAGAAATTGCAGGGTGGGCGGGTGGTCCAATTAACTAAATTATGACCCTCCCTGATGGTGCCAATGACGCAGGAAGAGCCTCCCTCCCCTGCACCCTTATACCCCTCCCCAAACTCCACCTCTTGACCTCCCCCAGCCTGTCCTTCCGGTCCCTTGTGCGAAAAACCCCGGGGGAAGACTGGTCTGCGACCTTACTTCCCCCGTGGGCCATCATCGCACAATAAACCAGTCCACTCTGTTCTTGAGCGTAAAAGGACATTTATTAGGACAAGGCTGTATAAACAGAATCATTGACCCCAACATTAATTAACCATAAACAATGCCCAACAATAACTTTTCATTCACTCAAACCATTTCACCATGCTCCAACTCTCTTCCCATTCCACTCCGTGCCCCCTTTCAATTCTCCATCCACTTATCTTCGAACATCCTCTCCCGTATCTCCCTCTGTTGCACTCATGCATCCAGCACCCCATTATTCACCCTTCTCCCCCCGCCGAGGGATGGGTTTGCCCGTCAATGACTCCCCCCACCTCTCCAAAGTACTGCCAACCAGGGAACACCCTTTAGGGCGGTTACCTGCCCCCTGTCAGTCCTGTGCACCTTTCGCTCTCACTCCCTCACCTCCCTACGACACCAGATCGACTCGTTCCACAGTTTACTTATCGTATCGCGCATTTCCATCATGTAATAGGCGTTCCCAAGCTGCGAAAGGTGCACCCCATCGTCCCTGAACAACAATGGCTCCTCCAACCGGAGCCCAACATGTGAAAGCACTTCAATGTCCTTTGTCGCACAAAAAACCTTCATTGCCCTGTTGAGCTTCCTGCGGGCCTTCTCAACAGCCGCATTTTTCACTGCCCCTCTCCACTGTTTCCACGGCACAAATTCTATCCACACAATGCATCTCCCTGCCATGTTCTTCGTCATGACTTCCAAGTCACTTTGCATCAGTTGTAGGAGCGCCAACCCCGACAACCGTACCAAGTCATTTTCGCCCAAATGTATGACCAACATATCAGGGCAACCTTTCTGAGACAACATTTTCGTCAGCTAGGGCAAGAGAGCCCCCCATCGCATCCCGCCTTTTCCCCACCAATGCACCTCGTGATGACTGCTCTTCAGACCCAGGTTACGGCCGTATACCTGCCGGTCTGTATACTTGGCTGCCCAATGAACGAATGAGTGTCCAACAATCCAGGTGACCGTCTTGGTCCCCGGACCTCCCACACAACCTATGGCGAGAAAAATATGTTAGTGCACAAAATACTTTTCCCCCACCTTCCTCCCATCCCCCCGTACCCCCACAAACACTCTTTATTTGCGCACATAACGCTCACAACAGCGAGACCTCCACCTCCCAATCTGCCGAATCCTCTCCCAAGACCAACCCAGTTGTGCCGCCGCTGTGGCCGCCCCAATACGGAAAGAGTGCGTGCCGTATCTCGCCGGGTCCTTACCCACGCGCCCCAATGCCATCCTCAAAACCGCCAACAACTGAAACGCAGTCAGCCTTCCCCCCGACGCATGACAAAATATCGCTCCCGACCGTCTGTCAGACATTTGCAAGAAAGCTCGCCATTCTTTCACCGGGCACACCCCCACTCCTTCGCTCTCGTTGCCCCTCCCCACCTGATCCGTCTTAGAATGGCCCAACCAAATCCCCACCCGAATTCCTTCCAGTCGCGTGTCCTCATAAACTCTCCCCTCCCGCCCTCTCGCCCCCAACAATTCAGAAACCCGAAACGCCCCAAAAAACATCCACACCATACATAAGCGGAAAAACCAAGACCTCGTAACTGTCCGAACAACAATCAGGCAACACCCGTAGCAAACTTTGGAGTAGCTCAAACGTAATCGCCTCCCGTGGCGCCTCGCCTCCCCCTGCTCCCACCCCCAACCTTTCAACATCCTGCCAAGAAGCTCCCCTCTCGCCGGATCAAACCCCAAGTACAACTTACAGTAAAAGGAAACCCCTGCCAATTTTCCCCCAATCGTGACCTGTGACATGTCCTTATCAATGCAATGCAGAACAAAACGTATCACTCCCTGTTCAGTATCCTGTTGCGAAATGTTCCTGGAGTCCACCGTCCATCCCATAAAGGCTCCAAATTCCGACCAAGCCAGCCTGTAGCTGCGCCTTGTGGATTCGGCTATAGATTTTTCAACCAGACCTACAACCCTCATTCCCCCCAGGCCCAGATGTCGTCCGGCAGCTCTGTCTTGCAGGCCTCCGCTCCAGGCGCCAGTCTCCGGAAACGCCGCCACTGCGAACGATACAGAGCATCCGAAATGTCATTACTTGCGCCTGGAACATGCTTTGCCCGAAAAACCACATTCAGTTGCAAACATTGCATCATGAAGCTACGCAGCAGCCGCAGCACCCTCAAATCCCTCGCTCTCTGCTTATTCACCAACTCCACTACCGTCATGTTATCAACATGAAACAGCACTGACCGGTTCTGGAACTCTGTACCCCAAACCGCCAATGCCACCAACAACGGAAAAAACTCAAGGAATGCAATACTCCTCCCCTGCTTAACCCAATGAGCCGGCCACTCTTCGCGCACCAACGGCCATCCCAAAAATGCCAAAACCAGATGCTCCCGCCGCATCGGAGAAAATTTGCACCTGCCAGATCGTCCTGTCATCGTCAAAGTGCCAGGATACCCCATTGAAGTCCGTCAAAAAGGTCTGCCATACCCTCAAATCCACCCTGACCCCAAGGAGATCCTGACCCTGTGATGAGGCAGCACCGCCCCAGACATGGCCATGCCGAGGCGGCGGCAGAAAGTCCTCCCAGCTCTCACCACCCGGCAGGCAAAGTTCAAAAAGCCCATGAGCTGCTGTACCGCCCGCAGATCAATCCTCTTCTCCCTGATCACCCACAACAGGAAGGCCTGAATGTCCATTGCCTTTGCTGCCGGCAGCCGGGCCATTCACTGGACCGGGTCCAACTCGATGCCCAGAAAAGTCAACCTACAACTGGGCCCAGCTGTTTTTTCAGGCGCAAGGGGAACTCCACGCCATATCTTGAAACTGTGTCAGCGCCGCCCCACACTCTCCCAAACCCTCCCTGCCGACAAACAGGAAATCGTCCAGGTAATGCGATACAGCCCGATGACCACTGGTCTGCACGAAAGCCCACTGCAGAAATGTGCTGAACATCTCAAACAATGCGCATGAGATTGCACAGCCCATAGGCAAGACCTTGTCTACAAAAATGGCCCCTCCAAACTGCATCCCCAGCAACGAAAACTCCGTGGGGTGTATAGGCAGTAGGCGAAAAGCCGATTTCACGTCACATTTCGCCAATTCCGCCCCCTGCCCACACGCCCGTACTAGGCGGATCGCATCGTCCACTGAAGCATACAGCACCCTCGAGTCCTCTTCCTCAATGAAGTCGTTAACGGACTTCCCTTCTGGCCAGGATAAATGGTGGATCATCCTGTACTCGCCCGGCTCCTTCTTAGGGACCACCCCCAGTGGTGAGATAATCAGATCATCCACCGGCCAAGTAACAAACGGGCCCGCTATTCTGCCTGCTGCCACCTCGCTTTGCAATTTGGCTGCTACCACGTCCGGCAACTCCTTAGCTGACTTCAAGTTTTCCGCCCACCTCCTTTCACGCGGACCTGATACCCCACCCGGAAACCTTCAGTGAAACCCCATTGAATCTTCAGCGCAGCCTCTCTATCGGGGTACTTCGAGAGCCACGGACCCAGTGCCTCAATTCTAACCGGGGTAGGAGCCCTTATGCCCAGTCTGTCCCCTGCCTTCAGTGGCCCGCCACTGTTCTGAGGGAGTGGCCAAGGTGAAACACTGCGTGAGCGCGTGCCTCCCCCCACATTTCGAGCATTCATGCTTGAATTTGCAAGGGTAACGGGAACAAAAGCCCTTGTTGTAGTTCCAACAGGCTCCCGTGTTACCTCCCCCTTGTCTCGGTGGTGGCCCTGCATTATTCGCGGTAGTTCCTCCCGCCCCCGTCGGAAAAGACCGATAAGTTACGGGTAGCCCGCTAGCTGTGTGAGTGGAGGAGGACGACTGTGTGGAGGACATCCACTGCATCCAGAGTTCTTGATCCACCTCCCCCCAAGGCTTATCCGGGTTGACGCTAATACGAGCCCTGAACTCCTCATCATAACTTAACCACGCAAACCCCCCAAAGTGCATTTGGGCTTTCCTAATAATGTCCATGTACTTCAACAACGCTACTGCCCTGTCGAGATGTTTCTCGCAATATATGCTAGCATAAATCAAAAATGCAGAAGTCCAATTCTCCATGTTCACTGGTACCCTAGGTCGTCTCGTGAGTTCCCATTCCTCCTCTTTAGAACCCTCCTTAGCTTGTATCTCTCTATGCAGTAATTTGAACACATCTACGTATTCGTGCCGCCAAATCCTGCCTCTCGTCTTCTTTGATAGATGTGACCCCAATGGCATAGCCAGCCCCATGTAAGGCAACTTCTTGTGATACTTATCGTTCCCCGTGTCCTCTTCCCGTTCGTCCCTTCTGTCTTGTCGGTCTGGACACTTGCCACCACTAGCTTCTTAGACCCATCCTCCTTCCCCTTTTCTGCTGGCGCTCCCGCCAAGCCTGGCAGCACCCCCGTGTCCCTCACCGACCCCTCTCCCACACCCACCGACCGGCAGGCTTTTTTCCTCCCGCCGTCCCAGGCAGCCCACCAAGCTCCCTCACCTGTCAGGCTTGCGTGTGCCTCTCCGTCCCGCTGCTGTACCCCAATCTTCTTCGGAGTGCCGGCTTTCCTTCTGCCTCGGCCCATCATTGGCTCCTGCAACACACCAACACGTCTGGTTGCCTTCTCCCCCCCACCCGCTGATCGTCCAGTCACATCGTCCTCCTCCCGCAGCTCACCCTCCTCCAGCTCCTCACTTTCAGCACCATAGTCCAGCAACAACTCTGATTCAAACTCCTCAGGCGCCCATGACACCTCGCGTACTGCTCTCTTCACACCCTTGCCTTTCTTGTTACGCACACCACCACCATCCACCGCACACGCCGCCGTTGCCCGCGACGGAGGGAAGGCCGCCACGGATTCCCCTGCTGCTTCTCGCCGGCATCTCGGAGCCGTTTTGCACCCCGCCGCCCCCCCTGCCCTTTTGCCAACCGCCGCTGGCTTGGAACCCCCCCACCCAGGCTGCTCGAACCTGGGCGGGCCCGGCACCATCAGGTCTCACCGCCGTCATGGCTGTCCCTGTCCCCGTCTGGGGTTGGCTGCCCTCCTCTACCCAAACCCACTTACCCCTCTGGTCACCCACCCGGGTCTCCTGCGCAGCCCAGTCTTCCTCCTCCGACGTAGGAGTGGGGGGCCCTTCCCCCCCTCCTCAAAACCATTTCCCTCCCTGGCCACCCAAAGCTCTCCCCACCGTGCCTCAGTTTCCTAGATAATCCGCCGCTGGTCCCTTATTTTTTCTTCAAAGGACATACCCTCCCACCTGGGCAAAATTGTGGGGAGCAACAGCCCCCGTCCCTCAGCCACGCAGGCAGGGCCCTCGCATCACCCCAGGCCTCCCCCCTACCCCCGCGCATGACCCTGTCTGCAGCCGTTGTGCACCCTACCCTCCACCCTGCAACTCCTGGATGCCCCGTGTCCTCCTCGAGAGATCCAGGGGGGCGTCCTCCCACTGACCCTCATCCAGTCCCACCGTGGGGCACCTGGATAAATGTAATGCCTGCCGGCCGCAAAACTGCCCCCCTCCCCCCGCCCTCCAAAAGCACCAGACCTGTCTCTTTGCCGATCCCCTCTCCCGGCCCGGCCGCCATTACAAGGCCCCCATCCCTCCCCCCGCTCCCTGATATTACCAGGGGCTGGCTCTCTCCTTCGCGCTGCCACTGTTGCAGGCCCCCCGGCCCCCCTCCCCCCAGGCAGCAGCTCCACCGCCATTCCCGCCTCTGACAAGCGCGCAGGCAGGCTCCGGGGCCTGCCCCGCGCTTCACTGCCTCAGTCTTCCCTTGGCCCCGCCCCCTCCCCGACGTACCTTCAGATCCCGGTGGTGGCTCATCCATACATGCCACCACCGCTGCTGCCACGCCGGCTGACGCGGACCGGGGGGTCCGCACCATCCCGACCCAGGCTTGATCTAATATGCCGGGCCGAAGCAGGTCCTCCCGGCCCGCTCTCCTCAGCACACGCAGCGCCTCCCGGACGGCCTCCGCGTCAGGACCCGACATCACTGCCGTCTCCGCAGCCTACAAAAAACACTGCCCCTCCAGTCGACCAACTGGCTCAGCTGTCCTAAAGGCCTACAGTAAGACTCCAATTCCCTCCAATTAACTAAATTATGACCCTCCCTGATGGTGCCAAGGACGCAGGAAGAGGAAGAGCCTCCCTCCCCTGCGCCCTTGTACCCCTCCCCAAACTCCACCTCTTGACCTCCCCCAGCCTGTCCTTCCGGTCCCTTGCGCGAAAAACCCCGGGGGAAGACTGGTCTGCGACCTTACTTCCCCCGGGGGCCATCATAATGCCGATCGTGGAACTCGCGCTTTAGCTTTAAACATCTGAAGCTAAAGCGCGAGTACCGCGATTGAAACTAAAGTAAACAAATAGGGGGAAAAATGGCGGCTGCATGGTTTTTTTCCTTCTGTTTGTTTACTTTTGTTATAATGGCAGCACCGGCGTGGGTGCCCACCTGTAACAAAAGTTAGTAAAGAGGGAAGAAAACAAAGCACGAAATCAGTTGTCCCATTTCTTTGCTGCACTCAGAGGGAGAGGTTGTGGTTCAGGGGGTTAGAGCTGCAGACCAGTCCTGCCAAGTACCACGCATCAGGCGTTAGACTAACGCATTTCAGTGTGGTGCTCCGCATCACCGCACTGAAATGCATAGTCACGCATATTTGCACGATACCTTTCTGTCACTGAAGGGCTGCAAATCTGTGCGTGGCAGCTGGCAAGCTTGCGCTGCTCCCACAGGCTTGGGCCGCTCCATGGCACTTGGCAGGACTACATGCTGAGAGCTAAGGCCGAGCTGGCAAGCTCACAGTCAGCACTACAATGTTTTATAGTTATTCAATTGCCGTGGCGCCGCGCTGCCTGCGCTGCTCGGAGACAGCCTGACGTCTCGGCCGGCCTGGTAGTATGTCCAATAGTTACTAGTACTACCGAGACTGTTTCATACATTGGCCGTGGCACCGTGGAGGGACGTCATTTCCTGCCTCCTACTAGACAGTGCACCGCTGGTCCAGGAGTATGAAGGCCGCCGGCCGCAATTATAATGGCGCTCCTGGCTCTGCTCGCAGCGGCTTGGTGCTGTCTCAAGCAGTGCTGAGTGACTACTGCTAGCACAGGCCGGCCGCCCCCGACAATTCTATTGCTGAGCGCGGTCAGGAGATTGCAGTGCAGGGCGTGGTCAGAGTCCTGACCTGTGACCGACCGCCACACTTAATGACCGTCCGGTTCGGTTGCAGCAGCCACCAGCAGAGGACTCAGGCAGGCTGCCTGAACTAAAGGGCACCAGCGGCAAACCGAAAATGATTGCCGTGGTTGGGTGACTCGAGGCAGCCTGAGCCTGTGCTGCCTGGCTGAAGATCTGAACACCAAGAACATTAGTAAGTAAAGTAGTTACCACTTTCCACCCCCTCCCGAATGTCAGTGTACTAGATTAGTGCCCTTCTATTTATGATGCAGTGCAGTAATTTTAAGATGTTTCTTGTTGCTGGAATGAGTGTATTTTCTGATAATTATATGCTTCCCTCATGTTTATTGCATTATTTTGCTTGCGAGAATGTGTCACTCATAGTCGCTGAAATGTCACTCCTAATTACACAAAAATTATGAAATTGTCACACATAGCAATCTGATACCTTGGCAGCTATGTGCAGACTCGGGAGCTGGGGACCAGTGTTCAAACCTCAGCATCGGCTCAACAATTGTAATTATTAGCAAATCGTGGATATTTCAATAATACATAAACAGGGATCTCTTAGAGGAGAGAGAGAAAAAATAACTTAATCTCCCCGTGCCTATCCAAATACGAATGTGTCCGTTTGTAACTAACTGGAGTTCTTCTTGTAAAGTGCTTCAGGGATGTAAGCGACCGACTGAAGACGACCCCACAGAGCCGATCCCGTATCTGCTTCTGTGATGCAAAATGATTCCATGACACAACTTCCCATTTTGGAGTCTGTCACTCGTGTCCGAACAGGAGAGAACTGTAGAGAGAGGGTGGCAGGAAAAAATGAAAATAAAATGTACCTTAAGGGAGAAGTTAAGCAGCGCATAAAACAAGTTCAATGCAGGGCAGTTGCCGTGGTACAGTGCGCAGCAATGACCTTCCCGCTGTACTGCATGCCAAAAACAGGTTACAGATGCTGCTTGTGAAGATGTTTGGTGCTATATGAACCTTTGACATAAATATAAATAAACACATAAGTAAATAAAATGCACTTATAAATATATAAACGACACTGTATAAGCTTCCTTACTGAGAGTAATTTTCGTTTTATTTTCCTATTGTGGGCTACCGCTTAGTTCCAGTGTATTTTCAAGACAGCCGAGGACATTCACGACTTTAAGGGATGTTTTTTATGTCGGTACATGGGAACATCTGCCAATTAAAAGTAGCTCATGGAAACAGATTTTATGATTAGTGTGATTAAAAGGAGGAAAAACGAGCAGCAACTAATGTCTCACTGGAGAGTTGATGACAATGTCAGAACAGTGCTGCAGCCATAAAGGAGAAAATTACAGTTAATTAAGCACTGAAAGAAGTGGACTGCTTCCTTGAATATTTTTGAGTCAGTTCCATTGTTTTGCTCTGAGAACCCTTTTTGTATCACTTCACCCATCTCTTTCTGGGGATGCTGAAATGCGTGCTTATGGCTCCAGGGACTGTTAACATATAACTATTTCAGAGATAGGATTGTAAATGGGCGCGGTTATCTGAAAGATATTAAGGAGCTGAAAAAACATACTTGCACTTGGTTTCTTGATTTTATTGTTAATTTTTACACGTTGTGAACGTTGCAGTAACTCTTCCTAATGAAGACTGCTGGGAATGGAGAGTATGACGTGGAAGCCACTGACTTCACTAATTTATCTGTGAGCATCTGTATATCCGGCTAAAAATAACCACGAGCGCCATTACAGCAAGGCAGAGGCTTCAATGGCGCGTGCACCTGGGAGAATCACTTCTTCCGGAGGGAGGCATGAAGACAGCTGAGGTAAGAGCTCTGTAATATTTTATTTGAAACTACGTGAAACACATAACTCATCATATGTTGTCACATACTGTATGGAGAGCAGCATTATTCAGTATGATCACGATGATGTTCATGTTATTTTTACTAGAGAATAAATATGTTTTTGTTAAGAAGTGCCTAGTTCTTCTTTGGAATGTGCTTTCAATCAGTGCTGGAAATGGAACAACTTTACTCCGGGATACCATAAATTGAGGTTTAAGGCATGGTAGCAGAAAGGGGGTGAAGTCACGAGGAGTGGAGTCTGACAATCACCTTATACATTTACTTTTTTTAAAACTCTCCCACAAACAAATTGGCAGCAAGGCCAACATGACAGTAAATATGAGCTAGCTACATAAATGCTGCATTATAAAATATCTTATGGTGTCAGAATTGCAATTTAAAATCCCACTGCACCATAAGTTAGGATTTTAAATTGCAATTCCAGAGACACCAAACATGAACTGGTTACCTCTTCCCATTTCAAAATTACACTTAATAAGGTAATTCTAATGTTCTCCTGTGGGAGAGGTAGGCCTTGCAGTAGTGAGAAAAGAATGTAAGAGGTTTTTTTTCATTACCAGGACATGTAAAACCTAATAGTACATATCCTGCCTTTTAAACACAGTGCTCCTTGCCCTCTGGGTTGTCCAGGGTCTACCCCAGCAGTGCCTTATATGTATTGAAAAGGAAGGTTTGGGCCTGGCAAAAAGTTTACTTTGCCAGGTCAAAATGGCAGTTTCAAATTGCACACACAGGCTGCAATGGCAGGCCTGAGGCGTGTTTTAAAGGGCTTCTTAAGTGGGTTCCAGTGCTGGAAACCCACTAGTAGTATTCAATTACAGGCCCTGGCACATGTAGTGCCACTTTACTAGGGATGTATAAGCAAAATAAATATGCCAATTGGGTATAAGCCAATGCTACCATGTATTAAGCAGAGGACACAAGCACTTTAGCACTGGTTAGCAATGGTAAAGTGTGCAGAGTCCTAAGGCCAACAAAAACAAATTCAGCAAAAATGGGAAGAGTGAAGGCAAAACGTTTGGGGATGACCCTGCAGAATGGGCCAAGTCCAACAGATATATTAGTGCAGCTGTAAGCTGCCAGCACATGCCACAATGGGGGACATGCATGCTGCAAGTTGTACATACAGATATGCATAAATGTAGATATGGGTAAACATCGAATGACCTGTCATGTATGTCATCAATTCATACCATTTGCTTTACAGATCGGTACTGTTTTTGTTTGAGGTGGTTATGGGTCTGATACACTTTAAACTACGTTAGGCAACAACCCACCCAAGTCCCATTACATGTACTGTGATATAATGTGTGAAGTAACAGCATGGGAAGACCATCATTCTGACTCAAGTTATTAATACTTTGTGTCAGGTCGGCTTTACTTGTAAAGCTCACTCAACTGAAAATATTGTAATTGTATTTACTTTTCAGTGCAAATCCTGTTTTTCATTGGAAAGTTCATCAAAGTAACACATAGTAGTACTTTGCTTCAAGGGGGCATTACATGAGTGGTATATGTGTATTTTCACTCAACTACTCAAGGGTTTTGATAGAAATCCCTATCTACTAACATTGGTATACAGTGACTGAAAACTAAAATTTTTCCAAATGTGCATGTGTGCAGCACTGTACAGCACACATACAAAGTGCGAATAGTATGAAAGCATAGTTTTTGTACTGGAAGGATAACCTTCCAATACAAAATGTATCCTTGATAGAAAGCACACACTGTTACACCATGGTGCAAGGGTGTGTCCGTTGGCACAAGGCAGCCAAACATGTAGCTGTGCACACAATGTTTGTCCTGGATATATGTACATTTTCACACAGTGCATATGTGTGTAATTGTATATAACTGTGTAGCAGCATTCATATAAGGCCCTTTCTCAACTGCCTCCTACACAGATATCTTTGTAGTGGGAAGTTCCTTCTTGCACATGTCTATGAACTCAGCACACTGCCTCCTCTTTGCAGCAGTTCTTTACCTTCTTTCGGTGAACTACCTTACCACAGGACATGATGTTCAATGTTCTCCTGTGTGGTTTTCACAGCGAGCCATACTCTATGTTTACATCAGAGCAGCGGGCACCACTAGGCTGCTGTTGATGCCAGTCTTGCCTTTCGCTATGGAGAAGTTATATGACCAATCCCTCAGTGTGACCATGAGCCCACTTTGTGCACATTACAGCTTGTCTCAGTCTCTGACATCACCACTCAACCTATGGCCCTAAAACATACGAGTGGATATAAAATAACTAGACGCTTCACTTTCTTACAGCCACAGAGAGCAATTCTGTTCTGTGGAGAAAGGCCACTGAGCCTACCTTTAGCAAAGGTATCCTGAACGAATTTTGTGTTCGATTGAACCCGGAGCAAAACACCTCTTTGCTCTGCAAATGTCCAAATCACAGATGACAAGACACCTATCAACCCAAATATTTTTCTCAACATTTAAGAAGGTGCTTTACAAAGTGAAAAAAGCTGAAAGATGCAACATGGACAGAGCACAAAATTGCGACAATAACTATACATGCCTACAGGCTTTACCTGGGCGCCTTTGAGGACATAGGTTACTGTAGTTTGAATCTAAATCCCTTAGCAGGTGCACTAATTTTTGACCAAAAGTTGTCAAATTAAAATTCTAACACGGGTTTCAGATATGCCAATTTTCGAATGTTAGGGATCACCAAGAGCAAGAGGCTACATGTCATATTTGCATTACCATGTCTTACCTTGTGGTACCAGACCACAACTGTGCTTGGATAATATATGTATTTGTTATATTATTGGCAACTGCTGTGCCATGGGGGCTGTATCCTATTTACTTGCCTGATTAGAAGTTACTGATTCAAGCAGGACCTCTGTGCAACAACAGACAGACCCAATTACAACCCATGGGTCCATAAAGATAGTACGGGTTCCTAGAAGAAAATGTTGTGAAAAATGGTGTCAGGAATTGCAAATTACAGCAGAGTTTCTTAGGCATTTTGGCTACAAACCCATTGGTTTTACAAGCCATTTTGAGGTAAATGGGAATTAATGAAAACCTCCATCAGAGCAGGATCTGCCACAGTGCCCAACAGCAACATTCCTCGCAGCAGCAAGACACACACAGACCTTCAAAAAACACAATGCCCTCTGAAGAAGATGCGGCCCACTGGAAGGAATGCCCATTAAAAATTCAATGCCCGAAAAATAGCAATAGTTTTAATGACTGTCCAGAACATAACGCCCACCACGGTTCCTGAGATGCCAGTCAACAGTCCAAACTTTCTGTTCCACAAAATAAAGTGCAATCCGAATTTCAGAAGTGATACTATTACATTTACAGGGTGTTGATATCATGTGGATGGATATTTCCTATACAGATGGATGTTTCTCAAGTACTTTAGCCAATTATGAGGGTGTTACTCGAGTACCCCAGTGCACTGCTAATATGACAATGTGCTTTATTAACACGGTGCTGCTCAAATATACTAGAGTACTAATCAATATGCCAGCATGTCAGGGTGGTCACTGGTGCTCAAGTAGGCGTGAGCTGACCATTGTGCAAGGGGGCAGGGTGGCCAGGGTAGTAGCTTACTCAGGATGGACTGGGACCGAATATAGGCCCCGGGCATCAAATTAAAAGTGGCACTCATCAGCGAACTCTGATAGCAAAAAAAGTGGTCCTCATTTACAAATTGGGGCAGTCTTGAACTTGTAAAGACATGCAGTGTAGCTGTTTAGCAAGGTGTGGGAGACTGCATGCATTAGTGCTTGCAGTAGGCACAATTTGTGTTAATATCCTGGAAATTAACAGCAAACACCAGCCCATCAAACAGGCCCAGAAACAGCCAAAATAGGCCCATATAGTGAACTGTCAGACCAGCCCTTCGGGCACTGCCTGATTGCCCTATTGGCCAGTTGCTAGGACAGTTGCAAGTTACTTTTTTCTCATGTTGAATTTATGAGCACAGGCACCAGAGAGTAGTTTTACTTTCAATTACAGATATTGCCAAGACTCAGAAACATTATTAAGCATATTACTATTCCTTAGTGAATCCCTCAGGGACCACGTATTAGGGATAGATTGTCTTAAATAAATGGCTTCATGATTGCGTCTGCTTTAATACTGTAGGAAGTCTAGAACATTTATGCTTTTTGTGATCCTCCCATTTGACCTCATCTGAGGCCTTGGCCACGCAAAACGTCTAATATCCAGCTGATTGACAAACAATTTGCTGTGATTTGCTCTGAATTCCAGAGGTAAGACATGAATACTCCTGGAATAAATCTGTATGCCAGTAGCACTGCAGGAATAACTCACAGCAACATCTTTGTGAATTGGGCCCGACGTATCAGTTTTGGTGCTACTGAAATCGTCATCCATGGTATGCTGCACCGACATCAAGAACATCAGCTTCTTTGGTCCTCGGGGGGAGTGAAGGTAGCAAACACCAACATCCCTTAAAGGGAGGGGTACTTCATTCTATACAATGGATAAGATGGAACTATAAGTTAGATGTGAGAGGTAGCCACTGAGTTATTACTTGTTTTCCCAATTCTAAAACTAGCTTGGGCCATTTTAGGGAGACCCCCTAATTGGTGACCCGTGTGCTTAAACGTCAGCACCAATCAAGCAGTCAAGGTTTCAAAAAAGGTGTCCGCCTTGGGCGATGAACTCAGAATCTTTTTGGGACTGTTGCCTTCATTGCCATGCAAGAACCAGCTTTTCCAATAAGTCACTCTAAGTGCCAGGAAGAGTTCCCGTGCAAGGAGTGGTTGTTGACTAAGGTAGTCAAAGGGAACAGGAATATTTCAACCAATGCTGAAGAGCCATCACAGAAATGTGAAGAGACTGCTGAGAGGGCCAATAGTTACCATTAGAGCTTTGGAATGTTGGAAGCTCCACTGAAGCCAATGAAGCAGCTGAAGCTCAACAGCATACCCAGGGCTTTAAGTGGGATGTAAAAACTGGGGGGTCTCTCAAAGAGGCATGGCCGATTCAGTTAAGGGTGTGGCTTAAAACCCGTAAGCTAAAAATCTGTGCTTAGCATAGTGTGCCGCCCTACTGGCATTTTTCTGCTCCTGTGATTGAATCCAGATATATAATACAATAAGTAAGATTACCTACAACAAGCTAGACGAGTCTCTTTGAAGTTATCTCAAAGGCAGTGAAGGGTGGCACTGCTGCAGAGTTAAGATTTTCTTTTCAACCCTAGGATGAGGGCAAATATGGAGAGCCTCGATAGAGACCCGTTTCGGCACCTGATTTTTAGAACTGCCGGTGCTGAGTGCCGGCAGGACCCGGCCCACTTAAAGCCCCGAGCATACCCCCCCTCCCCCTCCAGACTCCCTCTATCGGTGTGAACTGCACCTCATGGGTCTGAATCCAAGCAGGGTCGATTTGACCCTTCCTCTTTCCAAAGTTGATAAACCGAGTATCATAGTTCTCCAAAAAGAAAAAAAAACGGTTTCAGGGAGTGCTATATGGAAGTAAACTATTGTGTTTATATTGTCATTTTCTATTTGGCTCGGTCTGCAAGTTAGATCAAAAGAATCATGTAGGACACTTGTCTGCCTTCGCTTGGTATATATTTATTTATGTTTGTAATTCTGTAAAGAAAATGTGTTCATGCTATACATCTTTATTATAAACAAGTAATTATACATAAATAACAATGCAATAATATTATAAACACAACATATTTTACATTGACAATGTTTTTTTCTGTATTATAAAATCCATTTGCAGCCACCAGCCATGTTATCTTTTATTATTCGGCTGCTATAAAAAGATTGCATTCATTGAATTTCTGTGATAAGCTTGTCTTGTGTACTCGTATACATGAATTTATTAAGAAATATTGTCCCCTGTCGAATGCACTCTCTTTATTTCTGTTTTACCTGAAGTATTTGTCAGACAGCTAGACCCATTTATCAACATAAATCAGACTTCAAACAAAACTGCTGGAAATGCAAAAGCATGTAAAATGAGGGTTTAATTTGGAATAATGTTGGGAGTTGACACTACTTGGGGCTCTAAAGTGCTTCTACAAATTATGTAAGTGACGTCGTCAAGGATGAAAGAGGATTGCTCCACAGAAACGTCATTTTGTGATAAGTGTCGGAATGTGTGGTAACGCCCCGCTCAGTCTTTGGGGAAGCAGACCTCCTCCACGCTGTTTCCTTGCTCGTTTTTCTCCAGGTCATCTCGGCGATCAAGCTGATTGTACTCAAACGTCACCCGGTTAATAAATTTGCCACTGGATACCATCCGCACTACGGCATTGTCACAGCCAATCTTCATTCGAGCTAACAGAGAGAAGACAGCTGTATCAGGTGACAAGAAGCATATTTTCAAATCTGACATATTCATTTCATTTTTTAGAAAAAATCATTCAGTTTTGACAGTAAGTGCTTATTCGCACTCAAACCACCATTTATATATTTTTTATTGCCAACAGACACTCGTTTTTAGTATGTAGAGCTGAACGTTTCGAAATTATAAAGCATACATTTTCCTAACCCAACCATTGCTCCAAAACCGCATCACTGGCGAATAATTATCTACCCTGGGTGTTGGGGAGAGGATTTCTGAATCATGTACACTCTGGTGTACATTTTATATATGTTTACTTGCACCAGTCCATCTCTTTTCTGAGTCTGTGAAGCTTCCTTTCAGCAGACTTGCTCGAGATAGGGGCAGGACATGCAATATATGGACAGGAGTTAGTATCAATGTCCAAGACTGTTAGGTGTCTCAGTGTCAATCTATCACAACATGTATCAATCAGCCAGGCAGTCGTTTACTTCAGTGATGGCAGACACAGTATGCGTCAGGGCTCTAGCAGGTACATGCATCGTTTACCTTAGTAATTATTTGACTCAGTGGCCCAAGGCAGTATATGCTCAGTGACCCCAGGCAGTAAATATGCATCAATTGTCCCACACAGTAAAACGCATTAAATGACACCAACATGAGCAAAGATATTTCCTCTTTTAGATACATAATTGCCCATAGCAGTTTGACTATTCCACTATGACTGTAAACCACATTCAACAGCAGGTATGGGTTCAACACTTCGCCAAGATATACTGTTCAACCCCCTCCCCGCCCCCAGATCAATTGCCCAGCAGTATTGCGCAGTGTTTGTTGGTTGACAGCAATTCCCTGCCACCTGCTCTAGACTTTTTTTCCCAGACCGACACTAGGGAAGTGATAGCATCTCTGAAACCTGGGAAAGCCCCGGGTTTAGATCATATCCTAGGTGCCTTACATTGTTCAGAGATTGATATTTGGGCCACATACATAAATATCCTGTCGAATGCCATTATGTCAGGAACTCCTATTCCTGATTCTTGGCGGGGCAAAGTAATTGTACCAATTTTTAAGCAGGGAGCTAGGTCTGACCCATAGTAACTATAGGTCCATTAGTTTAATCAGCATCCTCCGAAAGATATTTCGTCATCATGTTTTAGCTAAAATGCAAGTGTGGCTTTTTGAGGAAGACATTTTATCTCCTTTTCCGCATGGGTTTAGACTCAAAGTGGGACAGTTGACCAAGTCTATATGAAAATATATAAAAATCCAGAAGGATCATCTTTATGTCGCCTTCATCGACCTTAGAGCTGCATTTGATCTGGTTCCCATATCTTGCCTCTGGGACTCTCTTAGGTTGATGGGGGCGCATAGAGCGGATCCACAAGAATAACTGTGCTCAAGTACGATGGATCAAGGATGGGTGTAAACTGAGAGGATAAGTGTTATGCGAGGGGTTCGGCAGGGATGCATCCTCACGCCAACACTCTTTTCTCTGTATATAAATTATGTATTTAGCAATCTAAAATACTGTACCCATGATGCCCCCAAACTTGATGACATCTTTATCCCTGTGTTGTTGTTTGCGGACGATACCTTGATCATCTCAACAACCCCAGTCGGAATACAGAATCTATTAAACAAATTTCAAGATTTCTATATTTTAAAGGAGCTTGAGATTAATGTCCAGAAAAGAAAATTCATGACCATACGACCAAACAGATAGTTCCGCAAAAACCTGTCACTTGGGGGCATGCTACTTGATGAGGTGAACCATTTAGATTACCTGGGAGTTAGAATCAACAGGTCTTTGATGTGGTCCACCCATATTGAGAGAGCAAGGCCACTAATTTTCGTATAACAGCTGCTATTGTAAGGATGCACATGGCTTCTTTCCACTGGGCAGGCTCTCCTGCTACAGAAGTGCACAGGGCTGCAGCTCAGTCGGCTGCATTATATGGGGCTGAAGTCTAGGGCATTGTCTCTTTAGATTCTCTTATTGCAAGAGAAAATTATTTTGTAAGATCATTATTTTCTCTACCCCAGTCTACCCCACTCATTCTTTTATACTTTGATCTGGCTCTAAACCGGATTGGTGATTTGGCAGTACTGAGACCCCTGATATACTGGATCAGGATCTGGTCTACGTTGGAACTGGAAAGCTTTAGACAGGGTGTTGGACTTGGCCCTTTTTACAGAGTCATCCCTGAACTTTTTGCCCTCCTCCTTGTCTTTTTTCTGACCTGGTGTTGGTGGTTTTAGGACTCTGGGCACTTTAGCACTGCTGTCCACTGTAAAGTGCGTGTGCTCTCTGTGGTAAACATGGTAAGATTGGTCTACACCTGTTTGGCGTATTTAATTTACCTATCAGTCCCCAGTAAAGTGGTATCTCATATACCCGGGGCCAGTAAATTAAATGTTACTGGTGGGCTTGCAGCGCTGCTTGCGCCACCCACCAAAGTAGCCTTTCAAACCTGTCCCTGGCCTCTGCCATTGCAGGGCCTGTGCGCGCAGTTTACTGCCGCTGTGATGTGGCACGCAAAGTGGTTGCCACGTCTGTGACCCCCCTTTTACTGCATGTCAGTCACCCCTAAGGTAGGCCCTAGCTAGCCATATGGGCCGGGTGCATTGTAGGTAAAAGGTAGGACATGTACCTTAACTGTGTGACATGTCCTGGTAGTGACAAACAGCCATTTTTGTTTCTCGCTGCTGTGAGGCTGCCCTCTCATAGGAATGCATTGGGGATTCCCTGATAAGTGTTTCAGTGGTCATTTATAATATGAGAGGAGCAGCGTGGTCAAGTTTGGTATGTTTGGAATAGTAATAATAAATGCTGCGTAATGGTGTGCGCAGATTTATTATCACTATTTTAGAAATGCCACTTTTAGAAGAAGGCATTTCTGTGTGCTATGTGTCTTTGTGCCTGCCTGATGTGTATTGCATGTCTGGCTCTGGAGTGACAGGGGCTGGTGAGGTGTGTGGCTCCAGAGGGGCAGGGTGAGTCAACGCTAGGCTGAATAGGCAGATCTACATTTAGAGTAGTGGGAGGAGTAGCCCCTGACCCTGAATGGGTCTGTGCCTGCCTGGTTCAATGCTGGCTCCGCCCTCCTATGGTGTGTCTGAGGACAGAGCCCAACCTGACAAAGGAGGGTGCGAGCACTGTAAAGAAAGTGCTCCGGTACCTCCCAGATCCAGTTGGGACTGGATCCCCAAGCCCTGTGCAAGGGCAGAACAAAGACCAACCTAGTATAAATATTGGGGCTGTGACCCCATGTAAGGGTGCTTGTGCTTGCTTGTACCTGTTCTGGGGCGAAGGCCTGCTGGGCGACAGGAGGAACCGCTGTGGGACCCAGCTGCTGCTTCCTGGGGGTCCCTAAGAGCTGGCCTGCCTGTGCCCAGCTCTGCCCCTGATGACTGTGGACTACGTGTCCTGAAGAGCGCACTCGGCGCGAGAAAGGCACTGCCCAGACCTGAGAGGACGTGCGGAATGCCCCAGGGGTTGTGAGGCCGGCAGCGCTGTACTGCAAAAAGCGTTCCCAGTGAATCCCGGTGTGGGGATTCTCCCGTGATCCATAGAAACGGAACGGGAGCCCACCCCGCATTTTTGCGTTACCGAGAAGCCGCCGCACTACGAGCGGCGTCCAGGAATTCAGGCAAGCTGCCTAGTTGTGGGCGGGGCAGCGTTCATGTGCAGCGGACCAATCCGGGTGGACGTAGCCGCCGGAAGTCATGCCCGAGTGAGCCTGAAGGTGGGAGGGGCCCCCGTGTGCTGGTGGGAGCCCCGCCTGCTGCCCGGAGAGAAGAAGGGAGATCGAGACGGGAGCCTACCCCGCTTGAGTGAGAGAGAGGGACTGGAGCCTTGCGGGCTCCCCTCAGCTGCTTCCTGCCTTCCAATCGTGAACGGAGCCGACGAAAGGTAGGAATCCTCCTGGCTCCCGTAAGAGTCAGCCAACAGCTTGGAGAAGTATCACTCAGCCCCAGAGAGAATGGTGAGTGGGGGCTGAGTTTCCGCACAGTCAGCTCCGGTCGCCGTGAAGGCGGAGGAAGGCCCCGGTGAGTGGGGCTGGATTTGAGCATTGTTGGTGTCAAGAGAATGGCACCGGAAGAGCCCAGGTGAAGGGGGCTCTCAAGGCACTGTGGGTGCCAGTGCTGCTTTCCACAGCTGCACCGCGAGAGCGCGAGCAGCTGCAACAACGGGGGCATTCTTATTTTTATGAAGAGGAAGGGGTGAGATGCACCCCCTGCCCCCCAGTGCATCACGCACATTGTCTTTGTTGCCGAGGCAGCCAGAGGGCCAGTTGGAAGGCTCTGTGATTATCGAGCCCTAACTTTGGACAAAGCACATTTGGGACAGCCCAGACGGGCCCCCAAGGGAGGCAAGTTGGCCTGGGATCATTTTGTGGTTCTGTAGGGTGTAAGGCCCTAAGGTGACGTGTACACCGCAGGAGTATTACTATGGTGCCCTGATTAGTAGTTTGTGATGCCTAATGCTAATGCATAACGTGATATGTGCTACGTGCTAATGCCAGTAGTTACTGGTTGTTTTATTTTCACTACTTGTGCTTTCTAAGGGTTCTGACAGAGGCCCGATTGGCCCTGTCATGTATATAAGTCCCATGTAAAATATTGCCTAGTGCCAGTTGGCTCAGTGTATATGTGTGATTATGATCTAATGTGTTTATGATAATACAAAGGCTATATTTTATATAACCTTGTGTGGAGTCTCTTTTGTGGTGTGCCTAGTGTGTCGCTGCTGTGTGTGTGTGTTGTGCAAACGCTTAACACATTGCCTCTGGGATAAGCCTGACTGCTCGTGCCGAGCTACCAAGGGGGTGAGCAGGGGTTATCTTCAGCGTGTAACTCCCTTGCCCTGACAAGAGTGGTGGTTTCTGCCTGGCTTAGGCGCTTGCCCTAGCCAACCAGAAATACCATTTCTAACACAGGGCCTCAGGGAACTGGTGCAACTGGATAGGAATCTGACTGTCCCTTGGCTGTTGCATGTTAAAAAATGGCTTCACGTTTTGGGCTTTGTAGTCATATGTACCAAACCCTTCTACTATCAACAGTTCATCAAAGCTCTCCTGAAGAAACTTTATTGGGGGTTTATAAAAGCTGAATATTTACGGGTTTCTGACGGTGATAGCCTCACTGGTTGGTTTTTGATTATGAAACCCTACCTGTAGTTCGAAGCATAACTTGATTAGGTTAACCTGTACTGGGCAAGAACGCTAAGTTTGGAGTTGGTATCCTGGCACTGAACAGCTACACATGCAAATGGAATGAGGTGAGCCCTGGCAAAACATTCTGTACTGTGTGCTTGGATCGGGTGGAAACCATTAAACATGTTTTGATCAGTTGCAAGTGGCTGAAACCTTACTGTGGGAATCTTGGGTTCTGGCATTACCCCCCTACTTTTCGTATTCTTAGCTCTGATATGAGCAGGTTAACAGTTTCCTGCTTGAGCAGATTCCTACTATCCGTGGGAGTGATAAGGAAACATTTGGGCCTCCCACTTTAGCAGTTGTGTGCCCTGGACAGGTGGGATTAAGTAATCCATGCAGCTCTTTGCCATTCTTGTCTGGAAAGTCTGGATGTAGCCAGGATAAATGGTTTTAGTATGTTTGTATGTTTCCTGACTTGTTGCAAACTGTTATGATCATATTTTTTATGGTCACTTGCCTATTTATTTTGTTTTGTGTAGATCTGTTTATTGCACTTGCACTTTATTAATAGTGTTGATCGGTGACATTTCGTTGGGCATGCACTTCACATTGTATTGGGAAGCATGTGAGTAGCTTGCTGTATACCGCCTGGGGAGGGTCATGTTGTGGTTTTTATTCTTTTATTCTGTTCTTTTAAACTTGTAATTTTAGAGTGTATTGGCAATGTGTAATAATGTGTTTTATGTATATCGCTTTTATAGTCCTAGTAACCGAAATAAAGTGCTTGACTGACTGACAAGTTCTGTTTTTATTCAATTTTCATTCATTATTACACTATTCTCTGCACTTATTTTATTGTGCCACTTGCACTTTCACTTCTGCCACCAGTATGAGTCAATTACAATAAATATAACTTGTTACTTGTCTCTCAGCTACACACTTACAAATTCTTCATACTATTATAAATATTCTATACATTGAATGTACCATTGTGGACTTCTATCCACACTCAAGCCTCAATTTCTTAATTGGATGAATCCAAAGGGGTATTGTTATTTAGTATGTTTTTATACCCATATTCCGTTCTAGCATGCTGGATTTCAATGTTGTTTACATACTAATGCGAGCATTAATAGCCACACATCATAGACAGCATTAATGTACTCATGTTAATTTTGATTGTATTTATATTGTGCTTACTACCCCAGAGGAGGCATTGAAGTGCTTTTCGGCGAGTAGCACGCTACTTCGGAACCCAAAGAGAATTAGTGGTGGATTAGTATAGGGAAATGTGAGTTAATTTTGAGTGGTGGACATGAGAGTCTGTTAGTTGGATTGAATAGGATAAGAAAAATGGCAGGAAGAGAAAAACAGCAAAGACAACAAATAACAGCAGATACAACAAATAACAAAGGAATCAGGTAAAAACAGTGCAAAATGACACAAAATCAGAGCAATACGGTGATAAGAGAGCGGGCAAGGGGAGAAAAAAAGGTGCCAAAGACAGCAAATAACAGCAGATACAACGAATAACAAAGGAATCAGGTAAAAGCAAACAGAAAATGACACAAAATCAGAGAAATACGGCGGGAAGCGAACGGGTGGTGGGGGAGGCAAAAGCAGCAGCAAAGACAACGAATGACAGCAAAAACAACAGATAGCAAAAGAATTGGGCAAACAGGATGTGATAAATCCAAACAATATGAGAAACAGACAGGTAAACTAGCAGCAGTATCAGGGAAGCAAAACCAGACAGGCAACAGAGGGGCAGACACCAAGACCTGCTTAGAGAGCGATGCAAAATCTAAAAATCGCCAAATTCAGGGCAATAAAAGAACTGTGCAAATGATGGTATTGCCGCACCAAGCATTGCGCCTGTGCAAGAATAACTTAATAGAAATCAAAACGACTATATGCCATGGAAAGAGTCAGAAAGGTCTGCATCTCACCAGCCCCAGAGAAATATAGCTAACCTGAAGACCAATGAAGTGGGCACAGAAAAAGTTATCATATCATCAGCTCAATTGCGAAGTGCTTGAGCCAAGAAGCAAGGTAAAAAAGAATTACCAATCTACATTTTAGTACAATGGGGAGGCAGTATATAAGACTGCGCTCTTCCATGTCTCTCACTCAGCATTGTTTCCTGAACAATTTAGGTGTACGCAAGGGACGCCGCTCCCACTAAACACTAAAAGATGAATTAAACACGTGGAATCCCTTCGCTCTCACACTAGAGAATAGACCAGCCACAAAATGGCCTCTGCTCTCAGGGAAAAGCCAGCGTGACCTACCTGACATGGCCACCACGTTACGCACACGAACTTTGATGGCCACCAGCAGCTAGATTTTATAATCGCAGCATCCATAATGGAGCGGAAAGGCTAGCCATAGATAACATTAACGGGCATAGAGCAAACTTTACGCCCCAAGATGGTAGCGGGGGGAGGCGTGTCAGGCATTTATAGCCCTACGAGAGCCCGCAATTCTTAATGCATACAATAATCCTGCCGTCCACCCCAGCAGGGCAGAAGGAGTAAAAATTATAACCACGTTGTTGGATGTTTTTTTTCCTATTGGCCACAGGCAGAGGGAACATCAATGGGATGTCCAGGGATGACTCAGAATCCACCCTTCAGTGAATTAATGGAACATCACCCAGCAGGTGGCTTGCCGAGAGGGCACAAGCGGGACCAGTTGCTTCTGTGGCCTGAGTTCCTCTCAACTCCTCGGACTGCCAAATTCTCTGCACCCACCCTCCCATACAGCTTCCACTTTCCGGACGAGGCCAGAGGGCCGGCACCTCACCTCACGGGCTCCTGTGTTAGTTTCAGCCTGGCTCCAACCCCCACAAAGTCCGGACTGGTAACTTCACGATGTTCGGCATAAAGAACTGTGACGCAGTGTAAGAGGGTCAGGCTGAGGTCTGCAGTGTGGAACCGATAGAGCGACCCACCAGAGATGGCCTCCACACAGTAACATGCATTAATAAATCTGTTGCAGATACACTTTCATAGACTGAACTGTTAATATAGACTGAATAGGCTGGAAATGGTAGGTCTCACATTAGTAAGACCCTAAAGCGTGGCTAGCAACAGTGTTAGACCTGGCATTTTTGACGTGGTTTACACTGACATTTTGCCTTCTGATCCCCTGTTTTGTTGACTTCGTTTTTGCTGGCTTTAGGAATTTGGGCACATTAACACTGCTAACCAGTGCTAAAGTGCATGTGCTCTAAGCTTAAAACATGGTAACATTGGCTTCTCTACAATTGGCATATTTAGTTTACCTATAAGTCCCTGGTAAAGTGCACTACATGTGCCCAGGGCCTGTAAATTAAATACTACTAGTAGGCCTGCAGCACTGATTGTGCCACCCACTTTAGTAGCTCTTTAAACATGTCTCAGGCCTGCCGCTGCAGAGCCTGTGTGTGCAGTTTTAAACTGCCATGTTGACCTCGCAAGTTAACCTCCTTGCCAGGCCCAAACCTTCCTTTTTATTACATATAAGTCACCCCTAGGGTAGGCAATGGAATGCCCATGGGAAGGGTGCAGTGTAGTTAAAAACTCTCATTGGATAATGTTGGGATTGCCTTATTCTATTTTATAAGTGTAATTTCCAATTGGGAAAAGATAGGACCCCCAAATGTGGTGTCTCTGTAATAACAATTTAAAAACACAACTCATGGTGAAGTTGGTTTTTAAATTGCAATTCTGAATGCCACTTTTAGAAAGTTGGCATTTTCTTACTGTAATCATTTGGTGCTTTCTGCTGCGTCTGAAATGCACATCTGGGCGACAGCTGGTTTCCTGCATTCCCTCTAGACAGCCACACACAAACGAAGGATAGGTGTGACTAGGTGGCCATCTGCATGCTGATGGGTCATCCTGAGCAGGATGGGAGGGATGAGCTGACACTCACACCTGAGAGGGCTGTGTCCTGTCCCCACACAAAGGGTTGCATACCCCACTGCAGTGAGTCTAGATCCAGGGCAGAAAAGAAAGGGATTCTGTGCACTTCAAAACATCTATTTGAAGTCTCCCCAACATCAAAGGCCCAACTGGGTATGAGTACTGGACCTCTGACATCACCAGATCATAACACTTCTAGAACTGAGGACATTCTACCAGGAAGAAGGACAATTGTGCTGCTGGAGGGACTGCCCCTTTGCTGAACTGCTTTGCTGTGTTGACCTGTTGCCTGGGAGTGAGAAGGACTGGACCGACATCTCTACATCCCAGAACCTAACTATCTACAAGGGCTTGTTGGCTTCGCTCCTGTTTTATGAAGTCTCAGGGATATCAAAGACCTCTATCTTCAACCTACAAGCAGCACCTGGCCTCTATCTGCTGTAGGTCCTGCTCTGCCAAGTGGCGCCAAACCAGTCCTGGGCCCTTGGAAGTGAGTATAAAGGGCTGCATCTGCCAGAACCCATGCATCGACATCGTTGCGCCGATCGGAACTGACGCATCCTTGCCGTTGCGGGAACAAGATCAAAGCATTGCACTTGGAACCGACTCAATGGCATTGTTGCACTGATCTGAACTGACACATCACGCCGTGGCAGGAACCAGATTGACGCATCACACTTGGAACCTGCGCATCGCCCCCAGAACCACCTCATCGGAACTGCCTCAATGCCATCACTGCGTGGAGAAGATCAACGCATCGCCTATACAACATGGAGAAACCCAGTGCATTGTATTTGGAATTGCCTCATCTCAGAACCGGTGCATCGCTCATGGAACCAACGCATCACCGCAGCTGCGTGGAGAAATCCGGCGCATCACCCCAAATGTGTGGGGATCACTAATGCATCTCATTGCTGGCAGCCAGGATCAAGGTACTTTTACTCAGCAGGCCGGGTGGGTCCTGAATCTGGCCCGCACTCCATCGTGGTTGGCCTGAACTCTTGATTTTGTCCCAGTCCAGCGCAACCAATTACCTCTTTAAGCCATTACTGCTTCCAAAGTGCAATTTTTCCATTTAATCTTTAAACATTCATATCTCGACTTCTACTGATTGGATTTTTGTCATTTTGGTCTTGTTTTTGTTATAAAATTATACCAATTTGTTTAAACCGATGTGGAGTCTTTTTGTGGTGTTTTCATTGTGTTAGTGTTTGAAGTGTTGCACAAATACTTTACACATTGCCCCCTAAGTTAAGCCTGGCTGCTCTGTGCCAAGCACCAGAGAGTGAGCACAGATTAATTTAAAGTGCATTACTGACTTACCCTAACTAGGGTTGTGGTTCCTGCTTGGACATGGTGCATACCTCTACCAACCAGAAACCCAATTTCTAACAAACAGCTTATAAACTAAAGTGAATCTCTTGCGATGTCTCTGACAGTGAACAGTCACTGCTGTGAGAAGACGCACTCACTGGTTTACATCTCCTTGTCCCTGAGAGTTGATAGAGCTCACATTATGAGAACCAAGGAATCCCTAAATGAGAGAGTATGCACTACTATGGGAGTGAGACAACAACCGCCCGGGGGGTCAGGCCAGATACTCACCAGTGGGCTCATGTTTTTTTACTCATAACTCGGCCATGCTGACTTGGAAATCTGAACCTGATTTTTAGGCATACTGACTCACAAGTTAAAGCTGCTGACTTGTGATCTGCAACTTTCTTTTTAGGTCGAAGCCTGTTGCTAAAAGACATCTTGTGGGATTTCTGAAAGCTTCCCTGGGAAGGCATTCTATCCATTGCTTACTATTGGCTTTGCAGTTTGTAAGTCACATTTTCTGGCTTTCTATTTGTTGGCTTTATTTGTTTTAGGCTGTCCAGTGTGTCTTTGTCACTCCTGGGGAGCAAACCTTGTTTACAATCGCTCCTTGTAATGTTCCATGAGTTCTAGCTTTCTGTAAACAGGCCTTTAAATTTTGTTCCTATCTTGTCACATTTGCTGTGCGTTCAAAGACAGAGGTCAAATGTCAGTCCCTGTCTTATGAGGGAGCTTGATGTTTACTTTTCTTTTTCTGACTTCAAAATAAGAGGATTTATGTGGCGATCTTTTTGGGTCCTGGGAATGAAAAGATTTTTTCTAGCACACAACAAAATTTTAATGTCTGCAAATGAAATGTGCTGATATTTCAGAAGAGATCAGAATTACAAAAGCACAAATAAAGCCCATGTTTTTATAATTCAGAAGTGTGGTGTAAACAAATATTTTAATTCCGATCAAAACAAATCAGTACTCTAGGTGATGCCATTTCCACACCTTATCGTTTGTGCGCTGTATAGTTTTACCAGAAAAATGGTATGTGCAAATGTAATTGTCATTTCAAATGAAAATGTGTTGTCTCTAATGGTAGTGTGCTACCACACCATGCATACTCCACACTATGCAGCTCCACTCTACACCACTCCACTCTACAACACTCTATGACACTCCACTCTTTGACACTCCCCTCCACCACACTCCACTCTATGCCACTTCACACTAGGTCACTCTACTCCACTTAATGACACTCCACTCTTAGATACTCCATGCCTCTCCACTCTATGACATGATACTCCATGAAATTCCACTCTATGACACTTTACTCTACGCCCCTCCACAATACGCTCCTCTACTCCTCCACTCTACTTTACTCCACTCTATGACACTCTACTCTACGACACTATTCTCTGACACTCTATGACACTCTTCTCCAATCTACTACACTCCACACCACTCTACTGAACTCTATGCCACTATACGCCACTCCACTCTACGCCATTTCACTCTACTCACCAACTCTACTCCATGACTCTGCTTCACTCTACACCACAACTCTACTCTATGCCACTCCACAACACTCTACGCCACTCTGACACTACACTCTACAACACAATATTCCACTCTACGCCCCTCTACTCTATACCCCTCCACTCTACTCTATGAAACTGCACCCCAGACACTCCACCCCACTCTTCGCCACTCTAATCCACTGTTTGCCACTCTACTCCAGTCTTCGACATTCTACTCCACTCTATACCACACCACTGTATGCCACTTCACTCTACCCCACTCCACTCTACGCCACTCTCCACTACCCCACTAACTTTTAACCATGCTGAACAGCAGCCACACTAGTGTACAGAATGGCTAAAACACCTTGGCAAAGCCAATAGCTATTGCATAGGCGAGACCACTTGGCTTTGCTAATACTTGTTTACATAAAGCGTATATTCAGTTTCACTGGATATACCCTCTCTCCTTGAAATTCCAGCCAATTTGCCCCACATACCTGTGGGAACTTGGAGAGCGCACTCGTTATACAAACATGCTGTTTCCATAGCCCTTTAGACCAACTGGACTGCTGAATTTCCATTTCCATTTATATTTGATTGATTTTTCAAATAAGATGCTATAACTGTACGACAATGTTACATCACAGTAAGAGAAATGTGGAATATAAAGAGCTATCTATATTTAATATCAGAATAAGAATATTACTCACTAACGACTAGACATAACCACACTCTAGTTGCTCTAGTTGGGGACGAAAATATAAGAAAGAATGAAGAAGAAGAGAACAGAAAAGAGATGAAGAAGGAATGGTATCAAATATAGGGATTACGTTCCATATCTCATTGTACAGATATTCCTCGTTGTTTCTGAAAATCATAACATGTTTGTATTTGGTTAATAATGAAGATCCTCAATCCAGTCATCAATAGACAGAGATGTCTTAGACTTTCATAGTTTTAAAAGTAATTTCTTGGCTATCATCAAAATCAAAAACAATGTTCAATTTGAAATCTAACTCTCTAGTCAAATTGGCAGTTATCTATACACTTTAACTTTAGGATATTAAAAAATATGTTACATTAATTAATGCCAAAACACAACAAAAAGCACACAGAAAGGTTCTGTCATCGTGCCAAATTTGGTGGTCCCTTCCACTGGCTTTTGGTAATGAATGAATGAATTTGTATTTGTATAGCGCATGGCTACCCTGAGGCCTCCCAGCGCTGAGGACAAAACACAGGTGGACAAGGCACAAGAGTTAAAGCGAGTCCTTGAAGAGGAAGGTTTTCAGGAGTTTTCGAAACGCCAACAGATTGGGCTCCTTCCGCAGATTGGAAGGAAGGGTGTTCCAGAGGTTAGTGGCGTTGAAAGAGAAAGAGCGCCCGCCCCATCTGGCTCTTCGTATTTTCTTTGGGGTGGCAAGATAGGAGAAGCTGGAGCGAAGGTTTCTGGAAGGATGGTAGGGGGTGATGAGGGAGTGAGTAATGACCGGACCGTTCTTCCAAAAGGCTCTATGAGCCAGGCACATGGCCTTGAACTGTATCCTTGCCGTAACAGGGAGCCAGTGAAGGTTCCTTAGTGCTGGTTTCGCAGATTGCCTGCGAGGAATCTGGAGAAGCAGGCGAGCAGTACAATTCTGGATCATCTGGAGTTTGTGAATAGTGAATTGGGGAGCTCCCAAGTAGAGGGCATTCCCATAATCCAGGCGAGAAAGAATAAGAGCTTGGACCATGATTCTTCTCGCCTGGAAGGGGAGGAGGGAGAGGATCTTACACAACATCCTCATCAGGCCGTAACAGGTGGCTGAAAGCTTGGTGGCCTGGTGGTTGAAGCTAAGAGAACAGTCAAGCCACATACCAAGACTCTTGATCTGGGCTTTTGGATCTGGGGCAGGGCCGAGGCAGTCTGGCCAGAGGAGAGCAGGGTTGAAGGAGGGTGAGTTGCCAAGGAGCATGAGCTCAGTTTTGTCCCCGTTGAGCTTAAGGCATGAGAGTTCCATCCACTCGGCCACCGCCTCTAGGCAAGGACCTAGGGTCCTATGGGCTCTAAAAGCAAGCACAGTGTTTGAACACTCTTCCAAACTTATGTGAATGTGACTTTTTTTAAAACGTTCCATGCAGATTTCGCAATTGTAAAATGGGGTCAGACCTAACAGGCATTATCTGTGAATCAATCTATCTATCTATCTATCTATCTATCTATCTATCTATCTATCTATCTATCTATCTATCTATCTATCTATCTATCTATCTATCTATCTATCTATCTATCTATCTGTCTGTCTGTCTGTCTGTCTGTCTGTCTGTCTGTCTGTCTGTCTGTCTGTCTGTCTGTCTGTCTGTCTGTCTATAATAGTGCCTAGTATCTTTTAGTTTAAAGGAAGCTCTATAGGCATGAACTTATCCTAATATCAATTTGTGGTGAAGTCTAACTATCCGAGTGAGGGCATTGGTTAAATTGTAGGCTAATCTTTTATAAAGTCACTAATTATGTCCTCAAATACAAAATTCCATGGATCCAAAAACCGTGATCAATCACAGTAATCACAATAAAATGGAAAGACACTACTAGTACGTTGTGACTAGGATCACAGATGAGACTCCTGAAAAACAACAAACTCAAAAATGTACTCACCAGGTCCATGAAACGAATAACACAAGTCAGCTAGGGGAAACATCTTCGAAGGATCCAGTCCTGCACCACCTAGAAGCTCCACAAAGTCACCAACTCCATTACATCCTACTGGTGGGTATTTCTAAGTAGAAAAACGACAGGAAATAAGCAGTTAATGAAGTTACAGTATATTGCCCTCATTCTCATGATTCCGAGTTTCAGACGCTTCCGAGATTCAATCTCACTATTCTGAGTTATACTGTGTGTGGAATGCACCTGGTAGAAGCAGCGCTTTACAGCGCTTTACTGTGAACTATTTCCACTGCTACAAGCGGGAATTGGGAAACAACACGCAGGAACAGGCCTGGTATTTCCGGCACTTGTACGTTTTCAAGAATTTCAGGTCTGGTATCTCATGAGTCGGTAACTGGGCCGGAGGTACCAGCTAGGCTTGGTAACTCCTCCTGTAGATACGGGTCCTCTCATAATGCGGACCATTGAGTAATCCATGGCGCCTGTACGGGTACTGAATGCAGCAAACGTTATTCAAAGCTAGATTGCTAGTTATGCTGCTTTATTGCTGCTTTATATATGGCAAATATTCTAGGTATATTTATGGCATTGAATTAGTTCCCAGAATGCAGATACAGGGTTTGCGAGTGAATGTTGGCAAATAATGCAAGTGCAATGCATGATGTGCAGTGTAGCCAGTGCACGAGAAGCGTGGCAAGCAAAAGGTACTGTTATCACAGCGGTCCCGTCGTGAGACAGGCTCTGTGATAAATTACTTGGGCGTAATCCCCTGTAGGACAGGATTCACAGAGATTTGCAGTTTTTACATTTAATTCCCAGTGTTTCCACAAGTAGGTTGGAAAAATGGAGTCAGATTCTGCTGCAAAGCACAAATCACACATCATGTCGCCTTTATGAGCAAGATGGAGCCCCCAGAAAATGTAGTTACCAATGGTTTTCTATGGACTCTTGTACACTATACTGCTGCTCCCTTAAGAGGGAGGTGGAATCTGTGGGTATGAGGGAAAGGAGGTATTATATGAATTCTTAAACTTAGGGTGCCTCAGTTTCATCTCATCCTTGTTGGGAGAAAGTTTCTACTTTTCGAGATCCAAGGGACCCAAGTGGATGACTATTCATGTTTTGCGAGGTCTTCTGGCAGCCAACCATGCAGTGGCGACTCCTCCGCAATGGCAGAGGAGCGTCGCCATGCTGCCTGGCGTAAAACCAGCAATCGAAAAATAAAACGATGCTGTAGCATCATTTTATTTTTCGTTTGCCAGCTTCTGCATTGAGGGGCGGGACATGGGGCGGGAGGAGTGCTTGTGCACTCCCTAAGTGCTCATGTGTGTTTGGCCGGCCATCTACCGCCGACCAAAACACACATGCGCACTTAGGGTTCTGCATTCAGCAGCTGGGCTGGAGAAACCCCCACAGACTCTCTGGTCTGAGCAGGGTGTCTTTTTCGCCCGCTCAGACCAATCCCCGCGCGGCTCTGCAGCACAGGGATTGGCTGGAAGTCAGTCCCAGGGGCTGCTAGGACCCAGGAAGAGGCCAGCAGGAGCAACGCAAGAGGCATCCGGCGGCGTCAGGAACGTTTTTAAAATTATTATTAACCCGTCGTTCCCTCCCCCGCGCTCGTTCTCCCCCCCCCACCCACCTCACCACCCTTTGTTAGTGGCTGCCGCCACTGCAACCATGCATGGTGTGCTGGATGGAGGACATCTGCTAAAAACTAGGTGTCCGACCCTCCCTATTTTGAGTGCATACCCATGAGCCACTCTATGCCTATGTAGATACTTTAAATAGAATGGGTGGGACAGCTGCTAAATTCACTGTTTCTGGTTAGGCAGCTCTGCGGACCCTAAATCGAATGAGAAGATGCATGCATGGTATAAATATATATATTTATTGTCTGATAAATTAAAATCGCTACAATAAAACCTTAATGAAACATGCAATAAATGAGTAAAGTGCAAATTCATTTTTAACTTTAAGCAGAAACTAAAGTATAGGACTAATTGTATGATCTAGCCAAACAGTAAAAAATAATTTAAGAAGGAAAAAAATTATTTCTTAATTTTAAAACACATTAGGGAGAGTGAAAGCGCACAGTTGATTAGTTACTTCTATTGTTTCAACATTTAAAAGTTGCACCTTTTTAACTTAGATTTTCCACTTCCAATTTAGCAAGGCCCAAGAACTTTATAAATTTGGCATTAAAATACTGTCCGTGGAGTGAAAGCAGCACATTAATGCTTCATTGCACGAACTTATGCCCAGTTTCTTGAAGTGCGTGAGTAACAACTGCCTGTACAAAGTGCCTAGTACGGGCCAGCAGCATACAATGTAGACTAACCCTTCTCTATGGGAAGCATGGTATAATTACAATAAAAATACATACATATTTGTGTCAATGTGTTTCGTGAACATGTTCCTATCCGAAGGAAGCAAAGGGTAGTGCCATAAATTGGAGACTCTTCTAAAAATGAATACTAAAAATGTATACTCTTTGGCATTGGCAGAAAATGGGCAATGGAATACAAAGTTGTTCCGAACAGTGGCCCCAAGGTATGTTGTGCTTGGGGGCCCCAAACTCCAACATTGCAGTGACTGAGAGAAAACAAGAGACCTGGTTATACCCTCCCCCCTTTATTACAAATGCTGGTTTTGTATTGTGGCCTCAATGATTTATGTTTAAACTTGAAAGTTCACACTATTATTGATCTGTTTACAAAATCAGAACGCAACCATGCAAAAGGAAAATCCTTCAGTATGCCCACGTTTGCCCAACACAGGTTATGAAAAAGGTTGTCACCGCCCAGATTGCATACACTGTTCTCCTCCTCTGACTGTCCACCAGTTTCAACTATTGAGGGTCTAGTTGTTCTCCCTGACAAGCTTGATCGCAAAATACATAAAGCACTTAATTGAAAAATTCTAAATCAGACCAGAAGCCCCTTAACAAATGGCTCAACCTAGATCTGGCAAACATAAAAAGATGGGGTCAGAATAAAGAAAGATGTAGATAAGAAACAAGCTGTGGATGGAGAAGAGAAGTGTAAAGCCCTAGGGCAAGTCCAGAAGGCAAAGATGGCTTACTTTGCTACTGAAATCAGACAGGCTCCCACTCCCGGGACCAGCATAGAATACTCTGGGAAATAACCGATCCTGAAATGCTAAAAAATGCCCCTTTTTCTGAAGGCTATCTGAAAATTTGATGAACCTCTTGATAACAAGAGCCAAAACATCTTTTCAAAGGCCTCAGAGAAGTCAGATATGCCATTTAATGTTCCCTTAGAACTCGGGTGCATGAAATGTTATCTTCATTTGCAGTGTTGAGCCTCGAGCAATGGTGTATAGTAGCCAGTAAGGTGAAAGCTACGTACATTTTAGCTGGCCTACGCCAAGCCACAACAATAAAAGACAACTTCAATCTGCCACCGAAAGCTCTTAAAATGCAACACTCTTTCCTAAGCTGAAGAAACCAACAGCAGGTCCATTAGATCCATCCAGCTATAGACTAATTTCTAATCTTCCCTTCATCAGCAAAATACTTCATGATAGACAATCAGGTATCAGAAAAAGGAGGTGCATAGAAAGGACTGTAGACATCATCAGGGAATAGGTGCTTGTGTGCCTCGATGACGGGCACTCTGGAATCTTAATCGTGCACCACCTGTAGGACACCTACGATACTGTGGAACATAAAATGTTCCAAAAGCATCTGGGCTAGGATCAGAGGACTGGCCCTTCAGTGGTCCCAGTCTCTTTTAACAAATCACAACCAGAAAATGAAGGATCAGCTGTCATCGATCCAGTGTGATCTTTGTGACATTTGGCTCTTAATTCTTCCGGCCAGTCGAAAGTTAGGCTGCTATCAGAGGAATCGCCTACTCTGTCGCCAGTGTCACAGAGACCACACTGGAGTAATTACACTTGGGCAGAAGGTTTAGTTTCACCACCAGTGGCAGGAACAGTAGATGGGTATGTGAACTGCTTCCTCACAGCTGCCAGAGTGTCTCACAACACCAACACTCCACAGTTTTAGAGGTGGATCAAACCATTTCGACAGGACCCCAGAGGGTTGGAAGGAAAAGGTTATGGAGAGAATACTGTAGCTGAACAGGGATGTGGGAAAAAACTGAAAGGAAGGGGCAAATGAAAAATACAACAACGATCCCATCCCTTGTGAAGCTTTTAAAAATCTGATGGTGTGGTTGGACAAAACACTGCCCTTTGGTCATCAAATCTGGTGCTGCTGGGAAGGATTCTCCAGCCCTCCTGTTACCTCAATGCATTGAACTGACCATGGCTTTGGAGATATCACAACTGGCTGACTGCAGCATCATCTATGTAGAAGCACCTAAGAAAGGGATCATGAAACTACAGAGGCTGCTTCATCCTCAAGAAATTGGAGAACTTAACTCAAGATCTCAAAGCCTTAACTATTGATGAGAATAAACTTCAAAACTCAATTGACACAATTTCAAAGAACAGGCCAAAAACCTAGATTCACTATTCCTGAAATATTCTCCAATATGGTCCATGTAATTCAATCACTCAGGTGAGATTCAGGCACAAGTCCTGAGCAGACCTAGAAGCACAGCTATGGCAGGCACGGCCCGTGGTAGGAGTGCCGGTCGGGCGGTGACGTGGGGCGGGGGAGGGGCAGGGTGGGGTAGTAAACTACGGATTAAGGCCGAATACAGGTAAGTGAACATTTAAATAAATAAAACGAATTTCGTTGTGAGCGCTGCATCGCCAAATGCGATGCAGTGCGCGCAAAGAAATTTGTTGTATTTATTTAAATGTTTACTTACCTGTATTGGGCCGTAATCCGTGGTTTACTACCCCCCACCCTGCCCCTCCCCTGCCCCACGTCACCGCCCGACCGGCACTCCTACCACGGGCCGCGCCTGAGCTATGGAATGACCTGCTCTCAGACCTAAGGTCCCTACGTATTCTGGCCGCATCTAAACACATGCCTCTTTAAATGAACTTTTCATTCCCTTCACTATCCCATTGGGACAATGCCCCCTCCAAAGATACAGGGACCTACTGAGCTCAGCTTTTTCCCAGCCTACTCATGTATCGGCGTGTAGAGCAGCAAGTCACCTTGCTGCACTGCACTGTGTGTCAGGGAAAGGGCAGGAATGGGCTGAATTTAAGTCAATATGGCCCATTCCTGTCCTTTCCCTTAAGCTGGTGTCCTTTTGGCAGCTTAGCACCAACGTAGGCACCCTTGCACCATGGTGCAAGGGTTTCTGTGTTGCTCGCAGGATTGTATTTGTGCAGGAAGGGGCACTTTTCTGCACAAAACCAATCTTGGTAAGGATATTCCTCTTTCTATGTGTGCTGCAAAATTCAGCACACATGGAAAGAGGAAGAAACAAGGAGAAACAGAGATATTTCTCCACGTTACGCCTCCCTGGGGAAGTGTACGTTTTTGCCACATCCCTAGGTTTACACGTTCTTGTAAATCTGGGGACATGCCAAAATCCATGGGAGTGACATGGGAACACCCATGCAATGCCCATAAAACGCCTACCGAGGGCAGATTAATGCAACTCAGTGTTAGTTGCATTACTCCAGATTTTTGGAGCCACTCAGAGCCACACAAAGTGGCTTTGCGTGGCTTCAAAAATCTGACTTAGAGGTTTGCGTCACGCATGTGCCACGTTGCATGGTGCAAATGTGACGCAACCATCTCATAAATGAGGCCCTTTGTGTATAGAATTTGGGAAGGGAGTGGACCATGAGTATGGAACCATATTCATGACTATCACCATTACCAAGTTAGTTTTGCAACAAGTTGGTACGTTCCAAAACATTTATAGAAGTAAATAAATAAAATAATTAATTAGTTGAAATAACCGGACTACAGCGACATTGGTATGTTGGTTTTTCAATATTGAAGCCAACTAAGTTAGAGATGAACTCCAGAGACCTTTAGGCATCTGGCCGTACAAGTCTGTTGCATGGACTACGTCCTAATGGCAGAAATATAATGCAGGTGTACAAGACAAGGCAATACTTGGCAGATCTTTGGTGAATGTTGCCTCTTTCAATGATGGATGGAAGAACCATCTCTAAGATGAAGGTACTGCTGAGATTCCTTTATTTGTTTAGCACCATTCCCGATTTCCCATGAGCTGACTGAGATGCTTCTTTAAGGTCATAGACGCAGTAGTGGTGGATTTGGTGTGTGGACCACATTACAAGATCACACTAAACAAGCGTCAACTCAAAATCCAGGAGGCAAGTCTTGGGCCTCAAACTTAGAGCTACACTACCTATCAATGCAGCTGCAGTGGATAGTGAAGTGGTGGGCTCAGGCTGACAATCAAGAAATCAAGTACATGTACAATAAGATAGGGGGCAACTGGATGAAAACATACATGCTTGCAAAACAGCAGGACCACAGTAGGACACCTAAACCAATGCAGAATCTGCTGGAATCAAACTTTGCAAAAAAAACCCTGGTCTCCTGAAGTGGTGCTTAAGGAAGCACATGTGCAAACATTAAAAGATCTGTATATCAGAGACATTTACATACATTTGGCACCTCAGGAGATACCTACCCAATAGCAGCTGGGTAGTTACTTATGTTTAATGCAGTGTTGCATGTGGTGAGGAAACTGTGGGCGGATCATACTGGGGTCCCAACAATGCATATTGTACTAGACACTATGCTTAAAATTGGAGTGGGGCAAAAAGGTACTTACACAACAGTATGTGTAGTGTAAGCACTATTTCTATTGATAAGGGGGTGCCTCAGGGTTCATCTTTGAGCCCGACATTGCCTAACATCTGTCTGGCCCCCCTAGCCCTTATTGTTAAATCCTGTGGCTTTGATGCGGATGACCCCCAGCTGATAATTTCAATGAAGCAGGACATTGACAAGTCAAAACATTGCTTTCAAGACTGTCTGAGGAAAATTGCGGACTGGATGACTACCAACTGTCTCCAGTTGAACAGTGAAAAAACTGAAATCTTACTGTTTGGAAAAGTTCTGTTCCTTTGGACTCCTGACTGGGGGCCTGTGGAGCTGAGGGCAGCTCCTGTGCCTTGTCATGCTGTTAGACTTGGCATCTTTTGGCATGTTTCCCCTGAGATTTTGCTTTCTACCCTCCCGGTTTTGACTCTGTTTTTGCTGGCGTAGTGTTTCTGCGCACTTTTCGCACTGCTGATCAGTGGTACAGTGCAAGTGCTCCTGTGGTAAAGTATGTTATGGATTGGTGTTTCCATGATTGGCTGTTTGGTTTTCTTGTCAGCCCCTAGTAAAGTGCACTGAGTGTGCCAGGGCCTGGGAACCAAATGCTACGCGTGGGCCTGCAGCACGGATTGTGCCACCCACGTGAGTAGCCCGGAAAAGGTACCTCAGACCTGCCATTGCAGAGTCTGCGCGCAGTTTGTAACTGTCATGTCGACTTGGCCCATGCACACACTGGCCAGTCCCTAACCTTCCCTTTTCTTACATGTCAGACACCCCTAAGGTAGGCCCAAAGCACCCCTGTGGGCAGGGTGCAGTGTATGTGAAAGGTAGGACATGCCCTGGTGTGTGTGGCATGTCCTGATAGTGAATTACAGCCCATTTCGTTTTTCACTATCGCAAGGCTACCTGTTCCCCATAGGACAGAATGGGAAGTTTGTTTATAACATCTTATAAACATAACTGGCCCTGGGAACTAGGTGGGAAAATATAATTTAGTATGCCTGAACTCAGAATCTAACGATGCATCTTTTAGTAAAGGTGATTTTTACATTCTGTGTTTGAAAATACCACTTTTAGGAAGTAGGTATTTACTTGCTCAGTCATCCCGTGTGCCTCTGCTGGAATGTGGATTGCCTGTCTGGGTTTTGGACGACAGATGGCTAGGAAGCAAGGGTGGCTCCCGATAGTCTAGGTAGGTCAGGAAAGGGCTGAATAGACCTGGGCTGCGATGGGGGAAGAGGGAGGAAATTTCCTTGCACCTCAAAGGGCCTGGTCTGCCTCTGACAATGCCGTCTCCACCCCCTGCCGGGAAATCACACCAAAGAAGGCAGAACTGGTTCTGGCTGGGCACAGACACCCTCTGCCTAGAGGATCAAAGGATTTTCTGATACAAATACTGGGGCCCAGACCCCTGAACCATAGAACTCTTTTGGATCAAGAAGACTGCCAAGAAGAAGAGCTGGAGAAGCTGTGAGGAGGGACTACCACTTTGCTGTGTGCTTTGCTGTGTTGGCCTACAGTGGCTGCTTCTGTCTTGGGCAGTGAAAGGACTGGACTGAACTTTCTGCAATCTACTTTTGTGAATTTCTCCAAGGGCTTGAGGTAGAGCTTGCCCCCTGTTCAAGAAGTCTCAGGAACAGCAAAGACTTCAAGCTCTTCTGCCCTCAGCACTGGGGACTGTGTGTTTTGTGCTGCAACAGAAGAAAAGCAACTCGACGACGTCTACGACGCCACTGCTGACTCCGTGTCCTGAAGGCACCGCAGAGGGCACCGCCGCAACGCGACCCTGGTCTCACCGACGACGCCTGCTGATGCCGCCACCGAGCCGCTGCTCGCACCGCGACCTGTGGGCACCGCACTCCGCACCGCCTCGCGCCGAAGCCTGGGCACCGCAGAGAGCACCGCCGCACCGCGACCCTGGTCTCACCGACGACGCCTGCTGATGCCGCCACCGAGCCGTTGCTCGCACCGCGACCTGTGGGCACCGCACTCCGCACTGCCTCGCTTCACGACGTCGCCTTGGCCTCCCCGACGCCGCCGCTCCATGCCGAAATCAACGCCGCTGCTTGCACCATGGTTCGAGGGCACCGCTCGTAAAGTTACACGACGCACCGCCCTCATCCCGCACCGCAGCCTTGGCCTACCGACACCGGCACCATCGACTGCCGTTCGTCAGCCGACGACAGTGCTTCAGCAACGACGACGCCGCTGCTTGCACCGTGACCTGCCAGCACCGTGACGAGCACTGCCTTCACCTCGCACCGCGACCCTGGTCTCACCGACGCCGCCATCTGACGCCGCCACCGAGCCGCTGCTCGCACCGCGACCTGAGGGCACCGCACGCCGCTGCACTTTGCACCGCAGCACCTGATGCCTGCCAACGCCAGCGCTCCTGATCCCAACAGAATGGAGCTCGACCTGCAACGCGAGTGACTTCAAGGGCCTCGGCGCCCTGCATCTCTAACAGGTACTGTTTGCGGGTCTTCCCGACACTGTAGCTGGTCCGTGACGCCGCGACCAGCCTGAACTGTTTGGATTTGTTTGCTCACGATGCCGTGATAGCCCTGGACGGAGCTATCGACATCAAGGAACTGTTTCTAAAGCGTATTTTGATAACTGTAGATTTTTAAGTACTGTATTGTGGATTCTTCTTGTTTTTGGTCTTGTATATAAAAATATTGGCTATTTTTCTAAACTGGTGTGGTGTCCTTTTGTAGTGCTTACACTGTATTACTGTTGGTTATGTGCAAATGCTTTACACACTGCCTCTAAGATAAGCCTGACTGCTCGTGCCAAGCTAACAAGGGGGTGAGCAGGGGTTATTTTAGGAGTGTAACTCCCTTATCCTGACTAGGAAGAAGGGTCCCTACTTGGACAAAGGTGCAAGCCCTTGCCAACTAGAGACCCCCATTTCTAACACATGCCATAAAAATTCTTGGCGTAAAACTGGACCAGGAACTTTCCGAGGAAGAATCACATTGTTGCAACTTGTATCTCTTGTTTTGCGAGGATGAGACTTCTGAAGAAGGTTTTCCCTTAGCTTCCTTCTTCTGCCAGAAAAACGCTGGTCCAGGACTTGGTTATAAGCCATCTGGATTACAGCAATGTGTTATTTATGGCAGTCAATGACAACCTACTGTCTAAACTCCAAGTGGTGCAAAATATGGCTGCCCGCCTGGTTTGTAACCTTCCGCAAGACTCTCCCTCAGCTCCCATTCTGAGAGATCTTCACTGGATTCCTGTCCAAAAGCGTATCTTGATTAAGATCTGTTGTCTCACCCGCAAATCCTTGAAGAGTAATGCCCCTCGCAATCTAAAGGATAAACTGCACCGCTATCGGCCTTCTCCTATTTTAAGATCTAACGATAAGGAGCTCCTGACTGTTTGCACTGTTAGATACGGGGTACAGCATTCTCCTTCACGGCCCCTAGTGCCTGGAACCAACTGCCTCTCCATCTTTGATGCTGTGCTGATTTCACAAAGTTCAGGAAAACGTTGAAAACATGGCTGTTCTAGTCTCTGGTTCTAGTTCTGTGCTGGCTGAGCACCAAGATGTACCTCTGGATATGATTTGTTGTGCTTCATCAAGTTTATTAACATTAGCAGTCTTAAGTATGACAGATATGACACAGCAGGCACTTGAAGGCAAGTGAGTGACAGGTATGGAGGGATCTCCCTGAGGTGCAGTAGCATAGAGTATTGTGATACCCCAAAACAGTTTTCCGGCAACATAGATTCAAGCTTACATAGTTAAACTTACTGCACTACATTTCCCAAATATGTCCTAGACTGCTTGGGATGTACCTGACAGATGGCCTAAATGCAACACCAATGATGATGGTCTGTTACACATGTTCTGGTGATGTGCAAGTATTGTAAGACACTGCGAGGCATTCACTATGGAAGTGGAACAGACAACAGACAGAATAATCCCCAAAAACCCTGAGGCCATCCTACTGGGACAAATGCCTTGCACTAAAAATAAGAAAATGGATGCCAAGTTTTCTGATTTAGCGTTTGTTCTTTCCCAAAGAGCTATAGTCACACACTGGAAAGCTAGTGACCCTCTGTAGGTACAGCGGTGGAGGAGAGATCTGATCAAATGCTTGAAGACAGAAAGTTCAGCAATGACATTACAGAAAAATCAATTCGGATTGCCAGCAGGGATTTGAATTTGCAGAAAGTAAAGAATAAAAATGATGATAAGCTGCCCTACACAAAGGTGACCTGGAGGTACATTACTTAGAGGGCACTGGCTTATCTCACTGTCAATGAAAAGTAACTGAGAGCAGACATAATAAAACCCGCCCTCCCTTCACTGCATGTTTACAAACCAATGATGTGGTCTAAGAAGCCAGCTGGGATGTTGGTTCTGGCATGTGGTTCATCCTCTTCCTGTATCCCTCCTCCTTCCCCCTCGCTGGGTCACTCCCTGATTGCCCTATAGCCACCCATGAAATACTTTGCTGAAACAAAAATGCACACAACAACTATAGAGAATCCAAACACAGGATACATAACAGAATCTTAAGTAGCCATACCTAGTGTATTTTCACTGTTAATTTAGAACTGTATACATGCTTGAAATGCCATATGAAATAAAACTGGAAGCCATATGCAAGCAATGCTTATTGCCTTCTGTTTACACTGTTAAAAAAAGAATACAAATATTTATAAAATAAGTACAAGCTAGTTGCTTGGGGATGACTTCTTTCTTTGGTGTGGAGAATTAAGCCCTCATTTAGAGTTTAGCAGACAGGGTACTCCACCACAAAAGTGGAAGAGTATCTTCTGCCCCAAACTGACGATCCTCCCTCTTTAGAGTCAGACAGACTCTCATGTTTATGCTAGGTGTGCCCCCACCAGCTCTCCAGGCAGAAACCTTAGACCAATGCTGTTGGACTTGGCCCTTTTTGCAGGGTCATCCCTGAACTTTTTGCCTTCCTCCTAGCCTTTTTTCTGACATGGTGTTGGCGGTTTTAGGACTCTGGGCACTTTAGCACTGCTGTTCAGTGTAAAGTGCGTGTGCTCTCTGTGGTGAACATGGTAAGATTGGTCTACGCCTGTTTGGCATATTTAATTTACCTGTCAGTCCCTTGTAAAGTGGTATCTCAGATACCCAGGGCCAGTAAATTAAATGCTACTGGTGGGCTTGCAGTGCTGATTGAACAACCCACCAAAGTAGCCTTTCAAACCTGTCTCAGGCCTCTGCCATTGCAGGGCCTGTGCGCGCAGTGTTATTGCCGCTGTGACGTGACACCTAACGTGTGTGCCACGTCTGTGACCCCCCTTTCACTGCATGTCAGTCACCCCTAAGGTAGGCCCTAGCTAGCCCTATGGGCAGGGTGCATTGTAGGTAAAAGGTAGGACATGTACCTTAAGTACGTGACATGTCCTGGTGGTGACAAGCAGCCATTTTGGTTTCTCACTGCTGTGAGGCTGCCCTCTCATAGGAATGCATTGGGGATTCCCTGATAAGTGTTTCAGTGGTAATTCCTGATATGAGAGGAGCAGCGTGGTTAAGTTTGGTATGGTTGGAATAGTAATAATAAATGCTGCGCAATGGTGTGCGCAGATTTATTATCACTATTTTAGAAATGCCACTTTTAGAAGTTGGCATTTCTGTGCGCTATGTGTCTGCCTGCCTGATGTGTATTGCATGTCTGGCTCCGGAGTGACGGGGGCTGGTGAGGTGTGTGTGGCTCCAGGGAGGGCAGGGTGAGTCAGCGCTAGGCTGAATAGGGGATCTGCATTTGGAGTAGAGGGAGGAGTGGTCCCCTGACCCTGAATAGGTCTGTGCCTGCCTAGGTGAATGCTGGCTCTGCCCCCCTGTAGAGTGTCTGATGACCGAGCCCCCACCTGACAAAGGGGAAGAGGAGCCCTGTAAACAAAGTGCTCCGATACCCCCCAGAACCAGTTGAGACTGGTTCCCCCAGCCCTGTGCCAGGGCAGAACAAAGGAAAATGTGGTATAAGTACTGGGGCTGTGACCCCATGTTTGTGTGCTTCCTTGTGCTTTTGGGGACTTGCTGCTGCTGGGCTCCAGGAGGTACCGCCACGAGGGACTGCCTCCCTGCTGGAGGGCCCTGTGAACTGGCCTGCCTGGGCCCAGCCTTGTGCCCCTGGAACTTTGCCTAAGCGCCTTGTGAGCGCTATATATCTCTCCCAGGATGGGGAGAGTGCTGGGGCTTTGCAGCGCTGAGCTGCGACCTATTCCGAGGGAATCCCAACATGGGGATTCCCCCGAATTGCTGGAGGAAAGTGGGAGCCTACCCCGCATTTTTTGATGCCTCTTGAGCGGGAGCCCACCCCTCATTGATGCCTATTTGAAAGCGGGAGCCCACCCCACATCTGCCGAGAAGAGGAGCCGCCGAGAAGAGGAGCCGTGCCGCCGCCGCAAAGCGACCTGGAAGCCAGGCAAGTGCCGCCTGGCTGTGGGCGGAGCCTCACATAGCCGAGAAGGACGTCGCACCGGAGCCTCGCAGGCACCAAGGATCGGGAGGAAAGAGGTCTCCTCCTCCAGGGAAGAAGCACGACGCCCTGGTCAGCCTTGCCTTCAGCGACGCCGCGGTGCCGCATGGTTTCGGGCCGCTGACTCCAGTGCTTCCTCGTCGGGAGCCGCAGAGAGCCCTGGGATCTGGCCCGAGTGGCCTTGCGAGGAGGAGAGGCCCCAGGAGAGGGGCCGGCCGAGGCACATTGTCGATGCCTGTCCCGCCTTCACCCTGCGACCGGAGGTGTCTGCCAGGAGCCCCGGTGAGTGGGGGCTGCATTGAGAGCATTGCTGATGCTCAAATTGGGCATAGTTAGTGCCAGGGCTGTGGTTTCTCCAGCTGACCCACCGTTGGAGGGCAGCTGCAACGTTGGGGGCAATATTGCTTGTGGAGTCCCAGACTGGGACTCCAGAGGCACGGTAGTGCCAGTGCCTGTTTCTGTTTCACAGCTGCACCTCAAGAGCGGGGGCAGCTGCAACGTGGGGCCATTTCTTTTACTCCATGATGAGGAAGGGGTGAATTGCACCCCGCGCCCCAGCACATTACGCACAGTGGTTTCTGCTGTATCGGCAGCCAAGGGGCCAGTGGAAGGCCCCAGTTACGCCCTGACATTTGGACAGAGGGCATTTGAGCCCCAGAAGAAGGCCAGTTGGCCAGGGGTCAGTGTTGGTTGGGCGCAAGGCCCTAATGTGATGCCTAGTGCATAATGTGTTTATGCCTACAGAGATTGCATAATATGTTTATGCTTATTCGATTTATGCATAATGTGTTTTATGCCTAAGGTGATGCAGACGTGTTTATGTTGCAGGTGATAATACTAAGTACAGTATTGTGCCAGTAGTTACTGGTCGTGTTATTTTTGCTACTTGTGCTTTGTGATGGTTCTGACAGTGGCCCGATTGGCCCTGTCATGTATATAATCCCCTGTAAATTATGACCTGGTGCCAGTTGGCACAGTGTATATTGTGTGATTATGATTCTAATGTGTTTTGGATAATACAAAGGCTATTTTTTATATAACCTTGTGTGGAGTTCCTTTTGTGGTGTGCCTAGTGTGTTGCTGCTGTGTGTGTGTGTTGTGCAAACGCTTTACACATTGCCTCTGGGATAAGCCTGACTGCTCGTGCCAAGCTACCAAGGGGATGAGCAGGGGTTATCTTCAGCATGTAACTCCCTTGCCCTGACTAGAGTGGTGGTTTCTGCCTGGCTTAGGCGCAAGCCCTAGCCAACCAGAAATCCTATTTCTAACATTGGTTGTCAGCGGTGAGGATAGGGCTTGCGTTTGCGTAATACCACAGCGACAACTGGTTGCATTACAAACTCTGCATTTAGATAATCACAGGTTTGGGGATTATTTTTCCTTATTTTGTTTTCTCCTGAAAGTGTCATTTTTGAATTATGTACTCTTGCTTCAGCTCAGACGCCTAGGTCTCTTGTGTTGCACTGTGGGTTGTGTATTCTGCCAAGATGGGATTAATCTATAATGAGGATGACCTTTTGGAGTACACCCGGGAGGAGTTAGAGGAATTCTGCAGAAAGAGGGGGATACCAATAGTGGGTAACATCCTCAGAAAGCTGTTCCTTTATGAGGCACTCCTTAGGGTAGAACCCTTAGAACATCACGGGGACCTGTCTGATTATCCCTCTGCATACCTAAGTGGTGGTTTTGTAATAGGGCCTGGAGAGTCTGAAGAAGAGGAAGAAAATGACAGGGCAGGGACGCCAGTAGGTAGTGAGGACCCCATAGATAGGGAGTCCCTTGCTGGGTCCAGTGCCGGGGGCAGTGCCCCATCCCTTTCCCTGTCCCCAGAGGAGTGGGTGGATAGGAGGGAAGAAAGGGAGCATCAGCTGGCTTTGAGAAGCTCAAGTTAGAGCATGCCAAGGAGATAGCGCAGCTGGGTGTGGAGGAGAAAAAGGCCTTGTTGGCCCAGGAGTTGAGTCTCAAGGCGTTGGGCCTTGAAGAGAAAAAGCTAGAGACTGAGAGGGTCTTAGCGCAGGAGAGGATGGTGGAGGCAGAGAAGACCTTCGCCAGAGAAAAGCTAACTCGTGAGGATATGTCCCCTGAGTGTAGTTTTAGTGGTCTGGATTCACCAGTAAGGGTGGGGTCCAGTGGTGGCAGCAAAAGTGAGTCCAGTGTAGGAAGTCCCACTCCCAGATCACAGAGCGTGGTACCTAGTTCCCAGGAAGAGGGTGTCACACCTGAAGGGTATAGGTTGAAGTTCAGGAGCAGTAGGAAACTGTCTCACCAGTCTTGGGGGGAGTTTGTGGATGAGTGTTGTGATGCACTGGAAGGTTGGGTGATGGGTAGCATGGCAAATGATTTTGAAGGGCTGTTCAATCTGTTTGTCAGAGAGCACATGTTCAGTAATTGTTTTCCGGAGTTGCGCCAACACCTGTTGGAGTGTGAGTTCTCTGATCCCAGGGAGCTCGCACGGGAGGCAGACCTCTGGGTGAGTGCCAGGGGGTCTGAAGAGGCATTTGGGAGTGATCCTAAAATGAGTGGCTCAGGTATCTTCCAGCCCAGAGTGGTGGGAGTAGTTCAGAGTAGCCCAGCTAGGTCCCGGTGTAGTGGGAGGGGTGTAGGGGCTCACGTCCTGTCTCAGCGGAGAAGGAGTGAGTGTGGGCTGTGTCCCAAGGTGCCCGAAACCCAGTCTCAGGGCCTGGAGGGTTCCCTAAGGGAACACCAGGTGGGGAGCCTAGGCTGTACTAGTAGACCATTTCAGGGGGATCTCCTAGTGTCAGGAGAACCTGGAGCGTCTGTAAACGGAGCTCCAGCGGTTCTGGTGTCTGGCGGTGCCGCTCCTAAGTGGAGGGTGCAGAAGTCCAGATGGAGGGGTGAGAGGGGGAGTGAGTCCCCAGTGGAAGAACCAGTGGGTCAGGGGCCAGCCAGAAGGGCTGAGTCTCCTAGGAGTGACCATGATGACACCACTTCTGTCGTGGGGGGTCTTCACGCACTGTCAGATGGACAGGGGTCGGGAGATCAGCACCAGGCAGACAGTCATGCAACACATGAGGTATGTGTTACCCTCAGGAGGAAGCTGTGTGTGCCCCCGGAAGTCCTGGTGTGCCAGGCAAGTATTCAACCGCAGGGTTTAGTCCCTGGGTTGGGAGGCCAGGTTCAGGGTCTGTCTGACCTGGAGGGAAGGACATCTGTAACCAGTGTCCTGACCGGTTGTAACGCTTTACACATTGCCTCTGGGATAAGCCTGACTGCTCGTGCCAAGCTACCAAGGGGGTGAGCAGGGGTTATCTTCAGCGTGTAACTCCCTTGCCCTGACTAGAGTGGTGGTTTCTGCCTGGCTTAGGCGCAAGCCCTAGCCAACCAGAAATCCCATTTCTAACAAATGCCCAAACAGAGTTTAGGCTATCGATATAGTAACTTAAGACCCTCCGCCATATTTAGAGCAGATGGCCTAATGTACTTTTTTTCTGTTCAGGAATGCCACGGAAAGCCTTTCCTGGCTTAGAGTGCAGTGGTGTAGAATAGAGTGGCATGGGTTAGAGTGGCATAGGGTGCAGTGGCGTAGAGTGGTGCAGAGTAGAGTTTAGTGGCGTAGAGTAGAGTGCTGCAGAGTGCAGTGGCATAGAGTGTAGTAGTGCAGAGTAGATTGGCATAGAGTTCTTTGGCGTAGAGTGCAGTGGCATAGAGTAGAGTCGCTTAGAGAGTAGCGGTGTAGACTACAGTCATACAGAGCAGAGTGCAGTGGTGTAGAGTGCAGTGGTGTAGAGTTCAGTGTTTCGAGTAGAGTGGCACAGAGTGCAGCAACAAAGAACTGCAAAGCAGCATTGTAGAATGCAGTGGCATAGATTAGAATGATGCATAGTAGAATGCAGTAGAGCAGAGTTCATTGGTGTACAGTGGCATAGAGTGCAGTGCCGGAGAGTGGTGCAGAGTAGAGTGGCGTGAGTGCAGTGGTGTAGAGTGGTACAGAGTATAGTGGTGTGGGGTGGAGTGGCATAGAGTGCAGTGTCGTAGAGTATAGTGCAGTGGCGTAGAGTGCAGCAGTGCAGAGTAGAGTGGCGTAGAGTTCAGTGGCTAACAGTGCAGTGTTGCAGAGTATAGTGTCATAGAGTGCAGTGATGTAGACATGCACAAAGCTATTAAAAGCATGATCACACATAAAGCAACTAAAAATCAAATAAATAAATAAACTAAACGGATGCTCTCACGAACATGACAATAAACATTGTAACAAACACATGCAGTAAACAAAGCAGAAAGTTCAAAACACACGCACATATGGAAACAAATATAAAAAAGGGTGCTGTAACTTACACGACGATAAACAGTGTAACAAAATAAAGGATGCATGAAGCCATTGAACACAAAGGCACACAGTAAGCAAAACAATAAACACTGTAACAAAATAAAAAGAACAACACATACAAAGCTATTGAAAATAAACCACATGCTACGCAAAATATTAACTTTAAAACACAGAAAAGGGCACACACAAACAAATATAAACAAATAATTAAACAGATGCTTTCACTTACACTTAGAAAATAATAAATACTGTAACAAAATATACAGAACAGCATGTATGATGCCAATGAAAATAAAACACACGTGCTAAGCAAAACATTAACTTTACAACACAAAAAACGCACACACACACACACAAACATATATAAATAAATAATTAAATGGATGCTTTTACTTACACTTAGAAAACGTTAAACATTGTAACAAAATAAACAGAATGGCATGTACAAACCCATTAGAAAACAAAAATACACAGAAATCATTTGAAAACAGGATCGCACATCTGCAAACACGGTTTCATGTGTACAAAGCGAATGGCACGAACAAAGCCACTAAAAACAAAAACACTCACAAAGCTTTCAAAAACACGATCACACATCTGCAAACACAGTTGAACGAGTACAAAGCTGTTCAAATGTACCCAAAAAGTCCCTAAACAATATGTAATAAAGAAAAAGCGGAAGCCTACAGATCCTGCGGCAATTCTCCAGGGGAGTGAACAACTGCAAAAAGAAGAGGGCCAAGAAGCCCAATTAATCACTGACATGGCATGATTTTTACAAGACAAGGGAATAGACAAATACAAAGCAAAAGGAAGAGTCTAACATCACAAAGTACATACAACAGATCACCTCAACGCAAGTGCTGTAGGCTCGACCTAAAAAGGTGTACTAAGTTGCAGTTGATCTGCTGTACTGGGGCCCAAGGACTCCACTGGCAAAAGACCCCAGTTGATCCCAGTGGTTACATCGGGCTCGGTACCTGTTGAATTTCTGTGGGACCCTCCAATCAAGAGTTTTACAGGAACAAAAAGGGAAGCTGACTTTTGACTCTATTTTTGCTTGCCGTTTTAATCCATTACTATCGCTAAATGTTTCTGTTCTTCAATTTGTGGTACTATGGAATACAAATTATTATACACTGATGGTATGCACATCTTATTGTTGCTTCCAGAACCTTCTACTCCAGCACTGTTATCATTGGTATAATAATTGTGACTATTTTCAGGATACTGTACCAATGGGCCACAGTGATGCAAATATTTGCAACAGTAAAGGAAGGTGACTATGAGAGATGGCCGCTCCAAAATACGTCCATACAAATGAGAAATCTGTTCATTATCATGATAAATCATATTTTAGATTTCCATGTCAAAAATCAGAAGTTTGGATTGTCAAATATGGAAAAATGAAATTTGTCTGTTTGGTCAAAGATTGGCGTAAAAATTAACATGCTCCTGAGAATTCTGTATTTATTTCAGCATCTCGGTTCACCTTGTCAGCCTTTGCTCTACATGCATATAGAAGAACTGCCAATGGATTTTAGCTGGTATCTGCAGATTTCTGAAAAAATATCAGAAACTGAAAATCCCCTATAGAAACCGTCTCTAGAACTGAAGGTTTTTAGATGTCCAAATATGTATATCACCAGTCTTGCATAGTAATCCAATCCTAACATCATAGCTTTTTTAATTACAAGGGGACCACCAAAAGTTTGAAGAGAGAAACTCGTGCTTTCAGTAATATTAACATAACATATGATACTATTTACAAATAACTCAGATCGTGTTGCTACGAATTGTATTAAGAGACAAGATCAGCATTCAAGCAGATGAAGAGGAAGAAAAGGATTAACTTTTTTGTCACCCTTGGGCCAGTTTGGTACAATCCAAATATCAAGGAATGGGTAATAAGATATTTTGGTTCACTTAGTCTCAGTGGCTGCTCGTGACATTTGAAAGTGGTGGGGCGTAAAAGTTTGGGTTGAGTGCCCTGTGGCGAGCGCATGTAGCGAGCAAGCCCGATTGTCATAAGGGGGGTTCGGCTTCGAGAAAAAGCTTCTCCCTTGAGAAACATTTGAAAAAAAGTGGGCAAATGGTGCCTTTTTAAGCAAATCTGAGGAAGCAAGAAAGTTAATAAAGCAATTGTGAAAGTGTAGTTATGACATCAATAAAGAAATTGAACCATGTACTGAGACCGCCTCTGGAGCCAACTTGCACTGAAACGGAATTTACATGCCTGGGATCTCAACTCATCCTGTTTCCTGGATGCTCATTTTATAACAATTCAGTTCCTGTCTACTCTTTCACATCAGCGCTGGTTTTCCTTTGAAAGAGCCTTAGATCCTGGAAAGTGGATTTCTCTGGAGGAAATGGCATGTAAAACACGGCTTTACCGTGCATACATCATGACACACTGCGAGATCCTTATTGCAGCTCACAGTAGGATAAATTGGTTGGTGCCTTTGGGCAGTTACAGAGAAAGCGTTTGACTCTAAGCCCCTCTCCTATATCCTCTGCCTCTAACCATCAAGCACATCCACCCAACACAAAGATCACGTCACTGGAAACAATCATTACTGTGTCCAGCTGTGCCGCACAGCCGAGTGCAGTTGATGAATTACAGAGGATTTTATCGACATTGGGAGGCTGATGGTGGGGCGAGTGGACCCACGTGGATTCAAGCCTGTGAACTTGGGGGTCAAACAGATCTTTGCAGTGGGTACACGCATTAGTTCGCTGAGCCATCAAACCCATGGGAAGTAGACGGAAGCAAAATGGGTGAATGGCGGAAGGGTGGATTGAGGAAGAAGGGAGTGAAGCAGCAGAAAGGGAGGGGGCTACCGACAGCAGACAGTTGTGCAGAGGAAGGAGAGGCAGAAGGGAGGAGAGGTGAAAGAGTCGCTGCATTGGAAGGAAGCAAAGAGGAATAGTTATTAGCCAGTGTGGGAATGACAGAGCACAAGAGTGGTTGGAGGAAGAAGTTATAGTAAAGTTTGAAGGCGAGGAGTGGCTGCCCTGACAGGAGAGGAGTAGTTTTAACCCCAGATCACCCCATACCACCCATGTTTGCCAGTATTCATTTAGTCAATGCAACTTGCACAGCGCTGCGTGCTACCTCACGACGCTTCACAGCACTTCGTTTCTGTTCATTTTGCTCGGGGTTTTTATGGCGCGCAGAGGTACCACTTCTTAAAAGCATAGCAACAGCAAAAGCCACAGCTTCTAGGCGCTGTAAGAGATCTGCGAGAGGCTTTCAAAAGAGGAACACAGAGGAGGGGAAAATGATGGAAAGATGTTCAAGACTTAACAGCAATCACATCCATTTGTCAACATGCATGCCTTCACGTCCTTCTTTTCTGTATCATGCTGCTTTTCTCATGGTGCTTGTAACTCCTCTCAGCACTATCCCGTGTATTCCTCTCCCAAAGCTCCATCCTGTACCTTTCACCCTGCTGCCCCTCCCCTCGCATCTCTTCTGCTGGACCTGTAGCGATGCTGTAAAATATCCCTAGCCTATCATACCATATTTACTGCCATATTCTGAACATGTTGCAAGCACATGACAGGGCACTGAAGGAGTGTTCTTTTAAAGCAGCGGCACAGTCAAATGTAGAATTAATGAATAATCAAAATGTATGTCTGTGGTGTTTCCAATCAATATCTAGCAGTGTCTGCTTTAATTCCCAAAGATAAATCCCAAAACATAGTAAACCTTAGGCACATTTTATGCACAGTGTTGTGTTTGTGGGGACCGAGTGGAGAAACAGGAAGCAGTATGACATTTGAAGCAGAGAGATGTGGTAATCAACTGTGGTAAAAACTCAAAATAGAGAAGATGAGCCTTCAGAGCAATTTGTGACAGCAGTGGTGTTGTGATCACTCGTAGGGTGCCACAGATCTCACTGTGCAACCCCTGGGGTCTCCACCAGCAGCACTCACCGCGCAGCAGCAGCAGCAGCAGCAGCAGCAGCAGCAGCAGCAGCAGCAGCAGCAGCAGCAGCAGCAGCACAGCCCCGGCTCCATGCTCTGCTCCCCCAGCTCTGCTCAGCCTCCTGTCCAGAGGTATGAGGGTCCTCGCTCCCCTGGGGTCCTCCTGTGCCGGGGGCGGGGGGATCAGGCTGTATTTTATGTTACACATTCAATGTCAGTAGTCACGTTTTAAAGTGCCCAAAAGGGCACTCAGTATGTGTAACTTCTAAAACCCCTGCCCAAATCCTCTGCATTACTAGTAGGGGGTCTATGAAGTTAGGACCTGATCTATAGGATTGACTTACAGGGCATTCACCAAAAAAAGGAACTTGTTCCTTTGACCTCCTCTTCATACCTCCCTGCGCCCACCCACATAATAGGAGTCCAACCTGGTCTCTGTGACAAGTGGATGAATACAGGCGTCCTCCTCGGGACAGGAAAACAGATGGAGTGGGGCAGCAGGAATACTGGGGGTGGGGGCTGCTGCACTCCACAGGGCAGAAAAGTTCCTTTTACACAGGGTAAGAGAAGCAAACGAGTAACCGAAAACAGGGGCGACGGAGGGTGCAATATTAACATTTTAATAATTTTTGTATTTTATTTGTTGTTTTCATTCTCCTTGCATGTACGTCTGTCTATGTGTTTGTACATCTGCTTGACTCAGTGGGTGAGCATCTGTCTATCTCTATGTATGTATGTGCGCCTGTCTGTCTGCCTCTACACTTTATCTATCTATCTATCTATCTATCTATCTATCTATCTATCTATCTATCTATCTATCTATCTATCTATATATCTATCTGTTCTGTATGCCTGTTCTGTCTGTCTGTACTCTCTGAAAACGTGTTTATCTGTCTACCTATCTACATGTCTGTCTGTCTGCTTGTATGTGCTGTCTATTTTTCTGCCTGTCTGCGTGTATGCCCCTCTATCTCTCTGTCCGCCTGCATGTTTGCTTGTCTATCTGCGCATTTATTTATCGTTCTGCCTCTCTGTGTACATGTATGAGCGATTGTCTATTTTTCTGTCTGTCTGCCCCTCTATCTTTCAGTCTTCCTTAATCTTTGCCTGCCTGGCTGCGCATCTATTTATCTTTCTGCCTCTCTGTTTACGTGTATGTGCCTCTGTCAATGTTTCTGTCTGTTGGCGTGTATGTGCATGTGTCAGTCTGTCGGGCCGCCAGTGCCCTCTCCTCCACATAGAGCTGCCCCCTCTGGTCAGTAAAGTCTCTTCCGTGCACCGAACCTGCGTCCAAAAGATGTTCCTTCCAAATACACATTTGTATGTCATTGGCAGATAAATGCGGAACATTGTAATTGTCACGTGTGTTGTCCAAATGACTTGATATTCCCTGTCACGCGCGAAACAGGATGCTGTCTTTGCTGTAAATTTGCATTTTTATAATCCCAAAAAGAGTAATAAACGTTTCCAGAGATTAATCGCCAGGTTTCATGACCTGACAGGGTTTGGGGCCCTCTCTCTAATGCCACGGGGCATAAACCCACCGAGGGAGTGCCCTGCTGATGCCAGCTCTAGGGTGACCAACTGGCATGGGTGCAAATTCAGGATGGTGAGTGTAAAAATTCAGGACAAAGGGTCAAAATTCAGGACAAAAATTCAGGACAGGAGGTCAAAATTCAGGACAAAAGGTGCGTTTTACAGATACATCAGAGGAGGTTGTGCAATAGTATATAAGTAGGGAAATAGACAACCACTTAAGTGCAAGTCATAATAAGTTTATATTAGGTTGAGCCAATTGTGCACTTCACAGTTTTTGAATATGTGCACAGCTTTCAACAACTGTACAGTTCTTTTTGTGGTCTTTCATATGATAATAATCTATTTATATGGTTACTGCACTTAGTTGTCCAGTCTGATATTTTTTTTACATGCATGCAGGCATGTTTGGTGAGAGATATTGTTGCAGGGATTCTGCGGAGTCACAGAACTATGCTTGGGATTATGGGACCTTAGTAGGCAGGGACTGACTCATCCTACCACTTGAGTGCCCATGAGCCCAAGAACGACTAGCTATAGTGTATCACTGGCCCTCCTACTCACACGCAGAGGAACAAGTGATTAGACACCCCAGAACACAACACTCCCGACCCTCTCAGGAATCGCGGTTGCAGGACACACCCTTTCACTCACACACTCATACTAGTCCACAATAAGTTCTAAAAGAGACATGAGGAAAGTTTAAAATGTTTATTTTAACTATCATGCTCTGGTATGCAGTATACGTGCCACAACAAGTAGGAAAATGCATAAAACAAATACGGTTAGCATAGCAAGTAGTCCGTAAATCATAAATGGAGCTGTCATTATATATGACAGGGCAGCCTAACCTACCTCCGCTTCTACAGAAGCAAAAATTATTATATATCAGAAGATCTCTAGGTGTTAGCAAATGACCCCGTACCTCGGTATACACAGATGAAAGTTCTACATCCGAGACGCTTGTCACGATCCCAAACAACAGCTGCATTTGCATTTTTTGTCTAGGTGCTAGGGTCGGACCAGAACAGAATAACAAGGGGCATTGTTGTTTGACCTTGTCTACATGTTCAGATTAAGTCCCAGGAAAAGAACAGCGCAGAAAACAACAGCTTGTTTTGTGTGAAAGTACATTGTGGCATAAAACAAAATAGATCTGTAAGGTAACGTGTACAAAGCAGAGGACAATCAATCTGCAACGTGCTCATGCTAACATAGGGAAAACGACAATGGTCTGCACGGGACCTATGCCAAATTGGCGGGAAGATCTGCTCTGATATACATTGTGAGATGTAAAGCGGCACGCATAGGATGCAGCTAATTGGGACCTGCAGTGCTGGACTAGAGTGCAGTCCTCTGAGTGACCAGCTTTATGTGTCAGATCACTTCAAATATTCAATTTCTGTTCAGCTGGTCTTGACTGGTACAGGGGCTGGTATAGTATTGAGTGATGGATAAGACCCATAGCGGACAGGTCTTGTTTAAGGGTAAGAGCATTAAGCAGGAAAAGGGAGTTATTAACCAGACTGCATGAGCTATAATTGGCTGCACACTGCTGAGTGTTATGGTATTATTGTGGGTCAGAGCGGTTAGATTGGAGTTGACATTACTAAATCATGCCCTGGCTAGCCATATATCAGCCCTCCTTATTTTAGCTCTATATTGGAAATAGTATACTGATTGGGCCATTTCATTTCTGCGAGCTTTAAACTGCAGATTCTCATTGATGTACAGAAGTGTGCTACAGACTATAAACTGTATACGCTGTTCAGCTATTATTGTAGGGCAGAAGGAGGTACTGTCTTTTACATACAGAACATTTTCTATTGAAATGGAAGCAAAATGCCATCATGCAAATTTACTGATAAATCTATATAGTGCACAAATACTAATGTGTGGAAATGTGGTTTCAGCAAATATGTATCATTTGAACATCACCAAGTAAAGTGTTTTGTTTGTTTTGACCCTATTAAAACTCAGTTTCCAGCACACTTCTGAATTACAAACAAGAGGTCCATTTGTGGTTTCCTAACTGCTGATATGTTTTGAAACATTTGCACAGTTTATTTACAGAAATTTAAAAGTTGTTGTATGTTACAAACAAACTGACAGCTTACAGCCATTGTTTTCGCACCCCCAAGAAAATTTGGAAAACATGGTGCATTCTACAACACATTTGTCATTATATATCAATTGTATTAGCTTCTAAAGCATAGTAAATAAAAACTTTACTGTGCACCAGAATATGACAATCTTTGATGGGGTTCTTCAATGATTCCCTCACTATCACCAACAGTGCCTCTCATCTCTCCACAGCCCCTCTCTCGCATGTATTTCATTTGTTTTATAGCCCGTCTCGTACCAGTGTAAGATCTCAGAGCACTTTACATCACACACACATTCAGAGACAATGAATCATACGTGTGTAAATCAGTGTATAGAACATGTTACATAAGGCAAAGGGCACTACAAGGTGTAGTATACACATGTCACATATACTGGTAGGCATTTTTTAAGAGTGCTTGGTCTGAAGAAGCACAAACTCAGGATTCAGAACATAACACAGTGGTTAGGGTTAACTTTAATGATAAGAATTTATTCCTACCCTAACAAACCTTTTTAGCAACATCGGGATAATGAAAGATTGGGAAGAAAACATAACTTTGTAACCTGTATCATGCAGCTTGCATGCAGCTCTTTGATGGCAGTTTATAGCTCACTGTGCTAGATTACGTATGTAACTTATGAACTGCACAGTAACAAAAGAATCTCAGTGACAAAAGTAGTAACCCACTGAGATCTGCACATAAATTACTATTCTTTGATATGCATGGTACACATTCTTTGCAGCAGGAATATTAACCCTCTGTGCTACCTTAGATGACTCAAAACTCCTATCTCGCTCCAGCAGGTACATTAGTCACCAGACACTGGTAAACCACATCTGAATATAAGTGAGGCCGCTTTTATTGTTGCCTGAAAACTGCTGGAAATACAAGGAACTTTGCAGTGCCAGCCCCCAGTAATAAAACCGCCCCCCCCCCCACCTTTCCGGCCACCAAGGTAAACGCCTGATGACCGGTCCGGCCAGTCCGGCCTTGCTACCACCCTCCAGTGGTGCCCCTCATCTTCACATAGACCCTCTCTCATGTGTATTTAATTTCGTTTATAGTGCTACTCATCCCAAGAATGTAGGGCAGGGTGTCGGAGTGCGTTATATCACACACATATTATGTCACTCTTGCTTCCCCGAGAGGATGTTCTTTTCAGAGGGCCACGGAAGTCAGGGTTTTGGTCTTACAGACGCTTAAAGCATTGTAATGAGGAACACTGGAAGGTTTGACATTGGTAAAAATAGCATTGGGGGAATAGACTGGGTACGGGGACCCTTCATGAGCATAAAAATATCGAGGCATCGTCCATACTGACTCACGTCGTCACAGTGAAGTACATTTCCCCGGTGTCACAGGGAAGAACACTGGCCATGATGTGTTGCTTCTGAATGTGCACCTCACCTACCTCAGGCCCGGTCCCACCCCGTGACTCCAGCAGCACGAGGATTGGCTGGGTCAGGGCTGCCAAAGCTCATTTGAAGCCCTGGGTGCTGCAACAACAATCCCCCGGGTTCCTACATTGCAGAACCTGGCAAGGCTAGTCAGAGCAAGGCACCTGTCCAACCCGACATGTGCACTTCACCCCAAGGAGGCCCGGCACTTGCCAATCAACAAGCAGGCTCAGATGAGAGGCTCCCCTCCCTCTCATGCAGTGGCGGCTCCTCCGCTAAGGCGGAGGAATCTCGACCCAATGCTTCAAATGCAAGCTGAATACAAAAAATACAATGATAAAAATGCTTGCTATTATCATTTAGCTTTTTGTATTCAGCTTGAAGCTGAAGCCAGGCGGGTGGGGCTGGGCTGGGCTCCCCCGTCACTGGGGAAGGAGTGGTGGCAGCACCTAAAGTGCGGATGATGGTTTAGGCGGCCGTCTCCGGACGGCCAAACCGTCAAGCGTCATGCTGCATTGCAGCCTGGGTGGAGAACATGCACAGCCTGCCAGCCCCTGTCTGAGCGCCAAACTACAGCGCTTAGACCAATCACAAGGCTGCTGTAAGGCAGCGTTGTGATTGGTCAGGAGATTCTGGGAGGCTGTCTGCTTCCTGCTGAGTGCAGACAGGAGGACGGAGGAAGAGGAGGCGGCGGCCGGCAGTCGGCGATATAAAGGCAAGTGCTATTTAAAAAAAAAAATTATTTCTCACCCCCTCTCTCCATCCCCCCTGCCGCACCACCCCTGTTTGGTAGCAGCTGCTACTACTCTCATGAAACTTCTTTGCCCAGGTCATGTCGCAGCGCGCACTGCAGCAAACAAAAAAGATGGAATCAACAGTGTTAATTAAACATTTTTAATATGACAAACAAACAGGGGGACAACACCCCCATAAAGAAACCACCGCTTCTTAGTCTAACAGCACAACTGTTTGGTTAAATCAGTTTTTTTTAGTTTTTTTATTAAAAGTTATTGCTAAGTCTTAAAAGGCTAGCTTTGTTCTGCCATTTGGCAAAATGAGGAATTCATTAACCTTAAAACAAAGTCTAGAAGACTCAGTCCCTGGAATGAGGGGCTGCAATGCTCCTTGGTTGTCATTATTGCATCTACTGCCAGAAGTGGGTTCAGGGCCTAGACTCATCCTCTGCCTTGAGCAAACATCTAATACACAAGCATTTGAGGTGGTTGCAAAAATATAGATTAGATAGGGAAAATGACCTGAATGATACATAATACCGTCATATATAATTTTGACTATACTGAAGAAAGTCAGCCTGACGAGAACAGGCTGACAAAATTTCATTTTAGGTAAAAATCTCAAAATACCTTTTCCACGAAAATATAATGTTTTTGTGGAAAAAGGTAAGTGCACAGAAAGAGAAGGACAGCCTGCCAAAAAGGTAAGCAGGAAATAGGAGCGGGTATACAGGACAGGATAATGGGTTTGTGTGAAAAAAAGGAATGGGAGTGGGATTAAGCAGATTATAAAAATAACTGGGAGTAAAGTGAGAGGGAGAGTGTGTGTGTTTTTTCTTAAGAAGAGTACAGCGGGAGGGGGAGCAAGGACTTTGAAAAATATAGAATGGCATAGATCAAGAAGGGGAGTAAGTGGTTTGTAAAAACAAATCAGTGGAGGGGAAGAAAGTGGTTTTATAAAAAGGAATTAAAGTGGCAGGGAAGTAGGGGTTTTCTTAATAAAAGGAAGTAAAGCAGGAGGGGGAGTGAGTGGTTTGTTAAAAAAGGGAGTAAAGTGAAAGAGCATGTAAGGGGTTTGAAAAATGTGAGAACAGCTGAAGGGGGAATAGGGATTTAAAAAGGAAATGAGAGTAAAGCGGGAAGGGGATTAAAGCAGGAGGAATGTAAGGTTTGAAAAATAAATGGAATAAAGCAGAGTTGGGAGTAAGGGGTTTGTAAAAAGAAAATGAGAGTATGGCTGAGCGGGAGTAAAGGGTTTGATTAAGGGTGTAAAGCAGGACTGGGAGTAAAGAGTCTGTACAAAAAACAAAGTAAAGCAGGGGGGAGTAATGGTTTTGATAAAAAGGAGAAAAACTGGAGTGGGAGTAAGTGGTCTGTAAAAAAGCGAGTAAAGCCGGAGAGGAAGGGAGGAAGGGGTTTACAAAAGGAAGTACAGTGGAAGAAAGGGTATTATTTAAAAAAGGAGTAAAGCAGTAAGGGAAGCAGGAGTAAACTGAGAGGAGGAATAAGGGGTTTCTAAAAAACAGGAGTAAGGTGAGAGAGGGATTAGGGTTTGAAAACGTTCTTAAGGTGGGAGGGAGAGTATTACAAGAGGCAGGGAAGGCAGAGATGAGGGTCTTGAAAAAAAGAGATGGGGTAAGATTGGGGACACCCCTTAAAAGTCAGAAAACACAAATCAAACATTGACAAACAAATGTTTCTTCAAGAATGGCATTCAGCAGGTGGGCACCCTCAACCTGGTAAATGTCACTTTACAAGAACATTTCCTCAACACTGGTTTGACGAAATAAATTCATCAGAACCATTTTTACATGGATTGTTATTGAGATCACATACACCCTCATAATAGAGCTCCAATTGAGTTAATGCCTTGCATGAATACGCATGAATACATGCGACAGAAAATGTTTTTCCATAATTGTTGGGCTCATTTGAACATAAAAAAGATTCATGTAAGGGAGGATTGAAAATGCTGCAGATACTAAGAGTCTCACCCATTTGTTTGTGCACTGTAATAAAAAGTTAGTTAGATGAGGTGTCTGACTGAGTTCACTTGTATTAATCAGTAAATGTAATGCTTAAATAAAGGGTTTTTCTATTTAGCATTATTATGGATTGGTAATCAATGCACAAATAAAATACATTGCCCTTCTGATGTCACTCATTATGTAATGAATGTCACATAGACTTCCAGAGGGGAATAAGATAATCATGGGCGTAGGAAAAGAACTATATGACCAGTTTCAGTGTTAGCTGGTGATCCAGCGCGATATCAGCAAACAACATTCATACACCAGATACTCACTTTGGCCCATACATTCACACTACGCTAATACTTACGCTGGATTTTATCAGTTGTTACTCTTTATCAAAATCCCTGCTACCAATTACCTTCTGAATGAAGAGTAATGACTTACCAATGAATCCTTTGCTAATTGGGAAATTTAAAATGAGTGACATTCATTATAGTACATAATCCTGAAATAACCACTGAGTCAGGAAGTTTTAAAATGTTTATCTAAAGATTTAGCAGAGTAAAATACAGAGCCACATGGTACTTAATCGCAATACCCAAGATTAAGCATAGAAATGATTATTGCTAATCAATGACGGTGTTTAAAGAAGAGGAGAGGATAGAGATAGCAGCGCAACTAAAGGTTGCATTATATGTACCTAAGTGCGAGAACCAAACCCCTTAGCCAAGGAGTTGAAAGAATAGGACCCAGGAAGATGAAAAGCAAAGACTTCCTCCAGGATCAGGACAGGACCGGTGACCTCTCTACAACGACGCCTGCGTCGTTCCCCTCTCTGATACTCGACTTCTCCTCGATTCTCCCGTGCCTTCCTTCTAATGGACTCTGCCGCCCCCTCCTCAGGACCTCTCTCTGGACAGCAATTCGGTCTGCAATCGATCAGCTTGGCAGTCTGGAGCTAAGAGCGCTCTGGCAGCATGGACGCCTGTTCTTCGTGAACGCATGCTCTGACTAATTAACTAATGCTATATTCTATTATACCCTTCTACGCCCATGTACCTCCCCTTAATGTTACTAAAATATGGGGCCACTACTTCTGATTGGACAGGGACAGGGGGTGGATTCTCGCACCATATAGATTTGGCCTAAATTGTAAAGCCTATTGTCTTTACATTCCCACCCCTTCAAATTAATACATTCGCTTTATTTCCCACCTGTCTCATGACAAATGTAAACCAATTTTCATAGACAATGTGTCAATATGCAACAGGAAAGCCAAAGTACAGCATCTTCGGCCATCGGGTCGCGGCCTTGGACTACATCCAGATTGACTTCATTTGGCAGGCACACAGGACACATGCGCAGAACCATTTGCCTCTCGAGTTTCAGGTTACCAACCCAGGCCCAAGTTTACGAACTAATAAAAGTGCAAGAAGAAAATATTAAAATCACAAATAAAATGTTTCACTGTATGCCCACTTTTTCTATTCTATTCCCATTTAATTATATATTCTAACCCGCGATAGTAGCGTTAAGAAACAACAATTTAGTAATGACATGAGGGCAAGCTGAAGCATGTGAAAACATTAAACAGCCATTTTAATGCACACTGCGCAGAAGCAGAAGTTTCCCACCAAGCAAAGAAAGACGTCACACCATGTGATATGGTTGCGACATGCGCATTGAGCTTTCCCGCGCATAGCGGCCATTTTGAATTACAAACAAGCGTTATTCATTAGTAAAACACATAGGCAAGCTTCCTTTTCTGTCATGTCGTGAATGCAAAGGTTAGTATTAACAATACAAGTTTAATAAATTAATACTGTGAGGAGGATTGAATACAAGCAAGTTTCATTTATGAAACCTTGCTCCATCAATCCCCTCTCTGATGGCGTTTCTGAGCCATCAAAACACTACCCTCAATCAGATGCCAACTTCTAGCAAATTACTTCATTCTCATCTTTACACTTTCTATTTTTACAATCTCCTTTTAATTTCTTGTATAATTCACTTCTCCACTCTTCAAGTTCGATTTCATCTACCTTTCTTTCTTTCCTCTTCCTGTCACCTTATATGTTCCATTCTTTTTACAGCATTTGCACCATATTGTTATTGCCAAAATTATTATTGCTATCCCCGCTAAGGGTACTAATATTTGACCTATAAGTCCTTTCCCTATATTAGCAAACCAGGTTCCAATTGACGAGATACTATTTGTCAATCTTTCCCATACACTATCAACTTCCAGTGGTTTAAGTTCTTTCTCAAGTTTAGTTATATTCTGTATATACGTTCCAATTTCTGCACTCTTATCAGGAATATAAGTGCAACAATGTTTCGTCTTCAATAATTTACAGACTCCGCCCTCTTTTGCCAATATAATATCAAGAGCAAGTCGATTTTGCATCACCATAGATCTAATCGCAACCATTTCTGCATTAATCATTAGAAACCCTCCTGCAGTATCTGTTGATAAACGATCAACTACTGTAGACAATTTACATAATTTCCTTGAGTTCAGAATTATTCCCACTGAAGGTATCAATGCACCAAATATATCACCTACGATTTCAGAAAAACTAGCTCTTTTACTACGTATTAATGCGTTATTGTTTTCATTGCTCTCAGTGTTTCTTTTTATGTGGTATATCTTTGGAAATACTATTCCAAAATAACAACTTCCATACCACCGTGCAGGAAGCCTAAAGTAAGCCTTATTCCCACACGCATAATAGATTCCAGGAAAAACTGAATCTGTTCCTCCTTTGATTCCCCAACCTCCAAGAATTAAAAAATTGTGTTCACATTCACTGGTACCGATGAAAACATTGTTATAATCAGTCTTTAACCTATGAAGACAAATTTTTCCTGTCTTTACGAAATCCAGAGCCATAGCAGCTTGAGCCTTGCCAGGTGTGTAACTCCCTTCTTTCTCCGCCCAAGGTGGCAAATGAGCCTTATGCTCAGAAGCTTTCTTTTGAAAATATTGTCTTCTATCTTCTACTAAATTCAAAAATATCTTTTCTTCTTCAAGTAAAGAACATGTTAGATTGTGTCTATGTGCATGTGTTATGTCTATTGATTTCATTGTTAAGAAAAATTCTCCCATAAACTGTGTGTCTTGACTACTAAGCACTGGGTTCATACTCTTACGAATCGGAACCTCAGAAAATATCACATCTAAGTTTGAATAATAATACTGAAGTCTCCCTGTTCTATAAAATAAACTAGACAAAACACTATATGATATGCCATATGTCAGTGGTAAATGGTGATATGTTAATCCTTCTGCTACTGATTCAGGTAACTTCATACAGACATAACAATTACTAACTTCCATGGTGTCTACATATTGAAACAATAACTTTGTGAAAACGTTTAAACTAGTGTCGTTGTCAGCTACTTCATGATGAATTTCTGCCTCATCTTCTGCCATTAGTTCTACTCTATTGCCCTTCATGTTTGCTGTCCTCCCTTTAGTTTCATTATTAATCTTTTTATCTATTATCATAATGTAAGGAACTGCTACAATCAGGACTAACCATACTATAAGCATCATTGCTAGACTACATATGCATATTGCACAGCATCTTCTACAACATTTCTGTTTTGGTCTCCCAGTAACTCTATCGTCAGGCATTTTTCGACAAGGAAGATTGCTCTTCTTATCTTTTCTTCTTTTCTTTAGCTTATTCTTTTGCTTAGTCAGGGTGGTCTTGTTTCTTCTTCGTACGTTAATTCTGCACTTGTTCCTTCGCCACCACTGTCACTTGATTCTGAGCTTTCAAAATCTTCAAGGATGATATAAGTCCAATCAGGACCCTTGAATTTATTATTCACAAGTTTCAGTCTTTTGCTTCTTCTTTTCGCAGTTTTATTTTCTTGTTCAGTTTGACTTGTTACTTCATTCACTTGATCTGGATCTTCACTTCTGGTTGTTATGTGGTACTTTACTCTTTTAATGACACTCGGCCAATGATCTCCTTTTCTTGTTTTCTTTGTCGGCACTGTTTCTTTGTTTTCGTCTTCAGAGATCTCGTTAATTTCACTGCTTAATACTGCTTCGTCTTCTTTGATTACTTTTTCTTCTGTTTTGTCTTTTGCAGGTCTGATTGGTTTCTCTGTAACAGCTCTGCTGTGAGTTTCCAATAACTGACCTTGTTCTTTATTTACTTCTTCAAGTTCATGTTTTTCAAGGTTTTCTTCTTCTGTGCACTCTCCTTGATCTAACTTGTTCTGATCAGGGCTTATTGCACTGTGAACTTCTGCAGCCTGACCGGATTCTTCTAGACCTGTCTGTCCCTGTAAAAAGTCTATTAGGACTTTACTGTTTTGAGTCCAGTTTTCTTTCCCTATCTGACCTTGTTCAGGATTTCTTAATGTCTTTTCTTCTTTTTCCTGAACTGCTTCTTCTTCACCTATCTGATCTTCTTCAATTTCTTCCAATTTCGCTTGACTTCTTGTTCTGTGGTATACTTCAGGAACTTCTACCACTGGTATCCAATCCTGACTTGTGCTCGGTTGTTCTTCTTCAGCTTCTCTGGAATCTCGAACTTGAGATCCTACAGCTGGGCAACCTTCAGCCTCTTCAGTGATTGGCGTTGTCTGAGGATTCTCTTCCTCGGGATCTGGTACTCTCTTGGTGTGACTTACATGAATCCAATTAGGAAATCCGGCACACTTCACTGCTGTATTCGTTGTCAGTATGACTTGACACGGTCTGCCCCATCTAGGTGATAGACACGTTTCTCTAGTGTGATTCTTCACTACCACCCAGTCACCAGGATTCAGATCATGTTCTTGCTCGGGCTGCCTGGAAACTGCGTCTTCTCCAACCTGATGAGAGACCGAATGCACTAGGTCAGCCAATCCTTTGCAATAGTCCAAAACCGTATCATCAGATATATTCACCAGCAACAGCCCTGAATTTGGGATTGTACCAATTTTGTCTGAACAGCCTAATCATTGCATCTCTTCCTATGTGTGTGTCTCCATGATGCATTCTAGCCATTTGTGAGAGTAAACAGTCTGGCATGACTGGTCTGCCATCAGCATTGATCCACACTTCATCATCTCCTCTTTGGGAACAACCCACTTTGATCCACAAATTCTTCTCACTTTCATCAACCTCATCTTGCAATTTCTTGACGTCATTCCAAGTTTCAGGTGGCATATACAGCATAAGTTGGCAGCTGATTCCCATTCTTTCCACCCTCTTATTGACTGACATTCTGGTTTTGGCACAATGTTGAGCCACCAGATCTGCATATCTGTTGCCGACTACCACCCAGTCATCTCCTGACTGGTGTGCGGCACATTTCACCACAGCCAATTCTTTTGGTGATTGTATTGCTTCTAGCAATTCTCTTACAAATTGTCCATTTTTAATGGGGGATCCTGAAGAAGTCATGAAATCCCTCTGCATCCATAGTTGGCCAAAATCGTGCACCACCCCATAACCATATTGGCTATCTGTAAATACGGTTACTCTCTGATTCCTCCCAATTTTGCATGCTTTTATCAACGCAATCAATTCAGCTACTTTTGCAGATTTGACTCCTGGTAAATAGGATGCTTCAACTATTCATGTTAATTCACATACCGCATAGGCAGCAGTTAGTTTACCGTCTTCATGTCTTTGACATGAACCATCAACAAATAGCTCCCTGTCTGGCTTTTTAAGAGGCTGTTCCTCTATATCTGGGCGTGGTTTTGTGCATAATTCTGTAATTTGTATACAATCATGTTCATCGTCTTCATCATCTTTAATTCTCTCATGATATGGGTCTGGTAGTAAGGTTGCTGGATTTATTATAGTACACCTTACCATGTTCACATTTTCAGCTCCCATTATTATTCTTTCATATTTAGTCAGCCGACTAGGAGTAAGATGTTGAGTTCGGGTTCTTGTCAACAGAATGACAACTGCATGTGGAACATACACTTTTACAGGGTGTCCCATCACAATTGACTCACTTTGTTCAATGCTCAAACAAGTAGCCGCCACTGCTTTTAAGCATCCTGGCAACGCGGCTGCTACTGGGTCCAATGTAGCAGAAAAATATGCTATAGGACGTCTTTCTAGTCCATGTCTTTGAGTTAGGACAGAAAGTGCACAATTTTCTCTCTCATGACAGAACAATGCAAATTCTCTTTTATAATCAGGCATGCCTAAGGCAGGTGCTGAACATAGGGCATTTCTCAATTTTACAAAAGCTTCTACACTTTCATCCTCCCACTACACAGGGTCCTTTGCTTTCTTTTTTGTCATGTTAATTAAGGGCTTAGCTAACATGGAAAATCCTGGTATCCATTGTCGACAGTAACCTACTATTCCTAGGAACATTCTCACTTGTCTTTGTGTTACAGGCATTTGCATTTTCTTTATTAAAGCTACTCTTTCAGCTGTTACTCTTCTTTTTCCTCTCTCAATTTGGTGTCCCAGATACTTAACAGCTGTTGTACAGAACTGCAACTTTTCAGGTGAGACTTTATGTCCTTCTTCTGCCAAAAGATTTAATAATGCTATGGAATCAACAACACAGTCCTCTCTGGTGTTCGATGCCACCAACAAGTCGTCGATATATTGGACTAAGACTGAGCTTCCTGGCATCACTAGTTTTTCAAGGCACTTTTTCAGTATCTGGTTGAAAATAGAAGGACTTTCTGTGTACCCCTGAGGAACACGATTCCACACATAAACCTTGTTTTCAAATTTAAATGAGAAAAGATACTGGCTGTCTGGATGTAATGGTATTGAAAAGAATGCTTGACACAAATCAATTACTGTGAACCATCCTGCACTCCACGGAATCTGGTATAGAATTACTGCAGGATTTGGTACTATGGGACAACATGGTTCTACAATCTTATTTATTTTCCTCAGGTCCTGAACAATCCTATATTTTCCACTAGGTTTCTTTAATCCCATTATTGGTGAATTACATGGGCTACTCATTACTTCTTTTAGTATGTTTTGTTCTACCATTCGATTTATTTCTTCAATGACTCCTGCTTTTACTTCTGCACTCATTTTGTATTGTCTGGTATTTGGGAAAATTGCACCTTCCTTTACAGTAATTTTAACTGGATCTATTTTAGCCATAAGTCCTACTTCTTTTCCGGTGAAATCCCATACTATGGGGTTTACTGTACCTTTTAATTCTTCTGGCAACTCATCTTTTGTTATTAATGAAAACATCTCATCCACTTCTGTACCTTGTTTTGCAATCATAATTTTATATATATGGTCTTCATCTGGTGTCTGAACTGCCACACCATCCGGTGTGCAGAAAATGGTGCAATTCATCTTGCACAACAAATCCCTACCTAATAAGTTTACTGGACTAGAATCACACACTACAAATTGATGCATTTCTCTGAAGTTTCCAATTTTAACTTCCATTGGTTCGGTAAGAGGTGTTCTAATCCGCTGATTAGCTACCCCCACTACTTGGATATTTTCACCAGAGAGAGGAAGGTCTGGAATGTCTGCTGTTCTCACAGTAGACCGGGTAGCACCAGTGTCCAAAAGGAAAGTAATATTATTACCTTTCACATTCCCTTCAACATATGGACCTGACTGATCTACCTGTAAGGATGCGCCAAGTATGCACTCCTTCTTCCCCTCTCCTAGGCACCGTCATGGACTGAATTGACAGAAATCGTCCTGCAAAAGAAATTGTGATGTCATATAATCATTCTTACCACTTCCTCCTGGATATCCGATGTCTGTACCATGCTTTGCTCTGCTTACATTACCCTGAATAGGTGCAGGTGGCAACTGACTCTGAGGATTTGCACTCTGCTGTGAGTCATTCTGCGTCTGTGGATTTAAATTTTGATTTGGGCCATTATTATTCCGGATCTTTTTACATTCATCCTTCCAATGCCCCAATTTTCCGCATCCATGACAAGGAAATTTCTTTTTAGCTTCTTCTCTACTCATTCGTCCTCTAAATTTTCCACCATTCCCAGCATCACCATTCGTTCCAGAATCTTTTCCTGGATTTTCACTGGGATTTTCCAAATTAATTCCCTGTTTCTCAGCCATTTTCACCTGTGCCCACATCACTTTTTCCTGCAATTTCTTATGTCTATCCTCAATATCGTCTCCACAATATTTCGCATATTTCAAAATTTCGTCGATAGGTTTCCTTGCCAACACAACATGTGCTGCTTAATCATCTGACAAATTTCTGGCTTTAGACCATAAACAAATCGATACACAAACTGACTCATGTTCTTGTCTCCAATGTCCTCAAATCCACTATACTGTTTAAATACCTGCAATAGACGCTCATAGTAGGAATGTACTGATTCATTAGCTTCTTGGGTAGTTCGATCTATTTTTACCCAATCCGTTTCTTTCGGGGGTATTTTCCCTTTCAGGTATGTTATCACTTGCTGATACGTTTTCATCATCATCATTTGACGGGGCACCTGTTTTCGGATCTCTAGGATACTCGTCACTTGGCCAATCCACTGTGATTTTGCAATCTGTCCATAAATCGGCAGGTACCACTATGTCAAACAAACCATCCAAATCCTTCAACAATACCTTTGACACCTTCACAAACCTGTCAACCTGCTTGTACCATTCAATTGGTTTTTCTCTCAACTTTGGAAAATCATTAGTAAATGACAAAATATCCTGTCTGCTCCATGGGACATGTACATATCGTCCTCCCGCAACTTCTCGCATCGGATACATTTGGTCTGCTTTCCCTGTTTCCTTCATCACATATTCAGATGCTGTTCTACTTGTTCGTGCTTCTTCCTTTTTCTTGGCCCACCTAGTTTTCCATTTATCTAGGTCTCCCCATTTTTGCAAAACTAACATTAATTCTCTTATTTGTAATCTTCTTCCAGAGGCATTCATATTTTCTAAATCTTTGTCTGAAAATTCTGCTCTATAGGGTTTCTGTAGTACCTTTGATCTCCCTATTTCTATTCCCATCTGTAGTGCTAAGTTGGATAATTTTTCATGGAATATCCTTACATTTCTGGTGATACTCCTACACAGGAACAATAATTCTTCTTCATCATAGGTATTTAAGCGTTCTAGTCCTACATTTCCTGCTATTATTTCTTCTAATTCGACTTTCAATTTATGAATGTCCATTATTTTCGGAGGTGTGCACTGTTTAACTGACCCTTGCACCCATTTTTCTAGATCTTCAGGTGTTACTATGGTGGCACTTTTTGCTCCCGATGAAGTTATTAAACTTACATCTTTTGAACATCCAGGTACATCTTTTCTGGGAGTGCTATTTACAGAACCTCGAATAGGCAAGTCCATGAGTGATATTGTGGATTCAAAGTCACTAAATTGATCCTCAATTATAACTGGAGCTTCAGGTTTTGGATTATTCGCAGGAGTAGGTGTAAGTATCGGTGGCGGACAGCTTCCCTGAGTACCATATAATGGAACTACTGGACCAATTGTTACAGGTATGGTCAACGAATCAGGATGTACTTTTATCTGGGTTATTTTCTGTATTAATTCTGCTCTGGTCTTTTCTAGAGCTTCCTTTTCTTTGTCATGAAGTATTCTACTCGGGATGAATTCATGCATTACCTGTGGCACTAATGAGTTTTTGGTGGTGCACTTGGGGTGCATCCACTTGTCCCTTCCTGATATGGTGGGGGATTTCTTAACATTTCCTACATAAATTCGTCTTCAGACTCCTCATTTCTCATTAAATGTTTTGTCTTTTCTGTGCACTTACTTCCTAATTTCTCCTCTGCTGAGAACAATGTATATAATCCTTCTGTAATCATTGCCCTTCTCCATTGTTTCATCTGACCGTCCCTAGACTCACGTAGATATCTGGGAAAAAATCCTGGATAACTCCTATTACTTCTAGATCTATCCCGCTCAAATGCCTCGGTTTCCCATTCTTCTAGAGCTTCATACTGAGTTAATCTAGGTCTGGGTTCTAAGTCATTCATCCTCAATCTCAAATTCTGAAGAATTCTTCCATTGAAGGTACCATTCTCGGGAAATGCTAATATTCCATCATTTTTGGTATATTCTATCCAATTCTCCATCAATACACAAGTATGATAACCTCTCTCCATCATCATGAATGAAGCGGGCGTTTTAGCTGGTGGAATAATAATTCCTTCTCTAGTTTTGATTGGTTTGTCCTTTTAAAATAATTCTTGATCTTTTGTAAAAATGAAATTTTTCTCCTTTCTACGTACATCTTGGGTAAGTACCGATGTATAAAATTATATTCTGCAAAGCCTAAATATCTCCTATCCTGACGAATTCCTGTTAATGTCGGATCGCGTTTTAACATGCAATCCTTATCCAATAAGAATTTCGCTTCTATAATTTTGACGAATCAAATGTCTGCTATCTTTTATTTCCGAGCCAATCCTTGTGCGGCCTTTTGGTGACGTTTAGCTGTCAACCCCTCCTTTACAATCTGCTCTTTCCTGTCCTTGCTGGTTCAACCAATCCCAGCGCGGCACCTGTGACGTCAGTACTACTCCTGACTACTGACCCCTCCTTTACAAGGGTTTTTCACACCCGCTGATTCAACCAATCTCAGTGCGGCGTTTTGTGACGTCAGCTCCTTTACAAAAATTTACGCAAACTTATTTTCTCTATAAATCTTAATTAAATTTCAGTAACAACATAAAACATTCGCTATCGTGCCAGTTTCTCTAAAATAGGAAAGATAGTTTTTCTCTCACACTTAGTAAAACCCTTCCGTTTACTCTTCACACAAGCTCCAGCAGTACCTGTTACTTCTCCAATGTTACCCTTTCTAGGTGATATAACATCAAATTGCGTACTCTTTTGCTATTACTCACACGTATAGAGTCCCTAACGAGTACTGAAAGTCCTGCTTAACTTTTCAGTACTATTTCTGCCTGGCAGATAACCTCACTGCAGTATGGCTTCCACTTACCATCCGCTATTCTTTTTACCCCGGGGTTTTCTGGACAACATAAAACAAAACTTTGAATACACGGATGTTAGTTCATAAAAATACAAATAAAAATTCTCGTTACCCAATTAACAAAGAGTAACCATCCTCTGATTACCAGAAAACTGATCCAGCGCGATATCAGCAAACAACATTCATACATCAGATACTCACTTTGGCCCATACATTCACACTATGCTAATACTTACGCTGGATTTTATCAGTTGTTACTCTTTATCAAAATCCCTGCTACCAATTACCTTCTGAATGAAGAGTAATGACTTACCAATGAATCCTTTGCTAATTGGGAAATTTAAAATGAGTGACATTCATTATGGTACATAATCCTGAAATAACCACTGAGTCAGGAAGTTTTAAAATGTTTATCTAAAGATTTAGCAGAGTACAATACAGAGCCACATGGTACTTAATCGCAATACCCAAGATTAAGCATAGAAATGATTATTGCTAATCAATGACGGTGTTTAAAGAAGAGGAGAGGATAGAGATAGCAGCGCAACTAAAGGTTGCATTATATTTACCTAAGTGCGAGAACCAAACCCCTTAGCCAAGGAGTTGAAAGAATAGGACCCAGGAAGATGAAAAGCAAAGACTTCCTCCAGGATCAGGACAGGACCGGTGACCTCTCTACAACGACGCCTGCGTCGTTCCCCTCTCTGATACTCGACTTCTCCTTGATTCTCCCATGCCTTCCTTCTAATGGACTCTGCCACCCCCTCCTCAGGACCTCTCTCTGGACAGCAATTCGGTCTGCAATCGATCAGCTTGGCAGTCTGGAGCTAAGAGCGCTCTGGCAGCATGGACGCCTGTTCTTCGTGAACGCATGCTCTGACTAATTAACTAATGCTATATTCTATTATACCCTTCTACGCCCATGTACCTCCCCTTAATGTTACTAAAATATGGGGCCACTACTTCTGATTGGACAGGGACAGGGGTGGATTCTCGCACCATATCGATTTGGCCTAAATTGTAAAGCCTATTGTCTTTACATTCCCACCCCTTCAAATTAATACATTCGCTTTATTTCCCACCCGTCTCATGACAAATGTAAACCAATTTTCATAGACAATGTGTCAATATGCAACAGGAAAGCCAAAGTACAGCATCTTCGGCCATCGGGTCGCGGCCTTGGACGACGTCCAGATTGACTTCATTTGGCAGGCACACAGGACACATGCGCAGAACCATTTGCCTCTCGAGTTTCAGGTTACCAACCCAGGCCCAAGTTTACAAACTAATAAAAGTGCAAGAAGAAAATATTAAAATCACAAATAAAATGTTTCACTGTATGACCACTTTTTCTATTCTATTCCCATTTAATTATATATTCTAACCCGCGTTAGTAGCGTTAGGAAATGACAATTTAGTAATGACATGAGGGCAAGCTGAAGCATGTGAAAACATTAAACAGCCATTTTAATGCACACTGCGCAGAAGCAGAAGTTTCCCACCAATCAAAGAAAGACGTCACACCATGTGATATGGTTGCGACATGCGCATTGAGCTTTCCCGCGCATAGCGGCCATTTTGAATTACAAACAAGCGTTATTCATTAGTAAAACACATAGGCAAGCTTCCTTTTCTGTCGTGTCGTGAATGCAAAGGTTAGTATTAACAATACAAGTTTAATAAATTAATACTGTGAGGAGGATTGAATACAAGCAAGTTTCATTTATGAATCCTTGCTCCATCACTGGTGATCTTTGAAAGTGGTGGAGCCTAACTAAGTCTGTCCCTGAATTCCAGCAAGCGAGCAAACCCAACTTCTTCTAGAGGGTTTTTGAGCTTTGGTTCTCGACTTCCTGAGAAATTTTTTTAAAAATGGGATCAAAATAGTATATTTTAAAGCACAATTTTGACATAAATGTGTTAAAAAAAACCATGGGCTGTGAAAGCACATCAAGGCCGGCATTTTGCCACAGTGTCCTGTATGCAAAGAATTACATCTAGTGTGCTAGTGGCAGCATTTTGTCATTAGTACCACTTATGCAAAGAATTAAGTCGAATATACCAGTGCCAGTATTTTGCCATGGTTGTCTCTTAAACCAAGAAGTACATATAGTGTGCCAGGCCAGAATTTTGCCTAGGATACCCACAATGCCAGGTATTACCTCCAATATACAAGCGTTTTGCCAGTGACAGACTGAAAAGAGTATCCCCCCCACTCACAATTTCATTCATTCATGCTCGCTTACATTCACGCAATATTATTCTCTCTCACACTCATTCTCACTAACATTCTCTCACTTTCACTCCTTCACACTCATTCTTACTCACTCCCTCACTCTTTCATGCTCTCTGTCACTCATACTGTCTCACTCTCTAATTCTCACTCACAGTTACAGTCATTCACACTTATTCTTACTCACTCCCAATCACTTACTCTCACTCACACAATTTCACTCACTCACTGACATGCACACTCACTCTCACTTGCTAATACTCACTCACAATAACTCATGTTCACCTAGTCACACTCATTCATTTTCACTCAGTTACTTTCACTTACACTCACTAGGTCTTGTTCTCACTCACACTTTCATTCTAACTTAATCTCAGTTGCTCATGAACTCCGATTTACTCATTCTCACTCACATTTACACTGCCACTCACTGTCATTTATTCTCACTCTCCCCTCTCTCTCACACACACACACACACACACTCACATGTACAGACATCTCAAAGATTGTTTTTACTTATCTTCAGCTACCTGCATTGGTCCGCTTCAGCGGGCATTACTAGGCAGACCCTTAGGGCAGGAACACAGCTTCCTCCCGCCTCAAGCAGTGAAACAGGAAAATGAAACCTGGAGCATAAAAAGTGATACCTAGGCTCTAACTTACGGTCTCTTGCTTTTTCATCTCTCCCATGTGGACAATCTCTCTGATGGCTATTGCAGGCACCTCTAAGCCATCAGACAGATTTACTGCCTCAGACTGCAGTGAGGACTGGCAATTTTTGGTCTGGAATAAGCCAAGACCTTTCAATTTTACGACAATGTTAAGTATAATATAATTAGTTCAAGGGCTTTCAGTCAGCTTTCTTCATGCATGGATATGTTGTATTATTCACATTTTGCTTCTGCCCATTACAGCATCACAGTTGTGGCAGTGTGGCAGCCTAATTCAGCCACAGACTAACTTCACTATAGGTCACTTCATGTTGCTCTTTCACAAGGAACACATCCATACACAAGGTAGTTACCTTCAGTGCCAGTGTTTATTATTACTTTAGTGTTGCCTTTATGTTTAGAACCTGATGTGACAGCAGGATGCTTTCTAGAGCGCTTCATGTTTTTGATGTGAGTCCAGCCAGATTCCCATTTTATCAATTCCTGCCTCCAACTAATGCTGTTGCTAACTCCTTTTGGAGTGGCCTTTTTATCTGGCTACTGCTATTTTACAGCATACCAGACTGTGCCTATTTAAAGTTGTGCTTTATAAAGTTATCCTCTTTTTAATTTGCACACAATGAAGTGCATTCATAACTGCACTCCTGTATATCATACTGGTGCATATTTTAATTGAGGAGTACAGTTATACTTCTGTCTGGCTTGTATGGTTTTCTAGTTTGCTTTTAGTGTTCTTGCATGTTGTGCTTATATAAAAATGTATCTATCTATCTATCTATCTATCTATCTATCTATCTATCTATGTTGTTAGAAGAATTTGTATAGCACACGTACACTGGGATGGTTTCATGGCGCTACTCTAAGTGATACCTGAGGAATTATTCATAAGCCTGACGAAACAGCCAAGTTTTAAGAAGTCTCCTAAAACCTAGGAGATCGGTGCAAAATCGGATTTCAGAGGGGAGGGAGTTCCAGAGCTTTGGGGTTAGAATGCCAAACCTTGCACCGCCTACGCGCTTCAATTTAAAGGAGGGAATAAACAGAAGTTGGTTGTGGGCCGAGCGCCAATCACGCGTGGGTGCATGCTTTATAATCATGCTGTCCAAGAATTTAGGGCTCCTTCCATGTAGAGATTTAAAGATGAGGCAACAGACCTTGAAGGCGCAACGCTGAGTAATCGGGAGCCAATGTAACTTCCTCAAGACGGGAGTGACATGATTGTACCTGGGTTGCTGAAAAATCAAGCGCGCAGCTTGGTTCTGTACCAGCTGCAAACGTTTGGATAAGTATAGGGGGAAGCCAAGATACAATGAGTTGGCATAGTCAACATGGGACATAACCATGGCAAGAATCACCTGAATCAAAGCTTCCTGGGTGAGGAATCTCCTGATCTTTTTTATTTTCCTCAGTTGGAAGAAGCAGGTGGATATCACTGACCCAATTTGGGATTTCATGGTGAGGTCATGGTTAATTGTTACTCCAAGGCTTTTGGCCGAGTTGGACGGGGAGGGGGGGTTGACCCAATTCCTTGGGCCAAAAATGAGGACCCCGGGGGTTTTTGTGGATACCTCCTGTTAGAACCAACTTGGTTAAGTTTTAAATGGTTGCTATTCATCCATCCGCCAATGAACAGCATAGTAGACTGGAAAACACGGACCGAGTCAGAGGAGTAGCTGATGGAGAATATAAGTTGGAAATCATCAGCATAGTTGAAACTGCAGACTTGCCGCTCCTTCAGCGCCCGAATAAGGGGGAGGAGGTAAAAGTTAAACAGAAGGGGAGAAAGTGAGGAGCCCTGTGGGACTCCACATGAGATCCTAATTCTGGGAACAGTAAACTGAGCAGTGCAGACTGCCTGGGAACGGTTTTCCAGGAAAGAATCTATCTATCTATCTATCTATCTATCTATCTATCTATCTATCTATCCATCTATCTATCTATCTATCTATCTATCTACCTATCTATGCAACACTGTCTATACAACCCTCTATCTTTCTTCGAAAGCCTCTCTTTTTAATTGTTTCAACCCTCTCCATTGGTAATAAAGATTAACAAAAACATTACAAAAAACATTAACAAAGGCAAGACACAGACGGCCAATGCCTGACTGATTGATTTTTATGGTCTAGAACTAGCAAAGACCTTTTAATTTCACTAAAATTATGTATAGAACATAGTTGCTTATAGAGGTTTTCAGCCAGGCTTCATCCTTTAGTCTGTTGTTGGGTCATTCACGTGTTTCTTCCACCCACTTCATCATGCAACCAGAAGCAATGGGTCAACCCATTCAAACCACTGGCTGACATCACTGTGAGTTACAACATGCTGCCCTTTAACAAGGAGCGCATCCACACACCATTCACTGCCAGGGCTACTATGGTAATGTGTGCTTTATTCAGACCCCAAAAATATTTTTGCCTTTCGTAATGTATTGATATTGATGAGGGCCCAGCATCTTCCCTAACAATAAAGTTTTGCCAAAAGGCTGGTGGCCAATACAAGACCTATTGGCTTTGCCAATGCTTGTTTTGTTAGGACAGTAATAGGTTAATAACCGTAGTTTACCTGTTCAAGTTATACACATGTATGGTCCGTAGAAAACATGTAATTAGATTTTGGTTCTTGTTTTAGACTTCATTATGAATGCACTATTGTAAGAACCACCTGTGTGATGTTGTGTGATTGTATCATCATTTCTGTAATAGATTAGTTGTTAAACGAAAATCAGTGTAAGAGCAAACATGCTAGAAACTGAAGGGCAAAACCATCCTGTGCGAAGTCGACTGACTTGATTTGTTTGAACGTGTAATGGCAAGCATGAAGAATTCCTCTTCCATTTCCTTTTTTGATTGCTCATTTAAGGAATGGGCAAGGCAGAGGCATCTAGATTCAGCCCTACGATCAAAAACTAGTTTTGAGAATGGAAAAAAAAATCAAATATCTCTATTAGAATCAACATTATTTGCCAACAATGCTCAATAAATACAATGAACATTGAAAATCAAGTTCCATGTGGTGAGATACGTATGTTTAGATGATAAAAATTATTAAAGAATGACACAAACGAAAAGCAAGCGGTCAGTTCAGTTCATAAGTACACAAGTTTATTTAGACCATAGTCTTTTAAACATCTGTACAATAGAGCCACCTTATACCAATTCACATACATTATAAAAACATTTCAATTAAAATCCAAAAGTAAATTACAATAAATACGTTAAAATACTCAGGGGCATATTACCAAGGATTTGCGATAATTATCGCAAAAGCACGCTTAGCGCTGTTTTTTTTATCGCTGGATTTCATCGCGGAGATAACACATTATTATCAACGCTTATCTCCAAGGCGATAAAAAATCCAGCGATAGCGGCAAAACCCAGCAATAGCGCGAGAAATCAAGCGATAAATTCACTGCGCTAATGAAAAGCTTGCTAATAGGCAGGTGAGGACTCAACCTTACAATCCACCTCGCATTGACAAGATGGTTAAGTCAAGTTTTTATCAGGTGTTAAATTCCAGCGATAATCGCGGTTAGCGCGACTTTTTATCGCTCGCGGGCATTGATAATAGGGGAAGTTGTGTTTGCGACTGTTTGCAGTTGCTTTTAGTTAGGAACGCCTACTTTGCATGTCATTAGCGATAATTATCGCTGACATGCAAAGTGGCAACAAAACGGCCGCTATCGCCATTAAGCTGTCGCTAACAGCTGTTAGCGACAGCTTGCTAATAGGGCGATAAAAATATCGCCGCTTTATCAGCAAAAAGTGCCGCTAATGTGGCGATACTGCCCTTGATAATATGCCCCTCAGTTCTTCACTAAAATTTCATTTACAGATGATAGAAATTCATTTTCTGGTAACAAGAATTGGCCCAGTGCACAAGCTACACTCAAATACCACATGTTAAAAAATTAATTGCTTGCGCAAATTCGCTAATACCACATTTTTGTGAAATTGGCCTCAGTAGCCTCTTCCATTGGTCTAAAAACCACAATCAACTAAAACATGCACCAAATAACCTTTCATATTAAGACCACATTTACAAAATCTGTCCTTGTCTAATAGAGAGCAATGTGCATGGGAAGATAAAACCTGGTTAACCCCACATCTAAATTTTAAAAGACACCTTTTTAAGCACACATTTGGTAGGTTTTCCAGATAAGGGTATGTTTCGTCCTCAAGCCATACATTTAGCAAGGGGAGTACAGATTTTTTACTCCTTAGATATCGCAAGTCATCTTCCTTAGCCATCTGTTTTGTCACCTTACAGAACTTTGCTTTACTAATGCTTGGCAGCTTAGTCATAAGGCCTTGTAGTTCTAGTTTCTTGCCTAGATCGTGAATTTTTTTCCCTGGCGGATCTTGCCCAGTATAAGTCACGCCACTCTTTATAATTTCTTTTTGCACAATGTTGATATTTTAGACACTCATCACTATCCATCGTTGCCCAGAATTTTAAGGTCTCCGCAGATGCTAAATAGCTCCATGCAGTCAGTCCAATTTCTTTCTGTCCTAATAGCATGTGGTAAAGAGAGTAATCTTTTTAAGCACCTACCCTCTTCCAAATCCCAGTTTGTTTTCCCACTAATGCTGAGCATCTCCTCACCATATTGGAATTGAGGCCATACCATACCCTGATATGCTGCGAAAACTGGCCTTAAGGACGGCTCTCCGTACATTTTGCTAAATTACTTTAGTCCCCCTATTGAGAAAGGGGCCTTTGCCTGGTGTGATTCAAGGTGATCTTTCCATGACAGATTCTTCATGAACCACTGCCCCAAATATTTATAGCTACTAACTTTCAATTTTTGCTCCATTTAGGGTCCAGGTGAACATTGACTACTTAGTCCTGAAGGGTAACACTTTTGTTTTTTCCAGATTTATCATCAATTTATTCCTATCACAATAATGACCAAAAACATCTTATTTCCTCTGCAGTCCAATTTCTGTCAGATCCATGATCACTAAATCATCTGCGTAAAGGAGACAGCTTAAATGTACGCCATTCATTTGAGGGCTAAAGATATTGGGTAAGCTCTGGGTTTTTGGTAGGTCTGCCAAAAAAATGGAGAATAGAGTAGGTGCCAAAACACAGCCTTACCTGATGCCTTTCTTAATGTTTATTCTCCTTGACAGCGAGCCATCAACATCTAATTCCACTTGGGCCCAGTTGTTTCTGTGTAATTCTTGTAGGATTAAAAGTAAGTCGTTTGGGATGCGATAAACTTGTAAAATCTCCAATAACAATGCCCGATCAACAGTATCAAACATGGAGCAAAAATCGTTAAAACAGCAATATAGCCCTCTGTGTTGTTCTATTTATTTTTTTAGCCATGGCCCATAAACTAAAGCAGTGGTCTGCTTTCAAGTGGCCCCCCTTAAAACTGCCTTGCTCTATTGGAATTATCCTATTTTTTCTGTCCACTCTTTTAAAATCCCCAAGAAAATTTTGGAGAATACTTTCCCAATGACATTCCACAAGTTTATTTGCCTGTGACTACTGGGAAAGGCGATATTTCCTTTTTTGTATAATGGTTTGATCACCGCTAAAACTTTGTTGTCTCATTACATTTTTCAACCCATGTGTATTCCAGGAAAACAATGTGATGCTGTGCGATACCCCCCACCCTAGTCTACATTGCTTAGATCACTCCAGACCACTTTATCTTCTTCTTTCCATCTTCGGCTGATATACCTAATTTGACCTACTTGATGAGGGATCTCCATGCGACCAACCCCCTGAGACAGGGTGATTCTCAGGCCACCGTCATTTTCTTTTAAAATATTCGTAGGCCTATTTTGGGCACTGACAGTGTCTTATCTTATTTGGTCACGTTGCAGTCCACCGTGGCAGTGCAAAAAGCCTAGCCTGGGTCTATCATTGGGTTCCAGCTCCATATCAGATGCTATTCTTACTCCTTGATTCATTAACTCTTTTTCAGCATTCAACAAGACGTTTTTAACCAGCACAGAGAATAATGCAATTTTTGTTACGTCTTTGCTACTTTTGTTCCTCAAGAAGCCTACTTGTTTCAGATCATCGGATGATATGAAAAAAGTGCCTGAAATAGGTCCACATTGCTCCTGTTATTTTCTAACTGTCCCAGTCTCCGTTTCATATCATCCGATGATCTGAAACTGAGACTGGGACAGTTAGAAAATAACAGGAGCAATGTGGACCTATTTAAGGGATAAGCTTCCTACGCCTTTTACCAGTTTTGTTTCCAGAATCAGATTCCATAAATATCCATAGGTCATTTGCCAACTTTCCTTGTGATTCTACATTCCTTATAAGAGCAGTGTATCTCATAATCTGTTTTCCATCAAACATGCAATCCCCTTCCGTTGGGATAATCTCCCTGTTGCCTAATGCTTTATGAGTACTTGTACCGGGTTCATTTTCTCTGGAGCTATTCCTACTTTGCCCCATGTCATTGCGATTTCTAACTTTATGCTGTTTCCCTCTTTGCTTATCGTACACCTCTCTTAACACTGCCCTCCTGCTATCACAGGATTCCCGGGCTTTTTAATAGGGTCTTTTACTAGAGTACCCTCTACCTTTCTCCAGGTACATACGCCTTTGGGCAGGTTACTGATGAACCCTCCTTGTGCCTTTATAGATTCCCTACCTTCCCTAGCATTGTTGGTAGTATCGGCTGCATGATTTGCAATCATAGCACTTTTAATAGAGCTTTAAAAGATGAAGATGATCCTGAACCGTGCGAGGCTGAATATCCTTGTGCCATCAGTGTCACTGTGTCCCTACTCATATTTAGATCATCTTCAAAAGGAGCCCCCCATTAACTCTTTCATCAGATAAGGTGAGGATAACAGCCTGGGCTCTAGTTGTTGCCCACCAGGCTCCGTTAGGTCCTGTATTTTGACCATGTCCAGCGGTGGCGGGAATGTATTGCTAAGCTTTTGAAAAGAGGAGGATGAATTCCTGTCCTCCTTTCTTGTCGAACTGACCTTAAAATGTTTTTCCTCAAAGTCTTTTATGGATTTTACCAGGGTTGACACGTTGGATGCCTCCGTTTCTAAGGTTATTGCATTGCTTAGGCCCTCTGTAGTTGATCTTTCAAGGCCACTCACTAATGGGAATTCGGGTTGAGCTTGACCAACATTTCCCTGCTGAATCTTAAGCTTCTTGCTTTCCGGGCTAAAATAGTTCTGCCTGATTTACTCAGTGGAATTTTCCCGCCTTTACCGTGCATATGTCTAGATGCATAAACTTCTCCTACGTGCACCCAGACCGGTACTTGGCCACTTGCTTCTTATTATGGTTATCGGCAACAGTAAGTATGTTCTAGGTCCCGTATTGGAGACCTCGTCTCCTATCGCTGCCGCTGCCTCCTCCACAGAAACACTTTATTAATTACGACCTCTTTGGGATTCTCCTAATCATCCCATTCGGCACATAAATCACCTTACCACACCGGATAGTGGATGGCACTAGTGTAACTCAAGCCGATCCTCCACTCTTAACTTTCAACCAGGGGACCGTGGATACACATAACTCCAGGGGCGGTGCGTCCATTGGGGCGCTGGGGCGTTGCCCCACTAATGCACATGGCCCCAAAGTGTCGCGTATAATTAATAAGCAGCAGACGACTCAAGTAATACTCCTGTACGTCTGGCAGATGTACAGGAGAATTACTTGAAGTCCGTGCCGGTCACTGACGATCACCGGGCGACGCCCGAGCAATCATCAGGACAAGGGGGTGGTGGTGACGTCGGGTCTAACGCACTTAGTGCACATGTTCAGTTTTGGGCTGGTCATTTCTCTGACCAGCCCGAACATGCGCATTAGCCTGCACATTAGAAGAGCGGGGTTGCTTCATGGCGCAGCCCCCGGTCTCCTAATGGGCGGGTGTGTACCCCCTGCCCAAGCCAATCCTGGCGCTGCTGGAGCAGCGTCTGGATTGGCTTAGTCAGAGCGAGGCACGGGATTTGGGAAGCGTTAACTGTAGTCGGACTGCTGCGCCACACACACGACGACGAGACGACGACGACACACCTTGTGTTCTGGTGCGAGGGCCGAGGCTGCTACTACTGCTCGTCGTGGGTGGCTCGAGTCGTGCAGTGCTCCGGTAAAGAAGAGACTGGACGAGACTTCACGACGTAAAGTAAGTATTTAAAGAGTGAGCTGATGACCATAAATATACTATTTTCCTTTCACCCGCGCCACCAAGCTGATTGTTGTAAGTAATAGTACATTTTAAATTACTTACAGCAATCAGCTTGGTGGCACGGGTGAAAGGAAATGCTCATGTTAACGTTGCTCTGCGCTCTCTAAAGTGCACAATCAAAGCGCCGGCTATTAATATACTCTTTTACATGACCGAGCCGCACATCAAACTTACTACATTTTCTTATTTTCAAAAAGAAAATCCCAAAATGGATTTTCTTTTTGAAATTAAAAAATGACCTTCTCACAATGGGAGCATTTTCCTCCGGCGTGGGAGTCATTTAAAAGTTTTCACTGTCCCTTAGTGCCACGTTTTCTTTTTCACTGCCCCTTACTGCCACGTTTTTCAAAGGTATTGACGGGTAGTGAAACTGGCCATGTGTCCGCCCAATCTAAATACAGCAAACGGACACAAGACAAAACCTTGGATGGCCCTCACTCTCTGTCTATACACTTACGGTTGGCCCACCTCTAAATGAAGCGGGCGAACCTTCAGGTTGGTAGAAAGGGTACTCCATCACTGTTGTGACAAAGTACCCTTTCTGCCAACATTTAAATCAGACCCTAAGGGGCTGATTAGGATGGCGGGCTGACTTTCGTCAACCCGCCACCCTATCGCAAACGGGACCGCCAGACAGGCTGTCGGCGGTCCCGGCAGAGGCATTACAATGCGACCGCCACCACAGCGGTCACAATGCCTGTATTTTGCATTGCGGCGGGTGCTGCTGGCCGCAGCACACACCGCAATGCAAAAATGGCATACATTACATATCCCTGAACTACATGGCAGGCACCATGCGATGCCTGCTACATGGTGCAGGGATATGTAGGGGGCACCGTAGGTGCCCTCCCATAACCCACAGCTTGGGCAAGGAGGCAAGGGGGACCCGCTACAGGCCCCAAAAGTCCCTTTCCGCCTGCCTTTTCATGGCCGGTTACCCGCCATGAAAAGGCAGACGGAAAGGGACATTGTAATCCCTACTGTGGTGCCTGGCAGGCAACGCCACCATTGTAGAGAATACAACTCCCTCCGATGCACCAGCGGGCTCAAGGAGCCCGTCGAATGGGTGGCGGTCAGTCTTTCCGACCACCACAAACCGCCCGCCATTGTAATATGGCGGGCAGGAAACTTGCTTACGATGGCAGTGAGACTGCCACCGATGGGCTGTCGGTGGCAGTCTCACCACCATTGGAATCGGCCCCTAAGTTAGGAAATACGGCCTAGTGGCTAGAACTGTCAATCTTAGAAACTGCAAAAATAGATTGAGCTCGACTTTCATCTCAGCTCTTGAGATGCTGGGCAAATCACTGGGACTGGGTCTGTTATGAAGCACTTCAATGGCCTTGGTACATGTTCTCATATTAAAAAAATACTGCAAAAAAGTGACGAAATTACACCTGTGCCAGAAAGAAAATACTTCCCAGTTACATCATATCATACAGATGAATAAAGTATAAGTAGTGTAAAACTTATGTTGTTACACTCCATCAAAATAAAGCAGTTTTGAAAAGAACCGTATATCTATGAATTAACCTCTCCCTACCTGGTCAATACATTATTTACCTCTGATCACCACTTAATGTCTCAATAATCTCAAATATTTTTAGGAATAAAACTTAAGTTTAAAATACATTTCCACACTTAGCAAGGAATGCATCGCGAATGTCCTGTTCCCATTAAAACACAACAGACATATCTTCACCTTGGTAATCCTCACTCCTGGAAGGACCCGTATTCAGTGCTTTATTTGTGCTGCACTTCATTCCTAATAATGGCACTTTTTTATGACAGTCCACCACATGGTGCGCTGTCTGCCTATTTTAGCCATTCAATATACACTAAGGAGAATATTTACCATTATTTGATGCAGCACAGTGCAGCAAGCCACCTTACTGCACTGCGCTATGTGAAAGGGTAGGAATGCGCCATATTTAACATGGTATTCCTGTCCTTTCCTAGCACTGGCGCCCTTTTGGCAGCCTAGTGCCTACGCAGGCACCCGTGCACCATGGTGCAAGGGTGCCTGTGTTGTAAGCAGGATTGTTTTTATGCAGGAAGGAAAACCTTCCTGCACAAAAACAATCCTCTGGGGCATTTTTCTGTTGCCATGTGTGCTGCAGAATGCAGCATGCATAGAAAGAGGAAAAAACTTGGAGAAATAAAGATATTTCTCCTTGTTACGCCTCACCTGGGGAGGCGTAGCATTTTGACACATTCCCAGGTCTACCACTAATGGCAAATCTAAGAACACATCAAATTCCTTGGGTGGATGCGTGGGAACACCCACTCCCTGGGGCAGAGTAACGCAACGCAGCGATTTGTTATTGTTTGACTTATTTTTGTAGATATTAAGCACTGCTTGTATCCAGTGATAATATCAAGCGTTCTTATCCAACAGCCCTTATCCACTGTCGATAATGGAAGTCAAACCTTGAGTTCATATGTTAAATTGGCACTTTATATTCAGATAACACAGTGCATTAAACTCTTAGAAACGCCAGTAAAAAAATTATAACACTGTGAAAGTATGCATCAATCATCAGTCTTCAGAACACCCTGTGGGCCGGATCACATATAATTTTTGACTGGCACTATTAAATGTCCTTGGTAATAAGTTACGGCAGTGTTTGGTGCAAACACCTTTTTCCACCGTAATATGAAAGTAGACTTGTGGAGGTGGCAAGAGCATTTCTACATGTGTGATTTGTTGTGGTAGTAATGTGTTCTGCTGCTTTTTTGTGCTGTAATGTTTTTTTTACTTTATTGCATTGTTATTGTTGTGTTGCTCTGTAGTTGTTGGGCTGTGTTGTGTTTTGGCTATTATGTTGTTTTGTGCCATGTTACGTTTTTTTTATGTTATGCTGTTGTTTTGCTTTATATCACGTTATTTTATTATGCTGTATGTGTTTTTGTGCTCAGTAATTACTTAAAATATGTCAACACATGCTGCTATATTACAAGTCTAAAGCAGCCAAATACTTTAAAGTTCCAGAGACAAACAACCATTTACCACCCTCTAAGGTGGTAAAGCACAAATGCTTCTTGTTTTCAGCCATTTATGACACCAGTCCGCCCAAAGCTTTGGCCAAAAACTTGTCTTAGTTAGCATTTCGAGTGATTACTTTTTTGTGATGTGTCACATTATCTCTTATTTAGGGCCAGATGTACAAAGGATTTTTCTGGGCCCAAGCGGCCCGATTCACATAATTGGGCTGTTAGTAGCCGAAAAATGCTTTTTCAAATGTGCAAAATGCAAAATGTGATTTAGCAACCTGTTACTGAATCACATTTTGCATTTGCGATTTGGTATTTGGAAGGGGCTTGTTTAGGGCGTCCCTCCCAAATACTGAATCAGTATGGTATGTATTACTGTTTTGCGACCGAATTCCAGTTGCAAAACATTAATACTTTACTACCAGATTAAAACTGGTACTAACCTATTCCCAAAGGGGAAAGGGTCCTCAAGGGACCCCTTGCCCTTTGAGAATGTAATTTTTTTTTTTAAGAGCAGGCAGTGGTCCCACGGACCAGTGCCTACTCTTAAAAATAAAACTTAAATCTTTCATTTTTCACTTCTTAAACACATCCTGTTTTCCTTTGAAGACATACCAAGAAGAATGAAGACCATATTAGAGCTGCACAATTGTGTATGACTGGTTTCCTACAGGGGTTGTAGGCGATGATGTTAAAAGGTTTGAGCATCAATGTCTCGGATTCTGTTAACAACTGAATTTTTGTCTCTAGCCCTTACAGTTCATTGGTTATCATTATCTGAAACTGTAGTTTGACTTGACTCCTATCCCCCTATTCCAAATAATGAGTTGATGGGTCCAGAGGTACCCTGGTCTAGTGGCTGCCCCTGTTAACTGATAATCTTGAGTGAAACTGACCAGTTTTGAGATGCAGAATTCTAATGTGTCCTACTTCAACACCTTCCCCCTGCAATGACATGTGAGTAGCTGCACTCCCTGAATGATCTGAGATCTGTCCCTCACGTTTATCCAGTACGTGCTGACATTTGAATACTGGATTTCAGGTAGCTCTTTTACTTGGACACTGAGACGTGTGAACTTGCCTATTAGGTGTCCAAAATTATATCTTGGACTTAGGTGGGGCCCTTCTACCAGTTTGACTGCTGGGTTTTCAGTTTCTGGAGTTTTGGGGCTTTTACTACTAAACTGAGACACTTGGGATTGAAGTGAAACATATTGTTAACAAATTGATCATTTTGTGTATTCCCTCTGGTACCTATTCCTCAGCGGCTGGTTACTTGTAAACAGAGACCTTGAACACTGGAAAGTCACAGAGGTTCGCACCGAACACCTGAACTCTTTCCCCTATAGTAATATTGGCAAAGGGTCTCATGTTATTATATTGTAGTGTAGTGCCTTACCACCATTTAAACATTATAATGTTGCCAGAATGTGCTGGGATCTTCTGTTTTCTATGTTTCTCATTATGTTAACTGTCTTTAGTTTGAAACTTTAAATTAAACACCTGTAAAGCCTGTTATGTTTAGATATAGAGCTCTGACTGGACATTGAGTTTGTTGAGTGCAATTACTCCAGAGAATCTGAATTTCAAATAAGCCTGGGTGGAGTTCGCTGAGTTTTACTCAGTAGAACTGTTGGAAAGTGGATTATTAGTAGGGGCAAATGTATATCTGCCACTGGCAATAAGGCAACTAACACATAATAGGACTCAGCATAGGTCTTAGAAAATTATTCCCATGCTCAACCCTTGGTAGCTTGGCTGCGAGCAGGCAGGCTTAACTTCAAAGACAGGTATGTAAAGCATTTAAAAACACCAATTCAGTAAATAATTAAGACACAATGCACAATAAAAATCCAACACCAATTTATAAAAATAGGAACTATTTTTATCTTTAAAATGACATAAAAACGACAGAAATCCAATGTAGGGAACCGGAGATATGAATGTTTAAAGATTTATCACTTTATAGCACTTAGAAACCTATAGCACCATATTGGGATATCTGGTCGCGATAGACCGGCTCAAAGTCAAAGTTTCAGGTCAACCGCGATGGAGCCCTGAGCGGCTACCCCTCGCGGTAGGTCCCGGTCACAGTTTTTACCTTTGGACTTAGAAACTTTTCTGGAGCTTTTTCTTGCGGGGTCCCTCGATGCACTTCACCAGGCCGGATTCGGTGAGGGTTCTCCGGCCTCGGATTTCTTCTACTCCTGGTCAAACTCTGGAAGTCGGACCTACGGAGCTTTCAGCGGGACGAACCTGGTTGGCTTGGCCGACTCGCGGTTGAAGGCAGGCGGCTTGGCTGACCAGGTTGAGTCGGTCCCCTTATGGAGCTTTTTTCCAAAGTTGCTACAAAGTTCTCCAAAGTTCTGGAACTTCTTCCTGAAGTTCCCCAAAGGGTCCCAAAGTGTCTCAAACTCACTCGAAGGGTCTGGAAGCTCCAAGATGGTCCTTAAAAGTTGAGGTCTTCAGTTCCCACAATCCACTTGGACTAAACCCTTACAAATCCACTGGTAGTTTTCCAGGTTGAGGATCCTTGGTGGTGATGTTCCACGTGAGCTCTGCTAACCTGTAGCTTGCAGGGAGTCCACTCTTTAGTTCTTTTACAGCAAGGTAGTCCACGGGGCTGTAGTTCCAGATGGTGCAGTCCTCAGAGGGCAGGCCTTAGAAATTGCACATCAAACTTCTCAGCATGGCACAGCGTCTTGCTTTCTTAAGTTTCAAGCAGCAGATCTGAGAGACTCTGCCCCTCTCAGATACTTATTCCAAGTTCCCTGGGTCAAGCAGGAGGTCACTCCTGACCAATGGGGGCAGGGTAACTCCCCAAGGTTATGACCACATCCTGTAGAGTGTGGCATTATTGTGTCCCAGAGTGCACCAAATCCTCCAAATTCATAATGCCTGATTTTCCAGCAGAGAGTTAAGAGCTGGCTAAACACACCCCTAGGATGGCTAATTTCCATAGACTCTCCCCTTTGCATCTGCTCATTCCTTCCTTAATCCTAGCTCTGGCTTGGGGTCAAAAGAGTAGAGTGGTAACTGACACTGAGGCCTTCCCCTTTCCTTTGAAGACCATGGTTTATGACTCCTCCCCCTGCTCTGGCATTCCTGTGTAGCAGCACACTGCCCTCCCAGCAGAGCTGGTTAACCCCAGGGGCTTTTTATCACCTCTTCAAAGCAGCCTGGCTAATCCACTTAACTCTGACCAATCAGGACAGACCACTGAAAGGCTGAATCTGGACCTGCAAACAAGAAAGTCTTATAACTTCTTGTCAGTACATTTTAGGAGAAATTCAACAATATCATATTGTTGGATTTACCACTACCATTCTGGGAAGTATTTAAATGGAAGTTCTATCATTCTCCTATCAGGAGTTATTAGTTAATAACTTCTTGCCATGTTACCCTATGTGGCATGGGATTTGCAATGGGAAAAATGACTTGGGCCATTTTTCCAGCACCAGGACTTAGAAAAACATATTTTATAAGTACTCCACCTACATCTACAGGACTCCCACCCCATGGAACACCTAGGGGAGATTTTAGGGGTTCTGAATCTGTATAAATATTGCAGATCCTCCCTCCACAGTGCTCCTAGCCTCAAAGTCGAATTTGGGCAGCACTTTATCACAATGTGGGGAGTGCAATGTGACATTTCACTTAACCCAGGGCATATAAAACTCATTTTATAAGGGTCCACCTTATAAATACCTGACCCCCCACCCCTGGGACACCCAGGGGAGACCCTGGGGGTTCCTAATTTGCCAAAACATTGTAGGTTATCCATTTTTAAGTGCCCCAAACACCAACGTCGATTTTGGGCACAATTTACTTTTTTAAAGCAGTCATGGAACCCAGGGCTGCTTTTAAACTGACCTCAGGCTTTAGCAGTGCACACATGCAAGTGCAGAAAAGGCTGCTGGCCTCTAAACTGCCATGCCCTACTATATACTAGGGACTGATAGGTAGTTTCAATCCCCCCTGCCCTATTATGTACTAGGGTCTTATAGGGTAGGTCATGCCAATCACAGGGGTATCCCCACCCATAGTGTACCCTAGTGTATGTAGGTGTTTTCACTGTATTCTAAGTGTTTTCAGCATAGCACTGGCCCTGGGCCTGGTTAGGCAAAGCCCAGGGTCATTCAGAGTCAGTTACCACCAGTACCAGTCAGCAAAATGTTGGGGGGTGCCCAGGGCACAGGATGACTTTGCAACATAGCCCCCCCAAACGAAAGGTGATGGGTTACTAACCTACACCCTGGTAGTCCTCATCAGCTAAGTGGAAAAACCTGGAAAGTCCATCTGCATTTGCATGGGCAACCCCAGGTCTGTGTTCCACTGTAAAGTCCATTCCCTGTAGGGAAATGGACCACCTTAACAGCTTGGGATTCTCCCCTCTCATCTGCATGAGCCATCTGAGAGGCCTGTGGTCAGTTTGAACACGAAAGTGAGTCTCAAATAAATATGATCTCAACTTTTTTAGGGACCAGACCACAGCAAAAGCCTCTCTCTCTCAATGGCACTCCACCTCTGCTCTCTGGGAAGAAGTCTCCTGCTAATAAAGGCAACTGGCTGATCAAGGCCCTCTTCATTTAGCTGTGACAACACTGCCCCAATCCGTTGTTCTGAAGCATCTGTCTGAACCACAAATTCTTTTGTGTAGTCAGGGTCCAGCAACACTGGTGCTGAATACATAGCAGCTTTCAGAGTATCAAAAGCCTTCTGACACTCTGGGGTCCAATCCACCTTCTTGGGCCTTTTCTTGGAAGTGAGTTCTGTTAGGGGCCCCACAATGGTCTCATAATTTTGAACAAACCTTCTATAATACCCTTTCAGTCCAAGGAATGCCCTGACCTGAGTCTGGGTAACAGGAGGTGTCCAATACAAAATAGTTTAGATTTTAGCTTGGAGAGGCTGTACATGGCCCCCACCTACCAGGTGGCCCAGGTACACCACAGAACTCTGCCCTATTTGGCACTTACTTGCCTTAATTGTCAGGCCTGCCTGCTGCATGGCCTGAAGCACTTCCCTTAGGTGGCTTAAGTGATCCCCCCAGGTAGAACTGTATACAGCTATATCATCCAGATAAGCTGGACTGAACTGTTCCAACCCAGACAAGACCCTGTTCACCAACCTTTGGAAGGTGGCAGGTGCATTCTTTAAGCCAAAGGGCATTACCTTGAACTGATAATGTCCCTCTGGAATGGACAATGCTGACCTCTTCTTTGCTCTATCAGTGAGGGCAATCTGCCAGTAACCTGAAGTCAAATCAAAAGTACTCAGGTACTTAGAAGCCCCTAACCTGTCAATGAGCTCATCAGCTCTAGGTATAGGGTGAGCGTCAGTCTTTGTGACTGCATTCAATCCTCTGTAGTCCACACAGAACCTTAACTCCTTGGGTCCTCCCTGAGGATTAGGTTTAGGTACCAGCACCACTGGACTGGCCCATGGATTCTCAGATGGTTCAATTACCCCCAATTCCAGCATCTTAGCAACCTCAGCTTTAATGTTGGCTCTGACATGGTCAGACAACCTGTACAGTTTATTTTTGACAGGTAGGCTGTCACCAGGGTCAATGTGGTGCACACACCACTCAGTGATGCCTGGGGTCAAAGAGAACAGGCCAGCAAACTGCTCCTGCACTTGCTTACAGTCTCTGTGCTGCTGGTCTGTCAACTTGGGAGAGAGTACAACCCCCTCCACTGACCGATCTTGCACATTAGTGGAGAGGAGGTCGGGCACAGGCTCAGTTTCCTCTTCCACACCCTCATTAGTGACCAGTAACATGGTCATGTCTGCCCTTTCATGGTGGGGTTTCAATCTATTCACATGCAGGACCCTATGAGGGTTCCTGGGGGTGCCAAGGTCAACCAAATAGGTAACCTCACCATTCTTTTCTAAGATTGGATAGGGCCCACTCCACTTGTCATGGAGGGCCCTGGGAGCCACAGGCTCCAACACCCCCACCAATTGTCCTGGAGAATACTCAGGCATAGTAGCCTTTTGATCATACCAGTGCTTCATGAGCTCCTGGATGGCCTCCAGTTTCCTATTTGCCTTGTACATGTACTCTGCCATTCTAGATCTTAGGCCTAGCACATAGTCAAGCACATTGTCCTTTGCTTCTTTAAGAGGCTTCTCTAAAGACTCCCTCAGCAGGCTCAATGGCCCCCTCACAGGGTGTCCAAACAACAACTTAAAGGGACTGAAATCAACCCCTTTTTGTGGCACTTCCCTGTAGGCAAACAGTAAGCATGGGAGGAGAACATCCCATCTCCTCCTGGGTTTCTCTGACAACCCATTTATCACGCCCTGAAGGGTTTTGTTGAATTTCTCAACAAGACCATTTGCTTGTGGGTGATAGGGGGTAGTGAACTTGTAGTTGACACCACACTCATCCCACATAGCAGTCAGATAGCTGGACAGGAAGTTCGTGCCCCTATCTGATACCACCTCTTTCGGAAAATCCACTCTGGTGAACACACTAAGCAGTGCTCTAGCCACTGCAGGAGCATCAATGGTTCTAAGAGGGATTGCTTCAGGTTACCTAGTGGCATGGTCCACTACCACTAAGATATACCCTATTCCCTGATGCAGTAGGTGGGTCCAGGGGACCAACAATGTCCATCCCCACCCTTTTAAAAGGAACCCCAACCACTAGCAGTGGTATTAGGGGAGCCTTTGTCTTACCCCCTGCCTTGCCACTGGCCTGACGGGTGACACAGGAGCTGCAAAACTCCTTTACCTTCTCAGACATATGGGACCAGTAGAAATGGTTCACCAACCGGTTCCATGTCTTTGTCTGTCCAAAATGTCCTGCCAAGAGGATATCATGACCCAAAGTCAGGATGAACTCTCTGTACTTCTGGGGCACCACCAACCTTCTGGTGGCCCCCTCCTTGAGGTTTCTGGCCTAAGTATAAAGCAGTCCATCTTCCCAGTAGAGTTTGTGAAACCCACTGTCATCCCCCTCCTCTTGCTTAGAAGCAATCCACCTCAAGCTCTCAAGGGTGGGACAATCTCTCTGTCCCTTACTGAACTCCTCTCTGGAGGGTCCACCTGCTCCTGTCAGTTCTGCCAAATCTGACAGCTCTGGCAGGGATGGAGTCCCTCCCTCAGAGGCTAGATCCTCCCCATCAGGGTTAGATTCTTCCTGCACCTCTGGAGTTCCCTGGACTGGCTCACCAGGCCCTGTATCCTTGTCCTTGGATGCTTGGCCCTTTGTTCCAGGGTCCAAGTGTCCAGCTCCTCCCTTCTGGCTAGTCTGTGACCTAGTCACAGCATATACCCACTCAGGGAGCTCCAATATTTTCATATGGAGTCCTCTCTCCACCTCTGACCACACAGAGGCTTCAAGATCATTGCCCAGTAAACACTGGACTGGGAGCACCTTTGACATAGCTACCTTCATAGGGCCTGTGACACGTCCCCATTCCAAATCCACCACAGCCATAGGATGGAGTTTGGTAGTGCTGTCTGCATAAGTCACCTGGTAAAACTTACCAGGTACCACCCTCTCTGGAGGCACCAGCCCATCCAGGACCATAGTTACACTAGCCCTAGTGTCTCTGATAGCCTCAACCTCAGTCCCATTCACTTTAGGCCTCTGCCTGTACTTGTCCATGTCTGGAGGTAAGGCAGCAAGGGTTGCAATATTCACCCCACCCAGGGACACTAAGGTTGCTTCCACCACCTGACTACCCCTTTTTGGGACACCACTCTCCACCCCTACACTTACTCTGGCAATCCCTGTGGATGGCCCCTTAGGGGGGAGCTTCTTGGCGCAGACAGCATCTCCCTGTTTGTGCCCTGGCTGGTTACAGTCAAAGCACTTACCCACCTTTGAGGGATCAAAGAACCTACCATTCTTTCCATGATACCCCCTCCCTTTGAATTTGGGTTGGCTCGGGGGCCCCCCCTCCTTGTTCAGGTTTTTGTGGGTCTTTGGAGGATTCTTCTGTTTTTGACCTTCTTTACCTTGGGCTTTCCCTTGGGGAGGGACCTGTCCTGCTTTCTTCTGGTCACTCCCCTGGTGCTGGATAGAAACCCGGGTTCTCACCCACTCATCAGCTGCCTCCCCCAGCTCTCTGGGGTCAGTCAGCTTAGAGTCCACTAGATACTGGCGTAACTTCTCTTCTACACAATGAGTCAAAATATGTTCTTTCAAAAACAAATTATACAATCCCTCATATGTGTCAACAGTGTTACCAACAATCCAGCCTTCCAGTGCTTTCACTGAAATGTCCACAAAGTCTACCCAAGACTTTGAACTCAATTTCTGGGTGCCTCTAAACTTCACCCTGTACTGCTCTGGAGTCAGACCAAATCTCTTGACTAAGCATGCCTTCATCTGCTGATATGATTCTGCATCCTCTCCCTTCAGGGTCAGGAGCCTATCCCTCCCAGCTACTGGAATCAACTCCCACAGGAGTGCACCCCACTACTTAGAGTGGACCCTACTCATTCTAAGGGCCCTCTCAAAAGCTGCTAGCCACCTGTCAATGTCATCCCCCTCTGTGTACGTGGGCAGTTTACCCATAGGAAGTTTGGGATCAAATCCACCACGCCTGGACATCTCAAAATCTTCATCATTTTCACTGCCACCATTTCTTTTGAACGCCTCCTCCCTCTCCCATTTCTTAGCCAATTCCAATTTCTCCTTCTCCAAGGCTATCAAAGCCAATTGAGCCTCAAGCTGTCTCTCTGCAAGTGACAGTGGTGGTTCCTGAGTAAGGGACCCTTCCCCACTCCCACCATCTGGAATCATATGTCTAACACTAGAGATAATGGAAGAGGCACCATCCTCACCCTCCACTTGGGTGAGGTTGGGGGGAACACCCTCCATCCCCCCTTGAATTTCCTCAGCTACCCCAGCCCAGGCCTTTTGGGACTTAAGCAACCCTGCCTTCCTAATCTTGTTGGAAGCAGGCAGCCCCCTAAGCCTACACTGTACCCTAAGATCAGCCATCCTGAACTGGGACAGTTTAGCCAGGTCCAGCTCCATGGTTCCCTAGTTTTGGGTCACAACAACTAGGCACAACAGACTTAGAACAATTTGGAAAAATCAAAACAATGGATTAAAAACAGTTTAGTCCAAATTCCAAAAATCAAACTCAAAAGTTTTGTTCTAAGGCAATTTAGAGGATTTATATAATCTTAATTCACTTTACTGAAAGGTGTACTTTTTAAACACAAGTCCTCATCCACACCGCTGAGCACCAAATGTTGGAAAGTGGATTATTAGTAGGGGCAAATGTATATCTGCCACTGGCAATAAGGCCACTAACACATGATAGGACTCAGCATAGGTCTTAGAAAATTATTCCCATGCTCTACCCTTGGTAGCTTGGCTGCGAGCAGGCAGGCTTAACTTCAAAGACAGGTATGTAAAGCATTTAAAAACACCAATTCAGTAAATAATTAAGACACAATGCATAATAAAAATCCAACACCAATTTATAAAAATAGGAAATATGTTTATCTTTAAAATGACACCAAAATGACAAAAGTCCAATGTAGGGAACCAGAGATATGAATTTTTAAAGATGTATCACTTTATAGCACTTAGAAACCTATAGCACCATATTGGGATATCTGGTCGCGATAGACCGGCTCAAAGTCAAAGTTTCAGGCCGACCGCGATGGAGCCCTGAGCGGCTACCCCTCGTGGTAGGTCCCAGTCACAGTTTTTACCTTCGGACTTAGAAACTTTTCTGGAGCTTTTTATCGCAGGGTCCCTCGATTGTCTTCACCAGGCCGGATTCGGTGAGGGTTCGCCGGCCTCGGATTTCTTCTACTCCCGGTCAAACTCTGGAAGTTGGACCTACGGAGCTTTCAGCGGGACGAACCTGGATGGCTTGACCGACTCGCGGTTGAAGGCAGGCGGCTTGGCTGACCAGGTTGAGTCGGTCCCCTTATGGAGCTTTTTTCCAAAGTTGCTCCAAAGTTCTCCAAAGTTCTGGAACTTCTTCCTGAAGTTCCCCAAAGGGTCCCAAAGTGTTTCAAACTCACTCCAAGGGTCTGGAAGCTCCGAGATGGTCCTTGAAAGTTGAGGTCTTCAGTTCCCACAATCCACTTGGACAAAACCCTTACAAATCCACTGGTAGTTTTCCAGGTTGAGGATCCTTGGTGGTGATGTTCCAGGTGAGCTCTGTTAACCTGTAGCTTGCAGTGAGTCCACTCTTTAGTTATTTTACAGCAAGGTAGTCCACAGGGCTGTAGTTCCAGATGGTGCAGTCCTCAGAGGGCAGGCCTTAGAAATTGCACATCAAACTTCTCAGCATGGCACAACGTCTTGCTTTCTTAAGTTTCAAGCAGCAGATCTAAGAGACTCTGCCCCTCTCAGATATTTATTCCAAGTTCTCTGGGTCAAGCAGGAGGTCACTCCTGACCAATGGGGGCAGGGTAACTCCCCAAGGTTATGACCACATCCTGTAGAGTGTGGCATTATTGTGGCCCAGAGTGCACCAAATCCTCCAAATTCATAATGGCTGACTTTCCAGCAGAGTGTTAAGAGCTGGCTAAACACAACCCTAGGATGGCTAATTTCCATAGACCCTCCCCCTTGCATCTGCTCATTCCTTCCTTAATCCTAGCTCTGGCTTGGGGTCAAAAGAGTACAGTGGTAACTGACACTGAGGCCTTCCCCTTTCCTTTGCAGACCATGGTTTACGACTCCTCCCCCTGCTCTGGCATTCCTGTGTAGCAGCACACTGCCCTCCCAGGGGAGCTGGTTAACCCCAGGGGCTCTTTATCACCTCTTCAAAGCAGCCTGGCTAATCCACTTAACTCTGACCAATCAGGACAGACCACAGGAAGGCTGAATCTGGACCTGCAAACAAGAAAGTCTTATAACTTCTTGTCTGTACATTTTAGGAGAAATTCAACAATATCATATTGTTGGATTTATCACTACCATTCTGGGAAGTCTTTGAATGGAAGTTCTATCATTCTCCTATCAGGAGTTATTAGTTAATAACTTCTTGCCATGTTACCCTATGTGGCATGGGATTTGCAATGGGAAAAATGACTTGGGCCATTTTTCCAGCACCAGGACTTACAAAAACATATTTTATAAGTACTGCGCCTATATCTACAGGACCCCCACCCCATGGAACACCTAGGGGAGATTTTAGGCGTTCTGAATCTGTAGAAATATTGCAGATCCTCCGTCCATAGTGCTCCTAGCCTTAACCTCGAAATTAGGCAGCACTTTATCACAATGTGGGGAGTGAAATGTGAAATTTCACATAACCCAGGGCATATAAAACTCATTTTATAAGGGTCCACCTTATACAAACCTGACCCCCCACCCCTGGGACACGTAGGGGAGACCCTGGGGGCTCCTAATATGCCAAAACATTGTAGGTTATCCATTTTTAAGTGCCCCAAACACCAAAGTCGAGTTTGGGCACAATTTACTTTTTAAAAGCAGTCATGGAACCCAGGGCTGCTTTTAAACTGACCTCAGGCTTCAGCAGTGCACACATGCAAGTGCAGAAAAGGCAGCTAGCCTCTAAACTGCCATGCCCTACTATATACTAGGGACTGATAGGTAGTTTCTATCCCCCTGCCCTATTATGTACTAGGGTCTTATAGGGTAGGTCATGCCAATCACAGGGGTACCCCCACCCATAGTGTACCATAGTGTATGTAGGTGTTTTCACTGCATTCTAAGTGTTTTCAGCATAGCACTGGCCCTGGGCCTGGTTAGGCAAAGCCCAGGGTCAGTCAGAGATAGTTACCACCAGTACCAGTCAGCAAAAAGTTGGGGGGAGCCCAGGGCACAGGATGACTTTGCAACAAGAACTCTGCAAAGTGCCAGAAAAACTCAGCTGTGCTCTGCGGAGTTCCGCAAGCAGCGGAGTCTCTTAAGTCGTGCTGCTCGCACTGATTTTTAGCACCAGGAGTTTATCCTGTGCTGTAAAATCAGCGCAAACTGCACTACACATCACCCCAGAGGGCGCTGCTGTTGGCAGATTTCTCAATGCGAGCAGTCGTGACCTGCCACGACTGTCGGCGATGAAAAATCTCGCCAGGAGGAGGTCTAGCACGTTATTTTTTCTCGCAAGCGCTCGCCAACTTACCATTTGGCGAGGTGCTCAAGAAAAAAACTCAGCTCACCATCACTTCGCAGAGTTTTTTGGACTCCCCACTTCGCATGGAGTGCGGTGTGGGCAAAACTCCGCTGGCGGAGCGGAATTCTTCACCCACCTCTAGTTTCAAACCCTCCACCGCCTTCTAATGCAAGTCTTGACTGCTAAACCTGGTACATTTGGAGATACAAATGTACAAAGGCAGCAAGGTGAGGAATTCTTCAAGATCCAAAGCTGCTACCAATTCATTGGGTTAAAGCATGGGACTATATAAGGAAATGCTTTAAAAGTCGTGGCAACTTTTTAGCCTGATGTGCACTAATGCTACGATTTTCCGATGTTAGCCTAGGCCCATCTTTATCACTTTGTGATATAGTTGGATCTTGAGACATTTAGGTGAGGTTTATCTGAGCCACACTTCAAATTTCATCCCAAAACCAACAAAACAGGATCTCTGTTTATAAGTAAGAGCTTTTGCTCTCCTCTTCTCAGGATTCATCCAGTGTACACCCGAAAAGAGAGAATAGCTGACAGAGAAGTTCACACAATAGGCCTCAAAGGAGTACAGAGGCAACAATACAAGCATTTGTGGAAACCGGATAGACTGGAGAGAAAGGCATCATGGTGTCTGTGATGTACTGGATGATTAAGTTTAGGAATCTATCCAGACAATACTTGGTGTACTGTCCAACCTAACATGGAGGTAATTGATGGTTTCCTTAATGTGGATCAACCCAATCAAAGAAAGCAATTGGCATTCTCTTCCAGTTGGGACAGTACAAGAGGCAGACATCCACTGTTGCACTTTGACTGGCAACTGTGCATGTTGGTAGGGTTCTCACTGTCTGCTCCAGTTCGCACCCAGTTTCCCCTTCATACACCTTTTTTGTTTTCTTTGTGCTCTTATGAGTAGTGTCTTTAAGGCAGGTTGTTTGCTGTTACTACTTATCACTGGATTGTGTCTTCAGCAGGTCTTCTTCTCTGGGATCCTAAATTTGCCCTGCAGGTGGAGCTGCCTTTAACCTCGAGGTGGTGAGTCATATATTTCACTTATCTGTCAAACAAACAAGTGTTACGTGTTTCCTATTGCTAAATGTGATTGTCTATGACTTCTGTTTAAGGAAATTGTCTGGAATTGTGTGCTACAAGTCAGCTAAAATACCTTCTTGGCCTGCATTAATTGTACGATTCCCACCCTTCTTCAGGCATGTGGACCAGCAATTCTATCTTCTATTCACTGCTAACAAAGCAGTTGTATAATGTCCATGAGCTGTCTGAATTTAAGCCACATCTTTTGACGTCAAAATATAAATTACAAAAATATATTGAGCCAAACTAATTGAAGATTCTATGGTGCATGTAGGTGCCACCAGAAAGAAAATATTAATTTGAACCCTTATTTATTTAATAGACAGTAACAGAGAGACACAGGCCTCTAGAAAACGATGTTTCCCTGAGTCAGTGGAGCCCAGCACAATGCTAGAAAGAAGGCTCATTACAAAGTAACACAATGATGTATAGCGTCTGTGTCCTAATTGCACCAATGTAATTTCATATTGAAACGTGATAAAAATTGGAGTTGTATGTACATATCAACAGATAGGTCTGAAGAGTAAGAGCCTGTTTTTTTAAATTCCTTTGATACGTCTCATTTCCAATTCTTTAGAGTCACTGGGGAAAGACTGACTGTGGCACGGGCTGGAATGGCCGCAGAGGAGAAGTATAGAGTATGTCCTTGAAACTATGAGCTGGGTATGGATACTCAGTTGAGCCTGACGACGCGCAGGTTTTAGTGGCGTTGGAGAAGTATGGTCTCATGATCAGAGGATAGGCAGCGTACAGGGTAAAGGATATGGAGAGGGGTACGGAGGAAAATCTCTCTCATTTGCACATTCTATTTTCTGTTGTTGCCTTTTCAACTATTGATAATTATGTCTGGTTTGAGGGCATGGCTACTATTAGAGCTTTTTTTCCTTCTTTGGGCTCCAAATAAGAGAAACGTGAATATAGTGTCAGTGATTGTTGTGTGATTGAGATATTTCAGAGTTGGCAGCATTGAGTTGGTAGGAGAGATGTATAGCTTTGTGTGACAGAAGTAGTCTGGAATAGTAAGGAGCAGCGAGGTCAGAGAATCTTGGTAAGAAAATTGCTTAGCTAGCAAAGAGGAGTCAAATCCTATATTTGGGTCTGTGCAAAATTGATACATTGGTGTGTTGGCAGCAGCAGCGCTACCTGTGTCCACAAGTGTTAGTGTGAATATGTTGATTTACTCATGCTCAGTGAAATTCCACTTTTCAAGCGACTGAGTAGACTGATGATCTAAACATCTGAGACAGTAGAAGGAGGGTTACCAGGGACCAAAGTGTGTTTTTACTAAATTATAGTGCTAGCTGGAGCACATTCGACTCACGCTTTCCAGGAGTGGTAATGGATAATTGTCATGAGCTGTAGAGGCAGATCTGTCTTTGATCAAATATACTTGTGTGTGAGTACCTGATTAGCTAATGCCACTCAAATTCCACTTGAGTTAAAGACCTGATGCTAACCTATAGCAAATAGAGCTCCCGCAGTAATGGGTTTATGGGGTCTGTCCAGAGGCAGAGCAGATTTGATGCTAACCAATTGTATGTTCAGACCCACATTATATAGATTCATTTTTCAGCAATAAAAGTTTAGAATTTTGACAAAACATCCTTGTCAACATCTTCAAAATATGTTATTAAAGGAGAAAACAAAATCACAAAAGTGCTGACATCTCAACACACATATTTGTACACCATCTAACTACAACCTACAACCTCGCGCTCCAAATTAATCCAACATTTCCTGAAGCAATCAATGAAAACGTTGTAAGAAATTAAGAAATACAGAACTCTGTATACTCAGTGGCATAGCAAGATGGGGGCGGGGGGCAGTCCGTCCCAGGCGGCAGGAGTTTTGGGGGGGTGGGCACCCCTTGCTCTTACCTGCAGCCATCGGGGTGGCAAACACAGGTTTCACCAGCACCCCCCCTACCTGTGGCCACTGCGGGCGGCAAATGCAGGAACCGCCACAGGCGGCAAACGGTCTTGCTACGCCACTGTGTATATTGGCACCCATGAGATGTTGTGAGGCCTCTTGTGACTCCACTCTCATCTTGCTGGAATACCATCTGCGCATTTCTATGCCTTACAAACGTCCATGGGATCTCACTGACTGATTAGATAGGCATATCAGTTCAAGGCAGTAAACTGGGTGGAATATTATTTTTGTATTATCTGCTAATTTTTATAAAGAACTGTGGTTGCTTAAATGCTGTAATGCATTGAAAACTGAAGGGAATATGGTTGCACATCAGTAACGAAATGGTGAACTAACCTTTAGCTGCAGGTCACTCAAGTGACCGAGAGTCACGTCAGAGATTTTGATCACCACAGGGTATATTATGGAGAAACTGCAGTTTCTGTGCTGATGAGGGATCACCATTGTAAATCTTCCACTGGGCGTCTGGGAGATCACATTGCAAGCTTGACAAGGAGAAAACACTTTATTAATTTCATATTGCCATAATGTGCAGCGCTTCATCTCTCATGCTCATTTTCTTTGTATGATTTCTATTTAGGTCATGCAGAGACAGCTTCAGTTGTCTCACAGAGCTTTTGTAACACAGAGATTGTGAATAAACTCCACCACTGGCTGTCATATCTTTCATCACTGTCGTCAGTCCTTGGTAACTGTTACTTATAAAATATATAGATTTGCCATCGCACAATGAATTTAATTGATGCAACATTGAGACATGTTTATCTACTGAGGGGTGTTTTCTTTTGTTTAGTTTGTGAAATAGCTTTTTAGGTCTTGCCTACAGACAGTCTGCAGAGAGCTCATGGCATCACATACCACACATCAGAGAACGCACAACATACACACAACAATACATACATTGATATCCAGAAAGGGGATTTCGACAGTCCATTTCAGCCACTGGCTACTGTGATTCAGCTGGCTTTAGGTATTGACTTTAGTGGTAGTTCCTAAGCACTGGTATCAGCCCAGGGCATTTTGTAGATGTGAACTACCTAAAATAATTGTCTACAAACACATTGGGCGATACCAAAGGGGATGATGGACGGAGCGTTAGAGCAAATCAAACACTCACCCCCAGTCAAGGCACAGGGTCAGACTGATTTGCATATGGCCATGTCTGAACTGGGGTGGTGGAGTGAGCTAAAGAATGATGATGGATTAAACCCAGATCAGTTGACTGGGGGTGAGTGTTTGATTTGCTCTAACGCTCCGTCCATCATCCCCTTTGGTATCGCTTTGTTCGCCCTAAGTTGGCAGGGTATGCCCAGACGTGGGTCCCTTGCTCACTTTGCCACTGGATTCAAGATAGCCTGGCTGATGAGGGTTTTGAACCCGAAACCGGTCCCAGGATGCTTGTTTCCGGTCCAGGGAAGACATGGCTTGGCAGTTCGGGCTGGACTGTTCCCATGAGGCACAGGGTCAGACTGATTTGCATATGGCCATGTCTGAACTGGGGTGGTGGAGTGAGCTAAAGAATGATGATGGATTAAACCCAGATCAGTTGACTGGGGGTGAGTGTTTGATTTGCTCTAACGCTCCGTCCATCATCCCCTTTGGTATCGCTTTGTTCGCCCCAAGTTGGCAGGGTATGCCCAGACGTGGGTCCCTTGCTCACTTTGCCACTGGATTCAAGATAGCCTGGCTGATGAGGGTTTTGAACCCGAAACCGGTCCCAGGATGCTTGTTTCCGGTCCAGGGAAGACATGGCTTGGCAGTTCGGGCTGGACTGTTCCCATGAGGCACAGGGTCAGACTGATTTGCATATGGCCATGTCTGAACTGGGGTGGTGGAGTGAGCTAAAGAATGATGATGGATTAAACCCAGATCAGTTGACTGGGGGTGAGTGTTTGATTTGCTCTAACGCTCCGTCCATCATCCCCTTTGGTATCGCTTTGTTCGCCCTAAGTTGGCAGGGTATGCCCAGACGTGGGTCCCTTGCTCACTTTCCCACTGGATTCAAGATAGCCTGGCTGATGAGGGTTTTGAACCCGAAACCGGTCCCAGGATGCTTGTTTCCGGTCCAGGGAAGACATGGCTTGGCAGTTCGGGCTGGACTGTTCCCATGAGGCACAGGGTCAGACTGATTTGCATATGGCCATGTCTGAACTGGGGTGGTGGAGTGAGCTAAAGAATGATGATGGATTAAACCCAGATCAGTTGACTGGGGGTGAGTGTTTGATTTGCTCTAACGCTCCGTCCATCATCCCCTTTGGTATCGCTTTGTTCCCCCCCCCTACAAACACATTGGGCCTGATTCACAAAGGTAAACCTACACTTTTGTGTACATTTATGTTTTATTAGTATTCACAAACTACGAGTTAATAGTAAGTTTATGACTGTGGAGACTCTACATTCGGAGCAGAGAACTCTGCATATAAAAAGATAAGACTTGTCTGTCTTTTCATGTGCGGAGTTCTCTGCCGTATCTTTTTATCTATGGAGTTCTCCGCATGACTGCGGAGTCTCCTCGATCATAAACTTTCTATTAACTCATAGTTTGTGAATACCAAAGAAAACATAAACTTACACAAAAGTGTAAGCTTATCTTTGTGAATACGGCCCTCTGACATTAACTCCCCTTTTAAAATTAATTGTACTAAAAAAAAAAATTATGAGAAGAACCCTGGCTCATGTGCTCTCTCTAAGTGACTATTGAAACACTCTCCACCCACTTTATCCATCTCATCCATTGCTCCCCTGAACATCTGTCTCACCATCTGTTTTTTAATGTTTTATTTATTTTTATTCAAGGGATGAGAGCTGCTAAGTGCGTTTGGCCCAATCACTTTTTTTTTTGTGCCCGATACATTCTCTTTTGATATTTAAATTTTACCATTCTAAGATGGCCATCGGCCATGTTTGAACAGTAAAGCAAAAAAAGGCCACTGCTGCATCACAACACATGCGTTATGAGCATATGTTGCAACATATGCAATGCAGTGGTGCATTTCAAAAACAGTTGCCATATCGTGACATGTGCAAAAAGAACAATTGATGGACAGAATGCTGCAGAATCTCAAACATTCACCCCAGTACAAAGATCTGGGCCTAAATCCATCATTCTTTTGCTCCCCATGCCATTCCAGTTCAGACCCAGCCATATGCAAATCAGTCTTGACCCTGTTCCCTTATGGGAACAGTCCAGCCTGAACTTGGACTGGAAACAAGCGTCCTGGGGCTGGTTTCGGGGCATCACCCCTCATCAGGCAGGCTAGCTTGACTCCAGTGGCATGGAGAGGACGGGACCCATTTCTGGGCATACCCGTCCCACTCTGGGTGACAAATGCAAAAAGAACAATTGATGGACAGAATGCTGCACAATGTCAAACATTCACCCCAGCACAGAGATCTGGGCCTAAACCCATCATTTTTTTTTCTTGACATGTGGCATATGCTGTACAGTCCAGGCATTGTGATGCATTTGAGGCCATTATTTTTTAGGTCGAGCCTTGGCAGTGCGCATGCGCTGCCTTCAAGCCCTGCTGTAATCAGTATATGGAGTGTAACCCCGCCTGCTGCTTGCCATTGGTTCACTCCTGCGTTGCTTTTCTTTGTTGGCTCTTCATTGGTTGGCGCTCCCAGTACATCACTTCTGTTTTTCGCTCTGGAGCACCGGACAACTACAGTTTCCTTACACTGTAGATGCTGATATGTTTCTAAGGGGACTACTTCTTTTATTTCCTGCTTGTGTAAGAAGATGTTTGGTTTGTGTTTCAGTGCCCCTTTTCAGCACTAAGGTGTAGCTTGTTATGAGAGCCCAGTAGTTTATGTGTTTGTGCGGTGTGTTATTGTCGCTGCTGAGGCTGGGCTCTGATGTGCTGTGAACTCGCCTGCTCACCGCCAGCCACCACATCCTCCTCCGTCCCAGAAGAGGCTGGGTGCCTCTTCTGGGACGGAGGAGGACATCCCTGCTACTGCTGATGTGGGTCGTACTGCTGTTGTGACTGCTGCTGGAGTGGGACGAGCTACTGGTGGAGGTCACCAGGTGGGTCTTACATACCACCCCCAGTCCTGGGTGGCTCTCAGAGGCACCATTGGGAAAGGTGGCCACAGCAGCAGCACTGCAGGGCAGGGGGTCAGGTGGAGCAGGAGAAGAGTGTACCTGGACTTCACCGCAGCTGCAGAGGTGGCATTGCTGGGCGGATCATTTCTTGCCCTATCAGTGGCACCAAAGTGGTTGGAGGTTGCCCACCCCACGCTCAGATCCATGCCATTGTACCTGTAGCCGTAACGGCTGCAATGCATGCCTACCGGCTCCCTGTACGGCTCGCTCACCAATCTGGGGTCTCCATAATTGTGTATCGGGTAGTCCGGGCTATTTGAAAAGCGGCCGCAAAATAAGTTTACAAAATGTAAGAGCTCATTTGTTTTTTAGGTCTCGCCTGAGCCAGCGCATGCGCTGCCCTGCGAGACATTTAGTAAGTGGGTTTTCAAAGTGCTACCCACAGGCTTTTGCTGGCCTCAAGCGTGCGGTTACGTGCAACGTGAACGTGCACAGCTGCCATCTGGCTTTCTGTAATGGCTCATTAAGCCTTACAGCGCGTGAATCATGCTCCTCTGCTCGCACTACCCCCTCCCTTCTCCCCCTCCCTCCTCGTCAGCTTCATTTGTCTCTTCTATCGCTGTGAATCATGCTCCTCTGCTCGCACTACCTCCTCCCTTCTCCCCCTCCCTCTTCGTCAGCTTCATTTGCCTCGGGGATATTGAAATATCTAAATATTGGAGGGGAAATAGACACGTTTAGCATTTTTTGAACATTTTGGACATTTTGTGAAGCGTTGACATTTTGCAAAGGCACGCGTGGTTTTTATTAAAACTTTAGGCTATGCTGCGTTGTTGTGCGTTGGAGTCCACGCTGCGAAGCTGCCTGAAACCAATTCCCGCACGAAAGCGCCCTCTTCTACCCGTCTACCCCACTACTACCCCTCTACCCCTCTTCTACCCTTCTACCCATCTACACCTCTACCCCTCTTCTACCCCTCTACTACCCCTCTACCCTACTACCCCTCTACTACCCCTCTACACCTCTTCTACCCCTCTACCCCTCTTCTACCCCTCTACCCCTCTTCTAACCCTCTACCCCTCTACTACCCCTCAACTCCTCTACTACCCCTCTACCCCTCTACTACCGCTCTACTACCCCTCTACCCCTTTACTACCCCTCTACCCCTCTTCTACTCTTCTACCCCTCTACCCCTCCTCTACCCCTCTTCTACCCTTCTACCCCTCTTCTACCCCTCTACCGCTCTTCTAACCCTCTAGCCCTCTACTACCCCTCTACCCCTCTACTACCCCTCTACCCCTCTACTACCCCTCTACCTCTCTACTACCCCTCTACCCTTCTACTACCCCTCTACCCCTCTTCTACCCCTCTACCCCTCTTCTACCCCTCTACCCCTCTTCTACCCTTCTACCCCTCCTCTATCCCTCTTCTACTCTTCTACCCCTCTACCCCTCTTCTACCCCTCTACCCCTCTACTCTTCTACCCCTCTACCCCTTTTCTACCCCTCTTCTACCCCTCTTCTACTCTTCTACCCCTCTACCCCTCTTCTACCCCCTTCTACCCGTCTTCTACCCCTCTTCTACCCTTCTACCCTCTTCTACCCCTCTACCCCTCTTCTACCCCTGTATCCCTCTTCTACCCTTCTACCCCTCTACCCCTTTTCTACCCCTCTACCCCTCTTCTACCCCTCTACCCCTCTACTACCCCTCTACCCCTCTACTCTTCTACACCTCTACCCCTCTTCTACCCCTCTGCCCCTCTTCTACCCCTTTACTACCCCTCTACTACCCTTCTACCCCTCTACCCCTCTTCTACTCTTCTACCCCTCTTCTACCCCTCTTCTACCCTTCTACCCCTCTACCCTTCTACCCCTCTACCCCTCTACCCCTCTTCTACCCCTCTACCCCTCTTCTACCCCTCTACCCCTCTTCTACCCCTCTACCCCTCTTCTACCCCTCTTCTACCCCTCTACCCCTCTTCTACCCCTCTACCCCACTTCTACCCCTCTACCCCCCTCTGCCCCTCTTCTATCCCTCTTCTACCCCTCTACCCCTCTTCTACCCCTCTTCTACCCACTGTAACTAGCAAAGACACTGTGTCACGGCAGCATCACTCAGCACTACCACAGCATCACTCTGCATCACCACAGCATCACTCAGCACCACAACAGCATCACTCAGCGCAACAGCAGCATCACTCAGCGCCACCACAGCATCACTCAGCGCCACCACAGCATCACTCAGCGCCACCACAGCATCACTCAGCACCACCACAGCATCACTCAGCACCACCACAGCATCACTCAGCGCCACCACAGCATCACTCAGCGCCACCACAGCATCACTCAGCATCACCACAGCATCACTCTGCATCACCACAGCATCACTCTGCGCCACCACAGCATCACTCAGCGCCACCACAGCATCACTCAGCACCACCACAGCATCACTCAGCGACACCACAGCCTCACTCAGGGCCAACACAGCATCACTCAACACCACCACAGCATCACTCAGCACCACCACAGCATCACTCAGCACCACCACAGCATCACTCAGGGCCACAACAATATCACTCAGCGCCACCACAGCATCAGTCAGCACTACCACAGCATCACTCAGCACCACCACAACATCACTCAAGGCCACCACAGCATCACTCAGCACCACCACAGCATCACTCAGCACCACCACAGCATCACTCAGCACCACCACAGCATCACTCAGGGCCACCACAGCATCACTCAGGGCCACCACAGCATCACTCAGCACCACCACAGCATCAATCAGCACCACCACAGTATCACTCAGCACCACCACAGCATCACTCAGGGCCAGCACAGCATCACTCAGGGCCACCACAGCATCACTCAGGGCCAGCACAGCACCACTCAGTGCCACCACAGCATCACTCAGCGCCACCACAGCATCACTCAGGGCAACCACAGCAACACTCAGCGCCACCACAGCATCACTCAGCAACACAACAGCATCACTCAGCACCACCAAAGCATCACTCTCGGCCAACACAGCATCACTCAACACCAACACAGCATCACTCAGCACCACCACAGCATCACTCAGCACCACCACAGCATCACTCAGGGCCACAACAATATCACTCAGCGCCACCACAGAATCAGTCAGCACCACCACAGAATCACTCAGCACCACCACAACATCACTCAACACCACATCAGTATCACTCAGCATCGCCTTTGCAATACTACACCACCACATCATCATCACTCAGCAAGACCTAAGTATCATTCAGCATCACCTCAGCATCGTCTCAGCACCAGTCACCACCACCACCACCACCACTACCACCTCAACATCACTCAACACCACCTCAGCCTGCTCTCGGAATCTGCCATCTGTTGAGTCTCCCCTAGCGTCTGGCCGCTGCTAGTGTTATAATACAGGTACTAGTTCACAACCTTCAACCTCCAATTGTTTATGCCCCCTCAAAAAACAAGCATTGGTATAGCCAATAGGTCTCGCTTTTGGGACCTTATAAGTGTTTACCCATGCAACAGTTGATGTTGTTGCACCAAGGATATTGTGCTGCATAACTAAATACTTATAAGGTCCCAAAAGCGAGACCTATTGGCTATGCCAATGCTTGTTTTTATATGTGTTTTTATATGTGTTTGAATTGTGGCTCATGGGTCGTTTTGTGGGCTTTTGTTGTCCAGTCGTAAATCCTGCCTAATGACCTCTAGAGGTAAACTCACGAGTGTCGAGTGGGGAGCGGGAGGCTCCTGATTGCAGTATGCCAGGCGGCTTTTCCTTTCCACTTTTTGCCCAAGGAAAGGGTTGTTAAAGGGGCCGGGGTCGAATTGAGGTTACTTCCCATTATAGGAAAAAATGCAGCATTTCCCTTATAGTGTCATTAGTGGCGGCCAAAGGCGCTGCCTGTCCGCTTCAGTGTGACAATAACATGCGCAAATGAAACATGCTGCCAATATGTTTCGTTGTTTTTGCTGTATTGGCAGCTACAATGCGTCTATGGCCTTTATTTCCTATAAATAGGAATACATACATAAATATATGTGTATATATGTGTATCTATACATTCAGAAAAATAATTTACATGGGTATGTCACGCTTTAAATAACAATTTAATACAAATATGCAGCAGGTCTGTTTTGAATAGAAAAATCGTAGTCTTTATACCAATATACACCCACACAGGAGGTCACCCGCTGCATCCAGGGTTGGACCGGACTGCCGTACTTCCGGTCGCTGCAGTCCTCGCTGACACAGAGACAATCAGCATCATTCTAGTGGGTCATTAATATTCTGCCACACGTTTCCCAGGAGCGCACTGGAGCTCATTTCCTCCAGTAAGCACAAGGGACATGATTACACATTTTCTGCTCCAGCCAAACATTTCAGGATCTTGTAAATATTGCTTTTGTTTTGGCAGTTCAAGTATTAGGAATGTGAACATAACTATGTCCAGTGACATGCTCACTGTAACCCGTACACCCATTACGGTGTATTTATTTATTTATTATTTATTTATGCGTTTTTATATAGCGTGGACTTTACCCGAAGGTGTCAGAGCGCTTCACAATAGGAACAGTAACGTTACATGAGGAGAAGATTACAAGTGGGCATATTACAAAAGCAAGCGTTACATTACATGAGGAAAAAGTGACAATTGTGCAAATAACAAAGGCAAACAAAATACAAGAAGAGGTAGCAAATGATACGTTACAAGAGGAAAAAGTGACAAGTGTACATGATACATAAGATACAAAATACAAATAGAGGAATAATACTGCAATAAGTGGCAGTCACTCAAAACACACTGGGAAGGTACTTCTATAGGCATGGAGTACAGAATTTCCTATAGTGGAAGAACTTCCTTGAGGGAATAGAGAGGGCATGAATTAGGTTTGGAAGTGTCTTTGAAGAAGGAGAAACTTGAGGTCAGTTTTGAAGGACCGGGAAGAGGTGGTGGTCCGGAGCTGAGGCGGAAGTGAGTTCCAGATTCTCACCGCGTTGCCTGCAAAGGATTGGGCCATCGATCTTTCCTTTTTGAAAGTGGGAGGTTCAAGCAACAAGTTTTCCGCATTACGTGATGGTCTAGAGCCTCCAGAGAGTTTCAGTTTATTCGCCAAGTAGCGAGGAGAGGAGGAGTGCAAGGCTTTGTGGGTGATACAGGCAGTCTTGCAGATAGATCTTGCCTCGATGGGAAGCCAACGGAGGGAAGATAAAATGGGTGTGACGTGGTCGCTTCTTTTGGTCCCATATATGAAACAAGCAGCTGAATGGAGAACAGATTTAAGGGGGGACAGGTGGGATTTGGGGAGGCCAGTAAGAAGAGAATTGCAGTAGTCCAGTCTAGAGAGAACCAGCGATTGGATCAGGGTTTTTCGGTCTTGCTCTGGGAAGAAGCGTCGAATCCCCCAGAGAAAGCGCAGTTGGTATCGAGCAGACTTTGCAATGGAATTGATGTGGGAGAGTAGATTGAGTTTTCTGTCGAGTATGACACCAAGGGATTTTGCGCTGTTGATAATGATGGGTTTATTGTTAAGTAGATTCATCTGATCCATCCATGATTGAACCGGAGGAGGAGAGAGTGAGGAGGAGAGGAGGAGGAATTCAGTTATGGAGGGTTTCAGAATCAGTTGATGAGTTAACATCCAGTTTTGAATGGAGTCGAGAGTAGAGTTTAGGATGGAGAGATCGTGTGTGGAGGACACCTTGAGGTAGATTTGAGTGTCGTCCGCATAGAGATGATAGAGGATCCCAGATTTACTTAGGAGATTTCCCAATGGTTCCAAATAGAGGTTGAACAAAGTGGGTGCAAGTATAGAGCCTTGAGGGACACCTTGACCTACCGCCAAAGGAGATGAAAGACTATTCGCTATTTTGATCATTTGGGATCTATCAGAGAGGAAGGAAGCAAACCATTTAAGCACTGTGCCTTCCATGCCCATTCTCTGTTGAAGAGTGTTAAGGAGAGTGTTGTGATTGACAGTGTCAAAGGCTGCAGAAAGGTCAAGGAGAATTAGAAGACAAGACTCCCCTGAATCGAGTATCCGCAGCGCGTCATCGATCACTTGCAGCAGGGCTGTTTCAGTGCGGCAGTTTTGAATGAAGCCAGACTGGAAATTGTCAAGAAGATCATTGTCCTTGATATGACGGGAAAGTTGTTTCGCTACACATCTTTCTGTGATTTTCGCAAGAAAAGGTAGGTTAGTGATGGGGTGGAAGTTGTTGAGGTCGTTCGCATCAGCGGTGGGTTTTTTAAGAAGAGGGGTAACCTGCAAAGTTTTGAAGGAGACAGGAAGGGAGCCTTGACCGATGGAGAGGTTAACCAGAGTGGTCCAATAGGAAAGAGAATGGGTGTAGAAGTCGATTGCAATGGCACTAGGGATGGGGTCAAGAGAATGGTTGGAGGGCTTTGTTTCGAGAATGCATTTGAGGAGGGCATCTTCAGAGATGGAGTCAAAGTTCTGCCAACTGGAGGGGTAGGATGAATGACCTGATCCACAAGTGATTTCACTTTTTCGTCAAAGAATATAGTGAATTCCACTGCTTTCTTTGTAGAATCCTCCAACTTGGAGGTTGGGGGAGAGCAGTTTGGATTCTTGATGAGGTCGAATAATTTTTTGGGTCTATTTTTGGCTGAGTCGAGGAGGGTTCTGAAGTGCAATGCTTTTTCAAGGAAGATGTGCTTGTGGTACTTGGATCTTGCTGAACGAAGCGTGGCCAAATTATTGGAGGAGGGCGCTTGTCTCCATTGTTTCTCCAGGATTCTTAGGTACTTCCTTTCTTCATAAAGGGATTTGTTGAACCAAGGTGCTGAGGGAGTAGGCCTTTTCCTTTTGCTTTGAAGAGGAGCGACGTTATTGATTTCGACTGCAAGGACTGAGAGGCATTGGGAGGTGAGTTCATTCACATCCAGGTTCGGGTCTAGCCTTGGAAGTGATAGCAAAGCCGAATCACAGAGGGTAACGAGGTCAATATTTTTCGTGTTACGGAACCAGGAAGTAGTCCTCTTAGGTTGGCCGAGAGTTATAGAGTGTGATAGGTGAAGAGAGAATGGGATGAGGAGGTGGTCAGACCAGTCTACATGAATAGGGATAGCGATAGTAAGCATGCCTGCTTTAGAAATAACAAGGTCCAGGATTGAGCCCTTAGAGTGTGTTGTTTCTGTGAAGTGTTGGATAAGATCGTTTGCAGAGATAAAGGTGGCCAGCATATTCGCAGAAGAGTCTTCCAACGAGCCCCAGTGGAGATTGAAGTCACCCACGAAGATCTGATTGTCACTTTGCGAGTATTGGTCGCTGATGAAGTCAGTGAGTTCCTCCATAAACGAAGGGCCGCTACCAGGCGGGCGGTAAATGGCATGGAATCTGAGGGGTGAGCAGTGGTGTAATTGAAGCTCAAGAGATAGGCATTCAAAAGTGCGGAAGGAGCTGTTAGGAAAAGCCTTGAGTTGAAGGGAGTTTCTAAAGATGACTGCAACACCTCCCCCAACTTTGTCTATTCTGTCATTTCTAAATATAGAATAGCCTGTGGGTAATAGGAGATCAAACATAGAGTGAGAGGTATCATTGAACCAGGTCTCTGTGAGGAAGAGCATGTCGATATTGCGAAGGGTGATGGTATCGGAGATTTCAAGTTTGTGTTTTATTGCAGATCTGCAGTTGTGGAGCAGACAGCGCAACTCTGTCAAGACTGTTTTGGTGACAGGGGCACTTGGGCTATGAGGGGTGATAGGGATATTGTACTTATACGAGGGTGCTCGGGAGGCTTTAGGTGGATGGTTGGTTCTGACAGAAGAGATGGTCGGAATAGTGTAGATAGTAGGGTTATTTTGAGAGGAAAGTGGAAGAAGGGTGGCGTTTGAGGACTTGAGTGAGTTTGCGATATTTGCAGGCGACAGGTTATGATTGGCTATTTTGGGGTGTGGGGGCGAGGTGCATCTCGTGGGAAGGTGAGTGTTTTCCAAAGGAATTGAGGTGTATGGAAAGGTGGAAATCTTGGAGCTTAAGAGTGAAATGGTAGCTTCAAGCTGGGAGATGGAGGTGATGAGAGAACCTAGCTTATTTTCCAGAGAGAGTAGGGCGGAGCACGGCATGTTGGGTGGTTCGATAGAAACAGGAAGGGGTGCAATTGGCGGCAGAGGGCAGGGAGAGGTGGGGGTACGGGTGGGGAGTTGGGGTACAGGGTTCAGGGGTGGGGAAAGGTGGTGGTTGAGAGCGGGCGTTGGTGCATCAGAGATGAAAGGAGAGTTGTCTTTGTTGACGTTGCAAGAAGGATAGGAATTGAGGACATAATTAGGGGGAGATAGGTGAGGAACGAGGCGGTGGGGCGGAAAGGGAGGGGGGAATGAGTGGAGTCATAGGAAGGGAGGAGGTTCGGGCGGAAGAGAGGGGAGGGGGTTGGAGGGGTCCTGTAAGCTAGGTGAGGTGGATGTGGGGGAACGGGCACCTGGCAGAGTGAGGGGGGTTGGGAGATAGGGAAGTTGAAGAGAGAAAGTGGTTCTGCTGGGTCCGAGGGAGGGAAAGGGAAAGGGTTACCAAGGGGGGAAAGGGGGTAGCACAGCATTACTGGAGGAGTGGGGGGAAGAAGAGAGATGTAATGGGTTTGTGAAGAATTCGAGATACATAGCGAGGGGAGGAGGGGGTAGAAAAGAGGAGAAGAGGAGGGAATAGGGGGAACATAAGGAAAGTTGACTAGGGAAGTAGGTTGGAGGAGAGGTGGACAAAATAGGGGGGTGGTAGGTAGGGATAGGGGGGAGGAGATAAGATTGAAGTACCGGGATGGTGCAGATTGGACGAGGAGCGTATTAGCTAGCGGTAAGGCTGATGTGATGAAGGGGGGGGCACACTGTGAGGGGGGAAGAATGGGAGAGGAGGGAACAGGGGAGGGGGGGAAGAGGGTCAGCCTGTGCCTCCTGAGGGTGCAACCTATGTAGGGGGGTCAGAGGAGGAGATAGGGACTAATGGGTGGAGTTAGATGAAGAGTCAAGGGAGAGTCCGGTCGCAGGGGAGGGGAGTAGGGAGGGGAAGAGGTGGTCAAAGAGAGAGAGGCAGGTGTCTTTAGCTTGGATCATGACAGCACCGTTTTTATAGAGTGAGATAGTGAGGGATCCGTTAAAACACACACAGGGGGAAATTTTTAGCTGTTTCCCATGAGGGATAGAAGAGGAGGAGGTGACATTAAGGGAATTATATAAGCTGGTGGACCAGGAGGGGATGTCGTGGGTGAAAAAAATGAAATCGTTTTTGAGCCTCCCATACCGACCATTGTAGAATTGATCAACAAAAAGGGAATCAGGGAAACATTCAATGGTGTTATGCTTGAATCGTTTTGCTGACGCTTTAGTCAGGTTAGGAGGATAAATGATTTTGTAGCAATTAATTCCAGACTTAACTCGAGAGGTGGCCATGTTGGGACAGTGGGGAGGAGGGGGGTGGTGGGGATATGAGAAGGGTGTTACTAGGGCAGCGGTGGTGAGGAGAAGTATAAGGAGAAGAAGGGGGCACATATTCCAGAAGTCGGGTGAAGATACCCAAACTGATGTGCTGACAGGGAAGTGATGCGATTAGGAACAGGTTGTTACTTCAGAACAGGACTGATTCAACAAGATAGGACTGAAGCTAGAGTGGTGTAAGAGGAAGAAGAGGGCACAAATTCCAGTAGTCGAGAGAGGTTAGTCGCCATAATGCGCGGTATGGCTCCTTTGTAAAGTCAGGCATTGTAGACTCAAACCTCCTCAGTCAACATGAGGCCACATAGAATTGCTGATCGTCAGAGTCAATCAAGGTACCTTGGTCACTACCTTGGTCTCGGGATCGGTGCTCACTCCCGGTGGGATCAGCGCTCACTCCAAGGGCTACTCGGGATCTCCCAGGGTGCCCCGGTCCTCAACAGCCACACAGGTAAGACACTACAGCTCTCTGGATTGCTCCGGTCGGGAATAACAGCAGCAGGCTTGCGCTTCTTTTCGCTTTGCATGTGTACCAAGGTCCCATTCAACAGTGTATAAGTTTCTTCGAAGCAGGGTAGACAATTAATACTATGCAGCTCCCACGTAGTCTACCATTTTGGAAGAGTGTGCCACTGTTAGTTTTTGTAGAGTTGCCCTAGGCTTAAAGATTTTCGTTTATTATTGAAGAATTTCTATTTGTTTTGTTTAAAAAAGACAATGGTGATTGCAGAAAAATGGACTGCAGCCGCAGAGTTGTAGTCCTCTTTACTCCTGCCGCTCTTAGCAGTTTTCCCTCTGAGATCGGCTCCAGGCTGGCTCTTTTAACGATGGACCTCGCTGTGTCCGCTAATCTGTCAGGGGCCGGTCAATCTAAAATGCATTGTACTGAGTTCACTTCTGTCATTTGGATATGTTCTTCCAATAAACAAAGTGTCTTCATGCAGTAGCAAAGATGGGTGAATAGAATCCCAAGCACGTTCAGTTCCAATGTGTTTACAAGGAATAGTACCCACTGGTGTGATCTGTGGCTGGGTCCGCCGGTGGGTCCGAATCCCCCTTATCTGCGACTTCTCCCTGCTTATGAGTTGCATACTTGTCCAGCTTGGTTTCGTTCGTATGTTTCTCCCCCTTGGTCCCCGACATTATGAGATGAGCATGTTAACAAGGGGATGCCCCCACCGATGCTGCCCGTTGGCTGCACTCCATCACCTTTCCCACCGGGGAACCCCGGGAGGGGCCGCCCAGGGACCAGGAACCGGGCACTACCAATGCCACTATTGAGTGGCACCTCCTGTACGGCTGCGCACTACCGCTGTAGTGTGTCTTTTGTTGTTAGGGGGGGGGGGGAGAGGAAGTTCCACTCTCCTACCTCGCCTGCTGGTTCCTGCTGGGCACTGTTCGATATTCACCCCACCTGCTTTCCCCCGTCCTGGTTACGCCACCCCGAGGCCGCAGGCTCTCGCCTCCTCATTGCCTGAAGCAAATTCAGTCCTCTTCAGGTGCTGGCCTGGTGTACTCACACTACCCTGTCGCGCTGCGTGGGCCCCTGGGGAGTGGTGCCTGTACTCTTCAGAGGAGGCAGTGTAGGTCTGCTATATCTCTGCTGAGTCTCAGTCAGTCCGCCATTTTAGGGTCAGGCACGAGGCACTTGCACCTTCCTCGGGTCGCCAAGCCTCCCCCTCCGCCTTGCCAGTATGCCCTCGGGTCAGGCCACCTTGCGCCGCTTGCTCGGCTTGCCAGTGGATACTATCTCCGGGGGCCCCCCACACACCTGGTTGCCTCCGTGACTCAGCTGGTAGTGGTCCGCCGACCGCGGAGTTCCCTCATCTCCAGCGCCGCTGTATTCCGGTGTCCGCGCCGCCCCCTCTCCTCAGTGCATACCTCCGAGGGCGGCGTGCCGGATTTTAGCGCAAGTTCTGCCCCGCGGCCACCTCAGCGCTGGTCGGGCGCCGTCTCAGGTTCCAAGATGGCAGTGCGGTATTAGTGTCTCAGGTTCCAAGATGCAGTGAGTATTAGTGAGCTGGGAGAGGATTTTGTATATTGGATGTGGCAATAGCCTGGAGGCCCCTCTGCCCTCTAGGGATGGCAGAGAGTTCCTGGTAATTTAACCGGACCAGTGAATGAGTTTTCAAAGAACGTCAGTAAAAGGTCGATGTTGCTCTGCATTGCTCTGTTCTAAACCGCTGCGCTCAAATTAGGATGACCACATGTGGACAGTTCGTTCTTTGAGCTTGAAGCCTGTTATCATATATTCTCTCTAAACACAGGCTCAGTTCCCTGAATAGCATGTTGAGCAAGCCAAAGTTTGCGGAATCTCAAAATATTGGTAACCAATCAGAGACAAAGAGACACACAGAGGAACCGCACCTTAGAGTGTCGTCAGCCAGTTTCACTTCCCCCTATATAAAACATTTTTATAATACAAGGGGGAGGGGCACTCCACGCCTAGCACCAGCTCTCCATATTTAAAACATTTTAAACAAGCATTAAAAATGCAATAGGTCTCGCCTTTCATTAAGTTAAAGCCATTTGCTTTGCTATACAATACCATTAGCAAAGCAAATGGCTTTAACTTAATCAAAGGCAAGACCTATTGCATTTTCAATGCTTGTTAAACTTGTTAACACAGCGAGTATTGGTTGCCCCTCACCAGTACCAGTTTAATACCCAAATATAGCAATAAGCAATACAGAAATGTGACCAATTACCCATTGCAAAGGGCCTTCTGCTACGCAGCAACACGCGTCACTGCGCTTTTAGCAACTTTTAATCTGTATGAGCTGGAAACAATTTTTTGGGTTAAAATCTGCAGATTATGCAGCAGATGATGGATTGTTGCAAATCTATGATTCTGTGAAAAACACCGCAGCTGCACAATCTTATAAATTCAGTGGCCCAGGATGTACCTCATGGTATACATACACTCAAATGCATCTCTCGATAGAACGCTATCAGCTACAGAACATTTTCTAGGTCACAAATGTGTTGATCATTTCTTGAGAGAAGTGAATAAAGGAAGCTTAAAAATGAAACTAAATGTAGTTATAAAAAGCAAGTGATAATGCAATAGGTAAAGTGACGTTTTCAGGTGGGACGCAGAGTGATAGGATAGGCCTCAGTGGCCAGGGAAGCATGCCAGTTTTGGAAAGTTGGGTAAAGTGACCATAAAAACATTGTCGAAACCATCACAGAAGACTTGCAAGAAGCAGTATTCCGATTTTCCAAAAGGGAACGAGAAAAGATGTCCAAAAAGTGGGTACCAGAAGAAAGGACAGGACACAAAACAAATCAATAAAGATAAGCGCCTGCAAGGGCTATTGCAGAGCAACGCCATGGTCGCTACTGTGGCACCAAGTTCAGGAAAATGCAATATTTTTCAAAGAGGAAGGAAAACTGTCTGATGCAATTAGAACATTGTGCTACCGTAATCAGTTTTCGAAGTACAGAAACTAAAACTGTCGAAATGCTGCAACACACTATTTAACATAACCTGCATTTAAAAAAAAAAAAAACGTTTTTTGGTAGCGAAAATGAATATTAATTAAATACAAGAAACCTCTGCTGAGGTACAATAATGAACAGCATATCCTGGGCGACAAGAAAAGCCTTACAGCAAGGATGAGGCATCCTCATCAGTTGGTGTGAGGAGGGTGGTATACCCGTGGGAAGTCTCCATGCTCCGAGGAAAGTTTTGTCATGTGCATAAAGCCCAGTTACCCTATGTCTCATACCAGTCCGACTATTGACTAATGCTAAGGAACTTTTCGGTTGGAGCTGAAATTACTCCCCCCTGAACAATGGAACAAGATGAGTCAGTGGACATTAAAGGCCCCTTAAAGCGAAACTAATTCGGCTGCCTGTTCACATGCTTAAAGCCTCCAGTAGTCGATTCTGACACCAGCAAATGCTACCGCCAGAACACTGAGCAGCGAACACATTTTACAGGGTCCCTTGGAGGAAGTGAGGGGGTTGGCCTTAAAAATAAATCACACACCGACCTTGAAATACCCATCAGAAGAGAGCAAGTGGGCGTAAGACTTTCAGTGATCCTTTTTAACTAACTCTTAACCACGGGTGCCCGGGACAAACACAGATCTGTGAGAATATTGAGAGGGGTGGGGGTCCTGATAACGGAAAGGGCGAGGGAAAGGGAAGAGGATTTTAGCAAGATAATATCTTGCGCTCTGTATGGCAAGCCCAGGTGACAAAGGGAAGTGGGCGTTTTCTCAAGAGTAAGAAAACGAGCAAATTAAAGAAAAACGGATGTCAGGGGTTAGAAACTTGGGACTCAACAGACAGCAGCCTAAACCATCACGAGCTAAACAAGGAAGGGATTGTGACAAACCTGGCTTCAAAGGTTAGGACATAAACTTAAGAGTCCAGAAACGGGTGTGTGGGGAAACCAGCTTTGAGAGATAGGGTGAGTTGATGATGCAGCAGAATTCCACATTTTGCGAGGGTGGGGGGCTGAAGCAGGAGAGGCTGTCCGAGCGGCCATTACAAGCGTGTGGACGGCGCTGCAAATGAAAACAAGCGCGCGCGCCTCGCACGGCAGCAGGGGGGGGCCTGCGCGATTCCCTTGCGGGAGCGAGCGGCGCCAGGAGCGTTAATTACTAACATATGGCGCCGCTGCTCGCTCCCGCAAGTGAATCGCCAAACGTGCACGCGTTGCCATTGAAGGCAATGGAACGCGTGCACGTTTTTGGCTGAAAAGCCGAATCGATAGCAAGAGGTCTTTTTTCCATGCAGCGCATGCGCGCTGCGTAGGCGAGACCTAAAAACCTCTTTGAGTACGGGCGTGCACAGAGGCTGCCTGAAACAAGTGTGAGAATGACCTTACTAAAATAAAACTAAGAAAATATCTCAACTTTCCTATAAGCAAAAAATACACTTTTTTAAATTTTAAAGAGACTTTATCATATTTTCATTAAATAGCATGAAAGCCCATCCTTCGGTGTGTGGCCGTTCACCAGTGGTACGTAAGTGTAGCACCCAGGATAATATGCTGCATGGCAAAATATGTCTAAGGACCCAAATGCATGAATCCAATGGTACAGCAGTGATGGTGAGCCGGAGGCTGCGGGGGTTGAGAGAAGCATATACAACTCCGTGCGGCCCGCCTTTTCTATGCATCTGAGCATTTCGCCCACTCGTGCAGCATACGCGCAGTATTGATTTTTCCTGTTTTTGGCCCCATTGTTGCATCTTTGTTTGAGCACTCACAAGTTTCTGTTTGTGTCTTGGAGCTCACATTCTTCTCAGGCACTATTACCTTATGTGGGGGTAAGTAGATTCACTGATTTTCTTTCCTATATGCATAATTAACCTTTTCTTACTTGTTAAAAATAGAGTCGATGAAGAGTGTTTCATATGTTGCAAATTGCCTGGCTGTAGTGTAAAAGCCACCCACTCAGTAATGTACATGGCATGCATCTGCATATAGTCCTTGTAAATGATTATTCAGCCCCAACACATCAAATCTTTAAACTACTTCCTTGTAAAATGAAAAGTGCATATATGATGTTTATTATACTAGTCTCTTTCAAATAGCATTTCCTGCCTGCCCCTACCATTCGACATCCTATAAATGTAGTTCACTGCTGGCCATTTCTGTCTGTTGTGCCTTTTTAAGCGATCGGTGTATTTTTCAATTATGCCTGATCTCCAAATGATGTCAGTTTCTCTTCTGGGCACTAAATGAAACAGCGTGTATTTACAAATGTGAATACATAATATTGGGATGTGAAGAAGCCTGTTGGGTGTCAGTATTGGGCTACGTAATGCAGTATAGCTCTCCTTAAAAAAAAAACAACACAGAGAAGGTTGGGCCGCATAAAAAGGTGAGCACCGGCTTCATTCTGCCATGAACATCAGGTGGATTGTTTACATGCACGAGGTCTGCCTCTCCTTGAAGGCACTAGGTTTCTCTTGACAATTTGTTTTCATTTAGCTAGCTGCCCCCGAGGCAGCATTTTTCCCCCAAGTAGCACCTTTTAATAAGTCTCCTAACTTGTCTCCTTTATGTTGCTTCTCTGGTTGTGTTGGATAATTCCTTATTCTAAGTCATCTAAACAGTGAGGCTCTCATCGGTAATTCCTCATTATAGGTCCTCTAGACAGTGCTGCAGCTGATTCTCTGGTCCCAGTGGTAATTCCTCATTCTAAGTCCTCTAGGCATTGCTGCAGCTGTGTCTCTGTTCCCAGTGGTAATTCCTCATTTTAAGTACTCCAGACAGTGCAGCTTGCTGCTTCTCTGGTCTCATCTGTAATTCCCTCATTCTATGTCCTCCACACAGTGTTCCTAGCCGCTTCTCTGGTCCCAGTGGTTATTCCTCATTTTAAGTCCTCCACACAGTGCTACATCTATGTCTCCACTCCCAGTAGTAATTCCTCATTCTTAGTCCTCTACAAAGTGTTGCAGCTGCTTCTCTGGTCCCGTCAGTAACTCCTCCATTCTAAGTCCTCTAGGCAGTGCTGCAGCGGTTTCTCTGTTCCCAGTGGTAATTCCTCATTCTTAGTCCTCTATACATTGCTGCAGCTGCTTCCCTGGCCCTTTTGGTAACTCCTCCATTCAGTGGTGGCTCCTCCGCTAAGGCGAGGGAGCGTCGCCCCACTGCTATTTGAGCAGCGCAAAAATAAAAATAAAAGGATAATAACAAGACGTTATTATCATTTTAATTTTTCTGTGCAGGACTGGAGCCAGGTCGAGGCGAGGCGGGGCTGAACACAGTGAGGAGTGGTTTGCACTCTCTAAATGCGCATGAATGTTTGGCCGGCCCGCTTGGGCCGGCCAAACATTCACGTGCACTTACCATGTTCTCCAACTGGCTGTGTTGCGCAGCCCAATGGAGAACATGCGAGGCTCCCAGGCACTGCCTGTGTGGCCAAACAGGCAACTCTGACCAATCACTGATTGGCTGAGAGAGTCTGCTTCCGGTGCTGCCAGTGCAGATGAAGAGGACGGAGAAGAGGTGTGCGGCGGCGGCTGCGGCGAAGGAAAGGTACATTTTCTTTTTTTTTAATCCATTCGCCCCCCGCCCCACCACCTCCGTCCCGAGGCAGCTGCTCGGTGTGGAACTAAGGGGCTGATTACGATGGTGGTCAGACTTATGTCCGACCACCATCGCGTCGGGGATGGGACCGCCCGACAAGCTGTCGGCGGACCTGCACCCTGATTTACAATGCGACTGCCTTCAAGGCAATAGCAAAGTGTATTTTTTGTACTGCGGCATGTGCTGCTGCCTGCAGCACACGCAGCAGTCCAAAAAACTCACACTGTGCATATGCCTGCACTATGTGGCAGGCACCATGCGGTGCCTGCCACATGGTGCAGGGATATGTCGGGGGCACTATAGTGCCCCCCAAAACCCAACACTGAGGGCTAGTGGGAAAGGGGGGTCCGCTACGGGCCCCCAATGTCCCTTTCCGCCAGCCTTTTCATGGCGGGTAACCCACCATGAAACGGCTGGCGGGGAGGGACATCATCATCCCTACGGCGGTGCCTGGCAGGCACCGCCACCATTGTAGGGATCGGAGTGCTCTCCGATGGTCCGATGGGCTCCTTGTGCCCGTTGGATCCATGTCGGTCGGTCTCCACTCCTCCGCCCGTCATCCTAATGTGGCGGGTGGAAAACATGCTTATGATGGAAATGAGACCGCCACCGACAGGCTGTCGGTGGCGTTCTCACCGCCATCGTAATCAGCCTCTAAGTCATGGATGACTTCTACAATTGTGCTACCCGTGTTTTAATCAATCCTGGCAAACATGTTTTCAATATCTACCTCAACATGCTTTTCCCACTTTAAATTAGCAAGTCTATTTTCCACATAGACTTCTATATAAATTTCTTACTAACGATAACATAACGTATACAGTTACAATGCCCACATTATTATGCAAATGTTTTAACACTTTACTAATTTCATTTAAATGTTTGCTACTTTTCCTATAAGTTAAATCTCTTATAACAGAAAAACCTTTGAACAACTCATACTGTGATTCTATTGTTTCAATGTCAACAAGCATTCCTCCTTTATATATATGTCTCCATAGACAATTGAAAAGGCAGAGCTATTTGCGTCATCACTGCTTATTCATAAGGTGTAGTGACAGCCAATAGGTGCATGTTGCTGCATCATGTCTGAATAATGTCTTATCTCATGCCAGGCATGGCTTTATCTTCTGAATCACGGAAGAGTGAGTATGGGCACGGGAAGGAGATTGGCGGAGGGCTGAAGGGGTGTGAATTCAAACTCAAGGAAGAACGTCAGACATAGGTGCTGGAAATAGTAGTGCGGGGGTTAAGGGATGGTGCTGCAACATCTCCAAACTAACCATGCTGGAGTGCTGAAGGTGAATTAGCTGTAAAGATGCCTTTACATTTTATTTTTATCTATTCACATTTCCAGTGCGTTTAAAAACAAACTCCCATTTCTCTATGGGAGCTTGTGCGGAAGGCAGAAACCACCCGCAGAACAAGCTCCCATAGAGAAATGGGAGTTTGTGTAAATCCCTGCACTGTGTGGCAGGCACCCCATGGTGCCTGCCACACGATGCAGGGATTTACAGAGGGCACCATAGGTGCCTCCTCTGCCCTCAACCGGAGGTCGCAGGGAGAAGGGGCCCTGCTAGGGGCCCCCAAAGTCACTCTCCGACACGCTTTCCATGTCAGAAAGCCCGACATGGAAAGCCTGTCGGAAACCGATATCATAATCAAGATGGCGGAAACGCCGTCTGAACGGGATTATGGTGGGTTTACGACTAGCCGACGGAAGCCAGCTGGAAAGACCGGCCGGTTTGAATTCCGACCACCATAATCCTAATACGGCGGCCGGAATTCAAACCAAGGATGTTGGTCGGAAAGACTCCGACCTGCAGTCGAAGGCTTACCGACTGACATCCGAATGAGGGCCAAAGAGTCTTCTGCATGTTGGTCCTCCCAATTCATCCATGAGGCCCACTACAGCCATTTTAGGGTCTGGTATAAAGCATCTGCCAATAACCATGGAAAATATGTTGTGTATTTGTAACAAGTAATTGAATTACTGGCAGGCCAAAATTGTGTGGTAAATGGTCCCCATTACTACTCTACATCTTAGGCAATGTGGATCTATTCACTCTCTCATTTTACTCTGTCTAGTTGGGTGGTTGTAAACTCGGTGCAGATATCTCTTCTGAATTAATCTAGGTCACATAGAAATGGCAGGCCTTGAGGGGCCATTGTCGCTTCATTCCAATCAGCATCATCTAAAAGGTCAACATCTTGTATCCAGCTATCTTGCAGTTGCTTAAGTGGGTCAGGGGTATTATTCACTAACGTATTGCTTTCTTCCTGAGTTATGACATGGTTAAGTGGGCCTCCAAGGGATTATATTCCGGGGGCTTACCTATCTGTCAGATGTGAGCATCTACATTGTGATGTAACTGAAGGTATCAATAGAATTGGGATTTATGAATCTTGTAAATGTCGACCATTTGATTATATGATCTCATATGGCTACTCTGCCACACATCTCCTAACCTAGAGAAACCTATAATGTCCCAGTTACGGAAGCCATGAAGGCCCACTTTATGTCGAAACCATGTGCGCTGCCATTTTGGGGTTTCCACAGTCAGGACTCCGCCCTACCCAATCCACCAGAGCATCTGTTGGCAGCATGTCACGGTCGTATTTGTGGTATAAGGAAGATTTCACTGCTTGTACAGGCTATAGAGCAAGTCGAGTATACCATGTGACTCAGTAAATTCCATCTCAGCGGCTATACAAAGGTCATCTTGATCCACAAACAGCCAGTCATTTATGGGTATCAGTTGGCTAAATAATATAGTTTAACATCAGCCAGTACCAGTTCTCCCTCATAGGCTGAACAGGACACACTTACGTAAAGGAATCCAGGCCTGTCCATCTTTCCTTAAAAAAGATGTTATGGAGGATTGCAATGATTGAAATGTGGTGGTCAGGATTACATAAGTAATACTGTATCATGTAGAGCATGGGGAATTTACATCCTTTTAAAGAGTGCTCCCCTGCTAAGCTATACTAAGTGGCAAGGACTCTCACGCAGACGTGACCTGTTTGATTCAGGATACTAAAGGTTCTACTTTTGAGCTCCCATGTACATTTTTGGGTTAAGGCTGTCTGTATGCCAAGGTATTTGAAGTGATCCGCTGCTTTCTGTAGAGTAGTTATTTCCCCTGTGTTAGTGTGATCACCTGTCACCAGCAAGTAGATCAAATTTCCTGATTTCCCATGAGGCTAGAGGCATCGCCATATATACTCAATATGTGTATCAATCTGGGTAGTGCTTGGTGTCCTGTATATATACAAGTATATCATTCGCATATAGTGAAATTCTGCCCTCCCTCTAAGAACCCCAGCCAAAGCCACTGATCTGGGCATCACAAAGGATGCATTCAGCTAGTGGCTCATTGATTAGTGCAAATAATAGTGGTGAGAGGAGACATCCCTACCTTGATCCCCTTTTTGTATCGAAGGGAGGAAAAAGAACTCCATTTACCCGGACCCTTGACCTGATGTCGGTATATGGAATTGAGACATATCTCTGAAAGAATTCACCAAAGATCATTCGGTCTAGGAATTGGCACACGAAGGGCCAATGGACCAAGTCGTAGGCCTTCTCGAAATCAATCGATATGAGGACCCTCCCCTCATTTCATTCTCAGGATCTCTCTAGAGCAACATTTAGATGCCTCAAACAAATGTGTGTACTATGTCCTGGCATGAACCCATTTGGGTCATGGAATATGACCGTTTGATTAAAGGCGGTCAGCCAGTTCACTAGGACATTGGCTAAAATCTTAGCCTTCAAGTTAATCACGGGGATAGGGTAATAGGAGGAACATTCAATTGGGGGAAGTCCCCGCTTCAAAATACAGAAATTGATGCCCCATCATATGGTAATATCCCAGTCTCCTAGACGTCCTCGTAAAGTTTAAGGAGGGGGTGGGATAAGTGTGAGGAGTATTTGTTGAATAGTTCAAGAGGAAAAATGTTCGGGCCGGGGATCTTCCCCAGGAACAGAGTGTTCATAGTTTTCAGGCTCTCTTCTGGTCATAAAGGTTCATCTCACAAGAACTGCCTATCTGCCACCAATAGTATTTAGTAATTTGCCATGCTATTTGACTCGTATCTGTTACTGTACCCCTCCCCCCCTTTGTTTGGACACTGGGAATGATTCTCAATTCTAAGTACCTGTTGGCCAGTCAACACAATAACTTTACGGCCTTGTCTCCCAGGTCATATATCTTATATTGTGTCACACTGCAAGTCTGAGTCATGGAGCTAAGTAATTTCTGTTTGAGCATTAGGCACAGAAGATCAAGTTGGCGGTGTGCTAGTGGGTGGGTATGGCATAGTTGTTGCTTTTCCATTTCAGTAACTGCATTTTCTAGGGTATCCATATCCCTTTTTGTTTTTCCTCTTGACCTCTGTTTTGCTGGACCGACCCTGTATTCAGCTTGAAGAAGTCTGCTATATGTTGGCATAGGTTTTACAAGAATTGTGCATCTCTGAGCCACCATGTGCTCATTCTCCATGATCCCCCGCTCTGTAGTCCTGGCCATCTAAGTCCACCTGCATCCGTCTGTTAATGCCTGCAGGGGTATACACCCACCAACTAGGACACTAATTGTAACTGCAGAGACAAAAATGTGGTTGATTCTAGAGAACGATTTGTGTTGAAGCGAGTAATACGTAAATTCACCAGCATCATGGTGTAGGGTTCTCCAAGTGTCACTTAGACCCAATGAACTAGACCAGTCTTGTAAAGTGTGTGACCTACAGGTTGTTGAAGAGCCCCTATTGTCTTTGACAGTGCCCATCAGTGGGTTTAAGTCACCCCCAACAACGGCCATCCCCAAAGGTGTATGGGATAACAGGTCTGAGAGTGCCATCATTGTACTGTCTACTACTGTGGATAGAGTGTATACACAGACAAACAACCAGTTTGCCTCTCCCAGTGTGCATTCCAGAGCAATGTATCTGCCCAAGTCAGCATTGTACACTTTACCAACCTGAACAGGAACGGATTGTGTATCCTGAGCAGTAGATTCATGTGTAGCCATTGTGACCAAGGGGCATCGTGTACCTGATAGGTGGAGTTTCTGTAGGAAAACCACCTGCAGGACATACCACTTAAGATGTTGGAAGATGACCACCCTCATAACTTTGCTGTTAAGGCCATTGACATTGCAGGAGAGGAGGTTAAAGGTGTAATGGGTGATCATCACAAGGTTTTCTTTTGTAAAGCTCTCAACCAGACCTATCGTACACTGCTGTACATACATGACTATAATAAAACAAACTACAGACCTGCCAACTCACACAGTGCCACCAAGTGTCACACAATGTTGGCTCCCTTCTCACTGTCACCCGGTGAGGAACCAAAATTACACGTGGCAGAGAAAATGAGTCATCTTTGAAAGCTCTGAGTAGCGATGTTCATTAAAGGGTGTGAAAATACCCCAGGACATCATTGACAGCCTCAGTGACCCTTTGCTTTTTTTTTTTTTTGGGAGGGTGTTGGGGGCTCTTGGAGAGGGGAAAAGTGCCTCTTAGGTAGATTTTGGCATGAGGCCACACCTCGTCATCACACAGTGAAATAAATGTATACCTTGGTAGGTCTAAAACTAATCTACAAAAACGAATATACCCAACTCCCACCCCCCTACACTTCCTAAGAAAAAGCACCTGTTTCTCTTTCCCACATTCGATACCATAGAACAATAGGGAGAGATTAGGAAATAGTCTGAGCACTTCAAATGATATAAATCTGGTGCTGTCCCAGCTTCAACCTACTTAATAGAAGACATTAATGCATTTAAGACTACTTCTCCAACCTTCCCCAGCAGCAATAAAATGTTCAATAAAGTAAAAGGATATCTGTGACTATTCCGAGAGAAGATTGTCCAACAGTGCATTCTGAATAGTGGGGTTGGGCTTTTCAAGTCCCTCACTATGGCTGTCCTCTTGGTCAGTGCTCCAACCTTCCCCAGCAGCAATAAAATGCTCAATAAAGTAAAAGGATATCTGTGACTATTCCGAGAGAAGATTGTCCGGCAGTACGTTCTGAATAGTGGAGCTGGGCTTTTCAAGTCCCTCACTATGGCTGTCCTCATGGTCAGTGCTGGCTGGTCAATATTCCTCAGTGCCTGGTGTTCTAGGCCCAATTGTAGTCAATGTCGACCACCTCAGTTCCTCCTTTCCCGGGGCAGTTTGGGGTCTCTTCACGTGTTAAAGATTCTATGGCTCATCGGCGAGCTGAACCAAGTCCTCCAGCAGTATCTTGTGCCAGTCCCGCACATCCTGAGGCTATTCAAAGAAATGTGTCTTACTGTCTTGGATAACCTTGAGGTTTACAGGAAATAGGAGCATGTAGGTTACCTGCATGTCTTTTAACTTCTGTTTAACAGCAAGGAATGATCACCTCTGCTGTTGTACTTGTGCCGTGTAGTCTGGATAAACACTGATTCTAATTGAGTTGAGGAAGAGCTCTGGTAGAAGGCAAGATTGCAAAAGTATTACATCTTGATCCTCATAGTTTAAGATGCATGCAACCATCGGTGTCGGAGTGGCTCTATGGGGTGGTTTGGCCACCAAGGCACAAAGTATGCTTTCTATAAAAAAACATTGAGAAAAGACTTCAGCCGGCATCCAGGATTTCAACCAGTTGCATAGAAACTTCTTTGGGTTTTGCCCATCATCACACTCAGGTAAGCCCATGAACCGTATGTTGTTCCTGCGAGATATGCCCTCAGTGTCCTCTGCCCTCTGCTCTAAACATGCTGTCATATCTTTCAGGCGTGTAACTTCGTATGAATCAAATTTTCTACCATGGAAATTCTAGTCTCATTTTGTGAAAGTTTTGGCGCAAGAGGTCCATCTCCACACCCAAACCGCCAACTTGGGCTTCAAGCATCACCCGAGTGTCACATATGACCAAGAGTATCTTTTCAGAAGAGAGTGATGAATGATCAGACCCACTTGCAGCCCCAGCAAATTCTGGGTGGTTGCCTTGGTAAACTTATCAATTTTGTTTTGTTAGTATGAAGATGTGGCCTGTGTCCTACCCAGGGTGATGATCAGAGATGTCTCTCACAGCGGCCGCAAGTGGAAGGTGTGTCCCATCCGTGGAAGAGGAGAATGAGCACTAGAGCAAAGGAGGAGGAAGGGACTAATGAGTGTTTCCCCCTTGTACACTCCCCCCCGGTGATGTTAGTGAGATTATAGTCTACCTATGGTCCCTTCTCTAATTAAGCATAGTGGACCACAGATGCACAGTGTCTCTAAGGGCTCAAGGTGATTCACCTTTGTAGGGTATTATTTCACACAAAAAGGGGTCAGGTCGGAGCATTGTTCATCCAGAAATAACCACACTGCTCCAATATGAATAAACACACACTGTGTACATGGGTAGGAAAGGAAGGAAATGGGAGAGCACTGCTCTCTTAGGACAAGAACCCTCACTCACCCTAAGGTGACATGCTTCATCTTAGGGCCCCCTCCTCACACTGGAACCGCAAGGCACCCAGTGTGGGCTACGACCCCCCGCAGGAGAGGAGCAGGGGTATTCCGCAGCACTGTGAGTACTACCTCCTATGTGGAGAGAGAGGGGCAGAGTGCAACTGTAGATAAGGAAATGAAAAAAGTCAATAAAACTACTCCTGGTGGGCGAAAACGTCTTTATTCTGGTGCCCCCAGTGGATAAGGCTAAAAAAAGCTAAGTGAATAGGGATTATGGATGTTACCCTATTGTATGGTCAACATGTTTCTGCCATGCAGGACTTAAAAAATTCTAGGCATTCCTCAGGACCAAAATATATGTGTCACTCTGTTGTATATAGTATATGTAGAAGTAATAAACAGTAATAACAAAAAGGCCATACATTCAGCTCAATGGCTATTCTTGTGGCACCATCGTCTGATAAAGTCCACTAGACACATCAACTTATTATGATGTCGTGCCAGACCTTCGAAAGACGAGGCGTGTTGAAGATTACAAGCTCTGCACGCTGTGAAGGGACTGTTGACGGTTGAGCGGATCCTTATATATATGTCGATGCGTCTAGTGGACTTTATCAGACGATGGTGCCACAAGAATAGCCATTAAGCTGACTGTATGGCCTTTTTGTTATTACTGTTTATTACTTCTACATATACTATAATCAGCAGAGTGACACATATATTTTGGTCCTGAGAAATGCCTATAACTATTTAAGTCCCTCATGGCAGAAACATGTTGACCATACAATAGGGCAATATCCATAATCCCTATTCACTTAGCTTTTTTTAACCCTATCCACTGGGGGCACCAGAATAAAGACTTTTTTGCCCACCAGGAGATAGTTTTATTGACATTTTTCCCTTTCCTTATCTACATTTGCACTCTGCCCCTCTCTCCCCACATAGGAGGTGGTACTCATCGTGCTGCAGAATACCCCTGCTCCTCTCCTGCGGGGGAGTCGTAGCCCACACTGGGTGCCTTGCGGTACCAGTGTGAGGAGGGAACCTTATGAGGAAGCATGTCAATTTATGGTGAGTGACGGTTCTCGTCCTAACAGAGCAGTGCTCTCCCATTTACTTCCTTTCCTACCCACGTACACAGTGTGCGTTTATTCACTTTTGTAAGGTCTCATCCATCATCTGAAGAGTGAGCTGGTGTGTCTCCACCAGAGCCGTCCAAGCGCCATAACACTTGAGCACATTCACCCAAGAGGAGGTGCGGGCTGATCAATTCTCAACACCTGAGATTGTGCCTGGTGGGTGCTAATGAGACTGGGGCCCCCCAGTCCATATGTTGCAGCTGTCCCACCAGCACCTCATGGACCGCTGCAGAAGCCTCGGCCGGCAAGGCCTAGTCCATAAAACTGTCCAGGAGCAGGTCTTCCCGGAGGCCAACAACGTCCCCTATAGAGGTTCGTCTGTCCTGTGTGGGGCGTTTAGCAAGAAGGGTCAAGATAAAGGGGAGCAGCAGGCCGGATGCATCATAGGTGCTGCAGGCCTCCGATCCACACCACAGGCCACTCTAAACAATGGCCGGGTCCCTGGTGCCCAGATCGCCATTCCACAAAGGGGGTGTCCAGAGAGGCCGCACCCACCGACTGTCCATCACAGCTACCATCTAAGTCCCAAGTATAATGAAGTGCCTTCGGGACTCCGACTCTCCTACCACTGGTAGGACCTTCAGTAGTGTCTCACTGCTCCGGTCCGCTGTTCTTTGCTCTGGGTTCCCACATCGTCTTGTTGTCAAACCAATGGGGCTCTGGGTTCTCCTTGCTCTTTGGGGGAGTAAATGTAAATGTCCAGTATTTGTAAAGCGCGAACAATTACCCGAGGGTGTCAAGGCGCTGGGGGTCGTCGGGAAGATTAAGCGAGCTATTGCCCAGAGTCACATGGTGCTGGGCTGATCTGCCGCCGGCACCGGGGATCAAACTGTGAGCCCCCGGGTTCCAGAGTCAGCTGCCCTGCCCGCTGCGCCACACATCACAGGTTGAATCATTTGTGCTGGGTGGGGAGAATCGCAGCAGATCGTAGAGTGCTCGGTAGAGTTCCCTTAAGACACTTCCTCCATCTTGTGCATCATGCTCCAGCCCCCCCACCACAAAACCATCTTGTTTCAAAATGCCTACGCCTTTCCTAAAAAGCACCGCAAAATCATAAAGTCCCTGCATTACCAATTTTAGGGGAATCGCTTCGATTTCTTCATGCTTTGAAAAAAAGCTCATGAACTATTTTATCAACACACTCTGAGCTCATCTGTCCATCTAATGATTACCTATTAAGGGGTGCACGCAAGAGAACTCATCTTTCCTCTTTGATGAACAGAATACCTGTGATTTGTACAAATACCTTCAGATTTCAGAAGGAAGTACCTAGGGATGTAGGTATACACATTGCATGAAGTGCAGTGGATTTGGAGCCCAGTGTCTTTAGGGGCCCATTACACCCAAATTATGGCTGTATTTTACTATCAAGGCCCATTTTCCTTGCTTGCACCAGGGTCCATGCACACTTGTTAGGCTTCTGGAAGTACCCAAACTATTGTGACAATCGGAGACTATCCCAATATATGCTTTCACACCTACCTTCAGAGACAAAGCTTTCTTTACCCTCCCCCCCCCTTCCTCCTGCATGCCTCTCCTTTGAGTTGCTTCATAAGAAGGGACAGAGGGAGAGAAAATGCCAAGTACAGGGTGTGTTTGAAGAGGCAAAAATCCAGGTATTTGGGTGTGTGTTTGGGGGTGGGATATTAACTTGCTGCAAGGGACGGTATGTGTATTTGTAAAACTGCAGGAGGCAGAAATTCACACATGAGATATGGAAGTCGAAGGTGGTGTTCCGGCTATTAAGGTCGAGAGTACATTTGCTGGGAAAGTGAGAGGATGCTAGAGAGTGGTTTTGTAGGATTCTGGGTGAGGGTTTAATATTTGGAGGGGAGTCAATGTGTGGTGTGTGTTTAGTGGTGGTGAGCGAGAGGGAGCCAGGACTAAAGTGTGTGTTTAGGGGATGTGGCAAACAGGATGCCAGATATTGGCTTCTTCTTGGAGGGGTAGGGGCCACAAGATATAAAAATTGTGTATATTGGTGTGAGCAGCAGAGAGTCAGATAGCTGAGAAGTGTGGGGAATGGCCGAACGGTAGCTATAGCCTTTTTGGGAGTGTTGGGACCCAGGAACACTAAGTGGATAACTGATTGTGTTTTTAAGTTTGAGGCTGGAAGAACAACACTCAGGTTTTTTTTTTAAGGTTTGGGGTACAGACGCCATGTTTGCATGTTTATGTGGGAGGGGCATTAAGCCTAGTGTTGCAGTTGTTAGGAGGAATTAGGAACAGCAGCAGGCTAGGTGTAGGCAATTTTTTTAAGGGTGAGGGTAAAAGATGCCGTGTGTGTGCAGATCTGGGTTTGGGTAATAAATCTGCAGTGGGTGTGCGCACTTGAGGGCTGAGGATGCTACGTTACCAGGTGCTTGGTGTATGTGTATGTGTTGGGGCCTGAATGCCAGATACGACATGATGTATTTTGTGGGAGCAAGACGCCAACTATTGGGTTTGTTTGGAGGGTGGTGAACAGAACAAGGGACTTTGGTGTGTACGTTGGTAGTGTTACAATGACACCAATGTGTAGAAATACCAGATGTTGCATTATCACGGGAGACCAACACACAGGATCTTGGCAGGCATTAAACAGAAATTGGCAAAGCCAACAGATATGGGCTGTTTTTTGTGTACATGCTTTTGTTGTAAGGCTGCATGTGGTGCTATATGTGTTGCAGTGCTGGTGTGTATGGCAGTGGTGCTATTTGTGGGGTGGCAGTCGTGCTTTGTGAGGCAGGGATGATGTGTGGCAGTAGTAGTGTGGGGTGGCAGTCGTGCTTTGTGAGGCATGGATGATGTGTGACAGTAGTAGCATTTGTAGATTTGGTTGTGTGCATGTGTGAGTGTGGCAGGGATGTGTCTGTGAGTGGGCGTATTCAAACATAAATCACTGTTGATTACTGTCAGTGCAACTGTGTTCGCACTTTTTATAATGTCCACCTGCACAATCAATCACTTCTTTATAAAAAATAAATGGGTTAGTTGGGAGCTATCTACGACCTACATCTTGCTGAAGCAATTAAGCCTTAAAATTTCTTTTTACATTCATGTCACAAGTGACGATATGACTATTGTTTGGGTGTTGTTCCGATTATCTGTGAAAGGGTTTTGGTCGGCTTGAGTGATTTAGTTAATTGACCAAAAATAAGCTTTCTGAAGGAAAGGAGTGAATTTCTGTTTTTATCGGGGGGATGAGCGTCTGGTTGGATCAGAGTAAGGTGAGTAGAGAGAGGGAATTGTTCTATATCATGGTGTCAGAGCAAGTCATTGCATAGTGCCAGCAATTAAACTGACAATGAGCGCGATGCAGCCGCAAAGGGGATGTGTAACCGAGAGCAAGGGAAGAACTGAATTATTCACACTAATGCTCTGTTTTATGTTCACGACAGAAAGCGGAGGCGATGCCTCACAAACAAGCTGATTCTGAAAAGAATGGAGGCTTATTGCTTGATGAGGCAGAAAAGGTCTCAGGAGGGGAAGACAATTGCACCATTCCAGGCTTGGAGCTTTAAAATATAGGGAAATATAGGGTGGTCACCCTGACGTAAGTAGTAAGATTATTTGGAACATATGGTTTTCTTGACTCATGTCAAGATGGTTTTATTAATAGGAAACCACGTCTGAAAAAGAATTCCGGCAAATGTTTTTAATACTGTATGTACCCCACCAAAATAGTTTACAGATGTCAGATTACAGTGGGATTATAAGCACGACCACAGAAAATATGAATTGGCAAGGAGCACAATGATAAATGTTGTTACATGCCATTGCATAGTGTGTTTATTGCGCACTCAGTTTAAGTGACACTAGTTAGTGGTAATAGACTTGGTGGTTTACTTTAGGGTGTCATCGCAGCTCCTCCAGAAGATAGGGTTGATGGCATGAGATGTCTAGGTTCTGAGGGTGCTGTGAACCCCAGGAAGGGCTGGTGAAGATGGGGGTACCACAGGAATGGAATGCCCACACACGGAGGGGCTTTGTGTGGATGGCTACATAAAATAGCGGGCTTAGGTAAGGCTGATGAAGCCCTTTCTTTGACCATGGAGCAGACCTGGAACTTTTCTAAAAAAATTCCCCCAGAATTACTGTGACTGGGTTCTGGAGGCTGATTGGTGTATGTGACATATTCTTTCCTTCATATCACTCAGGTGTGAGCTCGGATATTTCCTGCCCCTTCCCTCAGAATTGTCACTGCAGTCAGGTTTAAATAGTTGATGGGTTCGGAAGCCGTTTTCATTCCATTTAAAATATATCCTCTTATTTCATGTTGGGACACTCCGAGCAGTCCCTGGCACTTGACCCCTAGTGTGGGCCCCTGCTAGAACTCAACAGAAACTTGAGCTTATTCGGCCCCCCTTTATGGCCTGAAAATGTGTGGTTGCATTTTCTAGGTGAGGCTAAGTTAGATAAGTCCATGGTAAATGTTTGTAAGGTATACCACCAGGAGGCTAAATATGGTAGATCACATGATAAAAATATTGTATCCACTACATTGAGCTAACCACTACATTGCAGGATAAGTTCAGGTCAGTAGATTTGAGGTACTTATACACTGACATTGACTATGTAGTGATAATATTGGCTTAGATATAGTGTCATGTAACTGCTTGTAAATCTGTCTAGAAGTTTCAAATGCTGTTTAAATGTAAAGCTCCACCTTGTGGGTGCCTTTGTGTACCCTTGTAGACTCACTGTGGCTCTGCTAGTAGCTCCACCATTGGAAACGTTGACTGCATTCAGCAGGGTTTGAGATACAGATCACAAAAGAGCGTCAGACTGAAAAATCTTTGTTCAGTGCTCCATTGATGAGGGCTTTTGAAGTGTGGTGGCTTTGAGACTATGAACCACGTTTAGCGGTTTCAGAACTATCATACTTTTAAGTAAACCCCTTTCACAGCCTGGCCTGGGACTCCAGTTACACGGGCACTAGGGAACAACTGTAGTCCCAATTGAGGTCTTGCACTGATTCCTATCATCGTCCACCCCTTAAGGATCGTTCTTGGATGCCGAGGTATGATTGCCCACCCCCTCACTCTCAACTGTTTTGTTGAACACATGAGCACTGAGTACACATTGGGACTGAAGAAAGGACCGTGTACCAAACACAAGCATCAGTTTAATATAAAAAATACATTTTCTACATAAAGGAGAGCAGCCTGGAAGTAGGTCTGACATTGTTACTCCACTGCACTCTATGCCACTCCACACTATGACAATCTATTCCACTATACGCTACTCTACAATACTCTACTCCACTCTATGCAACACCCTCTATGCCACTCCAGTCTGCTCTATACCACTCCACTTCACTCTATGCCACTACACTCTACGATACTCTACTCAACTCTAACACTGTACTCCACTCTACACCACTCAGCTTAATGCCATTCCACTCTACAACACTCTACTCCCTCCGTGACACTCCACAACACTGTATGCTATTCCATGTCACTCTACTTCACTTCACTCCTCTCCTCTCCTCTCCACACCACTCAACTCTACTGCACGCCACTTCTTGCCACTCTATGCCACTCCATAGCACTCCACTCCACTTTACAACACTCCACTCCACGTCACTTTCCTTTACCCCACTAACTTTTAGCCATGCTGAACAGCAGCCACTCTGGTGCACAACATTGCTAAAACATATTGGCAAAGCCAATAGCTCTTGCATAGGCGAGACCTATTTGCTTTCACAATGCTTGTTGGCTAGTGCTGAAGCCAGGGATAGAACCCAGTTCTTCCCGGTTCAAAGGAAACAAATTAGCTTTTGGCAAGTGAAAATTGCTGCTACCAACATGTGCTGTGTATGTTATCTGTTTCTTTGAAGCTGACATTTCATTTCTCATTTAGTTGGGTAGCAGGTTCGAACAAATATCCCCTCACCGACGGAGTTGATGTCATGATGGATGGGGGTCTCCAAAGACGTTCCAGCGCAATGAATAGTGGGGAGGAACAGATCGGATTTAATAATAGTTGAATTAACATGTAGCTGTGTGAATGTGAGTGGTAATCCGACTTCTCATATTAAACATGACATCCACAATTCATAGGCGCTTTTGTGTGATAGGAATCACCTCCTGGAGCCCCCCTGATTAAAAATAAAATGGGCTGCCACTTGTTTGTGGCTGAATCATACTTTTTTAAATCTACTAAACGACTGAAGCTTTTAGGGCAAAATCGATACTCATTTTTGCTCTGACACGAAGTGCATTAAATCAATGCATGCCCCTTGATCTGGGATATTAATTCTCTAATCCTAGCTGCGCTGCTGCAAACAAGATGGAGGACTTACGGAAGAGATTCGTCGTTTTCCCGACGGTTATTGTAAATCCGTTCCCTGGTTCATGGACTCTGAAGAAAATCATGGCCACATTTTGCGACGACGTGTAAATTCTCTTTCTGTCAACGTCTTCGCAGAAATCCGTGTAGCGCTCCGAGGTGGAGAGGGGATGGTCCAAGGAGCTGGGGAATTTCTCACCTTTGAGTATCCAGCCATCGAACACCTTTAGGGGACAAGCATCAGATATTATTGCGCATTTATTTCATAGTGGATAGTGTAAACATGCGTGTACAGCTCACACGGGCCTGTTAATGTTGAAAGAGCGTGTTTTTAGAATCTATCTACTTCACTGCAGACCTGATTCACAGAGAGGAATCTTGATGATAGGAAGTGGGACAAGACGTCATCTGAGACGTCTTAATAAACACTATTGCCCACCCAGCTAAAAACACGGAGGCACAGATGCTAAACTTTCACGCAACGCAAAGCGGCAAGCAAAGTTGCTGCGCTATGTTACGTGAAGAGGAGAAAGCAGAAATGCAGCCTATTTACAAAGATATGGAGCATTTCTGCACTCTCCCTGCGCTGGTGCACTGTGTGCAGCCTAACGCCAAGGCAGGCACCCTTGCACCATAGTGCAAGCGTTCCTGCGTTACAGGCAGGATTGTTTTTGCGCAGGAAGGACACACTTTCCTGCACAAAAACAATCATTAGAGTGAGTTTTCTCTTTCTCTGTGTGTACAGAATGCAGCACATATGGAAAGAGGAAATAATAGGGAGAAATAAAGATATTTCTCCCCGTTATGCCTCACTAGGAAGGCGCAGCATTTTGATGTGTTCCCAGGTGTACAAGTCCTTGAAAATCTGGGAATGCGCCAAAAACCCATGGGGGAATGCATGGGAACGTCCATGCTCCCACCATGGAATGCCTTCCAAGTAGACAAGTAACCCATTGCAGCACAAGCAGCTGTCTTGCGTTACATTTCTTAACAAAACCACACAAGGCCACGCAAACCAGGCCTTGCGTGACTTTGTAAATATTACTGAAGCCTTTGCGTTGTCCTTGTGTCACCTAGCGTGACGCAAGGACAATGTAAAGGCTTCATAAATATAGGCCATAGTGTGGCAACAGATGAACAGGCAGCACAAATGGAAGATGTAGATGTCGGGTGGCCTATGTCCTAAAAAGAAAACTAACGTCTTGGTGGCATTAATGCTTTAAGAAAACTCCACAATAAAAACAGGCGCCGCACTCATATTGACTAATATATATGTGCAAAATGCAGAGTCACAACCAGCACTATTTTTATTGTGTATTCCAAATTAGGAGTATGTTGGAATTAAAACTATTGCACAGTTATGCACGTCTAAGTACTCAAAAAGTTATCACTTTACAATGTAAATACTTTGTTTACAGCAATACTCTCTATTTTGGCTTGTACCATGCAGGGGTGCTGGTGATTCAACACTGCCCAATAACTAATACAGTGTACTTAAAGTAGCAGTCGTTGGGCGATGGTCTTTATTTGCCAGTCCAAAGGTAAAAAAAAGAAAATCAACTTTCCTAATACAACTAGCTTTATCTAGATAAATAGAGTCCTATAAAGGTCAAGAGAACGGAGGAGGATCTCTTGCCCCGAGGAAGTAGAAGGAAAACAAGCATTTGCAATGCAATCAGTCTCGCCTTTGGGACCTTATATGTATTTAGCTATGCAGCACATTGGCCTGGGTGCTGAAACATCTACTGTTCTTTAACATGGAGGGAAAGTAAGCACCAAACTGCGTGACACGCCAGGTATGGGAACACATGGAGAGAAATATTGGCTTTCAGTGGGAAAGGGTATAGTCCAAAGCTCTGCTTTTAATATAAAATCATTCTGGTATTTTACTAACCTCTGCTGGTCGTTTTCTATCAAGAACGTTAAATAGAGGCAGGTGCCAGAAAAATAAGAACAAGCATTGGCATAGCCAATAGGTCTCGCCTTTGGGACCTTATAAGTGTTTAGCCATGCAACAGTTGATGTTGTTGCAGTAAGGATATTGTGCTGCATAACTAAATACTTATAAGGTCCCAAAGGCGAGACCTATTGGCTATGCCAATGCTTGTTCTATCTTTGTCTTCCGCCGTATTTCCCCTTTGTGTATTTTCACTATCTTCCACTCCGTAAATGTATGAGGCAGAAAAATAAGTGCCAGTCCACAAAAATGAGTGCCCGTGGCATCACTGGCAACCACTGGCTCAAATTAAGCACTGAACTGTAGGCAATTTATCCACCTGCTAAGTAAAATCTCAGTAATGGAAAAGGAGCTGTGTGTGTGAATGCACTTTTCGATTAGGCTACCATGAGCATTGAAGTCCTATATGAGCATCAGGCTTCTTTATAAACACCAAAAGAATGAATGAATGACTATGCATTTCTAGAGCGCATGGCTACCCTAAGGCATCCCAGCGCTTGAGGCGTTCCATTCATAGAAACTTCAAGACGGATTTCAAGGAAACAGGAATGTTTTTATAAGTTTTCGGAAGGTCAGGTAGTTGGCCTCCAAACGAATGTGAGTGGGGAGCGGATTCCACAGCTTCGCGACATTATAGGAGAACAGACGGACACCACGCCGAGACCTTTTTATCATGGGAACTGACGCCAGGTACTTATTGCCTGAGCGCAGAGATCTATTGGGGCAATGAGGAGAGATAATAGACCGAATAATGGGCGGACCCTTAGCTGACATTGCCTTATGTGCAATACACAAAGCTTTAAACTGGACTCTTTCCGCAATTGGGAGCCAGTGAAGAGTGGCAATCGATGGCCTTGCAGATTAGAGGTGCGAGTCCTTTGTTAAATGGCCACATTTTTCAAGTTCACAAAGTATTGAAACAATATTGAAAGAAAAACAACAATCATTTTTAAATACTGTGAATCTCTTCATTGTTTCTACAATTTCAGAGCTCACAATTAGCTCATGGGACATGGCTTACACTAGTGGTGCTACCCATGCACCAGGAAGCGAGGGTCATGGTCAGCAACTAAAACATTAGCTGTCACCAGAGATGGCCCCCAGATCCATGTCAAGATACTAGGGATGGGGAAACTGGTGTGCTGTCATTGATTGCCTCTCACATGGGAAAGAATGGATGGGTACAACTGGGCCTGCATCACGTTTGCAAAATCTGAGATAATTTCAGAATCTAACCTGCTAGCATTAGAATGTTCCTTCGTAGGTAAACTCTGCCCCGCTCACCACCAATCACAGCCTAAAATCTGGTATTCATTTTCGATTGAGCCCTCATTCATCCTGCTAATATCTCCATGCCCTTCACTGTTCATCCCCACCTACAAGCCCCCGCACAGAGTATTCTTAAGGTCTGGCTTGGCTGCATGTGCGCTCTACAAAATGAATATTAAAAAAATTCAAAGCATCACTTCTTGTACAGTTATTTCATGAGTTAAAGGAAGGGTCTTCCAACAACAGAGAGAAATATTATGGATATAGTTAACACTATTATTAAAATATTATAGAGATTAATATGCTTGGTAAAGGGAAGTGGTCAGAATGATAGGAAGTTGGTCCACATAAGTGGATGGGGGTCATATTTCTTAATGTTACAATAAAATAAATGGTTCAATTAAAAGCACCGAACCACCATTGCGGTATTTATCAGTGGCACCTTTTATTAAAGAAGGAGGTATTGAGTCATTTATTAACATTACTAATAAAGGGAGTGACACTTGGTCATCATTATTATCGGTTTTATTAGAAGCAACAACAATAAGGTAATAAATACACTGCGCTTACTAAATGACTGCCAGACTATAGCACAGAGCAGAAAGCGCCACAACTCAGCAACCAATCAGGCTGCAGAGAATGCATATACAGCAATGCTACGTGCACCGCTCTCTCCCTGTGATTAAGGCTTCCTCCTGGCCCAGATAACCGCCTTCTGGATGCAATAATGGCTAACACTTCCTGTGTGGCACAATGGCGAGGAAGCAGGACAGGACATGGCAAGGCCCGCGGTTGTGAGGGGCCCTCGATGCTACAGCTGCGAAGGTAACCACCCATACTTCCTCTTCAAAGCAAGGCACACAATGGATCCAAATGGCAGACATCATTATTGGCCCTTTTTAGGAGACAGAGAAAGGGTGCTGATGGCAGTCGATGGCAGGAGCCATTAGCCATGGTTTATTTGACCTTCCGGTCATTCCTGGATGGCCAATACATTTTTGGGAGGCAACATTTTCCTTCACAAGGCTCTTGTGCCTGCCTCCAACAAAGGATCACATACTACCAAGCGCCACATTTATAAGTAACACACAGATGACGGGTAATCCTCATCTGATGCAACAAATCCTATTCTGGTTATACGAGACCAATTTCGAGCAGTGGCCTTTCAAAATGTTCATCCATTCTATTGTCTCGATCGGAAACGTTAAAGCTGGAGGATCCCTTTAAGTCACTGAGGAGATTTACCCTACGGAATGCATGTGCCTTTTTGCCCACTTCAAAGCATTCGGTTTTGTATGTCTCGCTATACCCAGCCGCAAAAGTTCAGAGAAGCCTAAGTGCTAGGTAATTTCATGCAACTGGGATGCAAATCTTCGACCCGATCTACCGCATCAGAAAGGTGTGGCGGATATCATAGAATAAACAGTTCAAATATCAGTTCACCGTTAAATATACTTACTAAGGAGAGCAAAAAAACAAATGCAAGACAGTGATGCATCAATCTCTCCGCGGTTATCAGTAATGCAAGATACTCCGATTTTTCCATATATCCGAATTCACACTGACCAATGCATATTATATATGCCAGGCCTCCCTTTTGGAAAGGTATGTTTCGAAGAGGTATCTTGAAAATCTCTTAGGAACATATAATTCCAAAATAACGTAAAATACTTATACAGGGTCACCACCTATATTTACTGGTCCTAGAAGCTGTTTTAGAGAGTATATATCCCTTCCCCTCTGAAGTTATCATGCCATACTATGGAACTTCATCTTGACAAACACCAAGCTTAGTGGTACCTGCACTGCATACCTGAGCAGAGAATAGAGGGCAGGTGAGAGAAGGAGGGCTGTGGTGTGTGGGAGCACAGTGCACTTCACCCATCCACCCCCATCGCTGGTGGTGCAGATCATAACATTCAAGGAAAGATGAGAAGGAGAGTTCTTAAGGGGAACCGATCTTGCACAATGTAAGTCTAGCAATAAGTTACACTGAGAAAGTGGCACGGGAAATTATGCATAAAAATGTTAAAAAATGGAAGAACTTAAAATTGAATTTTTGGATGAAGATGAAAGCCTGCTGCACTGCCTAGAACAAAGATGAATTTATGTAAATTGTTTAATTTAATGTTTCCCTCTGATGTCAAATACTGTAGTCCATGATTATGGTGATCACTTTTGAGAAGTGCTGTTTTTAAGCCACTGCTAAAAAGCCACTGAAGACAAAAATTATGGAATGAAGTACCAAAAACTGCAAATCCCCATAGAGTTCTTCATCGAACACAAAAGTGACTTGCAATAATCTCATTAAATACAGTGTGGATAATGTTTTTACTTTTATATACACACTTCTCTATATGTCTGTCACAGATGTCATATCCCACCTCAAATCTCGAGTGGCTTCTCTGTAACCAAACCTGGTATCAAACTGCATTTCTCAAAATCCCTGGTGTCATATTGTGCCCCCTTACGTGGCTCCAGCCGTACATCAGTGGTGCAAAGCCCTTTTTCGATTTCTACCCGCCCCCAAATTATGGTTTTAAGTTCCCTTACCACGCCAAATCCCAGTTGTCCCCTTGTAACATTCTACAAATCCCAGTTGTCCCCTTGTAACATTATGCTGCCCCCAGTAGTATAAGCGGATACCATTCATCCCTATTCATGCCCTTAAAAGTGACAGGTCCCCCTCCGGTCCCCCGCCCCTCGCTGTGTCCCCAAAAGTGACGTGTGTCCTTAAAAGTGACAGGTCCACCCTCCCCTCGCTGTGTCCTTAAAAGTGACGCGTGTCCTTAAAAGTGACAGGCCTCAAGCCCCTCGCTGTGTCCTTAAAAGTGACGTGTGTCCTTAAAAGTGACAGGTCCCCCATCCCTTCGCAGTGTCCTTAAAAGTGACATGTGTGTCTCCAAAAGTGACGTGTGTGTGTGTGTGTTTAAAACCGAGGGCTGCTGTGTTGGCAGTTGGCGTCTGAGCAGGCATACCTAAGCCCCCACCAGCCCCGGGATATCGGGTGTTGTCTAACACATGGGTTTACGGTGCAGAGTTTTTTAAAAAGGGTCTTTCTTTAGAAGCAGCTGTTGCAGTTTGAAATGCATCCCTGTCGTAGCTGGGGTCAGAAAACTATCCATTAGGCTCCCGAGTCACAACGTGAAAACACAAGAACAAAAGGCCCGTTACCCTGCCAGAGCACCGTTGAGAACAGGCAGAACTAATCAGCCTGTCCTAAGCTTCCCACGCATCTTAAATTGTATAGTACAGGGTTTCTTTATAAACAACTGACCATCTTTCCCAGGAGCGCAACCCCCAACAGGTCCTAGGTTTAATTATCAGATGTCACAGGTCAAAGGGCCATCTAACAAAGCCGTGGGATGGTCAGAAAATGGTCCCAATATTGACCCTCACTACAATGCTCTATTACCAATAATGACACGTACTACAAGCTTCTAAACACTCCCCTCCGTAAAGGGTCCTCCTTCCAATTATCATGCCCTGCCAGGTATAAAAACCATACTTTAGAGCCCCGACACAAACAGCCATTCAAAAACCCATCAGGAGCGACCTTTGCTGCACCGACCCATCGTCCCTGAAGTTTAAAGCCAACAATGGACCAGACCAGCTTCTCCCAGATCGACGCAGCCTGCTACACATTAATGGAGGTACGTAAATAAGGGACTGTGTTACAGGGTTAAGAGGGTGTAGGCTTAAGAGTGTATGGGCTTATTTAATATGATGATGCCTGTATATAAATGAACAGCGTTGCATTTTAAAGGGTGTTTAACGCAAGGCCTGATGTTGCTTACGCTGTTTTAATTAATGTTTAAGGAGGGTTGGTAGGGTGCTTAATGTGAACAAACCTGCCATTTTAAATACAGTGTAGAACTGTTTATACGTGTATTTAAGAGTGAATACCACTAAGGGTTTGGCGTATACACAGTGAAACAGCCTTAACACTTTAACCTGGTATAGAAACATTTTACATGAACTGTAGTTTTAATGACCTTCATTTATAGTATACGTTTCACAAATAAAATAAATAAATAATACCACTTTGTACTCACCACCCTGGGGTTGAGGCTCTGCAGAGGCATGGGTCAAACGTGTGATTTCCCAGATGCGCCATGGTGAGGCCGTCCACGGCGGTCCATGCGGTGCTCCCGGGCTGTTTATGCCGTTGTGCGCTCGATGTGGGGTAGGGATGGCGCCTGGGTGCGCAGGGTCTTGATGCCCCGCTTTTTAAAATTAAAGGCCCCGGAGCCCGCGTGCCATGGGCGCTGTTCCGGGGCTCTTGTGAGGCTGGGGCGAGGGTTCCGGGGTCGCCCATGTGCGCAGGGGCTTGATACCCCGTTTTTTAAAAATTAAAGACCCCGGAGCCCGCTGTGCTCCATGCGGCGCTCCGGGTGTCTGTGCCGCTGGGGGGGGGGTCGGGCGTCCGTGGGCGCGTTGTGGGGCTTGATACCCCGTTTTTTTAAATTAAAGGCCCCGGAGCCCGCTTGCAAAGGGCGATGCTCCGGGGATCTTGTGAGGTGGGGGTCCGGCGTCTGTGGGCTCCTTGTGGGGCTTGATACCCCGTTTTTTTTAAAAAGTAAAGACCCCGGAGTCCGCTGTGCTCCATGCGGCGCTCCGGGTGTCTGTGAGGATGTGGTGGGGGTCCGGCGCCTGGGGGCTCCTTGTGGGGCGCTCGGCCCCGTTTTTTTAAAAATTAAAGACCCCGGAGCCCGCTGTGCTCCATGCGGCACTCCGGGTGTCTGTGAGGCTGGGGTGGGGGTCCGGCGCCTGTGGGCTCCTTGTGGGGCGCTCGGCCCTGCTTTTTAAAATAAAGGCCCCGGAGCCCGCTTGCCATGGGCGCTGCTCCGGGGATCTTGTGGGACTGGGGCGAGGGTTCCGGTGGCGCCAAGGTGCGCAGGGGCTTGAGGCCCTTTTTTAAAAAAATAAATAAAGGTCCCGGAGCCCGCTTGCAAAGGGCGCTGCTCCGGGGGTCGTGTGCGGGCTGTGGTCGGGGTTCCGTTGGCGCCAAGATGCGCAGGGGCTTGAGGCCCTTTTTAAAAATAAGGTCCCGGAGCCCGCTATGCCGCATGCGGGGCTCCGGGGTTCTGGTGCGGGTCGGGGTTCCGTTGGCGCCAAGATGCGCAGGGGCTTGAGGCCCTTTTTAAAAATAAAGGTCCCGGAGCCCGCTATGCCGCATGCGGGGCTCCGGGGTTCTGGTGCGGGTACTGCGGGTTTGGGCGCCGTGTGGGGTGTTCGGGCCCTTTTTAAAAAAAAAAAAAAAGGCCCCGGAGCCCGCTTTGCACCAGGCGGAGCTCCGGGTGTTGGTCATGCGTCCTTGGGGGCTCAGTATGTGGTGCTCGGCCCCATTTTTTTTAAAATTAAAGGACCCGGAGCCCGCTGAGCTCCACGCGGTGCTCCGGGTTGCTGGTGCAGCAGTGGTGGGGGCTCGTGTGGCCTTGGGGCAGTGTGGGGCGCGAGGCCCCGAAGCATAAAAAATAAGCCCCAGAGCCCTCTTACCAAAGGCGCCGATCTATGGCGGGTGACGGTGTTTACTGGGTCCCCACGAGGGTGGTGATGGCGGCAGCGTCATGGCTGCCGGGAGCTTCACCATCGCGTCTGGTAGAAGGAAGGACCCACCCCTCCGTGACGTTAGGGGTGTCCCCGTGATGACATCACGGAGGGAGGGCCTTCCTTCGTCAAACGCTGAGGGAAAGTTCCCGGTAGGGATTCCTCCAATGAAGTGACTCCTAAGGGTGTGCAACAGGGCTTTAAGCAGCAGCATGGTCGTGGTGTCACCAGGGCTTTAAATGGAAGCTTTTTTTCAATATTATATACACGCCTTAGTTGCTGCTTATTTATCTTATGCAACTAACAACCATTGCCAAAGCCAATAGTCCTACCTTATGCAACTACCAACCCCTGCCAAAGCCAATAGTCCTGATGATGGTACTTATTGTATCATATATCTGGATACATTGTCAGATACATTTCATGCAAAAATAAATAAATAAATAAATATATATATATATTTTTTTTAAAACATGAATGGACGCCCATAGCTTTAATGGCTTATTTATTATAAAGGTATCAGATACCCCTATTATTGTTTCCTCTGCTTCCTGGGTAAAATAAAATAAATAAATGTCTGGGTAACGCCTGTGATTAATACTCATTCGGTATATATGATTTTGTCTAGCGGATGCTTTGAGGGTGCATCAAATACCCATATCTTTTATATGCATGCTGTAAAGAATGTGTACAACGCCATAAATGCACGGGTTTTGTTTTCAATTTAGCTTTTTATGTTATCCCAAACTTTAACCATGATGTTTAGCTGGGGGCCTGTCTACAGCTTGTACACCCATAATCAGGGGCCTGTATTCCGAGGTACTGTTTTATGTAGACGCTGTGTAAGGGTGCCTGTATCTCTGCGTTATGTATTGGCGCTTTCTAAGGCGAATGTATGAACTTGTAATATTATGTTTATGAAGTGTAGTTTTAAAACAATCGTTTCTATTTATCCAGACGCAGGACATGCCGGAATTAATCCTAACCGACTCTGAAATGCTAGCCCTACAGACAGGTACATGTGTTTTGAGGTGTATAGTTCCGCGTAGTTTTGTTCACATATATCTTAGAAGTTAGGTGTTTCTAATGGTGTTCTCGTGTATGTGTGATTTTATAGGTCTGGATCCCGAACTACAATGGATTCTTGATGATATAGAATGTCCCAAGGGTGGTCAAGACGCATCGCCATGTGTACAGGATAGCCCCGTTCTTACAGGTAAATCAGAAAGGCGCTGCTTCTTTAAAAGGTCTAAACCATGGGGTGTCTAGACCCCAAAAGCCGTAGTTATGAACTACAGGAACGCACCTTAGATGGGGGCTACTAAGGCCATCTGTATACTGTAAATCTGATTATTTTTTCTTTACAGGGTCCATGGAGTCACACACGGAAGCAGTGTTTGTGCAAGAGCCGGCGCAGCGACCAAAAGAAAGACCTGTGAAAAGGAAATCTTCAACATCTAAAGAAGGCCCTGTGGCAAAGAAACGATCTGTGAAAAGACATCTAAAAGGTGTGTTTTATACAAAAAGGGTGTGAAAAAGAACTCTCTGGGTTGTATTCTCTCAAACAAAGGGGTGCACCGCCATGTAGTACCATATGTACAACTATGGGTATTGTGAGCATCTTATGTTCCTTATTGTTTCTAATATATATATTTTTTATGTTACATTCTAGGAACCGTTCAAAAGAGCCACGGCGAAGATACGCATAAGTCTAAGAGGTCTACAAAACCGCTGAGGGATATAACAAAGACCGTTCTGAACACCGGGTCTGCGGCAAAAGGAGTGAGTGAGTAGGCGTGTACGCCAGAATAAGATCTACACATACTACACCCACATGCAACAGAGAACCGACGTGTCCGATGTGTATCTGAACCCTCTCAAAGCCTCAAAAGGAACTCTAAGCTCAAACAAGCCCAAACTTAAGAAGAAGCAAATGGTCGCAGAACCACAGACATGCCCTTTAAACCTCAAGAAGCCGTCTTTGGGCCTGGAACCCCAAGCAGCCCCTTTAGACCTCAGCATGAAACGGGTGGTCCCGGAGACCCTAGCTACACCTTTAGATCTAGCATTAAAAAATGTTGCTAAGCAGGGGAACGATCCATCTACCCCAGCGCTCTCTTTGGGCCTCCCGGCTGTGAAGCCTGTTGTGGAAGCTATGTTACAAACTCAAACCCCTAAAGTCAACAAGCTTTCAAGAAGTTATCTTAAGAATAATCAAGGGGTACAGGCGTTACAAGTAGAAACATTGGCAGGATCCTTAAAAAACCCGCTACAACACAGGCCCCTTCCCATCCTATGACACCCTCTATAGTTTCAAATAAATTAGCGCCGACTGTAGAGGAATGCCCCGTAGAACAGCCCTCAAAACCTTCTATAGGCGTTACTGAAGGGTTTAGGAGCCCCGGGTCTGGAAAAGGGCAGCCCCTAGGAGGAGCGTGTAACACCAGCAAAAGCTGTCTCAATACACTGGCAAGTATGGTAGACAAACTTGATAAACCCTCAGAAGCAGCGCCCGAGGGGGCTTCTAGCACATACAGGGGGGTTTTGCAGACCCCTGTTACACATTCACCCATCCCCGGCCTTGACAATAACTTAGCCGTTACCACCCTCGATTATTTCGACAGTCATTTAAACTCCCCGGACCTTATGTCCCCTATTACCCCACAGGGAGCTTACGACCCAACCAGCCCCGCGTCCAGTGTAAGCTCCGCAACACCCCCGACAACATACAACACTGACAGTACAGGGTGGGACGACTGGTCAATTCATAGTACGGGGGTGACATTTAGTGAGGCGTCTTTCCCAAATGCCCCGGGGTGTTCGCACTGGGATCCTATTTCTATGATCCCCCAGGCCCTCAGTTACCGACTGGTGTTGGGGATGAAGGACCATTAGAGGCCCCTGTGGTGTTAAAGGCTGTTATACAGCCAAACACCGTATTCATACCTAACCCTCCACAATACGACGCTGTAGACCCAAATCCGGTACTAGATGCGCATGTAAAAGATATACAAATGGCTGTCAGAAAGCTAAAACGCCAGGCGAAAACCGCAGCCTTAAAAATGGGGTTGGGGGTAGCGGCGACAGGTCCATGGTGGAGGCACAGCAGAGGATACTGCAAAGAGTTGACGTGTGTAAAAGGCTGCTCCTCAATACATGCCAGGAAGCGGGATCAGACATAGGGCGTATACAGGCGTGACTAGGACAGCGCCATACCCTAAAGAAACTCCATGCCAGCGGTTCTAATAAAAAAGAACACACATCAAAATATAACCGTAAGGTCCAAACAGTACTGACAAAGTCCCTGCGCTTCTTACGCATACTCCAGCGTAAAAAGTACATAGAACCATGCAAGCAGAGTCATACCCCGATGCCATCCACCCCTCAATACGTAAGTGTAGGAGAAAACTATCCTAGGGGCGGTCAATTGAATGCTGTTGGCGGTAGAGCGCCAACACTTCGCCACCCGGAACACATAGAGGGGTCGAGGGGTGGGTATGTAGCAGAGGCCTCCATGAGTACAGCGCACATAGACACATCCCATACTGTTCAGATAGGAGGGGGCGGTTACCTCGAAAAGCCTGGTCCCTTAAAAAACAAAAGTGGGCTAATAGCGCCAAGCAGCGACGGCTTTTAATAAGTAAATTAAAGAAAGCCCGAATATGTGCTACAAGTGTGCTTAAAAGACCCCCAGAGCCCCTACTAAACCAGAACCCCCAAAATGATACGGCAGTAAGCTCCCCAACAAGTCAAATCCCTCAAGATGAGGATTCAGAGGTCGTCTATTTAGAGAGCATTAGAAGCTACAGGCGTGATGTAGAGAGATTTAATGCCACCGAGCACTATGAGGAGTTTAGGTTTACCAACCTCCACCAGATAAGGTCCTCCGATCACGGTGTTTTAGCTATACATCAGGCGGTGCAAACGCTCATAGAAAGGTTGTTACGCGATGTGGGGCCTAATGATTTTTTCCAACTACGCTTCCAGGGGCAGGGTTTTGACAGTCCTTTGTTCACCAAACGACGGTCCCGAGATGTGTTTGACGCCGTGGAATTTTTAGAAAACCTTTCGAGGCTTTTACAGAGCAAGGCTGAACTAGTCGCCTACGGTACTTTCCGGGTCATAGCCCTCATTGTACGGGGTCGTGAGGGGGTGTTTCAAGACCTTTAAAGAGTGTGCTATACAGTCAGATAATTGGTAAGAAACAGCGGTGGCTGCTCGACTTTAACAACGACACATCCAATATCTGTCTGGCGGCCAGCATCGTAGGTTTGTTGATGGGTCGCAACAACACCGACGCGGCCATCCTGTCTAGAGCGGCTGAAGCCCACACGTTTCTTGAAATACCACCAGACCGCATGGTCGGCTTTGGCGACATAGGTCTTTTTGAGAACTATTTCTCTGTGACGGTGAAAGTTCTTTATCACAGCGGCTCTTGGAAGTACTTTACAACAGGGGACCTTGTGAGAAACAAGACCGTATATGTCCTTCACCACGAAAATCACTTTTACGGTATCTTGAACCTTAAAAGTTTTCTGGGTGTCAAGTACGTGTGCACACATTGTGACCACATATACAACAGTAAGGACCGTCATCAGTGTGAAATGCATTGTAAGATGTGCCAGAGGGACGGTTGCGTCGTAGACGCTGCCCTTTGTCCCTGGGGTTTTTAAATAAAACAAGGTATGAAGCGTTGAGAGCTATAGACCTGCTGTTCTTGCCCTTGTAAAACAAGTTCTGCACAATGTAGCAGATGCTTAGATTACGATGATGCGAATATTGCGTAAAAGCTCTCTCTAACTCCGGATGATCCCCACCTTCACGCATAAGGTCATCGACAATTATCAGGTTTACAAGGGACGGTGGCAGTAACTCATCATCGTTGAGATTATCTGGTATGCCTTCTATAAATCTGATATGGGGGAAACGACTGGCCAGGTCTGTATAAAGAGCTTGCCAGCATGAATAAAGCCATACAATGTTATTAGGGGTTTGGGATAAAACAGCGGCAGCATTTTCTAAGAGCTTTTTTATAAAGTAGCTCTTACCACAGTTTGAGGGCCCTGCTAACACGCATGCGAATGGATGTTGTAATCTGGTGTCCATGGTGCGGATCTGTATCTCTAATGAGGCTAATAACCATACGGCAGTGTTTTATAGTCGGCCGTCAGGACCCTTTTATCAAAAACAACGCGTAATGTCTTATGTAAGGGCTGGGTTGTAATTTCCCACTTCTTTTTGGACCTGACTATACACGGCTGGTTCACAACTATGGTTTTAACATTTTCACATTTGTCGGAGGCAGCGTATTCGTGCACCAGATTCTTCAGACTATCAAAATTGATTTTTAGGGTGTTGCTGACATTTAAGGTTATGCCTTTGACCTTCATACACACTTTGTTTTTGTTTGTGCGGTAGGAGTAGGTTTTAGGTCCGGATGACGCGTATTCTATTATATGCTCATCCTTATCGAGTTCGCTGGTCAAATTACCCAGATAATCCCCAAGAGGAGGGTCTTCATCCCCTGGTTTACTCAGAAAAATCACTGAGTCGGTATCGTGATACAAGCAGCGGTCCTGTAGTTTGTCCATAACCTTGTAAAGTTCTAGCCGGGCATGGGCGGTGGTGAAGCACGCTATGAAGATGTTGATGTTGTTACACGTTGTGGGGTACGCTTTTGTGTATTTCCAACACACAGCTGCGGTCTCGTCATCGATAAAACCGCAGCTGGACACCTCGTAACATGGGGCAAACAGGTACTTAAACAGCTCATCAGGATCGGTTATTAAGGTCGTATTTGACAGGTTTGTACGCTGTGCGAATTTTCCCCATAAGGAGTTGAGGCAGAGCTTGGCTAACTGTCGGCGTGCAGGGTTGACCTCTATCAACTGGGGTCGTAAATGGATACCTTCGTGAGCGTAGTAGTCATCGATGTATTTCTGCTTTGCATCCTGACTAGTACACCATTCGGGATACCCTGAGGCCTCCTGCTTGTCTCTGAGAAACATATTAATGTATGGGGCAAAGAGGCGTGTCGTGGTCCTCTGAAAATGCCATACCTCATGTATCCTACCGAGCCTGTAACCTTTCTCTAAGGCCGCTTCTACCTCGATGCTGCACCAGGTCCCTGGGAGCATCCTTTGTTCATCGGTGTGTCTACAATCGTCAGCCTCTTTAAACACCGCACATGTGCGACAGAGGGGGAACAACAGTTTACCATCGACGCGGTATGGTAACACCGGAAAGTAAAGCTGTCGTGGAGGATAGATTTCACATTTGACTAGCCCAAAGTATTCGGATATGTGTTTAAAATCTCTATATATGATGGTGGGGTGTCCTAAGGGGTATACCTTCATTTTGTTCACAAATGGGTACAGACTGGTGAAATCATAGTAGTGTATTTTCTCACCATCACCCACGGCCCTGTACAGTTGTATGGCATTTGTACGATCCCCGAATAAGGCATCGCGGGGTTCCAGGGGTTCTGGTAAATCACGACTCTGAAGGAAAGAGCAGAGCGCTGTGTCGGTTGTTAACATCTCTAACCACTCATGCTCCCAAAGAACCCTCATAGCAAAGCCACATTTTTCAACATACTGAGCCTTCAACAGCGTACGTCTGTGTAAGTGTTCAAATTTGACACCCATCAGTCTGTTAAACTCATGGGGTTTGTAACACTGAGGGCAGCCGTGGTAAAAGCAGCCATTGTATTCAAAGGCCGTCGGCACCCCTTAATTACAGCGTACCCATCCAGGTAGTAGGGCCCCACCCGGTATTCACCACCCTGTAAGGCGTGTTGAATATGTACGTCTTCCTTCTCAGAAATGTACATGAGCCATCGGATCGAGGGGGTTGAATAGCGTTTCTGTTTGCCATTATAGAGGTCTACCGGCACTAGAGCAATACTTTTGGTCTTAAAAACATGTGTTTGTAGATGGACATACACATGGAGGCCAATGTGATGTTTTGAAAAGGGTCTATGTATTCGACAGCCTTCGGCATTTCAGGTGTATTGGGTTTCAAGACACTGACTTTCTTTGTCATTTGAGGCTTCTTGGGTTTCATGATCCTGACTTTCTTTGTCATTTGAGACTTCTTGGGTTTCAGGATACTGACTTTCTTAGTCATTTCCACCACAACATCTCTGAAGAGGTTGCACGCTTGGCGTAGGATCATTACATCAGCCTGACAATAAGCTTTCAACTCTGTTTGAAAATGAAACTCCTTTTCACGGTTTTCAGAGTACCATTCTAGAAAGCTCTCCTTCTCGGATGGCATCATATATTCAACCCCGTAGCTGTCAGGAGGTGGCATGGGACCCACATAATTCTGGTTCGCCCAGGTGTTAAAAAAGTGTGGAAAATAGCCTTTACAACCGGGGAATCCAAAGGCTTTTGGTAGCTTGCTCAATTTCATAGGTAGGAAATTCAGGGTGTCTATAAACCTTATTTGTAACCGAGCGGCTGTTAACAACATCAGCTTGGACCCCTGAGTGATGAGTTCTACTTGGACCTTTTCACGAATCATATCTTGTAAAATAAAGAATGAGTCGTATGCTTTTGAGTTGTGGGCCAGCATGGTATACCCTTTGAATTTGGTTTGAATGAAGGTGTTAAGGAAATCACCAACGCACGTTCTGCCTTCAAACTCCCAGCTGTCGTCGGAAGTTAGATGGTGTGCGTAAATATAGTTAGGTTGGTGTACTCCCGTCTCTTGTGTGCACTCTATATCAAACACTATGTATGCTTCAGTTTTGGTCTGGGGTCTGCCTTTAACCATGTAGCACCGATGGTTGGTACCCGCCTCAAAAGACGTCTGACACCTGGGGCATTTCATACCTTGGCATTTGTGATCTGTCGTCACATACCGACCACACTCAAAGCAATCCATTTTAGGGCTGCATTTAACAACTTTCTTATGGTTGCTCAAACAGTCTTGAGAGCGACAAAACATCTTACAGGTGCGACACCACACCTTCAGGGCAGCGTCTACGACGCAACCGTCCCTCTGGCACATCTTACAATGCATTTCACACTGATGACGGTCCTTACTGTTGTATATGTGGTCACAATGTGTGCACACGTACTTGACACCCAGAAAACTTTTAAGGTTCAAGATACCGTAAAAGTGATTTTCGTGGTGAAGGACATATACGGTCTTGTTTCTCACAAGGTCCCCTGTTGTAAAGTACTTCCAAGAGCCGCTGTGATAAAGAACTTTCACCGTCACAGAGAAATAGTTCTCAAAAAGACCTATGTCGCCAAAGCCGACCATGCGGTCTGGTGGTATTTCAAGAAACGTGTGGGCTTCAGCCGCTCTAGACAGGATGGCCGCGTCGGTGTTGTTGCGACCCATCAACAAACCTACGATGCTGGCCGCCAGACAGATATTGGATGTGTCGTTGTTAAAGTCGAGCAGCCACCGCTGTTTCTTACCAATTATCTGACTGTATAGCACACTCTTTAAAGGTCTTGAAACACCCCCTCACGACCCCGTACAATGAGGGCTATGACCCGGAAAGTACCGTAGGCGACTAGTTCAGCCTTGCTCTGTAAAAGCCTCGAAAGGTTTTCTAAAAATTCCACGGCGTCAAACACATCTCGGGACCGTCGTTTGGTGAACAAAGGACTGTCAAAACCCTGCCCCTGGAAGCGTAGTTGGAAAAAATCATTAGGCCCCACATCGCGTAACAACCTTTCTATGAGCGTTTGCACCGCCTGATGTATAGCTAAAACACCGTGATCGGAGGACCTTATCTGGTGGAGGTTGGTAAACCTAAACTCCTCATAGTGCTCGGTGGCATTAAATCTCTCTACATCACGCCTGTAGCTTCTAATGCTCTCTAAATAGACGACCTCTGAATCCTCATCTTGAGGGATTTGACTTGTTGGGGAGCTTACTGCCGTATCATTTTGGGGGTTCTGGTTTAGTAGGGGCTCTGGGGGTCTTTTAAGCACACTTGTAGCACATATTCGGGCTTTCTTTAATTTACTTATTAAAAGCCGTCGCTGCTTGGCGCTATTAGCCCACTTTTGTTTTTTAAGGGACCAGGCTTTTCGAGGTAACCGCCCCCCTCCTATCTGAACAGTATGGGATGTGTTTATGTGCGCTGTACTCATGGAGGCCTCTGCTACATACCCACCCCTCGACCCCTCTATGTGTTCCGGGTGGCGAAGTGTTGGCGCTCTACCGCCAACAGCATTCAATTGACCGCCCCTAGGATAGTTTTCTCCTACACTTACGTATTGAGGGGTGGATGGCATCGGGGTATGACTCTGCTTGCATGGTTCTATGTACTTTTTACGCTGGAGTATGCGTAAGAAGCGCAGGGACTTTGTCAGTACTGTTTGGACCTTACGGTTATATTTTGATGTGTGTTCTTTTTTATTAGAACCGCTGGCATGGAGTTTCTTTAGGGTATGGCGCTGTCCTAGTCACGCCTGTATACGCCCTATGTCTGATCCCGCTTCCTGGCATGTATTGAGGAGCAGCCTTTTACACACGTCAACTCTTTGCAGTATCCTCTGCTGTGCCTCCACCATGGACCTGTCGCCGCTACCCCCCAACCCCATTTTTAAGGCTGCGGTTTTCGCCTGGCGTTTTAGCTTTCTGACAGCCATTTGTATATCTTTTACATGCGCATCTAGTACCGGATTTGGGTCTACAGCGTCGTATTGTGGAGGGTTAGGTATGAATACGGTGTTTGGCTGTATAACAGCCTTTAACACCACAGGGGCCTTTAATGGTCCTTCATCCCCAACACCAGTCGGTAACTGAGGGCCTGGGGGGATCATAGAAATAGGATCCCAGTGCGAACACCCCGGGGCATTTGGGAAAGACGCCTCACTAAATGTCACCCCCGTACTATGAATTGACCAGCCGTCCCACCCTGTACTGTCAGTGTTGTATGTTGTCGGGGGTGTTGCGGAGCTTACACTGGACGCGGGGCTGGTTGGGTCGTAAGCTCCCTGTGGGGTAATAGGGGACATAAGGTCCGGGGAGTTTAAATGACTGTCGAAATAATCGAGGGTGGTAACGGCTAAGTTATTGTCAGGGCCGGGGATGGGTGAATGTGTAACAGGGGTCTGCAAAACCCCCCTGTATGTGCTAGAAGCCCCCTCAGGCGCTGCTTCTGAGGGTTTATCAAGTTTGTCTACCATACTTGCCAGTGTATTGAGACAGCTTTTGCTGGTGTTACACGCTCCTCCTAGGGGCTGCCCTTTTCCAGACCCGGGGCCCCTAAACCCTTCAGTAACGCCTATAGAAGGTTTTGAGGGCTGTTCTACGGGGCATTCCTCTACAGTCGGCGCTAATTTATTTGAAACTATAGAGGGTGTCATAGGATGGGAAGGGGCCTGTGTTGTAGCCGGTTTGTTTAAGGATCCTGCCAATGTTTCTACTTGTAACGCCTGTACCCCTTGATTATTCTTAAGATAACTTCTTGAAAGCTTGTTGACTTTAGGGGTTTGAGTTTGTAACATAGCTTCCACAACAGGCTTCACAGCCGGGAGGCCCAAAGAGAGCGCTGGGGTAGATGGATCGTTCCCCTGCTTAGCAACATTTTTTAATGCTAGATCTAAAGGTGTAGCTAGGGTCTCCGGGACCACCCGTTTCATGCTGAGGTCTAAAGGGGCTGCTTGGGGTTCCAGGCCCAAAGACGGCTTCTTGAGGTTTAAAGGGCATGTCTGTGGTTCTGCGACCATTTGCTTCTTCTTAAGTTTGGGCTTGTTTGAGCTTAGAGTTCCTTTTGAGGCTTTGAGAGGGTTCAGATACACATCGGACACGTCGGTTCTCTGTTGCATGTGGGTGTAGTATGTGTAGATCTTATTCTGGCGTACACGCCTACTCACTCACTCCTTTTGCCGCAGACCCGGTGTTCAGAACGGTCTTTGTTATATCCCTCAGCGGTTTTGTAGACCTCTTAGACTTATGCGTATCTTCGCCGTGGCTCTTTTGAACGGTTCCTAGAATGTAACATAAAAAAATATATATATTAGAAACAATAAGGAACATAAGATGCTCACAATACCCATAGTTGTACATATGGTACTACATGGCGGTGCACCCCTTTGTTTGAGAGAATACAACCCAGAGAGTTCTTTTTTCACACCCTTTTTGTATAAAACACACCTTTTAGATGTCTTTTCACAGATCGTTTCTTTGCCACAGGGCCTTCTTTAGATGTTGAAGATTTCCTTTTCACAGGTCTTTCTTTTGGTCGCTGCGCCGGCTCTTGCACAAACACTGCTTCCGTGTGTGACTCCATGGACCCTGTAAAGAAAAAATAATCAGATTTACAGTATACAGATGGCCTTAGTAGCCCCCATCTAAGGTGCGTTCCTGTAGTTCATAACTACGGCTTTTGGGGTCTAGACACCCCATGGTTTAGACCTTTTAAAGAAGCAGCGCCTTTCTGATTTACCTGTAAGAACGGGGCTATCCTGTACACATGGCGATGCGTCTTGACCACCCTTGGGACATTCTATATCATCAAGAATCCATTGTAGTTCGGGATCCAGACCTATAAAATCACACATACACGAGAACACCATTAGAAACACCTAACTTCTAAGATATATGTGAACAAAACTACGCGGAACTATACACCTCAAAACACATGTACCTGTCTGTAGGGCTAGCATTTCAGAGTCGGTTAGGATTAATTCCGGCATGTCCTGCGTCTGGATAAATAGAAACGATTGTTTTAAAACTACACTTCATAAACATAATATTACAAGTTCATACATTCGCCTTAGAAAGCGCCAATACATAACGCAGAGATACAGGCACCCTTACACAGCGTCTACATAAAACAGTACCTCGGAATACAGGCCCCTGATTATGGGTGTACAAGCTGTAGACAGGCCCCCAGCTAAACATCATGGTTAAAGTTTGGGATAACATAAAAAGCTAAATTGAAAACAAAACCCGTGCATTTATGGCGTTGTACACATTCTTTACAGCATGCATATAAAAGATATGGGTATTTGATGCACCCTCAAAGCATCCGCTAGACAAAATCATATATACCGAATGAGTATTAATCACAGGCGTTACCCAGACATTTATTTATTTTATTTTACCCAGGAAGCAGAGGAAACAATAATAGGGGTATCTGATACCTTTATAATAAATAAGCCATTAAAGCTATGGGCGTCCATTCATGTTTTAAAAAAAAAAAATATATATATATTTATTTATTTATTTATTTTTGCATGAAATGTATCTGACAATGTATCCAGATATATGATACAATAAGTACCATCATCAGGACTATTGGCTTTGGCAGGGGTTGGTAGTTGCATAAGGTAGGACTATTGGCTTTGGCAATGGTTGTTAGTTGCATAAGATAAATAAGCAGCAACTAAGGCGTGTATATAATATTGAAAAAAGCTTCCATTTAAAGCCCTGGTGACACCACGACCATGCTGCTGCTTAAAGCCCTGTTGCACACCCTTAGGAGTCACTTCATTGGAGGAATCCCTACCGGGAACTTTCCCTCAGCGTTTGACGAAGGAAGGCCCTCCCTCCGTGATGTCATCACGGGACACCCCTAACGTCACGGAGGGGTGGGTCCTTCCTTCTACCAGACGCGATGGTGAAGCTCCCGGCAGCCATGACGCTGCCGCCATCACCACCCTCGTGGGGACCCAGTAAACACCGTCACCCGCCATAGATCGGCGCCTTTGGTAAGAGGGCTCTGGGGCTTATTTTTTATGCTTCGGGGCCTCGCGCCCACACTGCCCCAAGGCCACACGAGCCCCCACCTCTGCTGCACCAGCAACCCGGAGCACCGCGTGGAGCTCAGCGGGCTCCGGGGCCTTTAATTTAAAAAAAATGGGGCCGAGCACCACATACTGAGCCCCCAAGGACGCATGACCAACACCCGGAGCTCCGCCTGGTGCAAAGCGGGCTCCGGGGCCTTTAATTTTTTTTTAAAAAAGGGCCCGAACACCCCACACGGCGCCCAAACCCGCAGTACCCGCACCAGAACCCCGGAGCCCCGCAAGCGGCATAGCGGGCTCCGGGACCTTTATTTTTAAAAAGGGCCTCAAGCCCCCTGCGCATCTTGGCGCCAACGGAACCCCGACCCGCACCAGAACCCCGGAGCCCCGCATGCGGCATAGCGGGCTCCGGGACCTTATTTTTAAAAAGGGCCTCAAGCCCCCTGCGCATCTTGGCGCCAACGGAACCCCGACCACAGCCCGCACACGACCCCCGGAGCAGCGCCCTTTGCAAGCGGGCTCCGGGACCTTTATTTATTTTTTTTTAAAAAAAGGGCCTCAAGCCCCTGCGCACCTTGGCGCCACCGGAACCCTCGCCCCAGTCCCACAAGATCCCCGGAGCAGCGCCCATGGCAAGCGGGCTCCGGGGCCTTTAATTTTAAAAAGCAGGGCCGAGCGCCCCACAAGGAGCCCACAGGCGCCGGACCCCCACCCCAGCCTCACAGACACCCGGAGCGCCGCATGGAGCACAGCGGGCTCCGGGGTCTTTAATTTTTAAAAAAACGGGGCCGAGCGCCCCACAAGGAGCCCCCAGGCGCCGGACCCCCACCACATCCTCACAGACACCCGGAGCGCCGCATGGAGCACAGCGGACTCCGGGGTCTTTACTTTTTTAAAAAAACGGGGTATCAAGCCCCACAAGGAGCCCACAGACGCCGGACCCCCACCTCACAAGATCCCCGGAGCATCGCCCTTTGCAAGCGGGCTCCGGGGCCTTTAATTTAAAAAAAAAAAACGGGGTATCAAGCCCCACAAGGAGCCCACAGACGCCGGACCCCCACCCCAGCCTCACAGACACCCGGAGCGCCGCATGGAGCACAGCGGGCTCCGGGGTCTTTAATTTTAAAAAAACGGGGTATCAAGCCCCTGCGCACATGGGCGACCCCGGAACCCTCGCCCCAGCCTCACAAGAGCCCCGGAACAGCGCCCATGGCACGCGGGCTCCGGGGCCTTTAATTTTAAAAAGCGGGGCATCAAGACCCTGCGCACCCAGGCGCCATCCCTACCCCACATCGAGCGCACAACAGCATAAACAGCCCGGGAGCACCGCATGGACCGCCGTGGACGGCCTCACCATGGCGCATCTGGGAAATCACACGTTTGACCCATGCCTCTGCAGAGCCTCAACCCCAGGGTGGTGAGTACAAAGTGGTATTATTTATTTATTTTATTTGTGAAACGTATACTATAAATGAAGGTCATTAAAACTACAGTTCATGTAAAATGTTTCTATACCAGGTTAAAGTGTTAAGGCTGTTTCACTGTGTATACGCCAAACCCTTAGTGGTATTCACTCTTAAATACACGTATAAACAGTTCTACACTGTATTTAAAATGGCAGGTTTGTTCACATTAAGCACCCTACCAACCCTCCTTAAACATTAATTAAAACAGCGTAAGCAACATCAGGCCTTGCGTTAAACACCCTTTAAAATGCAACGCTGTTCATTTATATACAGGCATCATCATATTAAATAAGCCCATACACTCTTAAGCCTACACCCTCTTAACCCTGTAACACAGTCCCTTATTTACGTACCTCCATTAATGTGTAGCAGGCTGCGTCGATCTGGGAGAAGCTGGTCTGGTCCATTGTTGGCTTTAAACTTCAGGGACGATGGGTCGGTGCAGCAAAGGTCGCTCCTGATGGGTTTTTGAATGGCTGTTTGTGTCGGGGCTCTAAAGTATGGTTTTTATACCTGGCAGGGCATGATAATTGGAAGGAGGACCCTTTACGGAGGGGAGTGTTTAGAAGCTTGTAGTACGTGTCATTATTGGTAATAGAGCATTGTAGTGAGGGTCAATATTGGGACCATTTTCTGACCATCCCACGGCTTTGTTAGATGGCCCTTTGACCTGTGACATCTGATAATTAAACCTAGGACCTGTTGGGGGTTGCGCTCCTGGGAAAGATGGTCAGTTGTTTATAAAGAAACCCTGTACTATACAATTTAAGATGCGTGGGAAGCTTAGGACAGGCTGATTAGTTCTGCCTGTTCTCAACGGTGCTCTGGCAGGGTAACGGGCCTTTTGTTCTTGTGTTTTCACGTTGTGACTCGGGAGCCTAATGGATAGTTTTCTGACCCCAGCTACGACAGGGATGCATTTCAAACTGCAACAGCTGCTTCTAAAGAAAGACCCTTTTTAAAAAACTCTGCACCGTAAACCCATGTGTTAGACAACACCCGATATCCCGGGGCTGGTGGGGGCTTAGGTATGCCTGCTCAGACGCCAACTGCCAACACAGCAGCCCTCGGTTTTAAACACACACACGTCACTTTTGGAGACACACATGTCACTTTTAAGGACACTGCGAAGGGATGGGGGACCTGTCACTTTTAAGGACACACGTCACTTTTAAGGACACAGCGAGGGGCTTGAGGCCTGTCACTTTTAAGGACACGCGTCACTTTTAAGGACACAGCGAGGGGAGGGTGGACCTGTCACTTTTAAGGACACACGTCACTTTTGGGGACACAGCGAGGGGCGGGGGACCGGAGGGGGACCTGTCACTTTTAAGGGCATGAATAGGGATGAATGGTATCCGCTTATACTACTGCCCCCTTTAAATCTGGAGTGGTTTGGTTTCCTTCCCTTAAAAAATTCAACATGTCATTCTCTCTTACCCCACACCACAAAGCCATGGCATCAAATTATGTACCCAAGCACCTTAGAATCAGGAACCTTCTTCTCCATCACCCCAGCCAAAAATCCTGATGCAAGGTTCCCTCTCGCATTCAAATTTGTGGTCTTATATTTCATCCGTTCCAAACCACTGGTGACATACTTCCCTCCCCCAAATCCCTATAGGCATGCTCATCTTTCAGCCCTCGTCTGCCACTTCTAAGGGACTTCCTCTACTGGTGCCCGGATCGGTGCTCAAGCTTCCACCCACACCATCAAAACCAAAATCTCTTTGGCCATTATCCTTTGCACCACCAAGCTCCACATATTTATGCCCCGAGGACTTGTGGCCTGATTTTTAGTTTTGTGAAATGGTACTCCATCACAAACTTGACGGATATTCGTCATGTTTGTGATGGACTACCCGTCCACTAAACTCTTAAATCAGGGACTCAGTACACAAGCAGCAGCCTCTGTGCTGTTACAGGTTTCCATCCCATATTCACTCGCTACATACACATGTGAAAAGACACTGGGGGCTCTGTAAGTACAGTCGTGCACTGACACAGCACTAGGCCTCCTGCTCATCATCATGCCGCTTTCAGTCATTGATGTAGCCAGTCAAGGCACTTTCTCACTAGTGAATTTTCACATCATTTTCTTATTACAGGCGAGTTCTGGTGCCGAAACCTGCCTGTGATAAAGCAAGTTTGTACAGGAGATTACAGTAGATTACACTGCCTAACTGTTAGGCCTTCTTTGTGCTGAGGGCATTAAGCGTCAGAAACCTATTTTAAAGTCAGAAACCTACTTAATTACTTTAGTCATGCGATGGGTACAAATATGCTTTTATTTATTTATCCAAGTTCTGCCACCAAGCTTCACCGCCTCCTTTCAGTGAAAAAAGGGGCACATCATGAGGCTAAAATGAATTCAAATTAAACATTTCTTAAATGAGCGATGACAATCACTCATGACTTTCCCTCTTAGTCTAATAATGCAAACAAATGACACTGCAATTACAACACACAGGCCCCTGGGAAACCAACAAACTCAGTCGTTCTCTTACAGCTGGCTTCATCCACATAGCCTGTGCTGGCTGAATAATGCTTTGTTAAAACAGATTTTCACCAGCAGGACTTGTTACCCAACAGCAAAGCCAACCGAGTTGCTGTATATCAGCTGCCTGTAATTGGAGGGGCAAACTTGGAAGTATAAAGAAGTGGTTTTTATTTTATACTGTGCGTGCTACAAAATGAATTGCTCCCAAATGCTTGTTGAAAAGTAGTGTAACAAGCGCACGCGCCTCGCACGGCAGCAGGGGGAGGGGGGAGAGGAGGGAGCCTGCGCGATTCACTTGCGGGAGCGAGCGGCGCTAGGAGCGATAATTGCTACCATATGGCGCCAGCTGCTCGCTCCCGCAAGTGAATGCGCTGAACGTGCACGCGTTGCCATTGAAGGCAATGGAACGCGTGCACGTTTTGGCTGAAAAGCCGAATCGATCGCAAAGGTCTTTTTTCCTAAGCAGCGCATGCGCGCTGCGTAGGCGAGACCTAAAAAGGAAGTCCCTCAGCAGAAAGCAATTCTGGTATTTTACTGACCTCTACTGGTCGTTTTCTATCGAGACAGTTAACAGAGGCAGTTGAACAAGCAGAAAGCGATTCTGGTATTTTACTGACCTCTATTGGTCGTTTTCTATCAAGACAGTTAAATAGAGGCAGTTGAACAGAAAACAAAGTCCCTAAGTGGAAGCAGACAAGTCCTAGGGCTGATCTCCAGAGCTCACAAAGTACATACACACATAAGTATATACTAATGTATATACAAGAGGTCTCGAATGCTCGACCTAAAAAGAAGGAACACTGTGTCCTGGGAGCAGTGGAAAGACAAAACCACCCTGGATATAAAGGATGGATCAGGCCTTAACACTACTTTGTCTGGAAAAACACAAAGAAAAGGTCAGTGGCAGCTCCTCCGCAATGGCAGAGGAGCGTCGCCCCCTGCCTGGCACAGAGCCAGCAAAGGAAAAATAAAACAATGCTCTAGCATCGTTTTATTTTTCGTTTGCCAGCTTGTGCATGGAGGGACGGGAAATGGGAGGGGGAGGAGGAGTGCTTGTGCGCTCCCTAGTCCCTAAGTGCTCATGTGTGTTTGGCCAGCCGTCTCAGGCCGACCAAAACACACATGTGCACTTAGGTTTCTCCAGCCCGCGCTGCTGAGAAACCCCCACAGACTCCCTGGTCTGAGCAGGGTGTCTTTTCCACCTGCTCAGACCAATCCCAGCTCTGCTCTGCAGCACAGGGATTGGCTGGGAGTCTGTCCCAGGGGCCGCTGGGACCCAGGAAACGGCCAGCAGGAGCAACACGATGCAGGAGGCGGCCAGCAGCGTCAGGTAAGTTTTTAAAATTATTATTAATACCTCCCCTCCCCTCGCACTCGCTCTCCCCCCCTGTGCCCCCCCACCCGCCCCACCACCCTCTGCCACTGGTGGCCGCCACTGGTCATGACATAACTGGGCCCCAATTTCACCCAGTCTTTTTCCTGAAGTTATTGCAACTGAAAAGAAGAACTTAAGTGTCAAAAAACGTATAGAAATTGTCGCTACGGATTCAAAAGGGGGTTCTTGCAACATGTTCGAACCCAAATGAAGATCCCAGGAAGGGACAGGGGTGTGAACAACTGGTCTCTTCAACGAATAACTCTTGAGCAAGCGAGAAACCAAAGAATCAAAGAAGGAAGTTCTCCTCTCGGCCCCTCCTCTTTGTGCTCCACAACCCCTAATTTCTGGAGTGGCCATATTGGTAGAACCACAAGAGGAAAGTTTTTGTAAAGATGCTGGGGAATCCTGTGTGTGACAGAGACAGTGCTCATGTCTTAACCCCTTCGATGCTCATGACGGAGCGGTTCCGTCATGAGCATCGGTTGGGCTGTGCTTATGACGGAACCGCTCCGTCATGAGCACAGCCCCTGGGAGAAGCGCTGGCGCTCCCCTGGGGCATCGATCTTGCCCCCACAGAGGGGGTGGCAGCGGAAGACTTTCCGCTGCCACCCCCGACCCCCACGCTTACCCATGACGTCAGCGCGCGCCGACGTCACCAGGAAGCGCCGGACGCGCTGGAAATCATTTATTTCCAGCGCGTCCAGGAAGGAGGTAGGTTTTTCGTCTCCGGTGGGGCGGGGGGGCCGAAACAGGATGCCTTGAGGCATCGGGGGAGAGGAAAGAGTATTTCCTCTCCCCTGATGTCTCAATGCAGGGCATTCCTGCTTCACGATCGCGCACAGCGTCGCGATCGTGGAGCAGGAATGCCCCACTAGACACCAGGGATGTTTTTTTTCAATAAAGGAAGCGACCCCTTGGGCAAGGGTCGCTTCCTAGGGGGCCAATTTACATTCAAGACTTTTCTGCCCCCCTGGGGACAGATCGACCGTTTTTCGGCCGTTTTTGGATCCAGGGGGCAGAAAAGCCCACTAGATCCAGGGATTCATTTTTATAATGAAATGGAAGCGACCCCTTGGGCAAGGGTCGCTTCCAGGGGGGCATTTTTCTTTGTTTGGACATTCTGCCCCCCCCCCCCGGGGCAGATTGCCCTGTTTTTTTAACCCCCCACTAGACACCAGGGCGTTTATTTTAATTGTGATGGGAGTGACCCCTTGGGCAAGGGTCACTTCCAGGGGGCCATTTTATTTTGTAATGGGAATTCTGCCCCCCCTGGGGGCAGATCGGCCTGTTTTTTTGCCTTTCTGCCCCCAGGGGGGGGCAGAAACCCCCACTAGACACCAGGGAAGTAGTTTAAATAAAAATGGAAGCGACCCCTTGGGCAAGGGTCGCTTCCAGGGGGCAGATTTTTTTATATGTGTATTCTGCCCTTTCTGCCCCCGGGGGGGGGGGGCAGAAAACCCCACTAGGCACCAGGGATTTTGTTTTGCGAGTAATGGAAGCGACATAATTGCTTCCTGGGGACAGATCTGCCCCTTTTTTTGGCTTTTCTGCCCTAGGCGGGAGGCAGAAAACCCTACTAGACACTAGGGATTTATTACTTTTGCAAGGGGGCAAATTTCTGTCTGCTGTTTTCTGCCCCACCTGGGGGGCAGATTGGGCTGGCAGACAACCTCACCCGATCCCTTGGGCAAGATCACCCCCTAGTTTTCTCAGCCCTATTTGAAGGCCCATCTGGCCGATTGACCATTTGGGTAGTAACATAGCGTGTTATAATGTTAATTGTTTTATTTTTTGTGAATTGCAATTGTAATGCTTTATTTCTCCTTTTTTGTTCTAGTTGAAGGCTTTTGCTCTTTAGACTGTTCCAGGTTGCGGTTTCGTTACTGGTGGTTCTGCTGTTTGTGTAGTTGCACGTGTTTGGTAAGAGAGTTTTTTGTACAATGTAAATGAGTTTCATTTCTCTGCATGAATTTGTTTTTGCAAATGGTGTAATAATAGCAGTATGTTTGGCTTCTGTTTTTTGAGTGTCAAAAACATTTTGCATTTGTGCTCGATGTGTATTTTGTTGTCTTGTGAGTAATTGGTTTTGTTTTTTTTCTTTCTAGTGGGATATCGTTTTTGCTGTGTCTCTGCAGAGTAGGTGCTGGTGAGTGTAGCTGTCTCTTGTAAGTGAATTGTATAGTTTTTGAGTATATAGATCTTTGTGATAAAGGCACACATTATTTTACTTGTTTTGCACAGTGTTGGTTGTTGTTGACTTGTTTGTGCAGTCTCCTTTCTTAGTAAGGATAATGGCTAGCCGCAGGATTACTGCTCAGCAGGTTGTTGGTATGCTTTTTGAGTCTTCCTCTGACCATGGTTCAGAGACTGACTCTGCATCTGAGTCAGAGGAGGCAGGGGACGATTCAGGCAGTGAGTTTTCTCTCCACATGGAATCATCGGATACTGAAGATACTCTTAGTGCGGATGAAGTGCCTGTGTTAGAGGAGGAGATTGATGTGCCGATAGTGCGGCAAGAGGCATCTGGGCTGCAGCCTGGGGCTGCAAAGCTTTCCGTTGGTGTAGTGCGGCAAGAGGCATCTGGGCTGTAGCCTGCGGCTGCAAAGCTTCCCATTGATATAGTGCGGCAAGAGGCATCTGGGGCAGCAAGGCTTCCCGTTGGTATAGTGCGGCAAGAGGCACCTGGGCTGCAGCATGGGGCTGCAAGGCTTCCCGTTGAAAGTGTTGACCTCTGGGTTGCCCCAGGCATGGTGCAGCCGGCATTGCCAGACTTTACTGGTGTTCCAGGGTGTAGAGTGAATACTGAAAACTTTTTGCCGATACATTTTTTTCAGTTGTTTATGGACGATGTGTTTTTGGCAGAGATTGTTGAGCAGACTAATTTGTATGCCGAACAGTTTTTAAGGGACAACAGTGCCAGTCTTAAGCCCCACTCTAGAGCTTCCCGGTGGACTCCCACAAATCTGGAAGAGATGAAGAAGTTCTTGGGTTTAACTTTTTTGATGGGCTTGCTAAGGAAGCCATCAATGTCTTCATATTGGTCTACTAGTCCCTTGATGGCAACTGCTATTTTTCCGGCAGTCATGAGTCGTGATAGGTATCTGCTTCTGCTTCGGATGATGCATTTTGTCGATAATGGTTTAGCGTTGCCACGAGATCACCCTGAATGTGACCGTCTTTTTAAGATTCGGCCTGTCATTGATCACTTTGTTGATCGATTTTCTGAGATCTATGCTCCAGGGAAAGAAATTGCAGTGGATGAGTCTTTGGTGTTGTTCAAGGGCCGCTTGGTTTTTAGGCAATACATTCCTAGTAAGAGGGCACGCTATGGAATTAAGCTGTATATGCTGTGTGACAGTAGGACTGGATATGTCTCTAATTTCAGAGTGTACACCGGTAAGGAATCCAGGATTAACCCCCTGGTTGTCCGTCCACTTTTGGAGTGACTGAGAAAATTGTGTGGGAACTTGGAAGAGGATTTTTTAACAAAGGCCACCATTTATATGTAGATAACTTCTACACTGGTGTGCGGTTGTTCAGGGAATTGGCCAAAGTGGACACTGTTGCTTGTGGCACAATCCGCTCTAACCGTAAAGGTTTCCCAAAAGAACTTGTTTGTAAAAAGCTTGTGCGGGGACAGTGCAGTGCGTTGCGTTGCGAGGAGCTTCTAGCTGTGAAGTTTTCAGACAGGAGAGATGTCTACATGCTGTCTACCATCCATGATGAAAGCACTGCACCTGTGACTGTTTGGGGTCAGGTTGCTGAAGCGCGCAAACCTGTGTGCATTTTAGACTATAATAAGCACATGGGTGGTGTTGACAGAGTAGATCAGAGGTTGGAACCTTACGCTGCTCTTCGTAAGGCTTACATTTGGTACAAGAAGTTGGCTATCCATCTTTTCCACTTGGCAACCTTTAATGCTTTTGTTGTGTTCCAGGATTCTTGTCCTGAGTCAAAGATGACTTTTGCTAAGTTTCAAGAGTCTGTAATAGGCAGCCTTGTTTTAATGGAACAGGCAAGTGCTCCTAGAGTTGGAGTGGTGGAGGATGTTGCTAGATTGAAAGATCGCCACTTTCCTGATCACATTCCTCCCACACCCTCAAAAGACTTTCCCAGTAGGAGATGTAGAGTCTGTTGGCGAAGAGGTATGCGGAAGGAGACTCGCATGTACTGCCCCGAGGGTCCTTCTAACCCTGGGCTGTGTGTGCCTGCTTGTTTTAGAATGTACCACACGCAAAATAATTTTTGGGAGCATCCATGAGTGGTAAAGTGAACTGCCTGGCCTCTATTGTTTAATATTTTTGGTTCAGTTTCAAGGTTGGTATTTGTGTAGTGTATTGGGTTTCAGATGTTGTGTTAGTAGATTTGTATCTATTTGCAATTTGTTTGTGTTTTCTTATTTTTATTTAAAAAAATCCTAAATGTGATGGCGGTGTGCGTGGAGTGGCGCTTGTGTGGCGGTGTGCGTGGTCTGGCGTTTGGCTGGCGGTGTGTTTGGATTGGCGCTTGGCTGGTGGTGTGCGTGGACTGGCGCTTGGCTGGCGGTGTGTTTGTACTGGCGCTTGGCTGGCGGTGTGTTTGGGCTGGCGCTTGGCTGGCGGTTTGCGTGGACTGGCGCTTGGCTGGCGGTGTTCGTGGACTGGCGCTTGGCTGGCGGTGTGTTTGTTTTGGCGCTTGTCTGGCGGTGTGTTTGCACTGGCGCTTGGCTGGCGGTGTGCGTGGAGTGGCGGTGTGTTTTGATTGGTGCTTGGCTGGCGGTGTGTTTTGATTGGCGCTTGGCTGGCGGTGTACGTGGACGGGCGCTTGGCTGGCAGTGTGCGTGGACTGGCGCTTGGCTGGCGGTGTGCGTGGACTGGCGCGTGGCTGGCGGTGTGCGTGGACTGGCGCTTGGCTGGCAGTGTGCGTGGACTGGCGCTCGGCTAGCGGTGTGTGAGTAGTGACTAGCTGCTGGTCACTACACACACTGCTAGCCAAACGCCACTCAACGCAATCCGTGAGCTGGTGTGGTTGCTGAGTCAGGAATGTGGGCGTGTGAAAGTGATGGGCCCTTGAATGGCGCTGTCTGCTGGTGTGAGTGTTGTGATGTGCTGGGCCTGCGGCTGGCGTGAATGGTTTTGTATGTGTCACACATATGAAAGGTGTATGAATGGCCTGTAAAGAGGTTGGTGCCTTGTCGTGCCTTTACAGCTCACGAGCTGTGAGTCAATGGTTCAGTATCTTGTCCTTTCAAGTAACAGTGCATTTCATTTTTGTGAAATCTCTGGTTAATACAACTGTATATACTGAACCATCACTCACCCTCGTGCCAAATCCAACCAGTATGTATGTGTGCTTGAGGAATAGGTGGTTGTGCATAAAAATGTGTCTTTTCTGTTTTTGTCAAGCAGGGTGTACCTTGTCCTTTTTTGTGAATGTTGTAATGTGTTGGTTTTGTGCCTGGTGGTGTGAATGGTCTTGTGTGTATCATGTATGAAAGGTGTGTGAATGGCCTGTAAAGCGGTTGGTGCCTTGAAGTGGCTTTACAGCTCACGAGCTGCGAGTCACTGGTTCAGTTTTTTTGTCCATTCAATTATTGACAGTGCATTTCATTTTTGTGAAATCTCTTGTTAATACAATTTTATATACTGAACCATCACTCGCCCTTGTGCCAAATCCAACCAGTATGTGTGTATGTTTGAGGAATAGATGGCGGTGCAGTAATCTTTGTCTGTTTTGTCTATCTGCCAAGCTGTACATTTCATTTAAGAATAACCTAACAACTGTAGTTTTTGTCGTAAACTAAACACCCATGGGAGTGCATGGTGATGTCTCTCTTGTGGATCCCAACAAGTTATCTTACCCACAATGTCCTGCAAACCTCAAAATGTGACTGACATTTTCCTTGCATTTTTGTGCCCAAATTTTCACACTGCAGAAAATAACAACAAATTTCCAAACCCCCCAGCATTTCTCCAAGTATCCCAATAGAAATGGTACCTCACTTGTATGGGTGGGCCAAGTACCTGCGGCAGGGAATGGCCCAAAACCTATTGATGTGACATCAAAATTACCTATCACAAACCAACCTGGTTTTGCATGGGGGTCCCATGAGTTTTTGGCCCGGGGCTCGGCATCCATGTAGGGAAACCTACCTAACCCATACATTTCTGGAAACTAGACACCCGGGGAGTCCAGCGAGGTATGGCTTGCGTGGGTCCCCCATCATTCTCCTACCCATAATCCCCTGCAAACCTCAAATTTTGCTGACAAATCCACTTTTTTCTCACATTTTTGTGTGGGAAATTTCTGGAATCTGCATGGATCCACAAATTTCCTCCCACCCAGCATTCTCCCAGGTCTCCCGATAAAAATGGTACCTCACTTGCATGGGTGGGTGAAGGACCCGCGACAGGCAAGGCCCCAAAAGCTATTGAGGCGACATCAAAATTACCTATCACAAACCAACCTGGTTCTGCATGGGGGTCCCATGAGTTTTGGCCAGGGCTCGGCATCCATGTAGGGAAACCTACCTAACCCATACATTTCTGGAAACTAGACACCCGGGGGAGTCCAGCGAGGTATGGCTTGCGTGGGTCCCCCATCATTCTCCTACCCAGAATGCCATGCAAACCTCAAATTTCGCTGAAAAATCCACTTTTTTCTCACATTTCTGTGTGGGAAATTTCTGGAATCTGCGTGGATCCACAAATTTCCTCCCACCCAGCATTCCCCCAGGTCTCCCGATAAAAATGGTACCTCACTTGTGTGGGTGGGTGAAGGACCCGCGACAGGCAAGGCCCCAAAAGCTATTGAGGCGACATCAAAATTACCTATCACAAACCAACCTGGTTTTGCATGGGGGGTCCCATGAGTTTTTGGCCCGGGGCTCGGCATCCATGTAGGGAAACCTACCTAACCTATACATTTCTGGAAACTAGACACCCGGGGGAGTCCAGCGAGGTATGGCTTCCGTGGGTCCCCCATCATTCTCCTACCCAGAATCCCCTGCAAACCTCAAATTTTGCCGAAAAATTCACTTTTTTGTCAAATTTCTGTGTGAGAAAGTTCTGGAATCTACGTGGATCCACAAATTTCCTCCCACTCAGCGTTCCCCCAGGTCTCCCGATAAAAATGGTACCTCACTTGTGTGGGTAGGCATAGTGGCTGCAACAGGAAATGGCCCAAATCGTACTGTGGAGACTTCAAAATTACCTATAGCAAAACTACCTGGTTTTTGGGTGGGGGGCACCTGATTTTGGCTCCGGGCTCGGCGGCCATCTTGGTAAAGTACCAAACCCAAACATTTCTGAAAACTAGACACCCGGGGGAGTACAATGAGGTATGGCTTGCGTGGATCCCCCAACGTTTTCCTACCCAGAATGCCATGCAAACCTCAAATTTAGTTGAAAAAAACACATTTTCCACATATTTTTGTGTGGAATCACCGTGCCGGCACAAATGTCCTACCACCCAGCGTTCTCCTTGTTCTCCTGAGTAAAATGATACCTCACTTGTGTGGGTGTCCAAAGCAGAATTGGCTAAAACATATATTTTTTAAAATGTAGCGCTTAGAATTCTCGGTGCTATACTCTAAATCTCTATGTTTTGGGCTCTTCCTAGCCACAGGCCTTTGGCCCACCCACACAAGTGAGGTATCATTTTACTCAGGAGAACAAGGGTGGTAGGACATTTGTGCCGGCACGGTGATTCCACACACAAATATGTGGGAAATGTGTTATTTTCAACTAAATTTGAGGTTTGCATGGCATTCTGGGTAGGAAAACGTTGGGGATCCACGCAAGCCATACCTCATTGGACTCCCGGGTGTCTAGTTTTCAGAAATGTTTGGGTTTGGTACTTTCCCAAGATGGCCGCCGAGCCCGGGGCCAAAATCTCAGGTGCCCCCCAAAACCAGGTAGTTTTGCTATAGGTAATTTTGAAGTCTCCACAGTACGATTTGGGCCATTTCCTGTTGCAGCCACTATGCCTACCCACACAAGTGAGGTACCATTTTTATCGAGAGACCTGGGGAACACTGGGTGGGAGGAAATTTGTGGATCCACGCAGATTCCAGAACTTTCCCACACAGAAATTTGACAAAAAGTGAATTTTTCGGCAAAATTTGAGGTTTGCAGGAGATTCTGGTAGGAGAATGATGGGGGACCCACGCAAGCCATACTCGCTGGACTCCCGGTGTATAGTTTCCAGAAATGTATGGGTTAGGTAAGTTTCCTACATGGATGCGAGCCCGGCCAAAACTCATGGGACCCCATGCAAAACCAGGTTGGTTTGTGATATGTAATTGTGATGTCGCCTCAATAGCTTTGGGGCCTTGCCTGTCGCTGGTCCTCACCCACCCACGCAAGTGAGGTACCATTTTATCGGGAGACCTGGGGAATGCTGGGTGGGAGGAAATTTGTGGATCCACGCAGATTCCAGAACTTTCCCACACAGAAATTTGACAAAAAGTGAATTGTTCGGCGAGGTTTGAGGTTTGCAGGGGATTCTGGGTAGGAGAATGATGGGGGACCCACGCAAGCCATACCTCGCTGGACTCCCCCGGGTGTCTAGTTTCCAGAAATGTATGGGTTCGGTAGGTTTCCCTACATGGATGCCGAGCCCTGGCCAAAACTCATGGGACCCCCATGCAAAACCAGGTTGGTTTGTGATATGTAATTTTGATGTCGCCTCAATAGCTTTTGGGGCCTTGCCTGTCACGGGTCCTTCACCCACCCACGCAAGTGAGTTACCATTTTTATCGGAAGACCTGGGGGAATGCTGGGTGGGAGGAAACTTGTGGATCCACGCAGATTCCAGAACTTTCCCACACAGAAATTTGATAAAAGGGAATTTTTCGGCGGAATTTGAGGTTTGCAGGGATTCTGGGTAGGAGAATGATGGGGGACCCACGCAAGCCATACCTCGCTGGACTCCCCTGGTGTCTAGTTTCCAGAAACGTATGGGTTAGGTAGGTTTCCCTACATGGATGCCGAGCCAGGCCAAAACTCATGGGACTCCCATGCAAAACCAGGTTGGTTTGTGATATGTAATTTTGATGTCGCCTCAATAGCTTTGGGGCCTTGCCTGTCGCGGGTCCTTCACCCACCCACGCAAGTGAGGTACCATTTTTATCGGGAGACCTGGGGGAACGCGGGGTGGGTGGAAATTTGTGGATCCACGCAGATTCCCGAACTTTCCACCACAGAAATGTGGGGAAAATGTGGTTTTTTTGACAATGTTTTAGGTTTGCAAGGGATTCTGGGTAACAGAACCTTGTGGGAGGCAGTCAAGTCACCCCATCCTGGATTCCCCTGGGTGTCTAGTTTTAAAAAATTTATAGGTTTGCTAGGTTTCCCTAGCTGCCGGCAGAGCTAGGGTTCAAAAACTACAGCTAGGCACTTTGCCAAAAAAGGGTCATTTTTCACTGCGAAATTGAGGTATGTCCACATTGCGTTTTGCGCCGTTTCCTGTCGCGGGCACTAGGCCAACCCACGCAAGTGAGGTACCATTTTTATCGGGAGACCGGGGGGAACGCGGGGTGGGTGGAAATTTGTGGATCCACACAGATTCCAGAACTTTCCAGCACAGAAATGTGGGAAAAATGTGTTTTTTTGGACAATTTTTTAGGTTTGCAAGGGATTCTGGGTAACAGAACCTGGTGGGAGGCAGTCAAGTCACCCCATCCTGGATTCCCCTGGGTGTCTAGTTTTCAAAAATGTATAGGTTTGCTAGGCTTCCTTAGGTGCCGGCAGAGCTAGGGTTCAAAAACTACAGCTAGGCACTTTGCCAAAAAAGGGTCATTTTTCACTGCGAAATTGAGGTATGTCCACATTGCGTTTTGTGCCGTTTCCTGTTGCGGGCACTAGGCCAACGCACACAAGTGAGGTACCATTTTTATCGGGAGACCTGGGGGAACGCGGGGTGGGTGGAAATTTGTGGATCCACGCAGATTCCAGAACTTTCCACCACAGAAATGTGGGGAAAATGTGTTTTTTTTGACAATTTTTTAGGTTTGCAAGGGATTCTGGGTAACAGAACCTGGTGGGAGGCAGTCAAGTCACCCCGTCCTGGATTCCCCTAAGTGTCTAGTTTTCAAAAATGTATAGGTTTGCTAGGTTTCTCTAGGTGCCAGCAGAGCTAGGGTTCAAAAACTACAGCTAGGCACTTTGCCAAAAAAGGGTCATTTTTCACTGCGAAATTGAGGTGTGTCCATGTTGCATTTTGCGCCGTTTCCTCTCGCGGGCACTAGGCCGACCCACACAAGTGAGGTACCATTTTTCTCGGAAGACTTTGGGGAACGCGGGTGAGTGGAAATTTGTGGATCCACGCAGATTCCAGAGCTTTCCACCACAGAAATGTGGGGAAAATGTGGTTTTTTTGACAATTTTTTAGGTTTGCAAGGGATTCTGGGTAACAGAACCTGGTGGGAGGCAGTCAAGTCACCCCATCCTGAATTTCCCTGGGTGTCTAGTTTTCAAAAATGTATAGGTTTGCCAGGTTTCCCTAGGTGCCGGCAGAGCTAGGGTTCAAAAACTACAGCTAGGCACTTTGCCAAAAAAGGGTCATTTTTCACTGCGAAATTGAGGTATGTCCACATTGCGTTTTGCGCCGGTTCCTGTCGCGGGCACTAGGCCAACCCACGCAAGTGAGGTACCATTTTTATCGAGAGACCTGGGGGAACGCGGGGTGGGTGGAAATTTGTGGATCCACGCAGATTCCAGAACTTTCCACCACAGAAATGTGGGGAAAATGTGTTTTTTTGGACAATTTTTTAGGTTTGCAAGGGATTCTGTGTAACAGAACCTGGTGGGAGGCAGTCAAGTCACCCCATCCTGGATTCCCCTGGGTGTCTAGTTTTCAAAAATGTATAGGTATGCTAGGTTTCCCTAGGTGCCGGCAGAGCTAGGGTTAAAAAACTACAGCTAGGCACTTTGCCAAAAAAGGGTCATTTTTCACTGCGAAATTGAGGTATGTCCACATTGCGTTTTGCACCGTTTCCTGTCGCGGGCACTATGCCTACCCACACAAGTGAGGTACCATTTTTATCGGGAGACTTAGGGTAATTCAGATTTGTAAAGCAACTGTTATTACCTATTGACTTTCGATGCATTTCTGCCATCCAAATGAAAGACATTGTGTAAAAAAAAAGTCATTTTGAAAAATGACCGATAATTCTCATGCTAGTATGAGTATTCCCAATTTCAAAAATGTGCAAATATCTACTGTTTCTAAACTCTATAACTTGTTCCCATTTCAGAAATACATAGGTGTCATTCATACCGATTTTTCCATGTATACATTTTCCCACAATAATTGCTATATACCGGTACATAATAAAAATCCATTGCAAATTGCTGCTCAGTTTTTTACTCTGGGTTCGTCGGGTTCTTGGTGAACCTACAAGTCCTATATATCCCCACAACCAGTAAGGTCCAGCGGATGTAAAGGTATATTGCTTTCAAAGAGCTGTCATAATTAGAAGAAGTTACAGGTGAAAACGTTGACACAAAAGGCTGTTTTTTTCAACTAATTTTCAATTTTTCCTATATTTAACTGTACGTTTCTATAAAGAAACCTTGATGGATCTACACAAATGACCCCTTGCTGAATTCAGAATTGTGTCTACTTTTCAAAAATGTATAGCTTTCCAGGATTCATTATTGCTTTCATACCCATTTTTACCATTAACTGGAAGGAGGATGAAAGCACAAAAAATAGCAAAAATAGGCTTTGTCCCAGAAAAATGCCAAAACTGTGTAAAAAATGTTGGTTTTCTGACAAAAGTCTGTCATTCCCTAAAAGCTGGGAAAATGGTGATTTCAGCCCCACAAACGCTTTTTGGATACCATTTGCAGGGAAAAACCCAGACGCTTTCATTTGCAGCCCTTTTTCCCATTTTTCCCAAAAAACCCAAAATGTAGCTGTATTTTGGCTAATTTCTGGGACCCCTCCAGGGGAATCCACAAACCCTGGGTACCTTTAGAATCCCCATGATGTTGGAAGAAAAGGACGCAAATTTGGCGTGGCTACCTTATGTGGTCATAATGTTACAGGGGCCTAAGCGCGCACTACCCCAAATAGCCCAAAAAAGGCTTAGCACAGGGGGGGGGGAAAGGCCTAGCAGCGAAGGGGTTAAGGACTGGGACGAGAAAGACGGTCAAGGGTGGTAATGTTCCACAAGGGAGACATCTATCGAGCTCTCACAATGAACCTCATTCCTGATTTGATTCATGCACTAGTATGTCAGTACTGTGATATGCACTGAACTTTTTACAGTGCTCCTCAATCCCAACATTCATCAGGCGCTATATCAGTACTGTAACAAGTACTTATGGAGACATCCATCGCTCTCACGATGCACCTCACTCATGACCTGCATCACGCCATAACATACCAGCAATGAGACATCCAAAAATCTCTGATAATGCATTGATTTGGAGAATGTCCTGGTATACCAGCACTAGGACCTTAACAAAGGTATCACAAATCAACTCTCTGTCCGAGTGGTGGGTCCCGGAATTTCATGGTTGAGGTACTCAAAGCGGTGGTAATAATTAATTTGTCCCCATGCATTTCAGCAAGCAGGTGAACCAAGTGTAAGTGGTTATCGTTAATGATTTAATAAGGTGCAGAATTTTGAATTGCCGAGGGGCCGTTTCAGCTCCTCCTCCTTCTATTGTCACTAAAATTAGTGTCATTGAGCATAGTAATAATAATACCTGTGAACTACGTCCTCAGTGTCTTTTTTACTCTGCGTACCACAAAAAAGAAAGGGGTAAAATCAGGCACATCAAACCTATCCAATCATTCAAGTCTCCTGTATAATAAGAGCTTGAGATAAGCTGTGTGTGGCTGGATCAAACAGCACATGCCACAGAAAACTGTGCAACTTGCATGGTACTGGTTCCACACTCAGATAGCTGCGCCTGCTGACTTTCCACAGCAGCCTGTGTGTGTATGTAACCATCAGGTAGGGTGTTTGAATGGTAGTAATGAATGTTTGCATAATGTAAGATGTGCTTTACACTGCCTGCAGTTCCAATCGTGGAAGTAAAAATCAATCTATGCATCAGCTCTGTCTCCAGTGATCACCTCCCTCAGGCCTTCCTTGCGCCTTTGGTTCCTCTGGGTCCGCTCACCGAAAGGAGGGTCAGAGAGTCATTCCTACATATGTTGTCTCTTTGTCCGGCTAAGGAATGCTTGAATGTGTTTCTATATCTTAATCCCCCCATATAATTGTCCGGATCCGGGACACCATTTACATTAGTTTTATAGTTTTCTTTCTTCACAGAGTTCCTATTTTGCCTTGTGGTACATTTCCTCTTCCATCCCTGCTTTCAAACTACTCTTAGGGCCCTAGTATGAGTCAGGCAGAACAAAATTAGCCCATGCTTTCATGCGTCGGCCGACACAGGCCCTAGCAAACAGCTTGGCCGCCCCCCCCCACACACAGGGGGGCCGGCAGAGCAGTGTGCCAGGGCCGGTTTCGGTCCCCAGTCCGGCCCTGGTGGCAGCCCCACAGCTTGGCCTTATTTAGGCCTAGACTTCCTAGGTCCAGGACACCTGAACGTCCACCATTCCACCTACTTGAAAATTACCTGTGGGTAAGGTGACCTATGGCTAAACCGCTGAGCACCCTAAATGACCACAATACAGTGACTGGACGCTAATACATCTCTTGCCACTACACTGCCCACAGTTAGCGTCCCACATGCTACCAGCCTGATTAATAGTATATTTTCCTTCTTTTGTAGCATCTTTATGTATAATTCTTGATTGCTCTGTACATGCAGCCTCTCTAACCAACCTCATAGAATAATCCATATCTACCTTGGGCCGCTGGGCATGATGCATGAGCACTACCTACCAGGGCTATTGGGGCGATAGTTCTTGGTTTACTAGAGTTCCATTTCAACATTCCCAACTGACAGTTATCTTTTACGATGATTTTGGTATCCCTTGCCGGTAGACCTAATTATGGTGAAAAGGTGAGAATAATATCCACTACCTTACATTTATTTTCAGAGAGGAACCAAAAAGGGGTGAGGGTCTCATTGAACTAAGGCCTCCCACGTACTTCATTTAGTTGCACCTCACTTGTGGGATTTCGTTTTTGGACTGCTCTTATGTCAGCGGCTGTAAAAAGAGATTACTTGTTTAAGTAATAATCTTCTGAATAGACCTATCATAAGCTTTCACTCTGGGCATCCCCCTTAAGACTGGACTTATCTCGATTTTCCTCATCTGGGTCACCCTCACTTGGGTGGAGCCAACACAAACTTTCTCTTTTGAGGAGCACACATCTGGGTAGACTCAACAAGTTGTCTTGTAGATAATCCTCATATAGCTGGACCTAAGACACATTTTTTCATTTGTGTGGAACTAGTAAAAATGATCTCATCTAGGTTGCTCACATTTGGGTGGAAATAGAATGAGCTCGCATCAGGGTTGCGTTCATCTGGGTTGACCCAACAAGGGGTTTCCCTTCTGGGAACGTCTCATCGGTGTGGACCCGCATGGTATTTCATCTGGGTAATTGTCTGCAGGATTTAATACAGTTTTTCACACTTGTAGCCCTAATCTGGCTGGACATATCACAAATTTCTTCACTCGAAAAAGCTGTCATTTGGATGGCTCCAACAAGGGAATTATTGTTAGGGTAGCTCTGATTGGAGGGATTAGTTATGGGGTTATGAGTATTTCACTGCAGCTGCACTCTTCTCATCGGCTTGGGCATGGCGGGATTGGGACATGTGTACCCCAATCACTTATGCACATCAGGATAGAATTAGCAAGCGATCTGGGGACTGAGCCACCTGACCTTCAACATTCTTCCTTAGAGTTTTCAAAGTACTTTGAGTCTGGGTAATTGCCGTAGTCCTTTTGTCCAACCAGGACCTTGGACCAGTGGCATAACTCAAATTGTTGGGATCTCCCTGCAAAATGTGATGAGGGACCTCTGAGTCTCCCATAGCTCACTGATATTCATGGGCAGTGAGATGAATTGAAGCCTTCTGAAGAGTTGGGAGCCCCTGAAGGGTTGAGAGCCATCCTGCACTCCAGGGGCTGCAGGGGTCTGTGTTAGGCCTCTACCTTGGACAGGAACAATACTATAACATGGCACAGAACATTGGTAACTGCACAACAGCATACCACTGCACATTGTCACATTTGAACAAGCATTGACAGCACTTCACACAACACCCTATAATGGCAATACATCTCATAATTACAATGGAAACTGTTAGAAATTGGGTATCTAGTTGGCAGAGGTTTGCACCCTGTCCAAGTAGGGATCACAATCCTAGTCAGAATAAGTTCACCCTCTGGTACCTTGGCACAGAGAAGTCAGGCTTAACTTAAGAGAAAATGTGTATTTGTGCAACAATTTAATTACAGTAACACAGTGAAAACATCACAAAAAGACTCCACATCAGTTTAGAAAAATAGAGAATATTTATCTGAGTAAAACAAGACCAAATTGACAAAAATCCAACGGGTAGAACTTGAGATATGAATTTTTAAAGAATAAACTGCATTAGAGTGCTTAAAAGCCAATAGTGCTTAGGGGTTACTTGAGGTCGCACTAGACCGTGTAAATCCAAAATTCAGGTTTACTTCATTGGAGGGTGTTGCAGGAATTCTACTCAGGAACAGAACTATGCTTGGCACCATAGAACATCAGTTTGTAGGAGACTGAGTCACTATACCACATCAGTGTCTATGAGCCCCAGTCCGACTAGCTGTAGTGCCTCATTTGCCCTCCTAACCTTTCCAGAGAGACAAGTGACTTGGCACCCCAGAACATAACACTCCCGACCCTCTCAAGGAATGCAGTAACAGGACACACCCTTTGGTTCTCTCACTCATACTTGTCCACAACAAAATAGAACAAGCATTGGCATAGCCAATAGGTCTCGCCTTTGGGACCTTATAAGTGTTTAGCCATGCAACACTTGATGTGAGAGAGAGTCTGTGAGAGAGTCTGTGAGAGAGAGAGTCTGTGAGAGACAGTCTGTGAGAGAGAGTCTGTGAGAGTCTGTGAGAGTCTGAGAGAGAGTCTGTGAGAGAGTGTCTGTGAGAGAGTGTCTGTGAGAGAGTGTCTGTGAGAGTGTCTGTGAGAGTGTCTGTGAGAGTCTGTGAGAGAGTGTTTGTGAGAGTCTGTGAGAGAGTGTCTGTGAGAGTCTGTGAGAGTGTCTGTGAGAGAGTGTCTGTGAGAGTCTGTGAGAGTGTCTGTGAGAGTCTGTGAGAGAGTGTCTGTGAGAGTCTGTGAGAGAGTGTCTGTGAGTCTGTGAGAGAGTGTCTGTGAGAGTCTGTGAGAGTGTCTGTGAGAGTCTGAGAGAGTGTCTGTGAGAGTCTGAGAGAGTGTCTGTGAGAGTCTGAGAGAGTGTCTGTGAGAGTTTGTGAGAGAGTGTCTGTGAGAGTTTGTGAGAGAGTGTCTGTGAGAGAGTCTGTGAGAGAGTGTCTGTGAGAGAGTCTGTGAGAGTGTCTGTGAGAGAGAGTCTGTGAGAGAGAGTCTGTGAGAGAGAGTCTGTGAGAGTCTGTGAGAGAGTCTGTGAGAGAGAGTCTGTGAGAGTGTCTGTGAGAGTGTCTGTGAGAGTCTGAGAGAGTGTCTGTGAGAGTCTGAGAGAGTGTCTGTGAGAGTCTGAGAGAGTGTCTGTGAGAGTTTGTGAGAGAGTGTCTGTGAGAGTTTGTGAGAGAGTGTCTGTGAGAGAGTCTGTGAGAGAGTGTCTGTGAGAGAGTCTGTGAGAGTGTCTGTGAGAGAGTCTGTGAGAGAGAGTCTGTGAGAGAGAGTCTGTGAGAGTCTGTGAGAGAGTCTGTGAGAGTGTCTGTGAGAGAGAGTCTGTGAGAGAGAATCTGTGAGAGAGAGTCTGTGAGAGTCTGTGAGAGAGTCTGTGAGAGAGAATCTGTGAGAGAGAGTCTGTGAGAGTCTGTGAGAGAGTCTGTGAGAGAGTATGTGAGAGTCTGTGAGAGAGTGTCTGTGAGAGTCTGTGAGAGAGTGTCTGTGAGAGTCTGTGAGAGAGTGTCTGTGAGAGTCTGTGAGAGAGTGTCTGTGAGAGTCTGTGAGAGAGTGTCTGAGTGTCTGTGAGAGTCTTTAAGAGAGTGTCTGTGAGAGTCTGTGAGAGAGTGTCTGTGAGAGTTTGTGAGAGAGTGTCTGTGAGAGAGTGTCTGTGAGAGAGTGTCTGTAAGAGAGTGTCTGTAAGAGAGAGTCTGTGAGAGAGAGTCTGTGAGAGAGTCTGTGAGAGAGAGTCTGTGAGAGAGTGTCTGTGAGAGAGTGTCTGTGAGAGTGTCTGTGAGAGAGTGGCTGTGAGAGAGTGGCTGTGAGAGAGTGGCTGTGAGAGAGAGTCTGTGAGAGAGAGTCTGTGAAAGTCTGTGAGAGTGTGTCTGTGAGAGAGTGTCTGTGAGAGAGTGTCTGTGAGAGAGTGTCTGTGAGAGAGAATGTGCATTTGTGTAGCAAGTTCCCATCATTTTCCTGGAGCGCTTTCCGAATCTGACTGTACTCATCCTTCAAGACAGACTACCCTCCCCCCCCCGAGTGTACCCAAAGCCCTATCCCTTACTCAAAATACTCATAGAAAGACAAAAAGCAGTGTTAAGGGCTTCCAAAAACCTATAAATTAAAAATTAAACAACACCTGCTCACAGAAAAGCCCCGGTCAAAAGCTGTTATTGTTGAGTGGTCTGGTTCCTTTTGACAATTGTCTTTCCTTGACTATAAGTGCCGAGTGAACAATTTCGATATTTCTATGATCCGAAATGGCACGAACAGAGCTCAGTATTAACAATGATGTCTCATTCATTCATTCAGTCAATCATTCATTCAGCCATCCATTCATCTGTTCTTCCAGGACTGTGCATTGATAGGAGGAAGATATTGCTTTTTTCTTACATTACTTGGAGTCTGGACTACACAGACAGAACCATGCGGATATAAGCAATATATTATCAGAATTCCCACAGCGCATTTCTACCATTAGTACGATCTCACAGCGCTTGTGAAATACGTATTGATATTATGCGAGAAATAGCATTCTAGATTATGTTTAACCAACGTGCAAAGCGGTTATGGGAGTTAGTGAAGGTAGAGAATGTGAAGATAAAACTAGCGAGATTGGTTAGTGGGTGTTAACGCGGGTCCTGAAATCCACAACCATCATTTCTAATCCTGGCAACAACAACGCAGCCTTTCATCTTTCCGAGCACAATAAAATGACTGCCACTGGGTTGGGTAAGTATAGCACCTATTAATTAAGGTTCTAGGCATAGCTCATTTTGAGAAGAGCGCTGCATAAATATGTTATTAGTGGATAAGGATATTTGGTTCACCCCACTCCCCCTCCCCCCACACCCACCCGCACCCCAGTGTCCCCCTCCCTTTCCGGGTCAAACCATTACTCAGTGGCCAAATAATGTCCATTTCGTATTCCCTATTCTCGATGTCATGTTAAACTGCACACTTCCGGTTAGGGCACAGGAGCCTATGTGGCAGGCTACTTGAGGAAGCAGCTCCTACTGCTTTCAGAAGGGGGGGGGGCAATATATCAAACCACCCCGAGTCTCACCCAGGGACCACAGACTGCTTTGGCGTTGCTGGATAAGAGACATAATTAAAAGTATCCTCAGACCACAAGTGCAGGCCGCATCCTCTAACAGAAACAGAACCACATCAAAGATGCAGGTTTTTTTTAAACTTCTTGTTTGTGCAAAAACATGGTCAGCAGACAATTTACAGATCACGAGAGTGGGGCTCGCTGGTCAGTGTATGGATGTCTGTGGAGCGAGACGGGCCTGGAGTTTTAGCAGTCAGTCTCTATGAGTGAAACCTACCCTTTAGGTATCCCCACTGCAGGTCACGTGCGCTGGTCCTCATCGGAAAAGAAACAATGCCCTCAATAAGGACCACAAACCCCCCTCCCCCGCCCCTCTGAACATGGCGTGCCGGAGGCCGAAGGCAGGCAGACTTGGGGAAGAGCGAGCTGATGATGATGGTGCTAATTAAGAAAATAGCAAACATGACGTGCCCTGCATGGAAGCAATTTAAAGCAGGAGTCATTGGCGAGTGAACCGTCCACCCACAGGGTAGTGCTGGCCTGGAAGATTAACTAAAAAAACAAGCGCTGAAACACAAACGCCGCGGCCGCGAAAGTGAAACAGTACTGGGCTACTGGGCTATCAAGTGGGAGGGGTGGGGGAGTGCGAGAGAACACACAGCGATTCCCTTGCGGGAGCGAGCAAACATATGTTGCCAAAGCTCGCTCCCGCAAGGGAATGCTAACGTGCACGCATTGCCATTGAAAGCAATGCAATGCGTGCACGTTTTTGGCTGAAAAGCCAAAGCGATTTCTATAGGTCTTTTTCCTACGCAGCGCATGCGCGCTGCGTAGGCGAGACCTAAAAAAGACACAAAGGAAGTTTACAATGCTTATTTAAACTATTATGCTCTAAAATACGACAATTGCGCCACAATTAGAAAACAAATACATGTCAATAATGTCATCAGCATGGTTAATAAACCTTATACTATAAAAAGCCCTGTCATGTCATCTGACAGATCTGCCTAAATCCTCCCCCACTACTGAAGCTAAGAGGTTATAAAATATAGAGCTCTGGGTTTAGCGGCGGACCCTGTACCTTAGCATACATAGGTGGATATTCTACATCTCAGCTGACACAGCCCTCTTGTCTCAGGACCTTCGCTCTGTGTGTGTTTTCAGAACCCCTGTCCTCAGTTATACGACAAGATATGTTTATTCAAAACAGCAGCTGCATTCTTTTATTATGTCTAGATGTTAGTACCTGACCAGAGAGACTAACAAGGGGCAATGTTTTTTGACCTTGCCTAGGCTGTTCTGACTAAATCCCAGGAAAACAAAATGCGAAAACTTTCTGGTTTTGTGTGAAAATACAATGTGAAACAAAAGCAAGTGTGATATTTAGTAACGTGTGCAAAACAAAAACGGCCTACAGCGTGCATAATTAGGCTAACATAGGGAAAACGACAATGGGCCATACAAGAAATACACAACAAGGGCAGGCCAGCTACAGGAACCCCGCTTGGCCCATTGAAAAAGTACCTTGCAAGTGTCAGCGTCGAAGACTCAATCTGTCTGTTCCGATCCATGCAGTCGCGTAGATGCATCGGTGTCAAGCCTCGCAGTCGGGTCCTGTGTTGCCGTTGAACCCTTTTCGATGCAGGTAATGTGTCATCGTCGAGCCTCGCAGATGGGTCCGGCGTTAAAGCACTTATGACGCAGGTGTTGTATCATGGTCAAGTCTCACAGCCAGTTCCAGCGTTGTCATCAGGCCATGCAGGGATGATCTCGAATTGGCGTTGTGTCGGTTCCGATTGGCGCAAAGTCGTCACTGCGTCAATTTTTTAAGAAAAATAGCTGCAAAACCCACTTTCAAGGCCCAGGATTGGATTGGCACCTCTTGGCAGGGCAGGACTCACAGTTGGCAGAGTCCAGCAGCTGAATCAGAGATGAAGGAAGTCTTTGATGGCCATGAGACTTCAAAACATGAGACAAGACAGAAAGCCCTTGGAGAAACTTGTATTCAAGGATGTAGAGAGTAGGTACGGTCCTTCTCAGTCCCAGGCAGCAGGCCATCACAGCAAAGCAGGCAGCAATGTGGCAGTCCCTTCTACAGCACAGCAATCAGCAGTCAGCAGGCCAACACAGCAAAGGAGTTAGCAAAGTGGCAGTCACTCCTACAGCACAAAAGCTCATCCTCCTAGCAGAATGTCCTTAGTTCCAGCAGTGTTCCTTAATTCATGATGTTAGAGGTCCAGTACTTATACCCAATTTGGCATTTGAAGTAGGGAGACTTCAAAGAGATGCTTTGGAGAGCACAAGGCCCTGCCTTTCCTGCCCTGGCCCCAGACTCATTACAGAGTGGTGTGCAACACTTTGGGGCTGATTACGATCTCGTCCGGAAAACATTCCTACCGAATCGGTCCCGGAATGCTTTCCAGACGACTCGAATCGGGTGAGTCCGACCGAGCGATTTGGATGCATCTGGATGCTTCCAGACACAATTCGGTTGGACTCCCTTTGACTTTAATGGGAGCCTGTGTTCCGAACGAGAACACAGGCTCCCATTGAAGAAAGGGATGGCTGGGGAAAACCTTGCACCCTGTGGCGGGCACCCCATGGTGCCTGCCACACTGTGCACGGGTGGAAAGGGGAGTCCCTTGGGTACCCCCACGGACCCGATTCAGAGGGCCCCGGGTGAAGGGGGGCCTGCTACAGGGCCCCCAAAGACAGATTTCGGCAGCCGATTCATTCCAGAGATACCGAATCGGAAGGGCTGTCCGAATCGGTCAACGTAATCGCTCGCTCAGAAACCGAGTCCATAGAGCTGTACGAATCGGCTCAGAAAGACGCGAGCTGTCCAAATGCCTTTCGGAACCGATGCGGACAGCCCTACCAGTTTACAGGCATCGTAATCGGTCGTTCGGTCATAAACAAGGGTTCCGAATCGGATTCGGCAAACCTGAATCTGATACGGAGCCCTTCCGAACGGGATCGTAATCAACCCCTTACCGTCCTATTCAGGTGCAGGTATCAGATCCTCCTCTCATCTTGCCTCAGGATGACCATAAACATTTAGATGGCTGCACAGTCACACCTACTCTGCCTTTGTGTGTGGCTGTCTAGAAGGAAGGCAGGAAGCCAGTTGTCACCATCCACAGACGTGTATTACAGGGACAGGGAGAAGGCACCAAATGGTTTAAGTAAGAAAATCCCAACTTTCTAAAAGTGGCATTTTCAGTACTGCAATTTAACAACCAACTTCACCACAAGGTGTGTTTATAAATTGTGAGTCCAGAGACACCAAATTTGGCATTTCTATCTTGTCTCAATGGGAAACTACAATGTTATAAGGCAGTCCCAAAGTTAGCCTATGGGAGAGATAGTCCTTGCAGTAGTGAAAAACTAATTTCAAAGTATTTCACTACCAGGACATGTAAAACTTAAAATACATGCATACTTTTTAAATACACTGCCCCCTACCCATAGAGATGTCTAAGGCCTTCCTTGGGGTGACTTGTATGTAATAAAAAGGAAGATTTAGGCCTGGCAAGTAGGTTAACTTGTCAGGTCAAAATGGCAGTTTAAACTGCACACACAGGCTCTGCAGTGGCAGGCCTGAACCATGTTTAAAGAGCTACTGAAGTGGGTGGTACAATCAATGCTGCAGGCCCTCCTGTAGCATTTAATTTACAGGCCCTGGTCACATGTAGTGCACTTTACTAGGGACTTATAAGTAAATTAAATATGCCAATTATGGATAAGCCAATGGTACCATGTTTAGTGTGCAGAGCACATGCACTTTAGCACTGGTTAGCAGTGATAAAGTGCTCAAAATCCTAAAGCCAGCAAAAATGAATTCAGCAAAAAGGGGAGGAGGAAGGAAACAGTTTGGGAGTGACCCTGTAGAAAGGGCCATTTCCAACAGAAACCATTACATCACACTGACATAAAGTCAAGTCCCAATCATAACATGCCACATCAAATTGGTTTGGTATGTTAGTGTTTCAACGGGGGATAGCAACCCGCAATGCTCCTCTAGTGGAAAAATGCACCAGAAATAAAAACATTTGCCCCAACCAACAACACACTGAAGCACCTTAAAATATAATTTGCATACATTTATCCTCCACCACAAATACTTTGCCTTAGAATTATTCCATACTCACACATCTCTCTATCCATAAACTTCATTCAACATCAACAAACTTCCTGTAATGACACATTGCATCCCTAATACCTTTCAAGCCACATCCCAGGCACACACTTCCTGTGTGCATAACATATTCCACCACACCTGCTATGCCCAAACCTGGTCCCACTCTCCATCCTCTACCAACTAACAGCACAGTGGCGGCTTGCATAGGGCGTGCTGCGGGGTGGTGGGGCGGGGGGTAGTAAACTCGGACATACGACGGAACAGAGGAATGTAATAATTACTTTCCTCCGTTCCGTTGTATGTCCGAGTTTACTACCCCCCCACCCTGCCCCTCCCCGCCCCACCCCACTGCCCCGCAGCACGCCCTATGCGAGCTGCCACTGTAACAGCGTACACACCAATGACTCTACAGATCCTACACCGATATACCCAGCAGTGGCGGCTCCTCCGCTAAGGTGGAGGAGCGTCACCCCACTGCTCACGGAGCAGTGTAAGCGAAAAAATAAAATGATAATAACTGAAGTTATTATCAGTTTACCTTTCGTATGGTCATGTTAGGGCGGGGCAGGGCTTGGCTTCCCTGACGTCGGGGACGAGGAGTGGTTGTGCACTCTGTAAATTGCGCTTGAATGTTTGACCGGCCCTCTCAGGCCGGCCAAACATTCATGCACACTTCGCATGTTCTCCATGCAGGCTGCATTACAGCCTGCAAGGAGAACATGCCAGGCCCCCATTCCCTGGCTGAGCGCCAAACCATGGCGCTCATACCAATCACAACACTGCATTGCAGCATTGTGATTGTCTGTGGTGAGCCTGGGTGCTTCCCGGTCCCCGAAAGAGACTCACTGGACCTGGGAGAGATGCTGCAATGGAGAGACGGCGGCAAGATCAGGCAAGTGATTTTTTTATTCAAAACCTCCCTCCGCGCCCCACCACCCCCTTACCTTACCACCCACCACTGATACCCAGACACATGAGCAACCACTTACCCCATCAAGTAGCACCACACCCATCCACATTCTCACAGCACAAACAAGGAGATAAGGACTGGAACCAGTATGTCCCTTAAACATAGCAAACTCCCAAGTCATCCAGCTCTTTGCTCTCTCCCTGCTTCAGTGTCACATTTTGCCACACATCTAAACCAAGAACGTCTAGGGAACTGTCCGTGTTTCAGAGCAACATGGGGGCAAAGGCACAGTTCCAATGATTTCTACTCCCCACACTATGATACCACCCAAATACAAGGGCAGCATAGCATGCCTGAATTCACTTCAGATTAATCAAACATGAGCACAAGCAACATATAATTATTCACTCAGAGGAGACCGTGTTACAGCACCGTCGTAGGCATATAGTATTACCAGATGACAATCCTCACAACCCCTTATCTGTGCCTTTTGCGCACGTGACAGGGTCATATTATTTATATATTTTTTTTGTTTGAATCTGTTTTATTAAGTTTTCATTAACAATACAGACATACATTTCTTTTTGTATATCAGCTATTTGGTCAGCTCATTGATAATGAGTATATAGCGATATAGATTGAATCAGATCGGATCTGTGTACCTATCTGCAGCGTGCACATGCTACTACTGTGCACGCATGTGCCTCACACATCAGGGTCAGATGATTTATATTTTAAGGCAATAACTTACTCGGATACAATGTAATTCATCACGTTAATGCAACACATTTTAGAACAACGATATCTAATGCAATAAATAAATGTAACAAATGTGATGCATCAATCTATCAGAAATCATGAAGTCCAGCAATCTGGAGACTTACATAAGGCTCACAAATGAGCAGGCACCACAGACCTGCCACACTTGCACTCACACTAAACAGAAAAAAAAAATCATGAAAGTTCGCACAGAGATACCCCAACAGTACAACCCACACTCACAGGTACACATTTGAAACACATAGGTCTGAGATCAGAACTGTCTTGCTGAAAGGAGACAGCTGGCAAGTATGAACAGACATAGCAGGGTTTCTGTGTACATTTTCAGCTCACTCATGAAATAAAAAAAAAACTAAAAATGCTAATACAAAGTAAGTGCCACATTTATATATCAGTTGTCATGGCTCTCTATGACTTCCCCACTGATAAAACAAAGCTAACAGTCTCACCTCCCCCACATTCTCTCATTCTCCAGGAACTAAATAGTGCTGCCTCCCCCTTCTTCTTGGCAGTCCTGATACACTTGTATTAATATTGCCATGGATCTTGAGGAAATCAACAAGCTCAATTCAAAGCTAATGTTCAGAAAAATTAATGCTATGATACAGATGGTCACCAAAATATTTACATAGTGGAGTAAAGTAGAAGCCACCAGAATGACACTATCCTAAATTATAAACTGCAGATTATAGATACCAAGTTAACTTCCTACACACGTTTTTGACTAGATGGATGCAATAACAAATTTCCATGGTCTGGAAGAAAATTCGCTCATCATTCTTTTTAAAATGTAGGCTGATTATATTAATGGAGGTTTTAGACAGACAGATGTACCCCGGCACTCAGCAATATTACTTCAACATTGCTTTTAAATTTTTTTTATTTTATTGATCGCTCAAATCACAGGATACGACAATATTTGGATTTGTACTGGGATTCTCTCAAATTTAATATTCAGTGTATCATTGTTTAGTCAATAGATACTGTACATATATTCATACAAGAAAAAGATTTTTTCAGAAACATTTCATGTTTATACAGTTATTTTTTCAAGGTCCAGTTCTTGTTGCTAGAAGAATAGAATAGCACGGTGAAAAAGAAACATGACAGCTGACACGTGTTTCGTTACATTCGTAACTTCTTCAAGGCTTAGCTACGTAAGGGTGGCGATCCTCAAATGCTCGTAGAGAATCCACCAATGTCATGTCGTCTTTATATCAAAAAGAGTAGCCAAGATATAAGTCCTTATATGTGCTGTTTGAAATCTGTTGGTGTCTTTCAAAACGTCGTGGAAGAGCCACTAGAAGAAACCCTTTCAGCAGTTCATGTGGTCTAGACTTCTCAATTATAAATCTATCCTTACTTGGACCGGGGCGCCACAAGACAGCGGACGTATCTGAATAGTTACAGGGGCATACTACAGGCCAGGGTCAACAAATGATAGATTTATAATTGAGAAGTCTAGACCACATGAACTGCTGAAACATTTTCTTTTAGTGCTAGATGCTGGTTCACCATGAGACCAGGCCTTGACTCCAATCAGGTCGCCACCCAAAATCATCCTGACACCTCGCCAGGCAACTCAGCTCCACCCCGTGGTGTGGAGTACTATCCCTTGAAGCCAACCCGACTCTTAAAGCTGCACCGAAAAAGGGTACCAGACTAACACTAAAACCAACTCCTACACCATGGTCAAACATTACAGAGGACCTGATCCTCAAACGTGTGCCTGAGGACCCCAATGCCGAACAGAGGATTATTTTTACCTACCTAGACACTTTCAAGACCCTCACCAGGTGAACCTCCAGATGTAACCTCACACATACCTAAGAAGCACCGGCACGCTTTTGAGCAGGTGCTGCCTTAAGAAGCACCCAGACCTATCCAACCAGTGAAGGGACAAGGGAACAAGCCCACCAGCTCACTCTCCTACTCCACAGCACTTTACCCCTTCATCAATCCCAAATCCTCACACATCCTCCCAACCACCATCACTTCGTTGCCCAGACAGGTCATATCATACCTTTTCTTATTCCCGGAGTTCGTATGAGCCACTAGATCCTATGATGAACCCCTAGCACCTAGAGAGGGGGGATGACTCTTGGGTGAACTACATGGTCAACCCTGCAGACGATCAAGATACAGAGCTCTACCATGCCAAACTTTATTCAGAGGGCTGCCCAGCACCAAGAGGTCAATGAAAAAGATAGAACAACAAATCTTAAGACTTTAACAGAGATGGCTCAAGTATAAGAACCCTTAAAACAAAATGTGCCAGCACAGACACAAAAGAATGTACAAATCATACATAAAGAAGGCCAAAAAAATCTACTACTTAAGCAAGACTGAAAATGCCAAATGCCCAGCCAAGGAACTCCATATAATTCTATTAGCATTCCGCAATCCACAGAGCTGTCTTTCACAAGACTTCTGCAATGAACTAACAATACAGTATGCAAACAAAGCAGACACAGTAGATTCTTATCCAACAACCAAGAGTAACAACTGCTCCCCTATCATGCAGCAAAAAAACAATCACAGCAGATAAATAATCTCTATCTCCATCATATCAGCCCACAAAGAAATTACAATGTTAAAATTTGAAGAACTACTAAATGCTAGCAGACCAGCTGGTTGCGTGTCTGATACCTGCCCTCTGCAAATTTTCAAAAAGGTCCTTTATTCAACATCTGCATCCATACCGTTAAAGAAATATTATCAATAACTTCTTAAAAACAGGAACATTCCCAGAGATATTGAAAAAGGCATACCCACAACTACTACTTAACAGCTTGATCCCTCAAGACCCACCCCAACAGCTATAGACCAATCCCCAATGTACCTTTTCTTATCAAACTCATGGATAGAGCAGCCTTTCAACAGATCTCAGAATTCATAGAAGGAAACAAATTACTCTCAGACTGGCAAACAGGATTCCTGTCTGGAAGAGGGACCAAATCTTCCTTAATAGCAATTTGGGATGGCATCACTCTCAATTGGACTTCCTCTTACCTAAACAATAAATCCTACCTGATGCACAGCCCCCTTTCTCTTCATAGCCTTTATGGATGGTACTCTCTTTACACTTCAACCTCTGCCTGCCTTAGGCCTCTGAGTGTACCCTATTCTCTCAGATGCCTGCCTACTTTACTTCGGTAAATTCACTATACCTCTCCTTAAAAATCATACACTCTCAGAGTAACCATTCCTGCAATAGCTAATATTTTCTAGCGATCTATTCATCACACTCTCATAAAATCACAAAATCACAAATCCTCCTGTGTAACCTCTGCTTGAAATCTCACAGTATCGAACCTGCCCTCACTCTAATAGTAACACCTAACTCCTATTAACTTAATCCACGCCAAGAAACTGGATAAAATGCTTCAGTTGCCTCAGAGCACAGGACTAGTGCAATAACCAACAATATACAACAATAATCACTGGTTTATCTACTAGCTTTGGATTATTGATTATCGTGTTACCCACCATAAAGCATGCCTCATCAGAAGCAGTATGCATGATACAAATACAATTCCAGTGGTTCAAATCCACTCTTGTTTGCCAAAATTCAGGATAAATTTAGGATTCCCAATTATTGGTTCTGCAATTTACTATTCTCAGTAATGAAAATAGATTTTATAGAGAAACACCTGGCTTCACCTCCAATTTAAAGCTACAATCAAAAATGGTCCTATCCCCTGTAAGGTATAGAATGCCCAAAATACCATAAATAACACGTGTATAAGGTTAGCAAAATATTTTTTATCAAAAAGAAAATGACAGACTGGATCCTACAGTCTTTTCTGTCCTCAGTGGTCCAAACCTTTGAAATCACCATTGGCAGTGAAACATTCTCACCTGATAGCACACTTGAGGTTAAAGCTTATCCATCATACACTTTGGATTCCCCACAAGAGGTACAATGTACTGCTAACAGGAAAAGGGAGACTTTTGCCCCATGATCTTCAATTGTAAAAATGTGCCCTTATCAGGATAAGATCCATATAGAATTAGTACATTTATTCAAAGTAATTTGCTGTTAGAGACTACTAGCGGCAGCTCCTCCGCTGTGGCGGAGGAGCGTCGCCCCATCTGCCAGCAGCCTAAAAAGGAAAAATAAAACGATAATAAACCCTTGTTTATTATCGGTTTCATTTTTTTGCTTGGGGCAGGGCCAGGGTGATGACAGGCTGCTATTCAGTACGCATGACTGTTTCAGGCCAGCCAAACTGCCATGTGTACTGAAGCTCTCTCCAACCCCAGCTGCATTGCCGGGTTGGAGTTAGGAGGCACAGGTTCCCACTCTAACTGGGAGCACAAATCATCAGAGCTCAGGCCAATCCTGATGCTGCTTTCAGCAGCATGGAAGCAGCATCTGGATTGGCCGCAATGCACTCTGGGACCCTGTGCAGAAGAGAGGGGAATGTGGCAATGAGGCGGGTAAGTGGTTTTAAAAAAATTGTCTTGTTCATCGGTCCCCACCGTACCCCCACCCCGCCACTCTGTAAACACACCGGCTGCTACTGGAGGCTACATGATCATGTGTAGGTGCACCTACAGTAAGCCTTATTAATTAATTCAAACACAGCTTCTGTGCAACCTCCCCTTGCTATTACCTCCAAATCTGTTCTTTGTCACCAATAAAATGCCAGGAAATTGCCTGTACACTACTGGTGGGGTTAACCCAAGATACAGGATGCTGTGAAATCCTTGAATGTCTGGCATTTGTGGAACAGACTTTTCTTTATCTACAGCAATCAAATCATTATGAAGATATCATTATCACATTAAACACGCTGTACATCCCCTCACCCAATCAATAGTGGCTCCTGATCAGTCGCCTTCTGCTGATCACATTTTCACATTTCCCCTTCTTCTCTTATCCTTTCATCTCTTCCTTTTCCAATCAAATACTGTGCCAATATTAACTTAAAAGTTAAAGGGTTCAAGTAACATTATAGTTAGCTGAATTTTCCAGTGACAACATTAATGTTTTGATCTAAAAAAACACAGAAATTCACCAGTTATAGTTAGCACTACAGTTATAGTTAGCAGTGCTAACTATAACTTGCCCCTCGCCATGCACTGCTTATGACCTCACATTTTGCATCAATCATGACATGTTCTATGACTTCATTTATGACATCACTGATGACATCTTGAAGAGAAGGGGTTCAAAAGACCGCTCACAGCGGGCGGGAGCCTTTTTAAAGCTCCCACCTGCTGGGATCAGATTTGGTGTTTGCTTCCACTTGGCAGGACTTTAAAAAATACACCCGCCAAGTGAGAGCAAACACAGGTTTCCCTACCAGTCCGGTGTGGGCAGAGAAACTGCTATGTCTGGGGGGATATAGCATGTGAACCAGCCCTGGGGGATGGGGTCCCCGGGCCATTAATTGTTTAGGGAGGGGGAGCATTTCAGCCCCCCTCCCTTAAAGTAATCGACCCCTGGGGTGGGCTCCCCAGGGCCTTTATTGGCTCAGGGGGGCCACACGGCCACCATCCCTACTTTAAGTAATTTCGACCCCAGTGGTAGTGGGTTCCCCGGGGCCTTTACAGGCTTGGGGAGGGGGGAATCATGCTGCCCCCCCTCCCCACTTTAAGTAATTTCAGCCCCATTGGTGGGCTCCTCTGGGCCTTTACAGGCTTGGGGAGGGGGGTCACACAGCCCTCCTCTCCATATAAACTTATTTTGGCCCCAGGGGTGGGCTCCTCGGGCCTCTGGAGAGTCGGGGAGGGGGTCCACAAGGCTCTATCCCCTTCTTTCATGATGTCAGCCCCAGGGGTGGGCTCACAGAGCCTTTAATGGATCGGGGAGGGGAGCCAAAGCCAAGCAGCCCCTCTCCCCTTTATGAATACAACAGCGGGGTTGGGCTTCCCGAGAAATACACTTTTTTAATGAGGCCTGTCTGCCATTTTTTTTGTTGATCCCGCTAGATAGAGGCATTTTTTTCCAAATTGTTTTTGTTTTAGACCTGAGGGGGAGGGTGTTCCCTACCATGCCCCCTTACGCTATTTTTCTTTTTTTACTTCAGGACAGGGGCCTAAGTCCCCGAGTCCTGTAATGGCTGCCAGCAACACTTTTCTCATGTTACTGCCAACCAATCAGATCGCTCGCTCCCATAGAAGTCTGACTCCCGTGGCAGCGAGATGGCCCAAGGGAAATACAGTTCCCTGCTGCCAAACAGAATGCTCAATTTTTCAAATTGGCATTGCAGATCCAACTGTCCAGATATTCAATTATATTTTACCCTTAATTTCTCAAAAACTACTGATCGGATTTACAATAAATCTCCGGATCAAGATCTAGCTTCCTGCCTAATTTGGTATAATAACATTCAGCAGTTTTTGCTGTAGCCTGTCTTAAAGAAGTCTATGGAAAATGCATGGGGATTTTGCATTTTGGACCCCCCCCCTGTTTTCTTGGACCCCGCTCGAAGGATCACCCCAAAACTTTCCATGCTAGTCAAAAAGTAGCAACTTTTTGGAAAGTTTAATGGAGAATTGTCAAACGGTGCTAAAGTTATTAGTAACACAAAAAGCGCTTTTCCTATGGAACAGCTGACATAACTATAACTCCACAACAGATCCCACTGAAACAAGGTTAATCAGTCCCTTTCCATTTCCTCACCTGTCACACTAGGGGCCCCACAGGGATCAATACTCTCTCCCACCCTCTTTAACCTGTTCATGGAGCCACTAACTGGAATTCTGAAGTGATCCAACAGCCACTATCACATGGATGCCGACAACACCCAATTGTATCTCTTCCCCTGAAGATATCCAGTCTCTTAACACAACTCCTCTAAAAACTCAAAACTGGCTGACACACAACCACCTCAAACGAAATGATCAAAAAACTGAATTACTCATAATCGCCCCACCCAAACAGTCCTCTGAGATCGGCGAATGGATTAAGCAACTAACGGCTCTTAATTGCCTTCCACACATTACACGAGATCTCTAGGAATGACCCTTGACAAGAGCTTGAATATGCAGGAGCAGTGATATTGCCAAAGTAAGAAAAGACAAGGAAACGTATTGGATTTTTAATTGGGACACAGTGCGAAAAGGTCTCAATGAGGAGATAATCTGGATGGCCACATGAATATTTTGACAGTAGATGTGGTTATTAGCATTACAACTTACTTTTCTCCCTCTTTTATATTTTTTCTCTTCCTTCCTTAAGCACAATTGTCAAATTTGTTTGTGACCAAATTTTAATTCCTTCAGTTATAGGATAGCCTATGGAAAAATATACATACAACATATTGATAGGCCATTTGTGAATACTTGGCCATTTCGTAGAATTTTGCGCTGCATTAACACACCTATAATATCTGGGAAGTGGCAGTAAATTCTAACATGGCTGCCACGATCATATGAGAAACACGTTAAAATATTGGTACATTATATCTTCTGTGAAATAGTATATTATATGTGCGTATATATAACTAATCAGCAACTGGCAGTAAAGAGATACCTATATCTATCTGTATGTACGTCCAAATGACACCCTTTTAATATGGCGGTCACGTCTACCGCTCAAACACCCGGGTCGATAACATCGCGATTAAAACGGGCCGGTATTATAGAATATGTGGACATATATTCTTATACTGTACTTGTCGCGAAATATGACACCATATGTGCGCATGTACAATTGGGCTTTTTAATAATTACTACCTGGTAGGAAGGAGAAATCTATACCCATCAGTCTGCATGTACTGAGGACACCCTTTCAATATGGCCGCTATGTTTTCTGCGCGATTACGTCGGGTCGATGACATCGCGAGATCTTAGCCTGATTAGAACAAGCGGGGAATACAAGGGTTTATCACATAAAAGCGTAATAGTTAGTAACAGAGTCTTTACATGGCCGGTTACACATGCGGACGACATGTCGCAGATGATGGGTTACGAGTAAATATTTCGAAGGTAAGAAGGCGTTCTCCTCTGTCTCACCGGCATACTCTATGCCACTACGTACTACCCTTAGCTGCTAGCATACCATCGAGGCAACTGCTTTTGCTAAATGCTATGTTATAGTGCACTCGAATTTTGCTAACATATTTCTGCATGTAACCAAAATACATCGCTGTCGGGTATCGTTCCAGTGTTTTCTGATGACCCACCCCGATGTTATTGAACTTATTAGAAGCCACATTTCTCCGACCCTCTGAAATCGGAGCGTCTAAATGACGAAGAATCTTTCACAGTTGGTAGTAAACTGACAAGGCTATATAACACTTAGGGGCAGATTTACGAGCCCCTTGCGCCACTTTTGCGCCGCCGTTGCGTCACTTATGTGACGCAGCGGCGACGCAAAACATGCGCCACGTTGCTCAATATTTACAACGTGACGCATCTAGGGAGATGCGTCACGTTGTAAACCCCTGCGCCACATGAAACCTGCGTCAGGTTTCATGTGGGCGTTCGAGTGCAGGGTGGGCGTTCCCTCGCAGGTACGCCTCGTAAAGTGACGCAGTGAAATCTACAAGATTTCACTGAGTCACTTTACGCCCATGCTGCGTCAAAACCCTGCGCCTGCTTGAAGCAGGCGTAAGGATTGACGCAGCATGTTAGGCATAGGGCACCCCCGAGCCTTGCTGGAGCCGCGTCGCGCTTGCGACGCGACTCCAGCAATGCGCCGCCTTTCTGTCGGGGGATGCGACACGCATCTGCCCATCCGTGTAAATGCGGCACATCGGCGGTGGCGCAAGGGCAAACTTGCGTGACGCATCTTCCCTGGCGCATCTCTGCTGATTTGCAGGGATGCGCCAGGGAACGTAAATATGCCCCAATATGTTTGCCAAGGGCAAAGCCTTCTTTACTGTTTTACTGTTTTAATTCCCCAATTTTGCCCTGTCTGAAATGATAACGCTAGACAATCTTCATCACAGAAACTCAGCGCTGCTATCTGTAGTTTGCAGTAAACTACCATGGCGATACTTCGCTTAATGCCTGCTGAGGGCATAGCGTCGTTTTTTTGCTCTAAAATTCTCCAAATCTTCTCTGTTTGAATTTGAAACGTTGGACAATTCTAATCACAGAGTTTGAGAGGCTATGCCAAGCTAACGTTGCCATTCCGAGTATAAGCTTCATCTCACGTTGTGTGAAAATCTAGTAATATGCTTTCCTCTTCTGTACTTATGTACTTGAGGCAAATTTTTTCTAAAAATGGGAATAAGTAACAGTTGTTTAGACTGTATGGGCATGAAAAATTAGTAAAAACTGAGCCATAATTGCTGACCTGGCCATCCTATTGATAAGAAGTGATGTTGGGCTATAACTCTTTGGAACTATGAGTGATGGCAGGGTAGCGCTTTTTAACTTGGCAGATACATGTTTTAAGTTGCTGTCTAAAACATGACTGTTAATACAAGCACTGGTATTTCCTTGTGAGTTTTAATGAACCATATCTAATATAGAGATATATATGTCAAAACTAGATCTTTCTGTGAACTGCTTTCCCTCACTATAATTTTTTGATCTAACAGATATATTTCCCTCAAGAAAAAAGAAACACGTAGTGCACACCACAAAGACCTGCTTGGTGTGCTATTAAACTGATCCAAAGGAGAGGATACCGGTACGCCCATCTGTGGGTCCTAGCATACATAGGAGGCTCTACGCCTCCCTTAGGGTAAATCTAGCTTCAGTATAATGTAATTTTGCAACCAAAACCTAGCAGGCAACATGATACTGACCTTGACTTTTTAATCCATAGGAATCGAAATAAATAATTGGTCGCAGCTATATACAAGTCTGAAAGAACATCTTATGATGCCAAAGAATTACAGTATATTGGGTACTTATGCTCATATTGTATGGTTCAAGCTATGATCGCACTTTTCTTGATATGTAGAAAGGCATGCCTACTATTTTTTTAAATGACACATTGAGTAAGCAGGGCAACTTGCATGCTTTTTTTCTTCATAGTGAAACTATTTCTTTTTCTTTTACTTTCTCTATATGTATATTGGGTATATCAGGTCTTCTCATCTTTGACACATACTCTTAGAACCTGATATTAAGGCTATCTTGATGTCAGATCACCCAGCTTGTTCTGGTCGGAATATGGAGAGAAAATAATATAATAAATACTTTTTGAATTAATATTCATCGCTGTACCCTAGGCACATAAAAAAGCAATTGTCTTTTTATTTTACAGACACCCCCAGCCCCAATTGAAATCTGTAACATCTTGGTCCTGAGGAAGGTGGTTTACCCACCGAAACGCGCGTAGACCAGACTTTTTCCACTACTAAGGAGTGTTTGTCATTTAAGAACTCTTCACAACTCCTTTTTCTTTTCTGGGAATGCCACGTATGGCCCTCATTACATAGCTCAAGGGTATCCAACTGGGTCAAATTTCTGCTGTTTTTATTTTGTATGTGTAGTGTGTTTTATGGTATGAATGGAGAGAGTATGTTAGTATATTTGAGTAATTTGAGGCGGGTGTGACGTGTCTAGAAATTTAATGTGAATATTTTTGTTTGTATAAAAACACAAAAAATACATTTTCTGTCTGTTTGTACAAAGTTTTATTGTTGTATTGTAACTAAAATGAGAAAAAAGACAGAATATGCTTTTATAATGTCTATAAAAGAAAGAGAAAACTTTTTGAATGAATAAAAAGTAATAAGTAATAATCTTGTGTAGTGTCAATACATAAACTCTTCTGGGATACATGCAAGTTTGAACCTAATCAGGTCTTTGTAAAGTATATAGGTCGGTATAGAGGTTTTTGTACCAGTTTGTTGTTCTCTTCCCCCCTCCTCTTAGACCTTAAAGTACCCTAGGGGGGCCTCTTTTTCCTTATAGTTGCACATCAGTACGGCCACTAAAGGAGCCAACTTCCAAATGAATATCCTAAGGAAAATAAAACCCTTCCTCCGCCTCGTCGCCTTCAAATTAGGTGTTCAAACACTAGCGATTTTCAGGCTAGACTATGGAAATGCAACCCTCTGCGGTCTACCTAGATCAACGCTGGCTCCTCTAAAGGCGTCTGCTAACTCTGCTGCAAGGCTCATCACAGGATCTAAAAGATACGACCATATCACCGCTGATCTACCGGCTCTAAATTGGCTCCCATATGAGGCAAGGATTGAGTTAAAAATTGCCTGCATGACCCATAAAGCCCTACACTTCAACACCCGAGGTACCTTGCTCAAAATCTTGACTTATCCGATGGCTGTAGATCTTCTAGAAACATGAGCACCTTACTGCTGAAACCACAGAAATTATATAAAAACAAAACTTATAGTCGAGCCTTCTCGGATATTGCCCCGAGGATCTGGAACTCCCTTCCCCTGAAATCAGACTGATCCCCTCAACTGTATCTTTTTGAAAGGAAGTCAAGCTGCTACTAATGAACACATTTTTGATTTAAGGCTCATGTTCTCTATTAGCCGGCCACACTAGGTCACATTTGCTATACCCTTATAAAGTAGTGGACTTTCTAAGATCATTGTAGGAAGCTCGCTCGGTATTAACTACACCAGAAAGAGGTATAGTGTGCACAGAGTCCAGTGAGTGCCCAATGGTATGGCAGAGGTTAAAGTAGATAATACCTTACTCTAAATTGACTGGTAGCTGGGCTGAGCATCTAGGCTTATCAGAGGGTAGTATCAATGCATTTGTTGTACACACCAATACAAGACAGGTACACATACTCAATGACTAACTCCAGACTAATGTTTTGTAAAATTATTACTTTAGTTACTTTTATTTTAGGAACCAAGTTGAACTCTGGTACAGGCAGGTAATACTTTCAAAAGGGTAATAGGAATACTTTGTGGTCTTGGAAGTACTTTGGTATTGTCAATTTGAGGCAGTAACATTCAGTACTGGTACAAGATAGACAGTGGCAGGTAATCAATAGAGTGCAATGCAGTCATAAGGAAGGAAAACAGTGTTATGCATCAGCGGATAAGTACACAATTTACGTTGTCAGTGTTTGAGGGTTAGTCCGACATTGGGAAAGGGTCAGTTTGAGCTGGACACTGCACCTCCAGCGGCACTGGGGCGGCCAGGTAGAGAGTTCAGTATCTACTCCGCGGCGGTCGATACCAGCAAGGATGTTTGCTCTTGCGGTCATCGGAGAACAATGGGGGTGAATGGGATTCAGTAGGCCGCCAACGCTGGGACTGTCACGGTCGTTGTCAGCGAGTCACTGTTGATCACTTGAAGGCACCACCAGCCCAGCAGTTGCAGTCGCGGTCATGGGGATGGAGATGAGCAGGGGATGGAGGAGATCCGTCGAGGTTGTGCCATCCCAGAGAGGCCGCGGTCAAGCAGGCGGGGCAATAGGAGGCCAACAGGGCCATTTGGAGGAGGGTACAGGCTCTCGGGAACAGAACTGGGATTAGCTTGGGTTGAGAGGATCCCTCTAAGTTGTGGAGGACATCCAGCTGCTGTGCTTTCTTCTGGCAGGGCAGAGTCGCGTCAACACAAGTGTCTGTCCTCTACCTCTGCAGTCCTGTGGTTCTTTTTTTAGTAATGAGTCACGTTGACAACCAGTGTCGATCCTCAACTACTATGGTCTTTGTACCGGCGGACGCTGGGGACTAGCGCCGCTAGTCCAAAGGGAGGTTCTTGGAGATTGTTTGAAGGCTGGAAGGTCTCTGGGCTTTCTTGGAGGCCTGGCAGTGTTTCTGGAAGGACAGCAGTCCAGTTGTCGAGTGAGCTACAGGTGGCAGGGTTCTTGCCAGGTTCTTTCTGCAGCGGTTCAGTTCCTGGTCCAACAGCGGTCTTCTTCCGTCTTCTTCTTTGGTCCGTCGAATCTGAGGAACAAGGTTCAGGGGAGCCCTTAATTACTAAATTTAAGGGTTTTATTGAGGTCGGGGGCAGTAGCCAATGGCTACTGTCCCCTAGGGTGACTACACCCTTAGGTGCCCCCTCCCTTTGGAGAGAGGGGCTCATCCCTGTTCCTATTGGGCCTAATTCTCCAATTCAAGATGGAGAATCTCTAAGAGAGGGGTTCACCTCAGCTCCTGGTGACCCTAGGGGTGTGCCAGGCTGAAGTAGACACTCCGACTCTCCTTACTAATTTTCCCACCTGTCCTGCCACTAAAAGTGGGTCCTGGACAGTGGGGTGGACTTCTCCCCTAGTTGTAGCTGCACAAATCAGCACATCACAAGGTGAGAGACTTTGAGGCTCACCGCCAAGTGTTGCTGTTCCTGCCAGGGGGAGGGGTGAAGCACCTCCACGCAGAGTAGGCTTTGTTCCTGACCTCCGAGAGAACAAAGGGTATCACCCCATGAGGTCAGAAACCTGTCTGGTGGTAGCTGGCTGGCGGGGAACAGTCAGTCAATACACTAAAAGTTGGTGGTTTATCAGGGGGCATCTCTAAGATGTCCTCTGAGTGCAATTTATAATAAATCCAACACTGGCATCAGTGTGGGTTTATTATGCTGAGAAGTTTGGTACCAAACTTCCCAGTTTTCAGTAAAGCCATCATCGAGCTGCGGAGTTCATAATTACAAACTCCCAGCCCATGTAATCAAAATGGCTTGACTGCACTTACAATGTCTGTGAATGGCACAGACACTGTAGGGGCATATTGCTCATGCAGCTATGCCCTCACCTGTGGTATGGTGCACCCTGCCTTAGGGCTGTAAGGCCTGCTAGAGGGGTGACCTACCCATGCCATAGGCAGTGTTGCTGGGCATGGCCCACAGGGATGTGTGCCATGTCATCTCTTCAATTTGGTCTGCACCAAAACACACAGCCTGCAATGGCAGTGTGTGGGTGCGAAGGTGAGTCGTCTTTGAATGTGGCATATTACATGCTGCAACCCTTCAGGGGCCCTCTCTGGTCACAGGGCTCTCGGTACCAGTGGTACCTTTTACAAGGGACTTACAGGTGGCCCAGAGGTGTGCCAATTGTGGAGACAAAGGTACAGTTTTGGGAAAGAACACTGTGCTGGGGCGTGTTTAGCAAGGTCCCAGCACACATTCAGTCAAGTTGGCATCAGGTATCTGGCAAAAAGTTAGGGGATAACCATGCAAAAAGGGGCACTTTCCTACAATCATGTATATTAATATTTAGTGGGTGGATTGGTCTCTGTTTTGGCTTCCTGCCTCCTGTTGGGACCCACCGTTCCTGTTTTGCTCTAGATTTTTTTAATTTGTTTTGCTGTTTCTTCCTCCCTGACCACTTGTAAAGCGATCTGATACCCTCTTGGTCATGTTCGTGCTATATAACACTCTATAAATGAATAATAAATAACTACCTAGTGGCGATATATTTGAAATATATTATATATATATATATATATATATATTCACTGAAAAAAACCATAGGTTTCAGGGACGTTATAGTTAGTTGGACATTTCACTCGTACAAAACCATAGAAATTCCGCCGTTATAGTTAGTTCAGCTAACTATAACTCGCGCCCCCGCAATGCACTGCTGATGACGTCACATATTACATCATTCGTGACATGGTCAGTGACATCACTGATGACATCACTGATGACATCTCAAATGACATCACTGATGACATCACTGATGACATCATCCACGTGAAAATCTGATGCACCTCCTCACACTCTAATATAACCTTTGATACACCCACTGTAAAATACAGACTACCATTTTCGAAACCATCGACACACCAATACCAGTTACTACATACGCACTCACTGATTCCTAGGTCTACACACACATCCACTCATTCACCCATGCAATCACTCATACATGCAGTCACTCATCAATACAACACTATCATATGCACTCACACACCTATACAGACACTCACACACCGCCACTCATCCATGGAGTTACTCACACACCTAGTCAGTCATGCAAAGAATCTATCACACTCCCATTTACACACCTATACAGTTATACACACACCACCTCACTTATTCATACAGATACTAACACATACTTACTCTCTTATACAATCACTGATACAAGCACACACTCTCACATATAGTCATCTATATACTCCTAACTCACATATACTGCCTTTAACATATGTAGTTACTCACACATGTACCACTGAGACATCCATTCACTAACCAACACACCCATGCACACACTCACCCATACAGCCCTTCACAGATGCACTCTTGAACCCATACACCCAGTGAATCACCCATTCACACATCTATGCACAGAGTCACACCCCCTCACCCACCCACACAGACACTCAGGCACCCATACAGATACTCAGACAACCAATCAATAACCCATATAGACACTCATGTAGCTACTCACCAACCCATGCAGTCGCTTACACACCAACTGACAGACTGATACAGACTTTCACACAGTATAGTCACTAACCCATGCATTCAGCAAGACACGTTTAATCACTCATACAGTCAGTCATGCACCTACAAAATTAGGCATTCAGACACTTATACACCCACTCATTCTTCAATACACCTTGGCATATATATATAAAAAACATAATTAAACTTTACAGAAACATGCAGTCACTGGATGATGTCATCAGTGATGTCATCAGTGATGTCATTTGAGATGTCATCAGTGATGTCATCAGTGATGTCACTAACCATGTCATGAATGATGTAATATGTGACGTCATCAGCAGTGCATTGTGGGGACGCGAGTTATAGTTAGCTGAACTAACTATAACGGCGGAATTTCTATGGTTTTGTATGAGTGAAATGTCCAACTAACTATAACGTCCCTGAAACCTATGGTTTTTTCAGTGAATTTCTAAGGTTTTTTAAATGCTAATTTCTAACTATAACGTGCCTGAAACCTATGGTTTTTTCAGTGAATTTCAATGGTTTTTTAAATGCTAATTTCGAACTATAACGTCCCTGAAACCTATGGTTTTTTCAGTGAATTTCAATGGTTTTTTAAACAAAAATTTCTAATTGTAATGTGCCTCAATCCTATGGTTTTTTGGGTTAATTTTTAAGGTTTTATAAATGCTAATTTCTAACTATAACATCCCTATTAAGTCCCCTTGAATCCTGAAGGTCCCTGGTGGCCAAGTAGCCCACCAGGTACCTCCAGTAAGCGCCACAGAGCTGCGTTGCAGAGAGGTGTTCCTAGGCCACGCCCCTTTTTACACCACGCTGCAAACGCGGCTTCTGGCGCACTGCTGCTCTGACGATGAAGTCCACTTGTGTCCTGAGGTCCTCAGGACACAAGCCGCGTTTGCAGAATGGTGTAAAAAGGGGCATGGCCTCGGACCACCTCTCTGCAACGCAGCTCTGTGGTGCTTACTGGAAGTAGCTGGTGGGCTAGTTGGCCCCCAGGGACCCTCAGGATTCAAGGGGACTTAATCCCCCAATTTACAATGCGCCAGGAGGTGTGTTTGCACACTTGTAATATCAGGCCCGCCCCTCCCTGCACCACTGTGCAAACGCGCCCTCTGGCGCGTTGTAAGTTGGGGATTAAGTCCCTTGAATCCTGAGGGTCCCTGGGAGCCAACTAGCCCACCAGGTACCTCCAGTAGCGCCACAGAGCTGCGTTGCAGAGAGGTGTAAAAAGGGGCGTGGCCTCGAACCACCTCTCTGCAACGCAGCTCTGTGTTGCTTACTGGAGGTACCTGGTGGGCTAGTTGGCCCCCAGGGACCCTCAGGATTCAAGGGGACTTAATCCCCCAATTTACAACGCGCCAGGGGGTGTGTTTGCACACTTGTAATATCAGGCCCGGCCCCCTCCCTGCACCACTGTGCAAACGCGCCCCCTGGTGCGTTGTAATAATTTCGGCGGGGTTCGCGACCCCAACGCGAATTTCACCGAAATTATTTTAAAAAAATGCTTTTTTTGGCCCTGGGGGTCCTTGTGGGACCCCTGAGCAGGCCTAGGGGGTCAGGGTGATTCTACCCTGCCCCCTTTTCTTGTTTTTCATCTTTTTTTCACAGTTTTCTTGTGACTCAGTTCTACCGAGTCACAAGATGGCTGGCAACACTTCCTGGTTTGGAGTGTTGGCAGCCAATGAGAATGAAGCTCATGCTCGGAAGGGTTCGCGAACCCACCGCGCCCACAGATATTGATATTTTTTCTTTTTCTAATTTCTCAGAAACTACTGAATGGATTTACACCATTTAATAAAAAGGGATCTTTCTGAACCAAGACCTACCTTTTTGCCAAATTTGGTGTAATTCCTTTCAGCAGTTCGGGCTGTAGCTTTGTCTAAAGTTTCCTATGGAAAATTACATGGGGAAAACGTGTTTTTGAACCCCCCTTTTTTCTCGGCCACGCTTGACGAATCACCCCGAAACTTTAAAGACAGCAGCTGACCAGAGCGCCCCACTAGTTTTGAAAATTTCGCGAAGATTCGTCAACCAGCGCCAAAGTTATTGGGAAAAGAAAAAACGCTTTTTGAATAGAAACGAGGTCCTAACTATAACTACCTACTGGCGACCGCCAGTAGGTAATATATATATATATATATATATATATATATATATATATATATATATATATATATATATATATATATATATATATATATATATATATATATCCTCCACACACTTCCCAAGGGTTTTGGTTGTTTGCCATATGAAGTAATTGCTACTTGGTAAAATAAAAGCACTGCAAGCTTTTTTAACACGAACCGGAGTGCGACCTATTATTTCCCTTGGGAAGTGTGTGGAGGATTAATGGCGACCGGGCTCGGCCGCGAGGTAACGCACAGCTAACCAGAGCGCCATGCCAGCGAAAGGAGCCAAAGGAGAAGGATATATATATATATATATATACGGGATGAAACCGAGGGAAGATACTTACCCAGCAAGCGAATGAAGTGCTTTCTGGGAACTGTGCCCGATGCGGGCGGCAGTTAGTTTCTCCCAATCAACTCGGCTCAGCTGGACTGTAGCGATTAACGCGAGAGCGAGTGAACAACACAAAAGCCGGTTGGCAAACCTCTGTTGATGAGTGGCATTCGATAAAGGCATACACGCCGAAACGCGTCATGCCAATTGCTTTAATAAAGGAACTCTCCTGCAATCCCCGCTGTGTCCCTCCGGTTCCTTCTGGTGAAGAAATCTCTTTTGTGATGTTTTGCATGCTAGCCCTTGGCATGCTTGGGGAACCCGTCCATCAAGAGTCTGGAACAACATGGGCTAAGTTTGTGAAATGCTCCAAGGTATTGGAATGATTCCAGACCGCCGCATCTAAGGAAAGCAAGGCACCGCTGCAGCCGCAGTCCCTGATTCACGGGGAGGCTTGATCACGGCATCGTAGTCTCAGGGCATGCTGGACTTGGGCTATGCGGCTGGATGTTTGGGACAAAGGAGGAAGGTTTTATTTTAGCTGCAGCACTGTGTTTGCACCAACAGGAACTTTTAAACGCTCTTTTTTTTTCATCTTCCAGCCCTCATTATGGGATGAAACCGAGGGAAGATACTTACCCAGCAAGCGAGTGAAGTGCTTTCTGGGAACTGTGGTTCGCCGATGCGGGCGGCTGTTAGTTTCTCCCAATCAACTCGGCTCAGCTGGACTGTAGCGATTAACGCGAGAGCGAGTGAACAATACAAAAGCCGGTTGGAGGCCAACCTCTGTGGATGAGTGGCATTTGATAAAGGCATACACGCCGAAACGCATCATGCCAATTGCTTTAATAAAGGAACTCTCCTGCAATCCCCGCTGTGTGTGTGTGTGTGTGTGTGTGTGTATATATATACACACACACACACACAAAAACCAGCTCCTCTCCAGACGGGGTCGGTGCGAGATCCAGGTGTCGGAGCCCAGCTATAATTCCACGAAATCCAGTGAGCACTTTCCCTCACCAAGAAGAAGAGTCGCACACCAGGGTCAGTGTAAACAAAGAAGTGTTATTGGCGACGCGTTTTGACCAGAACGGTCTTTTTCACAAGCAAAAGACGACTCACGAGTAGGGGAATACTTTGAACGGCACCACAAGCACGAGAAGACCGTGCAGGCGGTCACGCCCACTGGGGCGGGGACTTTAAGCTAATACAGGTGCGTCCATCAGCCTTGTGTACTTCATTCTGCTTTGACAAAGGGCGAGTAGCCTGAAACGCGTCAGCAAGCAAAGAAAAGTTTTGATGGTCTTCTGCTTACTATGCTTCCAGTCGCCATTAAATTATAGAGAAATGCATCCATTTGTGTGGGCCTTCCTTTGGGGGCAACCTCGTTTGCTGGATTTATTACGGCTGGCCCAGCCGTGGAAGAGCCCCGCCGCCTGTCAGCGGACCTGTGTGAAGCCAACCGGCGTTCACGAAATCGGGACAATGATCTCATAATGGATGACATAAGTATGGCAGCATTTGTTCAAACAGAATAGTCCATCAGCCCAATGGGGATTTTTGAATTTTATTTGACTTGGGGGCACAAGACGACTCACGAGTAGGGGAATACTTTGAACAGCACCACAAGTACCAGAAGACCATGCAGGCGGTCACGCCCACTGGGGCGGGGACTTTAAGCTAATACAGGTGCGTCCATCAGCCTTGTGTAGTCCATTCTGCTTTGACAAAGGGCGAGTAGCCTGAAACGCGTCAGCAAGCAAAGAAAATATTTTGATGGTCTTCTGCTTACTATGCTTCCAGTCGCCATTAAATTATAGAGAAATGCATCCATTTGTGTGGGCCTTCCTTTGGGGGCAACCTCGTTTGTTGGATATATATATATATATATATATATATATATATATATATATATATATATATATATATATATATATATATATATATATATATATAAAACAGCTTTCACCTCTCGGCAATAATGGTCGCACACACTCGGTCTTCAGGTTTTATGGCGGTTTATTCAAGCAAATAAAACTCTGCCATGCCCAACGCGTTTCGGTCGTCCCCCCACTCGGACCTTGATCCCGTGATCAAGGTCCAAGTGGGGGACCTGGCTAGTGCTGCGCACGTCCGTTGGCCGACGCAGCCCCGCCCACTCATTAAAACTCCCGCACCGTGGCGGAATTCGCGCCGCGGTTAAGGAGTTAAGAAAGCAAAATGAAAACAAATGATGGTTACACGAGGAAAGGTAATGAGTCGGCCATATTGGAACGGTTTCATGTACATTAGTAGATCATTACTATGATGAACAACGTATGTAAATGCATTATAGGAAACATACATGTAAAGTCCAAAAATAAATGCAAACATTACAAATATAAATGTATAAGTTCTCACTCCTGGTGCAAATAAAATCACGCACCGGCATCTACATAATGCATAGGGGAGGAATGTGAGCCAAGAGGTATACTGGCCAAGTGGTAAAAACCAAAACGGAGGCAGGGGGCCTAAAATATACCTTGATAGTCGCAAAATCCAAATTCATTTGAAACCCTATTGTGTACTCTCACAAACGGTGCAAACTGTATCGAGCACCGGCAACTGAAAAGTGCCCAGGCGAGAGACGTGAACACGGTGGTATACGGGCCCAGTGGTGAAAACACATGATGTCTGTACATAAAACGTGAGGCTGCCTCCTAACACAGATAATGATACAATAATCATACCTAACCACGGTCTGGTGATGTGTTGCCAAATTGATGGAATTGAACCAAGCAAAGGACCCCGTTGACAAACGTTCGTTCTCAACTTCCAAGTGATTATTTACGTCCTACCAGTGCCATTGATATTCACTCGGGCACTGAACTTTGTCAATCTCTCACGGCAGGAAGAACCTGTTATTCTATAACAGGGGAGGTGATACACTCAAACTCATTGGCATCAGGCAAAACTGTGCGTGCACTATGGAGGAGGAGGCTGAAAGAAGAGCGGCTGCTCTTACTATGTTCTCTAGAACGTCAGGGACAGGGGCAATGAAAATGAACAAAACCAATCAGGCCCAACCCCTAGAAGATAAATTGAGGAAACTGGAGAAACTTAAGCGTAGTGAAATCTCCAAGTGGGGGGAGGCGACTTCGCTACAGAATTATGTGGACAACCAAATGGTCCCAAGAGGTCTAAGGATTTTCACTACACCGTCCTATGACTCGCCCAACCCTAAGATGCTGGAGGAGTGGTCTGAAAACTCCTCTTCAAGCTCTAAACGCATGCTAGAAATCTTGATTAAGTATGCTTGGATTGATCGTGAATCATTGCTCATACAAATAAAAACCATGCAGGAGGATCTCAATGCCAGCATGGATTCTGATACCTTGACAAGGTCTATGGAGGCAATCAAGGAACGCCTAAGAAATCATGAAGAGGACATTAAAGCCCACAAACAGCGGAAGCTCAACCGCCACTATGATGATTATGAAAGTGGTAGGATCCTCACTTTCAGCAAGAAGTACGATCATCTGTACAGAGACAAACCTGCGACTACAGAAACCCAAATGACAGCAACAGTAATTGAAAGTTCCCTATCAGATCGCTCGACGACAAGTGATGTAGAATCAGAGACATCGGGGAACAACACATCCGGAAGTGACCGAGGAACAAGACCGGTTACTTTTTTAGACGAATACCGGCTTTTACGCCAGGGACGTCAGACAACAAGGGACACCCCAGCACCAAAAACGAGAGGACAGAGAGGTCGGGGTCGAGGAAGAGGACGAGGAAACACAGAAACAGAAGGAAACGAATCCAACAGAGATGGCAGAAGAGGCAGAGGACGGGGTTGCATGGGAAACAGCAATATGGGCTCCAAAAAGGCTCACTAATGGATGCTGACATGGTGAATAAGACTATTGTTAACTTATCTAAGAGACCTCTGAGTGACATTGAGAAACAGACACTGTGTCTTGGTCTTTCCTTTTGCCCTTCCTCTTCATTTAACTATACTGACACCAGAATTGATCTTTTTAAATATGTCAGGAAACTAAAGCTTAAAAAATGGCATATACTCAAAAGATTAGGTCGTAACGATCCGTTGACAGGGAGCAATGCCACCAATGAGAGTGATTTTGACATAGGTGACATAGAAACTCTAGTTACCATGCTAGAATTACAACAAAATCCTGGCAATGAGGTGGCTGACATAAATGAACTACTCGTACTTGATGAGTTAGGCATAAAACATGATGCAGTAGCCAAGACTAGTTTTAGACCGCGTTCGAGTTTCCTTCCCACACTCCCTCACAACAGTATAGACTCCTTTCATGAAAGCGCAACCAAATCTCTCATGACATACAGGCAGAAAACACACCACAAAAATAGAAGACCCATGAATCTCACTTTTAAACAGAGGCAGGCTCTCATTTCCTTAGCTGAAGACGAGGAAGTTATTATACGTCCTGCAGACAAGGGAGGCAATGTGGTTCTTTTAGATAGGGACATGTACATTACCGACGCATTGAGACAGCTCAATGATACCAAATTCTACACTCCCATCTCCAGAGATTTGTATAACAAGAGTATTACCATCATTTGGGATAAATTGACTGAGTGGAAAGACAAAGGGATTCTTGAATGGGAAGAGTTTTGTTTTCTTAAGAAAGACCATCCCAAACTCCCCGTTCTATACTTACTGCCCAAAATACACAAAGATCCCCTTAATCCACCAGGGCGCCCTATCATGTCCTCCAAGGGGAGTGTAGCGGAACATGTGTCCAAGTACGTGGACCACTTCCTCAGAGACCATGTTACCAACCTTCCCTCGTACATTAGGGACACCAAGGACTTCTTAATGAAAATACAAGATATGTTATGGGAGGAAGATTACTTGTTCATCACCCTCGATGTTCACTCCCTCTAAACGATCATAGACCACAAACATGGCCTTGATGCTTGTCACCACTTCCTTCGCAAAAGACCGGTCAGATTCAGAGACCACACCATAATGATTCTAGACATGATAGAGTATTGTCTCAACAACAACATCTTTCTTTTTTGATGGGGCTCTGTACAGACAAACTACAGGGACTGCGATGGGTTCATGCTTTGCTCCCAGTTTTGTGAACCTGTTCATGGGCCTGTGGGAGGAAGAAGTCTTTAGCACCATTGAGCTCTCTCCGGATCTTGAACGGGTCATGCTGTGGCTCAGGTACATTGATGACCTGTTCATCATTTGGAGAGGCTCAGAGATGGCAGCTGCTGAGTTCATCAGTAAACTCAACAATAACGAACGCAACTTACTCCTCACAGGTAATATCAGTAACTCAGAAGCCGAATATCTTGATGTCGGACTTAAGATCAAACAAAACAGGATTCACACTGAACTATTCCGCAAAACCACTGCACCGTGTTCTTCATGCCCTCAGCAGCCACCCAGAGGCTCTGAAATGGAGCATCCCCTTTGGCGAACTGCTGAGGGCAAAACTAAACTGTAACAGTGAAGAAGCTTACCAACTTGAATGCAGGGAAATGATTCACAGATTCAAGGAGAAAGGTTACCCAGCCTGGGTACTCAAGAAAGCCAGTGACAGAGCTGACGGGGTCGAAAGACAGGATACCCTATCTGACAATAACACACTGCACAAAGATACTTCAGAGGACAGTACCAGAATCATCTTGACATACAACGGTGATGCCGACGATGTCAAGAGGATTGTTACCAAAAACTGGGACATACTCAAAAGTGACAGCATCATAGGTGACAACATCGGTAACAGACCGAACATTACTTACGGACGCAGTAGAAGTATCAGGGACATACTTGTCCACAGTGACATCACGGTACAGACATTTAGGAACGAACATGGCCGCAGGGATTCTTTCCCTGTGGACACTGCAAAGCTTGCAGGAAGTTTTCTACATAAAGAACTCACACGAGGCAGAAACAAAAAAGTCATTACCCAGTTCCTTACATGTAGCACCACATTTGTTATTTACATCATCGAGTGTCCGTGTAAACTGTGGTACATTGGCAGCACGACACTGATGGCTAAGAAAAGAATATTAGAGCATATGAGGGCCATTACCAACAGGGACCCCCGCTATCCCGGAGCACGCCATTTTCAGGATAAACACTTCTCAGACTCCACCCAACTGCGCTATTTCGCCTTCGAACAGATCACATGTGATCTCAGAGGGGGTGACAGAGTTCTGAAACTCAGGAAAAGGGAGTCGAAATACATTATTGACTTCCAAACCAAGATCCCTGGTGGTTTGAATCAGGACGAGGAACTTGCCATACACCTCAGAGATGAATAGATCAGCCTCCTGCAGAGATCACCTCACACACAGTGCATCAGACACTTTGTTTTTTTGTGTATAATGATATTTATTGCACTAATATATGTACAGTACATTGACCTTTGTGGTATTTTAATGTTGATTTTCTCTCAATGTTGTTTTTGTCTCTTTGTTTCTTTTGCAGGAGGAAAGGAAGGCACCTGACACTTACAGACACGGGCTCCCTACCCTTTTCTTCGTCTTCACCTCTGGAATGCCAAGCCAGTTAAGATTCTTTTTGCATGATGTAATGCAAGTTACGTTTTGAGGACTTTGTAGTTGAAGAAAGGCCTTAGTTTAGTTTTGTCAGTCTGGACACTGGTCCCATACTGTCATTTGTCATTTGTCACATGAATGTGTTCAGGCTCCTTTTGGGCTTGTGGTAGCCATTGAGTCGCACCTACAGGGGACAAGACCGTTCCTTTGAACTCTGCAAGACCCTTCAGGCACTATGCCCATACTTGGGGTCCTTTGCTTGGTTCAATTCCATCAATTTGGCATCACATCACCAGACCTTGGTTAGGTATGATTATTGTATCATTATCTGTGTTAGGAGGCAGCCTCACGTTTTATGTACAGACATCATGTGTTTTCACCACTGGGCCCGTATACCACCGTGTTCACGTCTCTCGCCTGGGCACTTTTCAGTTGCCGGTGCTCGATACAGTTTGCACCGTTTGTGAGAGTACACCATAGGGTTTCAAATGAATTTGGATTTTGCGTCTATCAATGTACATTTTAGGCACCCTGCCTCCGTTTTGGTTTTTACCATTTGGCCAGTATACCTCTTGGCTCACATTCCTCACCTATGCATTATGTAGATGCCGGTGCGTGATTTTATTTGCACCAGGAGTGAGAACTTATACATTTATATTTGTAATGTTTGCATATATATTTGGACTTCACATGTATGTTTCCTATAATGCATTTACATACATTGTTCATCATAGTAATGACCTACTAATGTACATGAAACCGTTCCAATATGGCCGACTCATTACCTTTCCTCGTGTAACCGTCATTTGTTTTCATTTTGCTTTCTTAAGACACACGATTGGCATGCACTTTTCACGTGACCAAGACTGCTGGACAGTCGAAACGCGTTGTGGAATAAACAGCTTTTGCAAACTTCTTACTTGTTTTGAGTGGATTATACCCTGAGAGCGCGGTGAGGAGTACTTTTGGATTTATATATATATATATATATATATATATATATATATATATATATATATATATCCAACAAATCTGGCAACAGTTTACGTAGAACGAAAAAAACCAGTGCCGTGGCCACAAATATATCTCAGCGTTATTTTATTTAAGGCAACGCTAATGTAAACTATTGCCAGATTTGTTGGATTTATGGGGATTGGCTGCCCCGCTGTGTGCCCGCCGTAGAAAGTGGCTCGGGTTACGCCATTTGGATTTGTGGATATATATATATATATATATATATATATATATATATATATATATATATATATACACAACCTCCTAAAGTCTCGGAAAGAATGAAGGACCACACTAAAATTCAGCAACAAAACATGCAAGTTTAATTGTTTAATTCATTCTTAAACAATCGGCACAAGTGAAACACACCTGACGCATTTCAGTCGCCAGGACCTTGATCGCCGGCTACCGAATCATTGTCCTAAAACACTTTTAATAGCAAGTGTTTTTTCCATTTCTACAACCAATTATTTATGCCATGCAAGTGATTATTGTAAAAGAAAACTGTACCAATTATTGCTGCATTATTCAATGATACAATGTGTTCTGCGCGAGTTTAATATTAACAGTAACTATACATTTCGTTGTACCTGCGGTTGTGTTCAAAGCCAACGTTAACCGATAGGCCTCATCAGCGTGCGTTTTGGGATGTGCCGTTTCTGAGGTAGAAATCGCCATTGCACTTTGATGAGCCAGGCATTACGGCATCTTAGCATTGAGTTTGCTCTGGGGACACAGTTAAATTGTGGTGGAGAAACAACAAAACATGAATGCCTTTGGTACAATTAGGCACTAAAGTCAAGCACTCTTTTAATGTCTGCATACAAGTGGCCCTCTGCACGCACACAGAAAAATTGTGAGGTAAAAAACTGAAGGACCAATTTGCATGCGGCAAGCCATTGTCATTAATGATTGGCAATGCACAATTGATTACTTATTATTATTATTATACTCATTTGTAGGGCGCAGCGAATCATCCCCAGGGGATCTCTCGGCGCTAGAGAAGAAGGCACCAATGAGCAGAATAATCCTAAAAAAGCCAGGTCTTGAAAACTAGAGCCATTGAAATGCATGCACGACATTAGATACATCGTAACAATGATGATTACTACCTCAGATACTACACATCCCAAAACGCACGCTGATGAGACATATCGGTTAACGTTGGCTTTGAACACAACCGTGGGTACAACGAAATGCATAGTTACTGTTAATATTAAACCCACGCTGAACACATTGTATCGTTGAATAATGCAACAACAATTGTTACAGATTTTTACAATAATCACTTGCACGGCATAAATAATTGGTTGTAGAAATGGAAAAAATACTTGCTGCTATTAAAAGTGTTGTAGGAAAAAGATGCGTGATCAAGGTCACTAGAGATATATATATACACACACACACACACACACACACACACACATATATATCTCCATTGCACTCATGTTTTTCTAGTTTTAGATATATACAAATGTCCTAATATGTTTAAAGTAGGTCAGGTTACGATGTTCTCTTTGTATTTGTTATATATCATGTAGTTCTTTATTTTACTCAAGAAATATTTCTGAGTTGAAAACTATAGACGGAGGGCTGCTGTAAAGTGTACTATACTTTTATTTTACTCCTCACTCCACCCTGCCAAAAAGCAGAAGTGCTTTGAGTAAACTGCTTTACCTCCGTCATCTCTTTCACTGCTCAGAGAATCTGACTTTTGATGTCTATATATCTCCAATTAGCTCATCATAAAATAAATAGGTAAACACTCTCTCAGGGAGAAGAAGAGAAGAGCACAGTTTAAACATCTCACAAGGTTCTATGCACTTCTTTCACACTGATCCATTCAAACAGTTTTAGTCACTCTCTTTGTTTTTGTCTACCTTGCTGGGGAACACACATTTGACTTTATTACTATTTACCCCAGGTGATCCCTGATACACAGACACTACTCTGTCAAACTCTGAGTACAAGAACCAATCTATCGACCCAAGAGTGAACATTTGAGAGATGTGCTGTGTACCCATGCTACATCCTTCTAACGATACACCTCTGCACCGTATGTGAATGTGCCAGTATTGAGGCAACCTCAGGGCTCTCATGAAGCACATCTTACTGGAGATCTAACTGACCTTGTTAGTGGAATGCTTCCCTCGCCACACAGCTCCACCTGGTAACTGTTGACTTTTTGCTTCTCTGCTCTTTTTTCACCTTCCCTTTCATCTTTCTTTTGCTTTTCTTATCTATTAGTGCTTTCTTTCACTTTCTCATATTTCTCCTCTTTTGTGCCTTTTTTTTCCCTCTCTGTCTTGCTCGTCCCCCACAGCCTGCCCCATCCAGTGCCGTTTTCCCGCTTCCCGCCTCCCAGCTGTCCAGCCCTCCTGAACACTAGTTAATTGCGGCAGCTGGAATACCGAAGGCTCGCCAATGGCAAGCACGTCTGCGCCTGGACCGCGCCCAGCAAGACGGACCCTGGTTCCCGGACCATCCACTGCTACGACTCCAGCACCCTCCACGCCCTGAACACCGGATGTTCCACCACCTGCCATCTTGTGTCACTGAAGAACAACCAAGGCCCATTCACCTGTCACAACTGCACCTACGCCGGCCTCCCCACAGCAGACCCACCAACTGCATGACCCTCAAGAACTGGACCCGACCACCTCAGATGCATCCTACTCAACACCCGCTCCCTGAAAAAGCATGCTGTGGAGATCTGGGACCTGCTTGTCTCCACCCCCGACATCGCCTTCTTTACAGAAACCTGGAAGAACCCCACCACAGCCCCGGACATCGCGACAGCCATCCCCGACGGCTACAAAATCATCCACAGGGTCTGCGACAACCGACCGGAAGGATGCATCGCCATCGTACACAAACACACTCCGCCACACGACCAGCTCTGACGACCACACACCTGACATGGAGCACCTCCACTTCCAGATCCAGACCAACCCGAATGCCACCCGTGCGGCACGCTCGTCTACAGACCTCCTGGACCTCGCACCCCCTTCAGCAAAGCTATAGCCGACTTAATCGATCACCGCTCTCTCGCCTCAACAGACTACATCCTCCTCAGTGACCTCAATTTCCACCTGGACAACCTCGATGACCACAACACCTCATCCCTACTGGGGAATCTCACCACCATTGGACTCCAACAACTAGGCACAATGCCAACCCACTCAGCAGGACACACACTCGACCCAATCTTCTCCTTTGACTGGGGGAGAATGTTTGCATTGTGAGCATTCCGTCCATCATTAGTTTGTTGTAACACTTTTCGCCCTAAGTGGGATGGGTATGCCCAGACGTGGGTCCCTTGCTCACTGTGCCACTGGATTCAAGCTAGCCTGGCTGAAGAAGGGTGACATACCCTGAAACCGGTCCGAGGATGCTTGTTTCCGGTCCAGGGAGGACCTGGCCTGGCAGTTCGGTCTGGACTGTTCCCATGGGGCACAGGGTCAAGACTGATTTGCATATGGCTGGGTCCAAACTGGGGTGGCGTAGTGGGCAAAAAAACGATGGATTTAACCCAGATCTTTTGACTGGGGGAGAATGTTTGCATTGTCAGCATTCCGTCCATCATTAGTTTGTTGTAACACTTTTCGCCCTAAGTGGGATGGGTATGCCCAGACGTGGGTCCCTTGCTCACTGTGCCACTGGTTTCAAGCTAGCCTGGCTGAAGAAGGGTGACATACCCTGAAACCGGTCCCAGGATGCTTGTTTCCGGTCCAGGGAGGACCTGGCCTGGCAGTTCGGTCTGGACTGTTCCCATGGGGCACAGGGTCAAGACTGATTTGCATATGGCTGGGTCCAAACTGGGGTGGCGTAGTGGGCAAAAAAACGATGGATTTAACCCAGATCTTTTGACTGGGGGAGAATGTTTGCATTGTCAGCATTCCGTCCATCATTAGTTTGTTGTAACACTTTTCGCCCTAAGTGGGATGGGTATGCCCAGACGTGGGTCCCTTGCTCACTGTGCCACTGGATTCAAACTAGCCTGGCTGAAGAAGGGTGACATACCCTGAAACCGGTCCCAGGATGCTTGTTTCCGGTCCAGGGAGGACCTGGCCTGGCAGTTCGGTCTGGACTGTTCCCATGGGGCACAGGGTCAAGACTGATTTGCATATGGCTGGGTCCAAACTGGGGTGGCGTAGTGGGCAAAAAAATGATGGATTTAACCCATATCTTTTGACTGGGGGAGAATGTTTGCATTGTCAGCATTCCGTCCATCATTAGTTTGTTGTAACACCATCTTCTCCGCAAGCAACATCTTTGTCACCTCCGAGCCGTCTCCAACCACACCCTCTGTGCAAGACTCCATGATGCCGGCATCCGCGACAAAGCTCTAGAATGGATCCGTTCCTTCCTCCCCAGCCGAACACAGAGTCAGACTTCCACCGTTCATCTCAGAACCCACAGTGATCCGCTGCGGAGTGTATCAGGGATCCTCCCTGAACACCACCCTCTTCAACATCTACATGGCCCCGCTTGCAGCCATCGTCAGAAGCCACGGACTCAACATCGTCTCATACGCTGGCGACACCCAGCTGATTCTCTCCCTCACAGATGAACCCACAGCCGCCAAGAGCAACTTCTACAACGGGATGAAGGCAGTCTCCACCTGGATGAAGGACAGCTGCCTCAATCTTAAATCAGAGAAGACCGAAGTCCTCATCCTGGGCTCCACCCCATCTGCCTGGGACAACTACTGGTGGCCCACAGTGCTCGGAAACCCTCCCACACCCACGGACCATGCACGAAACCACAGCATCATCCTGGACTCTTCGCTCTCAATGAACCACCAAATTAATACTGTTTCATCCTCCTGCTTCCACATGCTCCGCCTGCTTCATAGGATCTTCAAATGGATCCTCACCGGGTCCTGGAAAATGGTCACCCATGCGCTCGTCAGCAGCAGACTCGACTACGGCAACGCACTCTACGCCGGCACCACCCAGAAACTCCAAAAGAACCTGCCGAACATCTAAAATGCCTCCGCCAGACTCATCCTGAACATCCCACGCTGCAGCCACATCACTGGACACCTGAGAGACCTACACTGGCTACCTATCAACAAAAGAATCACCTTCAAGCTCCTCATGCATGCCTACAAAGCCCTCCACAATGCCAGACCTGCATACCTCAACCACTGCCTCTCCTACACTCCCATCAGACATCTCCTCTCTGCCCAACTGGCCCTGCCCACCATCCCACGGGTCTGCAAGACCACAGCTGGAGGAAGATCCTTTCCTACCTTGCTGTGAAGACCTGGAACTCCCTGCCTCTGCACCTGAGGCAATCACCATTGCTGCTGCAATTCAGGAAGAACCTCAAGACCTGACTCTTCGAATGAACCGCAGATCCACCTCCGCTCCACCACTCAGCACCTTGAGACCCTCACAAATGAGTAGTCGCGCTTTATAAGAATCCTGATTGATTGATTATTGATTGAAGCACATGTATCATGACCTGCAATATGCACACCTATCCAACTACTGGGACGCAATGCATCTCAATCGATACATACAACATGCACTGATATCCTAGTACTGGGACATTCAGAGGGCATGCCTTGTACCATGCACACTATCAAGAGAGCTTGCACTGAACACTTTAAGTATAACCTTCATCGTACGTTGGTCTTCAAGTAATGAGGCATCCACCAACTTCTTACAATACACCTTTATATTCACAGGTATCCCAGCATTGAGACATATACAGAATCCTTGCTGTATCCCTCTAATCTGGCTAGCACCATTAAAGGGGATGGCACTATTCATACAAACAGAGGGGTCTCAAAATACGAAGTTGAGCGACTCACACCTTTGTATTTTTAAGATTTGTGAGCTTTGTGAAGGGCAGGGTGTGAGCAAGTACCACAAAGTAGCCATCCCATTTGAGGGTCCCAACACCTTGCAACAGCCACTGAACCTGCCCTTGCCTCATCCTTTGACATCCCAGACCACTGGTAACGTACATTTTCTGCTTCCCACAGTGGCACCCCCTTACTGAGAATACACTTGGAGCCAATTCCCAGCCATATCATTTCCCATCCATTACACATGACCTTGCCCTTCATGGGTGGGAAATCATATGACTGTGAAACAGCCCAATTGTGCAGATCATGGATAAGAAAACTTTGCAAGTCTTACAAATTTGCTGAGCTTCACCAATGCAAAATTTCCACATTCGTCTGACTATTAGGGCAGTTTTACCTTAATGCACCCCTACTCAAGTCATTATCTTTAGTGTTTGTTGCAATTACTTAAAAACATTTACAAACATTGACAAGCAATAGGATAAAAAGGGAAACAATTGACAGTTGCTAACCCTGCTTCCATGGCTTACAAAAAGCTGAATGCTCAGTTAGTCACAGATGCCCTTCCCTGCCAGTGGTCAGAACATTTATCTAAAAAAGGTATGCCAAATTTCAACACAGCCTTATCAAATCAGACTTTTAAACATTCTTACATGATGGTCTTTTACTTTTTTCAATGAAACAAGACATGGGCTAAATCAAAGTTCATATTTAGATCACAGTCCAGCATATTGACTTTATCATCCACAATCTGTCAGAAACCAAATGCCCAAATATCTCGTCTTTGCCTAAATGCATGGCTAAACGTTTTGCCCTAACCACTGGCTTTAGCTTGAGTAAGAGGTACAGTTGAAACTCCCTCTCCTCACAAGTTTAGACATCACTCCCCCTACTGGCCAAGAGTAACAGGGCAAAACCATATTTTTTAGGGACTATAGGAAAGTGCCCCTTTTTGTATGGTCACCCCCCAACCTTTGCTCCAAATGCTGATGGTTGTGACTCTGATAGTGCACTGGAGTCTGCTGCCCAGACCCCAGTGCCTGTGCTCTCTCCTAAAACTGCTATGTTCGTCTTGGTAATCCCAAATTGGCAAAAGCTTTACCCTCTTATTTGCCCCTTGTATATGGCACCAGGGGTACCGAGGGTATTGGTGGTAATGGTGTCCCCAGGGCTGCAGCATGATTTTGTGCCACCCTTAATTTGCTAGTAGATTCCAGACCATTACCCTTCATCTCATACAGCATTGGAAGATATGTACCTTGCTCCCTAACAGTAAGCATGGCAGATTCACATTCACCAGTGTCCTTCAGAATTAAGAAAGAGGAATATTGTAATTTACCTAAATACCTAATTGGTAGCAAATCCCTTTCAAAGCATACTGATGACAAGCATTGTCAATCCAGTATGACTGGCTTGCATTTTTAGCCCTAAAATATATAAAGGAAAGCCTTCTACAAAGAAAAATAATGCTTTCTGCATACAATGTTTCTATAAGATAAATGATATGATTACTTTCTGTGATTGTCAGATTTAAAACAGTCTCCTATGCATTTCAATACAATCACACTATACGAGATGGAATGTCTACCAACCAGCCAATAAGAATACTCTGCTAGGCGGAGCCAAAGCCCACATTATGTACATTTTTTAAGAATTGGTAACTGTAGGTCTTGGAGTGCTGACTTACAAAAGAGTGCCCAGTAATAGTCCAGAATATATCAGTACAACTTAATCTCAGATACTTTCACTCTGGGGAGCATTAGCTATTCCCGCCCTACAACTCAGCTTCATGAAGCACAATGATTTGAACCATGCACAGGTATCCTAGTACTGAGGTACATACCTGGCTCTCACGATGGACCTCTCTATTGACCTCTAAGAAGACAATAGTAGTCTTTAAAGAACACGACATCACCATGCAGTAACAGCCCACTTTTATTCTCAGATCCCAGCTTCACTCCAATCACTTGTTAACTGCATCTTTGCCTTTCATTCCGCCGAGCATTCCACTGCCTTCTGGCTAGGTTTGTGCTGTAGAAGTGTCACATCATTAATTATAATGGGGTTGCCCTGTGTCCCTCAGAACCTGGGTATACAATAATAAACTACAAAGAGTTCTGTTGGGTAACACAATTTTTCAAAGGAGAATTGTGAAAGATGCTTAACTTTCAACATCAATAACAAAGGGTCAAAAACCGATCCCTTTGTTCATAATTACCAACTTGTTGTAAAAGCAAATTTGAAAAAACACATGAATTGAAAAACACAAACATGACAAGAACTTTTTTTGGTTTGGAATATTCACTGTCATATATCAAATACTTCATCTAGCAAAACAATGTTTTTACTTTCTCTTGTTTTTTTGGGTATAATCTGCCCATAGTACATTCAAAACATGCAATAAACCAGAAAACATAACTCAGTGAAATTTGTGATACACAGTAAAAATGAAATAATCAATATATACACATGTACAAAACATATACATTGAAAACATATGTATTGTATGTTTTGAATGTACTATGGGCAGCTTATACAAAAAACATGAGAAAGTAAAAGCCGTGAAAAATGCAGATGACTGTTGTAACCAACTGCCCCCCCTGTGTCAGTCACCAAAAGATATATTGACATTGTGTGTGTGTGTAAAGCTCCATCTAGCTCCAACTAGGTAATTATAAAAATGGAAACTTCTTTTTCCTAACACCTGTAAGGTGTCCCCCTAGTAACTCATTACTAAGCAGCGGCCACTCCTAATACATTTGAACATGATCACATCCTTTGTTTTCCTGGCCCTGCTGGAGCCAGAGACACTCAAACCCAACACTGACTACTAAAACCTGACTCTTGACTTCTTAGAGACGACTACAAACCTGAGGCTGAAAATTGCTGGGGTGTCCCACCCCCAAACACACCTATAGGCAGATTCTTTCTGATTCACTAAGGAACTTTGGTCAGTCAATCCACACAGCACACACTGGTGGGAGTATGGTGGATCCAGATGCCTGGGGGCTTCCCCTCTGCTCTATTAAGACATACTTTACTACTCTGTTTTACAACATGAGCGGTGATTCGCTACATCTATGTTCACATCTTCACACGGAGCGATCGCACACTTCACAGAGTGCGCACTTCCCTTGAATTTGCAGAAATTGAAGAGAAGGATCCTTTATGATGCCCGCAGGAGATTTCAAATGATACAAAGTGGCAGCGGAGCTGGCTGGCTTTGATAGATCACCCCTTGCTAGTGAAGGACCAATGAATATGCAAATTTCTAAAGATCACTCAGCTCTTGCATTCTCATTGGAGGGGCAGCAGTGTAAACAATACACCTCTCTACTGCTCTACCCTAATTCATTACATTTTACTCTCTGTAAATTATTTAGAGAATCCATCAAACCCCAATGCTCCATCACCCATTGAGTCATGCAAGAGGAAAAGTGTAGCTTCTAAAAAGTCACCGGGCATCTGTGGGAAGGCCTACCTTCAGGAAGTCCCCACCATGACAGTCAATGTTGACAAAGTCGTATTCAATAGTGATGAGATCCTCTGGGTCGCCAATGAAGAAGACAGCACAGTGCAGCGCAGGCTGCTGGGCGGTGAAGGTGAACTGCCCTTCAATGCTCAGCATGTCAATACATCCTACAGGGGAGAAGGAAAAGGGTGCATTATATTACTCCATATCGTGAACTTCAACGGATCCAAGGAGTAATGGACAACGCACATCAAGCCTCGTACCCTTTCACATTGCATTCTTCTACACCTTGTCCTTCCACACTGCTCAGCACAGCTCTCAAGCATGCAGCTGGTGTCAAACTGAAGTTTGGTTATAATTAAGATATGAGCCTCTCAAACAAAGCACAAATCACCCAGTGGCCACTTCTCTTCATTCCATGTCTTTAGAGCATAAGGTTAGTGTGGAAGTTAGTTATGAAATCTGGTTGTAGTCAGGACTGCTGGGGTCATGTGGCAGTGGGGGGCCAAATCATGCTGCAGAAATAACGAAATTATGCTGAGAAGGAAACGCAAATTATGCAGCAAACAACGGCACCTTATATATCAAATGACTCATTTGGAGACATTATTTTCGTGACATGTTACAACTATTGATACAAAAGGACCACAACGCATTGGTAATACGTAGGATTCTTGAAAATGAAAGCTATACATCTTCAGCAGATCCTATTAATAAAAATGCCAAGCGCCATAAATAGGGATAGACACACAGGAAAAGCCCAATTTTATGAAACCTCTCTTAAGGAGGATAGCGTGGGTAAAACATATGTACCGGTGCAATCGGCACACCTAATCTACAGGCACAGCTTCTTGTAATAAAAGGTGCACTTCCTATGTTCTGTGCATGCCAGTTATCTTTTTGAAAGTGTCTCCAGGGGCAGGTTTACTTCCGATTCACAGCATAGTTGTTAGACTTGGCACCATTGGCGTGGGTCTCCCTTCCATTTTTTTGCTGTTGCCTCTTATGTTTTGCTGGTTTTAGATGCTTTTGGGCACTGTGCCACTGCTGTTCAGTGCCACAGTGCAAGTGCTCCCTACTGTAAATTGTGTTATGGATTAGTGACTCCATGATTGGATGATTGGTTTACTTGTCAGTCCCTAGTACAGTGCACTGCGTGTGCCCAGGGCTTGTAAATCCAATGCTGCTGGTGGGCTTGCAGCACTGGTTGTGCCACCCACAGAAGCAGCTTGTAAAATGTGTCTCAGGCCTGCCATTGCAGAGCCTGTGTGCAGTCTGTGACTGCCATGTCGACTTGGCAAGTGCACCCACTTGCCAGTCCCTAAACCTTCCCTTATCTTCATATCAGACACCCCTAAGGTAGGCCCAAGGGCAGGGTGCATTGTAAGTATAAGGTAGGACATGCCCTGGTGTGTGTGGCATGTCCTGATAGTGAATTACAGCCATTTTCGTTTTTCACTATTGCAAGGCTACCTGCTCCCCATAGGCCAGAATGGGCAGACTGACTATTACACTTTATAGTCAGAACTGACCCAGGGAACATGGTAGAAAAACGAATTTAGTATGCCTGAACTCAGAATGATAAAATACATCTTTTAGTGAAGTTGGTTTTAACATTCTTTGTTTGAAAATACCACTTTTAGAAAGTAGGTATTTTCTTGCCTAAACCATCCAGCTGCCTCTGCTCAGGTTGTGTATTGTGTGTCTGGATTTGTGAGTGACAGGGGCTGGGGGATTCCAGGAGGCAGGGTGAGTCAGCACTAGGCTGAATAGGTCTGCCTGAAGGAGGATGGGTGGGAGGAGTTGCACCTGGGTCTGAATAGGGCTGTGCCTGCCTTCCACAATGCTGGCTCCACCTCCTGCCGGGCGTCTGATGGCTCTGCCCCTCACTCACAAAGGAAAGAAGGAGTCAGAAAAACAAAGTGCTCCAGGACTGACCAGAACTGGTTTTGGACTAGGCAGAGGCCTCTCTGCCTTCAGAGAACAAAGGGAAAAGGTGTATAAAAAGGGGACCCAGACCCCTAGGAAATTAGATCACTTCTGGGAAATCAAGAAACCTGTTGCCAAGGAGAAGAACCGGAGAAGCTGAAGGAGGAGTACTGCCCCTGTGCTGTTTTGCTGATTGGGGTTGGCCTGCAGTGGTTGCTTTCTGCCAAGGACAGGAGAAAAGACTTTGCTGTGCTTTGTCATCTTGAAGAAGGGAATCTCCAAGGGCTTGAACTGAGCTTGCCTCCTGCCTGAAGTCACAGGGACACAAAGACTTCACCCCTTCTGTTTGCCTGCATCTGGAACTGCTGTTTTAGCTGCTAACAGAGGGAAATTGCAACACCGACGCCGGCGAGCGACGCCGTAACCTGCACCGAAGCCGTGGGCACCGCTCGTGAAGAGCACGACGCACCGCCCCGACTTGCACCGTAGGCCCGACGCCTGCCGACGCCGTGCGACATCGACTCCGAAGCCGTCATCGAGGCCGCTGCCTGCACCGGAGCCGAGGACACCGCTCGTGACGCTCACGACGCACCGTCCCGACTCGCACCGCAGCCCCGACTTCACCGACGCCAGGGCTTCATCATCGCGGAGCCGATCCTCGACGTGGGTGACCCCCGAATCCATCGACGCCGCACCATCGTAAGGAACCGACGCCTCGCCGCCATCCGTGACGTCACCTCCCCGACACAGTAAGGAACCGACGCCTCACCTCCCTGCGCTGCAGTAAGGAACCGAGACATCACCTCCCCTGGGGTCGTAAGGAACCGACGCCGCCGGCGCCAACGAAGCATCACCTCCCCGACGCCGTGCCCCGTCTTTGTTTTCATCGAATTCCAGGTACTGTTCTTTGTGGGTCTGCTCGACTCCAGGCCCGACGCCGCGCACCTCGCGGTCGGCGCCGTACTTTGGGATTTCCACCGGTCACGACGTCGTGATAACTCCAAGTGGAGTTATTTGTTGCTACAAGCTTTATTTGATTGACTATCCTATTTTTGAAGATAACGTGAACTGTCTCTATCATTTTAAGTCTATTTTTGATTACAGTATTGTGGATTTTTGCTATTGGGTCTTGTGATAAGTCTATATAAAGATTACTTATTTTTACATAAACAACCTGTGTGGTGTCCATCTGTAGTGTTTTCACTGTATTACTGTATGTGGTCACAAATGCTTTACACACTGCCTCTGAGATAAGCCTGTCTGCTCGTGCCAAGCTACCAGGGGGTGAGCAGGGGTTATTTTAGGAGTGTTTCCCCCTTATCCTGACTAGAAGCAAGGGTCCCTATTTGGACAAAGGTGCAAACCATTGCCAACTAGAGACCCCCAGTTCTAACATTGGTGGTCAGCGGTGAGGATTTGGACTTGCATTTGTGATTCATATACAGTGATTGGTGTACACTACTAGTGAGTGCAGACCAATACGCGACCACATACATTTTGATAGGACTTTTTTCCTTGGAACCTTTATTTTTGTTGAGAACTGCCAATTTTCACCATGAGCAAAAAAGGATCCATTGCACCTGCAGATATTGAATTTGAAGAAGATAGGGTTGATACCTACACTGTGCCAGAACTCAAAGCTGTTTGCAAAAAGTTTAAAATCTCTATGAGAGGCCTCACCAGGAAGGAGGAGTTTCACAAGGCGCTAAGGGCCTGGTTGGAAGCACGGAATGCCAGTGGGCAGTCCGAGGAGCCTGTGGAGGAGGCAGAGAATTTAGATGGGCAGCTTGAGGGGCCATTGGGCTTAACTGGGAGGAGAGTGCCTTCCAGGGAGGGCAGCAGTGTTTCTCAAAGGGCCTGTCTCCAGAGGAGCTGGAGGACAGGGACAAAAGCAGGATGCATGAAATGGAAATGGCCAAACTGAAACAGGGAAGCCATGATAGCCTTGAGCATAAGAAATTGGAGTTAGAAAGTAAGAGGTTGGCCATGGAAGAAAAGAAGATGCTTTTAGAGCATGAGAGAGTGGTGAGGGAGCTAGAGCTAAAGGCTAGGAGCCTAGAAATCACTCCCTCTGGTGGCAGCACACCTCCAGTGCCTGTAGAAAGTAGAGTGTACATCCCCAAGGAGGTTATTAAGGATTTCATGAAGGGGGAGGACATTGGGCAATGGTTTAAAGCTTATGAGATCGCCATGACATCACACCGGGTCCCTGAGAAGGATTGGGGAGCGGGGTTGTGGGGCCGCTTTGCAGGTGAGGGAAGGGAAACCTTGCTAGCCTTGCCCACAGTGGATCAGATGTCCTATGCCCACCTGAAGGAAGCTTTAGTGGCAAGGTATGGGTTAACTCCAGAGCTGTATAGACAGAAGTTTAGGAACTGCAAAAAGCTGGAGTCTAGTACCTGGGTGGAGTATGTGTCTTATTTTTGCAGAGCATTGGATGGATGGGTGAAGGGTAGCAAAGTAAATGACTTGCAGGAGTTCTATGATTTAATTGCATGGGAGCACTTGTCCAGTAGTTGTTTTCCAGAGCTACGCCAGCACCTTGTTGACAGTAAGCTGACTAATCCTAGGAAGCTTGCTGAGGAGGCGGACCGCTGGGTCAGTACCCGGGTCCACAAGGGTCTTGTGGGAGACTCCGCCAAAGGTGGGCAGGGTCCCCAGCAGAAGAGTGGGGGGACAAGGGTAAACAGAAGGAGTTCCAAAAAGGGCCCCAAAGTAAACCCCAAGGGAACCAAGGTAAGGGTTCCCAGCCTCCCACTGAGAAAAGACCATGGGTCCCAACAGATAAGTCTGTTCAGAAGGGGCCCAAAGCATGTTTTAGTTGTGGTCAGGTGGGTCACTTTGTAGGAAGTCCCAAGTGCCCCAATACCGTGACCACTGCACCCACTGGTGCACCACCCCGGCAGATGGCTAGTGTAGCCCTGGGGGAGGAGTTGGGTGCCCAAGGTGGGTGGGGTCCCGCAGAAATGTCCCTGGTCTCTTTAGGAGACAGTGAGATGGTCCCTAGGACCCAGCTGCCTGATAACACTAAGAAATACAGGCAGTGGGTGACCATCAATGGCCATAGGGTGGAGGCTCTGAGAGACACCGGGGCCAGTGTGACAGCTGTCAGTTGTCGGCTGGTGTCTGAGGAGCAGGTGGTCCCCAATGTATTCTACCCTGTAGTTGCCGCTGACAACTCAGAGAGCCACTGCAAGGTGGCCCAGGTTCCCTTTGAGTGGGGGGGGTCTCAGGTATCCTTCAAGTAGCTGTGAGGCCAGCCATGCCTGTTGACTGTCTGCTAGGCAATGATTTGGAGAGCTCCCCTTGGGCGAAGGTGGAGCGGAGGTCTCATTTGGAGATGTTGGGTCTGCCAGAGTGGGCGTGTGTGACCACTCGGTCAATGGCAGCCGGTAAGGGTATTCAAGAGGACCTGGAGCCTGGAAGAAGGGCCCAGGTGCCTGCCTTAAAGAGAGGAGGCAGGGGGCGCGGGAAACCGGCCCCCGAAGTTCCCACGGTCCAGGAGGAGGCAGACCTTGAGGGGGATGCCCTGGAACCTACAGGGGAACAAGTGGCTGAACTGGGGGACCTGCCTGAGCTGACCCATTGGCAGCAGGAAGGAGGCCCCTCCAGGGAAGAGTTCTGCGAGGAGCAGAAGAAGTGCCCTTCTCTTGAGGGCTTGCGGCAACAGGCTGTAAGCCAGGCAGCAGGTGATCAGACTGGATCACACTGGATCTACTGGGAGAATGGTCTCCTGTATAGTGAGCCTAAGGTTGCTGAGCCTGGGTCAGCCCGTGTGCTGGTGGTACCCCAGCGCTTCAGAGCCTTCCTACTGGGTCTGGCTCATGATGTGCCTTTAGCAGGACATTTGGGGCAAGACAAGACCTTTCAAAGGCTTGTCACCCACTTTCATTGGCCCCAAATGCGCAAGAGTTCAGATACTCATTGCAGGACCTGTCAGACTTGCCAGGCAAGTGGTAAGAGTGGGAGGAAGCACAAGGCTCCTCTCCAACCTTTCCCTGTTGTCAGCACCCCCTTTGAGAGGGTGGGTATTGACATTGTGGGGCCTCTGGATCCCAAGACAGCCATGGGCAACAGGTTCATCCTGGTCTTGGTGGACCATGCCACCCGGTACCCGGAAGCCATCCTCTTCGGACAGTGACGGCCCCCGTGGTGGGACGTGCACTGATGGGGATTTTCTCCCGTGTGGGGTTCCCCAAGGAGGTGGTGTCTGACCGTGGTACCAACTTCATTTCCAAGTATATGAAGTCCCTGTGGCAGGAGTGTGGTGTAACCTATAAGTTCACCACTCCTTACCACCCCCAAGGTAATGGGCTGGTTGAGAGATTCAACCGGACCCTTAAGGGCATGATTATGGGTCTGGAAGAACCCATGAGGCGTAAGTGGGACGTCCTCTTGCCATGCCTGCTCTTTGCTTACAGAGAGGTGCCCCAGAAGTCCTTAGGGTTCAGTCCCTTTGAACTGCTGTACGGCCATCCTGTAAGAGGACCTCTGAGTCTGGTCAAGGAAGGCTGGGAGGAAGCTCCCAGGAAAACTCCCCAGGATGTATTTAGTTACATGCTGGCCTTCAGAAACCAGACTCGGCGTTTCAGACAACTCGCTGAGGCGAATCTGGAAGCCAGCCAGGAAGAGATGAAACGTTGGCATGATCAGAATGCCACTCTGATCGAGTTTCAGCCTGGACAAAAGGTGTGGGTCATGGCCCCAGTGGAGCCCTGTGCGCTCCAGGATAAGTGGACCGGACCATTTGAGGTGGTGGAGCGCAAGAGTGAAGTCACCTACTTGGTGGACTTGCAGTCTCCCAGGAACCCCTTGCGGGTCCTGCATGTGAACCGCCTGAAGCCCCACTTTGAGAGGTCTGAAGTGGGCATGCTCTTAGCAACAGATGCTGGGATGGAAGAGGAGACTGAACCTCTTCCTGACCTCCTGTATGCAAAAGAGCAAGATGGGTCAGTGGATGGTGTGAACCTCTCTCCCACCCTGACCCCGGAGCAGCAGAATGACTGTCGCCAACTGTTGGGGCAGTTTGCTGATCTGTTCTCCCTGGCTCCCAGTATCACTGAATGGTGCATCCATGATGTGGACACTGGGGACAGTCCTCCTGTGAAGCACAAAACTTACAGAGTGACTGACAGGGTGAGAGCTTGCATCAAGGAGGAGGTCTCCAAGATGTTTGCCTTAGGGGTGATTGAGTCCTCTAACAGCCCTTGGGCCAGCCCAGTGGTCTTGGTCCCAAAGGCTGCCACGCCTGGTGCCACACCCGAACTCCGGTTCTGTGTGGACTACCGAGGACTCAATTCAGTCACCAGGACTGACGCGCACCCCATCCCCAGAGCTGATGAGCTCATTGATCGGTTGGGGGCTGCCCGGTACCTCAGCACGTTTGATCTAACGTCTGGGTACTGGCAGATCGCCTTAACTGATGGGGCCAAAGAGAGGTCAGCATTCTCCACACCAGATGGGCACTACCAATTCCGGGTGATGCCCTTTGGGATGAAGAATGCCCCTGCCACCTTTCAGAGGTTGGTCAACCAGGTGTTGGCTGGGCTGGAGGATTTCAGTGCCGCCTACCTGGATGACATTGCAGTGTTCAGCGCCACTTGGGAGGAACATCTGCACCACCTCTGGGAAGTGTTGAAGGCGCTGCGGAGGGCAGGCCTCACGATCAAGGCAAGTAAGTGCCAGATCGGGCAGGGTTCTGTGGTGTACTTGGGACACCAGGTTGGGAGCGGCCAGGTGGCGCCCCTACAGCCCAAGATAGATACCATTCTGGCTTGGGAACCCCCAAAACCCAGACAGAGGTGAGGGCCTTCTTAGGACTCACCGGGTATTACAGGAGGTTTGTCAAGGGGTATGGCAACATTGTTGCACCCTTGACTGAGCTGACTTCCAGGAAGCAGCCCAGGAAAGTGAACTGGACTGATGCCTGCCAAAAGGCTTTTGATGCCCTGAAATCTGCCATGTGCACGGCGCCCGTGCTTCAGGCGCCCAACTTCTCAAAGGAATTCATTGTGCAGACAGATGCTTCAGAGCATGGTGTTGGGGCTGTGCTTTCACAGATGAATGAGGAGGGCCTAGACCAACCTGTAGCCTTTATTAGTAGGAGGTTACTCCCACGGGAACAGAGGTGGAGTGCGATTGAACGTGAAGCATTTGCTGTGGTCTGGGCACTGAAGAAGTTGAGACCATACTTGTTTGGGACTCACTTCCGGGTTCAGACAGACCACAGGCCCCTCAGATGGTTAATGCAGATGAGGGGTGAGAATCCAAAACTGTTGAGGTGGTCCATTTCCCTACAGGGGATGGACTTTACGGTGGAACACCGCCCTGGTACAGAACACGCCAATGCTGATGGTCTGTCCAGATTTTTCCGCCTTAGTGATGAGAACTCCCAGGAGGAAGGGTAGTTCTCCCCACATTTCAGCTGGAGGGGACACGTGTTAGACTTGGCACCATTGGCGTGGGTCTCCCTTCCATTTTTTTGCTGTTGCCTCTTATGTTTTGCTGGTTTTAGATGCTTTTGGGCACTGTGCCACTGCTGTTCAGTGCCACAGTGCAAGTGCTCCCTACTGTAAATTGTGTTATGGATTAGTGACTCCATGATTGGATGATTGGTTTACTTGTCAGTCCCTAGTACAGTGCACTGCGTGTGCCCAGGGCTTGTAAATCCAATGCTGCTGGTGGGCTTGCAGCACTGGTTGTGCCACCCACAGAAGCAGCTTGTAAAATGTGTCTCAGGCCTGCCATTGCAGAGCCTGTGTGCAGTCTGTGACTGCCATGTCGACTTGGCAAGTGCACCCACTTGCCAGTCCCTAAACCTTCCCTTATCTTCATATCAGACACCCCTAAGGTAGGCCCAAGGGCAGGGTGCATTGTAAGTATAAGGTAGGACATGCCCTGGTGTGTGTGGCATGTCCTGATAGTGAATTACAGCCATTTTCGTTTTTCACTATTGCAAGGCTACCTGCTCCCCATAGGCCAGAATGGGCAGACTGACTATTACACTTTATAGTCAGAACTGACCCAGGGAACATGGTAGAAAAACGAATTTAGTATGCCTGAACTCAGAATGATAAAATACATCTTTTAGTGAAGTTGGTTTTAACATTCTTTGTTTGAAAATACCACTTTTAGAAAGTAGGTATTTTCTTGCCTAAACCATCCAGCTGCCTCTGCTCAGGTTGTGTATTGTGTGTCTGGATTTGTGAGTGACAGGGGCTGGGGGATTCCAGGAGGCAGGGTGAGTCAGCACTAGGCTGAATAGGTCTGCCTGAAGGAGGATGGGTGGGAGGAGTTGCACCTGGGTCTGAATAGGGCTGTGCCTGCCTTCCACAATGCTGGCTCCACCTCCTGCCGGGCGTCTGATGGCTCTGCCCCTCACTCACAAAGGAAAGAAGGAGTCAGAAAAACAAAGTGCTCCAGGACTGACCAGAACTGGTTTTGGACTAGGCAGAGGCCTCTCTGCCTTCAGAGAACAAAGGGAAAAGGTGTATAAAAAGGGGACCCAGACCCCTAGGAAATTAGATCACTTCTGGGAAATCAAGAAACCTGTTGCCAAGGAGAAGAACCGGAGAAGCTGAAGGAGGAGTACTGCCCCTGTGCTGTTTTGCTGATTGGGGTTGGCCTGCAGTGGTTGCTTTCTGCCAAGGACAGGAGAAAAGACTTTGCTGTGCTATGTCATCTTGAAGAAGGGAATCTCCAAGGGCTTGAACTGAGCTTGCCTCCTGCCTGAAGTCACAGGGACACAAAGACTTCACCCCTTCTGTTTGCCTGCATCTGGAACTGCTGTTTTAGCTGCTAACAGAGGGAAATTGCAACACCGACGCCGGCGAGCGACGCCGTAACCTGCACCGAAGCCGTGGGCACCGCTCGTGAAGAGCACGACGCACCGCCCCGACTTGCACCGTAGGCCCGACGCCTGCCGACGCCGTGCGACATCGACTCCGAAGCCGTCATCGAGGCCGCTGCCTGCACCGGAGCCGAGGACACCGCTCGTGACGCTCACGACGCACCGTCCCGACTCGCACCGCAGCCCCGACTTCACCGACGCCAGGGCTTCATCATCGCGGAGCCGATCCTCGACGTGGGTGACCCCCGAATCCATCGACGCCGCACCATCGTAAGGAACCGACGCCTCGCCGCCATCCGTGACGTCACCTCCCCGACACAGTAAGGAACCGACGCCTCACCTCCCCTGCGCTGCAGTAAGGAACCGAGACATCACCTCCCCTGGGGTCGTAAGGAACCGACGCCGCCGGCGCCAACGAAGCATCACCTCCCCGACGCCGTGCCCCGTCTTTGTTTTCATCGAATTCCAGGTACTGTTCTTTGTGGGTCTGCTCGACTCCAGGCCCGACGCCGCGCACCTCGCGGTCGGCGCCGTACTTTGGGATTTCCACCGGTCACGACGTCGTGATAACTCCAAGTGGAGTTATTTGTTGCTACAAGCTTTATTTGATTGACTATCCTATTTTTGAAGATAACGTGAACTGTCTCTATCATTTTAAGTCTATTTTTGATTACAGTATTGTGGATTTTTGCTATTGGGTCTTGTGATAAGTCTATATAAAGATTACTTATTTTTACATAAACAACCTGTGTGGTGTCCATCTGTAGTGTTTTCACTGTATTACTGTATGTGGTCACAAATGCTTTACACACTGCCTCTGAGATAAGCCTGTCTGCTCGTGCCAAGCTACCAGGGGGTGAGCAGGGGTTATTTTAGGAGTGTTTCCCCTTATCCTGACTAGAAGCAAGGGTCCCTATTTGGACAAAGGTGCAAACCATTGCCAACTAGAGACCCCCAGTTCTAACAATAGTCTATTTGTAATCACTTCTGTTTGTTGGGGAGGGACCCTGCAGAACCTTATTTTACTTTATACGTATTATATACAAGTTCCCCTAGAAGGCACTTTGTTCAAGACATTGCAGATTAAAAAAGTGATTTAAATGTTTAGTAGTCTTTTCAACACTGATTACCATGAGCAGTAAATCTGATTACACAAATAGGGAAACAAAGATCTTCGTGATAAAGAAAAAAACATCCTTTCCACCCTGCTTGAATTCCATTTAAGTATGTTGTGTCTTCCAGTCCATCAGTTAGCAGATATTAACAACTTCGATAAGAAAGAATCTCAGCTCTTACTATTTAAATACAGCCATAATTAGCTGCCAGGCGGTCAGATACTTTTGCAGAGTTCCTGGCACTGTGTTGCACCGTGTGTGCAGCCTTTTTTTTTTTTTTTTACTTTTCATTAATTTCATCTAGAATCATTTTTTATTGAAATATGCAAATTATGCACTGAGTGGGTTATGTAGCTAGTGAGGCAAATACATATAAATGCAGCAATTGAGGGTAATCGCATATATCCTCCACTATGGTTATAGATAAACTGTGTCCTTCCACCTGATGCACAAAGCGCTGATTAAAAGTTGGGTGGTGATGGAAAAACCTCAATTTCTGGAAGAAATCTTTCACCCGGAGTGGAATCCTCCAATAGGATTGCATCCACCGTTCTATACCTACGGTTGACGAAACTCCCTGGGTGGACTTTTCTCCTGCAGAAACCAGTGGCTTTCCCATTCCCATTCCCACCCAGCTATTGTCTATTACCGTTTTAACAGAGGTGCGTGGCTGTCCAAAGGCCCAGTGCTGAATGAAGCTCTGAGCGCTACCTCCTGTCGAGAGACTCCTAATGGTATGGCTGAGACAGTGGTACTTTGTGGCAGGTGCAGAGGTCACAGCTATGTGACCTCTGAGCTCTAAGCCACTTTTGGAGCATCAGGTAAAACGAAGACTTCATTATTTTAAGTTGACAGTCTGAAAATACAAATTGTTATCGGTGCCTGTGAAATTTCTCATTGTGTTTCTGTCTCTCTCGGAATTCAATGTACTGTATTTACACATAGAAAACACACAGAGCATAAAAGCACCATCACTGATCTGGAGTGTGATAGGTGCAGGGACGAAAGAGGGGGTGAGTACTAGTTTCTTGTCTCTTCCCACAAGGACAGTGCCAACATTGGACACTGGAAAAACGTTAGAATATTAGTGCTGAAAATATATACCCTCAAAATACACCGTCTTTGGTAAGCTGACTTTAGATTACGTTAGAAAAGTACACGACAACCGGTTGATTCGACGCACCAAGTCCAATCTGCGTTACTAACCTGAGTGTACATCCTGGTTTGCCATTTCAGACTTTCTGTTTGAAATAATTATTACAACTGCCATTGCTTTAGGTATTGTGGTGGGGGAGAGGTGCATGCAATTGCTGGGTGAATTTAAACACTCCGGTGCCAGTAGCAAATGGAGAAATCTGAAATAATGTTTATTTGACTCATTTTCACACGAAAGACTACTAATTTACATTCAGTAAGCACAACTCCTTACAGAAAAACAGTGCAGCTGCAGGGCGCGAGCACAAACACCCCTAAGCAAACACGTGGATGGTACTTACTGAGAGACCGCCGGTAGAGCTGCCCCGCCGACAACTCTCTTTTCAAGTCAGGGTTAATGTGCAGAAAGTCGCCGTCCTCTGCTGCCTCGCGGACCTGTCAAACGAAACAGGAATGAGCTTCAGGAGGCGTGACATTATATGAATTAGTTCAGCAGCTGCCCTTTTGGTTGGGCGTCGGGAACATGCTCATTGGATTCCTGAAACTGTCACAACAAACATCTCGGACTACAAATAATAATAAAAGAGCAAAGTCAACAAAAATGAATCTTATATTACAGTAATTTCTGATAAAGCACAGAACATCATATTTCAGAAAGTACACAGGCTGCAAAGGCATTCCAGGATCCTTGTGTTTTGTAAGACGGTCACATATACAAAAAAGAAGAAAAATACATTAAATGAAAAGCATGGAGCAGGAAAGGAAAGACCATAAAGCAAGAAAAAAGGTGAAAGGAAAATAAAAGAATAAGGCGAAAAGAAGATATATTTGTATAACATTACAATGTACCCAAAAAACATACTGCAATGATTCTACTAACCTTTTGGCTAGAAAGGGGAAGTAAAAAAAGAAGCAATGCCGAGATACTTTACAAACACAAAATGTGCAGCTGGAAGACATGCGCACTTTTTGAAAAGTGCCTTGCGCTGCTCACCTCCAAGTATCGGGTCTCTCCCTGCAGGGCCGAGAGGAAGATGAGCATCAAGTGCACCTGAAGCCTGGAAGCTGGGGCCATGGCAGCGCGCGCTCGCTCTCCGCGTCTCTGTCCTCGTGCCTGCCTTGCTGATGATAGCCGGGAGGAGCCTGCGGGGATTCATTGTCAGACCCCTTTTATAGAGGAAGGCAGAGGGAGGCACTGTCCTGTCACAGATATGAACTCAGTAACCATGGGTTACCCTTATCTCACCGACAAACTACGTGGCTGTGACGAGGGTCCAACACACCGCAACTTAATCTCGGCATCAGGCATTTGTGTAGTTGTCGTGTGTTTGGTTTACTTAAAGCATTCTTTTGTTTCTGCATTGCGAGTATGTCTACTGCTGCACAGACCTAGAGAGAGGAGACTGGAGGACTGACAGCTCTATTGTTAGACAGTGTGTGCAGTCTTACAGCACTAACGGGTCCCTGTCACCGCACTGGGACAAAACAGGAGGATGCTCTGCTACAGGCAGGGCCGGTCCTAGAACTTCTGGGGCCCCGGGCGAAAGGGAAGATGTGAGGCCCCTCTAATTTGCATGTAACATCACAGAAAGTGACATCCCAGGACTATTGATCTTATTTGTCATCACTGAAGAGACCTAACGTGGATATCAGTAACAAGGACAAAAAGATAAATATACAAATGAAATAAGTCCATATATTTTAAAACTGTATTAAATGGATTACATTTGTCACATTGGATGGAAAAGCTAGTTGCAGGTCTCAAAAAGATGGATGTTTTTTTACTCCATGTTAACTGATTGTTTCCAGATGAGTGCATGATAAAAATTCCAGTTCTGTCTCATTAAGGGGAGAGATCCTGTGGAGGTAATGAGGAGCGGGATCATTCAAAATATAAAATTACACAAGAGAAAACCTCTGACCCCATGGATATAATCGCAAATTTCAAAAGGCTCCCTTATCATTCTGTGCCATTATTGTGTCACCTTCGGATGACATTAATACTTAGTAATTTGCTTTAACATAAATCTTCTCACCAGTATCCCACACACACATGCTAAGAGTCGTAGGACAATCTTTTTTGACTGTGGGCTCTTTACTCGCCAGAATTATCTTAAGTGCAAAAACACAACACATATAATACAAAATTACAAGACACCAATGCAAACAAATAAAGATTGTACATAAATAAAAAAAGACCTAGAACAACTGAGACCACTTCTAAATCATACATTGACTTGAAGGTATGCTGCAGATTCAAGGGGTTTTCAAATCAACGTTTTTGAATTGGTGTTAGAACTGTATGAAGTGGAAGCGGCCGGCTTTAGCGCTGGTGGAGCCCTCTGCGACAATGTTTGCTGGTGCCCCCAATGACTCCCTCTGCCACGGATTCCCTCACAACCACCCTTTAACAGTGCCCCTCAAGTCTCCATAACCACACTCTCTCAGATGCATTTAATTTGATTTACAGCACCACTCATACCAGTGTAGGGTGTCAGAGCACTTTATATCACACACATGACACAGAGACAATCAATTATTCATGTGTAAATCACTGTATAGGAAATGTTACATAAGACAAAGGACTACAAGGTGTAGGAGTCACATCACAATCAAACTAGTAGGCAGTATAGTATAATAGTGATTGGTCTGGAGAAACACAAACTCTGAATTTAGAATGTAATACCATGGTTGGGGGTTCTCTTTAATAAGCAGAATTGATTCCTATCCAAACGAACCCTTTTTGCAATATTAGGATAATCAAAGACTGGGGAAAAAACCATGACGCTCATATTTATACCTTGCAATTTGCATGCAGCTCTTGGATGACAGTTAATAGCTCATTGTTCTATGTTAGGATGTTGAATTATAAACTGCAAGTAACAAAAGGATCTCAATGACTCAATGACACAAGCAGCAACACACTGACCTATTTACATTATGTGCACTTTGTGATCTGCAAGGTACATGTTCTTTGCAGCAGGCACATTAACCCTCTGCGCTACCTTTCCACGAGTCAAAACTTCCACTTGACAAAACTCCATCTCTCTCTAGGAAGAACATTATTCACCAGAGTTATTATGACATTTTTATTGTTGCCGAAAATTGCTGGAGGCCAGGAAGGAGGCAGCAAGCGCTTTCAAAAACATAATATACTTGCAAACATGACTCCCCCACCCGAAGTGACCTCAGTGACAGTCATTGTTGATCTAGGGTGTGCTCTGTGAAAGGACCCTCTGGCAGGCACCGTGTATTTGACAGCACGTGCGCCCCACAGCGAGCCATCCACATATATTGTGTTTTTAAAGAAGTTAAAACGATGGCATCAACATAAAGTATTCGCACGTATCGGAACAGGAATGACCAGAGGCTCCATATGTTTGAAAACTTGTAGCATCTCAACGCATATATTGAGAATAAATTAAGCCTGATTACGCTTCGGAGGAGAGCCATGACAATATTCTCATCTAAGGACTGACACAGCTAATGACCAGTTCCCCCTCCATCCACCTGTTATAAGTTAGAAAATAACAGGTCCTGAAGAAGATGGATTAAAATTCAAACATTCCATCGAAACGTACGTCGACCAGCTAGAGTGTGACACCCCAGCTATCAGCACAGTCATCAGGGGTTGATTTCATCACCCGTGTTTTTTCCATCTGTGCATGTGGTGTTGCTCTGGGGTGTTGAGTGTGTGTGTATTGTATGCAAGGGTGGTAGTTGTGGATTTGTGAGAGGTGTGTTTGGATGAGGGGATGTGAAGAATGATATTGTTTCATCATTTGTAATTTTATCTACGTTGCAACTAATTGTGTCCTATGGATCATGGTTGTTTCATGGCATAAAGTGCTACTTTTGTAAAAATTGAGCTGTCTTTTGAAAAGTACTGTATATTTGCTTCTAGTATGAAATATTTGATAAATAAGTTAAAAAAGGAAAAATATGAAATAAAAATTTGTAATAATGATTTACTATTTCTGGTGTGGAGAATAATGCTTTTTTGATGCCCTATTTCTGAGCTTGTCTTAGCCAGCCTTAAAAGAAATATAGGTCTAGAGGGTTCTTTCTTGTTGTTGTGATCTAGGGTGTGCTGCTTCATAGGCCTGCCCAAAAGACTTGAGGTGAGCTTCAATAGGGGTCATGGTGGACAGGCCTTCAAGGTTAACCCACACTTGCCAGCGGTAGGGTCCACCTGCTGGTGCTAAGACACCAGGGCTTCTAAGGTCTAGCAGGGCCTTCTAAGGTCTAGCACGGGAATGTGCCCCCTCAGGAGAGTGGTCTGGTGGACTGGTCATGAAGGCTGAACCTGGTGCCCCAGTTCCCAAGTCGGCAGCTCTGGCCATAGTGCCACATCCTCCCCCCACTGAACACCATACTGCCCCACTGAGAGAAACTCGCACTGCCTTCAACTACAACCCAATTGCACCCCGCTATAAAGACCTGGATGCGACTCAATTTAAATTACGCACTAGACTAGAGTAATATGCTGCCTAAAAAAAAAAGTGACAACATCCCGGAAAAAGCAAACACTCATAGGGAATGCAAGATTAAGTAAAGCATGTGAAATGTAAGAAGGAACAAATTGGTTACCTTAACGCTTCTGCATTTACTATTCAGAAATCAATGAGTGCTTTTGCATGAAAAGTTAAGGACATGACTCAGGGCCGGAAGGGACCCGTTTCAATGTCCATTGCTTATATCCTTACAAAACATAAGTAGTATGGTTTAAAAAGACAAGACTACATTCGTGAATACAGAGCCGCGGTATGCATTTTGTTTTCCAATCCACCATCAAGCAGGTATTGCAGTACATCCAGGAATGGTGCATTTCCCCACCCGGGGAAAACAGTGCTGTTCAGAGAAAGACAAGAAAACAAAAGTAGCGCTTCCCAGGCAAACTCTGTAAAGTGGCGCTAATGTGTTTTGGGTGTGAATAAAATAAATTTGGCCCCTTTTCGACCCACTCTATCTTGCTTTAGTTATTTTTCAAATTTTTAACCTTTTATTTCTCTCCGTCCCGAGGGTGCACTTTGGACGTGAACAATGTCCTAAAAGAAGACCTTTCCTGCAAAAGTGTTTTTCTTTTTTGGGGAACAAATAAAGGAAAGAGGGAGCAATGGCTACAAGGCCCAGGGAAGGGGGCCCCCACACCTGGACCTTGCAGCTTGCTCTAGTGCTTAGAGGCCCAGGGAAAGGGGGCCCCCTCCACTGGGCCTCAAAGCAGTAACAAGGCATTTCGTAAAGCACTGCCCTACCAGGGCAGTTCTACATACATTTAAATGCACATTCCCATCAAAAAAACGGGTGATGCAAAAGTTAACAAAAGCCAGTTGATCTGGCTGCTTCCTCCTCCCCTCACCCACGTCTCCTTACCTGTGTCGGGCTGGTCCTGGAAACAAAGGGGCCTTCTGTTGCCTAGAAAAAAAATGCAGAAAAGGAATGGCCAGTACTTAACAGAGATGTTGCCTCGCCTCTGACACTGTGAGGCAACATAATTGCTGGCCCGGCTGCTGTGCCTTCCCCACTCTGTTTGTCCCTTCCCCCCACCCCTGCACCCCCAGGAATGGCACCACGCCCTGACCAGCAGGGTCAAGACATCTTCCAATAGAAGCCCAGGTTTGATGTCCTTCACACCAGAACCTGGGCTTCTATTGGAATTCTATAGGGCATATTATGAAGCCCCTTATCGCCGCTTTAGCGGCAGTTTCGTGTTGCTAAAGCGGCGATAATGTTATCGCCGTTCTTGATAATATGGCCCCAAATGTTTATTCTAGGTCTGTAAAGAGGAAGGGAGATGAGGTGTGAGCCTGCCTGACCTTCTCCATTTCACCTGCAACCTTACATTGTATGTCACACACAGAAAATAACCTATTGACAGAAATAAATAATCTGGACACAAAGGTAATAAAGATAGGCCAACTTGTGTTTGAGTTACAATGGTTTGCAACGGCCTTATATGTAGGTTGAAAGAGAGCCGAACACAGACTTCCTGTGTTTCTTCCACTCCCAAGAAAGCTTCTACCGCAGGGTTACTCTCACAGTCAATTGCCCAAGAAGCCCTGCCCCTTCCCTCATTGCGTATATAGACCAGCCTGTTCAACCAGGCTCTATTCTTTCTTTACTTCTGATGCAGTAGTCTATACCTGCCAGAGCATACATTAGGGCACTGTCTGATCTCCTGCTAAGCGGGAGCTACCAGAAGACTGAACTGGTGTGCCACCATTTCCCCCTAGTTAGCACTGACCTGTTAATCTTTCTAAGAGCTGCGGGTAGAGACACTGTCATTTGATGCACCAAGAGGAAAGTATTTGAGTGATTGATAGACCTGGCCCTCTTTGCAAGTTCATCCCCAAACTTTTTGCCTTTTGCTTCCTATTTTTTCTGATTCTGTTTTTGTTGGCTATAGGACTCTAGGCACTTTAGCACTGCTGGTCGATGTGTCAGAACGAGTAAGGCAAGTCACTTGTTCCCTGGAATCAATTCCAATTTATTTTGTGGTGCTTCAAAACAGAGGAAGAACATTTATAGCCAACACGTGTTTAGCCCCCTTACACTGGCCATCTGGCCTGGGGCTTCCTCAGGGCTATACAAGGTAGCACGTGCATAGTGATTAGACACAACATAAGAACAAACAATAGAAGTAGTGCAAAGGTGAGAGGTATGTGGTAGCACTGTTGATCAGCCCTAAAGTGCATAGGCTCTCTGTGTAAATTGTGATTCTGGTTAATTATCCATGATTGGCATATTTAATTTACTGGTAAGCCCCATGTAAAGTGCACTGAGTAGGCCAGGGCCTGTAAATCAAATGCTACTAATGGGCTTGCAGTACTGGTTGTGCCACTTACATGAGTAGCCCTGTAAATGTGCCAAGACCTGCTACTGCAGCGTCTGCATACGCAGTTTTAAACTGCCATGTTGACCTGGCAAGTGCACCCACTTGTCAGGCCCAAACCTTCCCTTTTCTTACATGTAAGGCACCCCTCAGGTAGGCCCTCATGGGCAGGGTGCAGTGTATGGGAAAGGTAGGACACGTACTGGTGTGTTTTACATGTCCTCATAGTAAAATACTGTGTATTTCGTTTTCACTGTTGAAAGGCTGTCTGTCCCATAGGCTATCATTGGAGCTGCACTATAGCATTTTACATCTGTAACTTTCAATTGGGACAAGATAGAGAAATGGAGTTTAGGCTCTCTGAACTCAGAATTTAATAACACACTTTTTTTAGTAAAGGTGGTTTTTAAATTCTGTGTTTTAAAATGCCACTTTTAGAAAGTGGGCATTTTCTTGCTTTACCATTCTGTGTGCCTCTGAATGTTAGTGTATTCATGTCTGGTTTTGGAGTGACAGGAGCTGGGGATGTGCAACCACTCTAGACAGTCACAAGGGGGGATGAGGTGTGTCCTGCCTTGCCTGGGTGACTCATCGCTAGGCTGAATAGAACTGGTCTACACTTAGAGTGGTGGGAGGAGTTTCGCTAGCACATGAATAGGCTGTGTCTCCTTTGCACAATGCTGTCTCTGCCCCCTGTGGTCAAGCTGAAACAGAAAGGACAGAACTGGTTTGTACGGAGCTCAGGGACTCTGAAGCAAAGAGAACCTTGAGAAAATGGGGTATAAGTATTGGACTTAAAACCTCAGGACTTTAGATCACTTCTGGAAACAAGAGGACCCTGCCAAGAAGAGGAGCTGAAGAGCTGTCTGAGGAGCGCTACTTTTTTGTGTGTGAGGGTTGGGTTGGCCTGCAGTTTCTGCTTCTGTCTGTGGCAGAGGAAAAGGACTGACTCTTTTTGCCCTGCTAAGGACTCTCCAAGGGCTTGTGTGTGATTGCTTCCTGTTTTTGGAAGTCTCGAAGATATAAAAGTCTTCTGTGTGCTTTACTTAGTGGAAGTTCCTGTGTGCTTCGCTTCTTGGGGACTTCCTTGTGCTTTACTTTCTGGAAGTTTCAGTGTGCTTTACTTGCTAAAAAAGCATCCTCCATGACCAAAGTGCAGGGCCGGCTTTTCCCGCCTGCTGTGTGCAGAGGCTGTGGCACTACCACCCCTGTGTCTTGAGGCCCGAGGTAGGAGAAGATCTCTGATCTGCTCATTAGCGGAGACCAAAGCATTGCCAAGCAACCAATGCGGCAGCTCGGAGTTCCCGACGTTGCCTAGCAGCGCCCCTGGAAGCTGCAAAAATCCTGCAGCATCTGGGAAGAAGATGCTGCGTCAGCATCACCAATGCTGAGAAGAAGCCCCAGTGCGAGGTGGAGCGGAGGCGCTTACCGTGTGCAGGAGCCTCGCCTCTGCCCACACCGCAGCACCAGCTGCACCAGGGAGGGCAACGTACATCCGTGCACCAACGAAGGAGCAGTGCCTTGTGAGGCAGCTCTTGGTCCCCCGCGACCTGAGAGGGAGCCGCGTGAGTCCCTCTGCCACCCTCTTTGGAATACTGTTGGGGGCATTTCGTTCGGTTTGGCCGCACTCCTGTTGGTCAACGGGCTGGCGGCCTGAAAACCTGCTAAGTCATCAGAGCACAGGAACACTGTGCTTGGAGATCATTGGAGAAAAGGGACCTAAAAATGTGGCAATCCTGGTCCTTTCCCTTTATTGCACGCCGTGCTTGACGATTGTGATAAATGTCATATTTGCTTCTTTTTGAAGACAGTATAACATGTTTCCTTCTTGCAGGATCTGTCTGTTATGTGCAGTAGAAGTGGGTTTTTTGACATAGGCAAATTACAAGTGTTTATTGTAATGCTCTAACGGTTATTGTTATGACAATTGCCTAGTTGGCAAACTGATTGTGGTTTATGTGATTGTGGTCTATGTGTTTATATACAATATGCTGGAAATGACCCTTTTTGCATGGTTATTCCCAAACGTTTTGCTTCTTCCTCCTATTTTTTCTGACCTGTTTTTGTTGGCTATAGGACTGTGTGCCAGGGCCTGTAAATCGAATGCTACTAGTGGGCCTGCAGCACTGATTGTGCCACCAAATGAGTACCCCTGTAAGTGTGTCTCAGATCTACCACTGTAGTGTCTGCGCGCGCAGTTGTGAACTGCAATGTCGTCCTGGCAAGTGCACCCACTTGCTAGGGCCCAACAATCCCTTTTCTTACATGTAAGACACCCCTGAGGTAGGCCCAAGGTACCCCCATGGGCAGAGGGCAGTGTATGTGAAAGGTACGACATGTACTGATGTGTGTGACATGTCCTGATAGTGCAATACTGTGCAATTCGTTTTTCACTATTGAAAGGCTATCTGTCCCACAGAGTAACATGGGAGTTTATTTGTAACATCTTACAAGTATAACTGTCCATTGGAACAAGATAGAGAAATGGAGTTTAGGCTCCCTATTCTCAGAATTTAATAACACATCTATTAGTAAAGGTGGTTTTTAAATTGCTTGTTTGAAAATGCCACTTTTACAAACTGGACATTTTCTTGCTTAGCCATCCTATGCACCTCTGCTGGTGTGTGGATTGACTGTCTGGCTTTGGAGTGACAGAGGCTGGGGATGTGCATTCACTGTAGACAGCCACTGGGGGGGTTGAGGTGTGACCTGCCTTCCCCAGATGACTCAGAGCTGAGCTAAATAGACCGTGGCTGCATTTAGAGTAGTGGGAGGAGATTTCCTTGCACCTGAATGGGCCCTGTCTCCTGTGTACAATGCTGTCTCCACCTTCTGCCAGGATGTTGGACCAGTGAGGACAGAACTGGTTTGGACTGAGCTAAGAGACTCTCAGCCACAAGAGAACAAAGGAAAATGTGGTATAAATATTGGGGCCCTGACCCCAGGACTTTAGATCACTTCTGTACTCAAGAGGAACCTCTGCCAAGGAGAATGAGTACTGCCCCTTTTGCTGTGTGCTGTGTCAGGTTAGCAGGCAGTTGCTGCTTCTGCCAAGGAAAGGACAAAGACTGAGAAAACTGATTGAAGAACAATCTCAAAGGGCTTGTGTGTGCTGACCTCCTGTTTAGAAGTCTTAGAGACACAAATACTTCACCCCCAGCTTCCGTGAACTCTAGTGCTGAGAGTTCTGACCTGCCAGGAGGTGCTTGTTCCAGTTTTGGGCTTCTGGAGGTTGTGCCTGCTGTTGGGAGCTGGAAGAAACCTAAGAGAAGCAAGAAAAGCAATCTCCGAGTCCGTCAGTGCCACCCCGTGATGCCTGCACCGAGGCCCGGGACAACCCTTGTAAAGTGCACAACGCACTGCCTGGCCTGCACCGCAGCTCTGACGCCCTTCGACTCCTGCTGACGCCTGCAGTTATCAGCCTTCCCAACGCCAGCGCTCGCACCAACTCCGTCATCGCCAGTGCCTGCATCCTGTTATCGTAGCAATGATAACTACAGAGGGTGACTCCATGAACTTGCCGTCTTCGCATCGCCTCACCAAAACTAACGCCTTACCAGCGACGTAACCGACTTCCTCTATCCTGGATTTGACACATCACTTCTTCGCAGACACGATGTCTCGCCTCCCCCTTGGCAGCCAGGGAGCTGGCATCGACCTCAGTGCCTCACTTCTACGAAGCCGTGCATCATCATAGACTTCGTTTTCCACAGGTACTGTTTGTTTGGAGGTCCATGTGACTCCGTGCCGATGCCGCGCACCTCGCGATTGATGCCATACTTTGGATTTATTGCTGTCACTACGTCATAATAGCCCCAAGTGGAGCTATTTGTTTTCTACAAGCTTTATTTTGGAAATAACTGTTTTTGAGTGCTATTTTACTACATGTATATTAGATTTTTGTCGGTTTGATCTTGTTGAGTTTAGATAAAGATACTATTTTTTTAAACTGGTGTGGTGTCCATTTGTGGTGTTATCACTGTATTATTGTGTATTTTGAGTACAAATACTTTACACATTGCCTTTGAGATAAGCCTGTCTGCTCGTGCCAAGCTACCAAGGGGGTGAGCAGGGGTTATCTAAAGTGTATATCCCCCTTACCCTGACTAGAAGCAAGGGTCCCAACTTGGACAAAGGTACATACCTCTGCCAATTAGAGACCACCAGTTCTAACACAATATAAGTGATATTTTTATATAGTGCTGTATGGAGTTTCTTTTGTGGTGTATTTATTGTGTCACTGCTGTGCGAGTGTGGTGCGCAAACACTTCCTCGCCGTCTGGGTAATCCTTAAGAAATCTGCGCTGGCGCCCCCTCATGCGCATTTCTCGCAAGAAATGTGCGGGCGCACGCGCATGCGTAGTTTTCTCAAGGATTACCCAGACGGCGAGGAAGAGGAGGAGGGCAGCCTGGGATGCCGCAGTACAGGTAAGTGGTTTTAATTTACTTTTAAGTAATGTAGAATTACTTGTTAATATAGGGGGGGTGGAGGCCGGTGGCATAGCGGAGCGGAGTTCCACGGAGTTTGTTCGCAACTCCGTGGACCTCCGTGTAGCCCAGGTGGGCCCAGTACACCCAGGGTTAAAATGGAGAACCAATTTCCTACAGAACCTACACGTAACCAATGCCACCAATATCCCAAATGGATCCAAACTCACCATATGCCCTTCATAAAAGTTTGCTGGTGAACTGTTCATAATGATCCACAAAAACAGAAATATCCTCGTTCAAGCCACAGAACACAATCTTTCCTTCTTTGACTGTCTCTTTCCCACCCTCATCAACATTCTATCCTCTAACCACAAACCCACCTCCTACTCACCAGTGCTGAACTCCTCACCCAACCATGCTTTTCAATCATCCGTTGCGAATGCAAAGATCCCTCCAGTGGAGGTATAGTGATCATAAACAAAAATGACCTCCACCTTGCACCCTTATATACAACCAAATATACCCTGAAACCTAGGAGTTACCCTTCTCTCTAAATACCCAAACCCTCTGAAACTACACACCCTCTATCACTCTCCAGGTGATAAAAGCCAATTCCTAGAAGAAATAGCGGATCTCATAACTCTAAACTCCTTGAATGATTCCACAGACATCATCCTAGGAGACCTACACTTACACCTGGATGATGCCAATGATACTGCTGTACAAGCACTAGACTTCCTTCTAGAATCAAAAGATCTCACCTAACACTGTAAAAAGCAAACCCACAACCAAGGTGTGACCCTTGAAGCTATCATCTCCAACCACAATGCCATATCCCTCCACTCCGTCCTTCCCATGAACTGGTCCGACCAACACCTAATTCTTTTCGACCTTAACATCAATCAACCTAAGCTCCCCACCCAAACCCACTTGCAGAAACATTAGACAAGAAACATGCATCAAATCCAACAAGCAGAGCTAGAATCCCTAATTAGCTCCCAAATCATTGACCCACCTGAATTGTCAACAACCAATGAACCCACTTCTTAATACAACACCAAAATGACTGAACTTCTTGACACCATCACTCGGCAAAAAATCTAAAAATCAAGATGTGCCCCCTCCAGATCATGGTTCAACACAGACCTTAACAATGAGAGGCGACAACTCAGAATGATGGAAAGAAAATGGAGAAACCAAGCCTCTCTAGCTCATCTCTCACTCCTCCGACCAGAACGCCTAAAATATAAAAGCACATCTACAGAGCAAAATCCGCCTTCTTCAGAGCCCAACTAGACCATTCCAGGAACCGTCCCAAAGACCTCTTCAAAATCATCAAAAACCAAACCTCCTCATTCCTCAACATCCTACAGATGCCTCCACTAAACGATGTGAAGAGTTTGCTAAATTGTTCACAGACAAGATAACAAACATTGATCTCTCGATAGACCCCCTCCCCCTTCTCTTACCACCAAAGACCCCACCTCCAACATTGGCCCCCCACATGCAATCCCTACATGCAATGTCTACAATCCCAACACCTCAGAATACAAGAGCTACAGAGTCAACCATCTTCATCCAAAAGATAATGCAAACTGGTCCGAATTCGCAACCATATCTGAAAAGGAAGTTAGGAAAATACTATATTCCATAAAGCTGAGATACCACCTCTTTGACCCTCTCCCCTCCACCCTTGTCAAAAAACTCAGTCACAACATAGCTCCAACCTGGACGAAAATCATCAACTACTCCTTATCCAGTGGCTCCATGGCGGCCACAAGTAAACTTGGCCAAATCACCCACCTCATCAAGAATCCAGACGCCGACTCCAACAACCTCAATAACTACAGACCCACAATCAACCCCCCTATACTTGCTAAAACCATAAAAAATGTGTCCTCTCTCAATTAAACAATCACAATGAGAAATTCAACTTACACGGCACATTCCAATCTGGATTTAGGAAAGGCTACAGTATAGAGATTGCAATCCTGAACATCACTGGTGACCTACACAGATCCCTTGATGAGGGAGATGCCTGTCTCCTCATCCTCCTGGACCTCTCAGCAGCCTTTGATACCATCAACCACAACACTTTTCTCAACACCCTCGCGCAACGGGCAGGCAATAGCAACACCGTCCTACAATGGTTCTCATTATACCTGAACGAAAGATCTAACCTAATCAAAAGAAACAAGTCAAGCAAGGAGTCCCCCAAGGATGAATCTTATCCACTACCCTCTTCAACCTCTACATGGAGCCTCTTACACTGATCCTGAAACAAGCCAGAATTGCTAACCATCTCTATGCAGATGACACCAAATCTATATCAAAATTGCTTCACCCAAAGACATCTAACATTTCAACAACACTCTCTCCCTGATACATACCTGGCTCAACCTAAAATTAAACCCCAAAAAAACCAAACTCCTCCTCTTCCAGCCTAAAAACAATCCCTACCCCATCCACCACTGGCTCAACAGTCTTACTGTACTAAACTGTAAACTATATACATCTAACTCAGTCAATTCCCTTGATATTACTCTCGACAAAAGCCTAAATATGAAAGAACATTTCAACGCCTCTGCAAAAGTGCCTTATACACATTAAAACACATTAAAAAATCAAACCATTTATCTCTTCTGAAGACTTGAAGACCATAATCCAATCCCTTGTCCTATCCAAGCTGGCCTACGGCAACGCAATGATTACTGGCATCCCTCAAACTCACCTTCTGCCAATGAAGTCCACACTAGCGGCTAGACTGATCTCTGGAGAGAGGCAATTCAACCACATCACGCACACTCTCAATAAACTCAACTGGTTACCAATTGAAGCGAGAAGTATACTCAAAACAGCCTGCATAACACACAAATCTCTCTATTCTGGAAATCCTACCTACCTTACTAACACACTCACCAAAGCGGGCCAAAAAAGACCTCTACCAAGCTCCAACACCAAACTCCTCATCCCTCCCAAATTCAAGAAAACCAAATCCCTTACTCGATCCTTCTTGGGAAACACCCGAGAATTTGGAATGCCCTTCCTAAGGAAATGTGGGACAACCAATCATACCTTCACTTCAGGAAAACTTAAAACTGTCTATTCTCAATAAATTCTTAAACTCAACCACCTAAACGACCTTGCTAGACCTACCAAGTACTCCATCTAACAAACTCACTGATCACTCTGACCTCGATCCCAACCCCCCCTCTAGATACCCCACCCCGCCATATACTGTATTAATATATGCTCCCCACTTGTATTGATCTCCTGTAAATGAACCTTGTTTACCTGCTTCCTGCCCTGTCTTGTTTGCATTTTCTCTCCCACTTCTGCTATGCCTACCGTAAATGATGTAAATGGCGCACATGAAACTCTTGCAAAGCCTTATCTAAGGTTATAGTTCCTGTAATTCTTGTAAAGCACTCTGATGCCCTCAGGTCTAGTTCGCGTTATATAACACAAAAAAAAAAAAAAGTTTTGTGTAGGTAGCAGTTGGCAAGGTTAGCGAAAGGCTGTCGATTGACATTGACATACATTCAAGAATTACGATTTGAAGAGCGTTCTGAACTGTGCATCCTGCTTTTAGTAATTAATTCATTACTGCGAGGTTGGGACAAAGTTATCAACTGACTCAGAATCTATTTTTGCAGATGGTATGTGTTCCAGCCTTCTCTGGGAGCAGCAATTCAGTTTGAACTCCTACAATTAGTATTCTTGCTTGATAGGAATAGGCACAACTAAAACACGATACATCTGTAATACAATAGTTTTTTAAAGTAGTGCATTTAACTAACTCCTGTGATTCACAATATGCTAATTGTCTGATTGGTAATCAAGTGCACCAGTTCCATAGTAGCTCTAAAAATAGGCGACTTCTTCGAACTTTAATTCATCTCTACATTCCTCCACACTTGTCTAACCCAAAAACTGCCTCACTTCAAGCAACTTTGAAGTAAGTAAAAAAATAAATAAGCAAATATAATTATTGGTTTCTCCATTTGCAACCTATTACTCATAGAAACTTTTATGATTGAACTTTTCTTATGAAAGAACTTAGGGGCATATTAGCAAGAAGAGGCGCTAATCATCGCTAACCCTGCTTAGCGTGATTTTTTTTATCGCCGGCTATCGCTGGAATATATCGCCACGCTAACGCTGTATTAGCAACGATTAGCGCTATGGCGATGAATATTCCAGCGATAGCGGGGAAATGAGCCAACATCGCTGAAAAACCAGCGATGTTGCATGGAGAAGGGAGAACACCTTGCTGATACGACCCTGTGGTCGTATCAGCATAATCCACCCCCCATGTTAGGTATGGCTAACACCTGCTAATTGCAGGTGTTAAATAAATAGCGATGACCCCGGTTAGCGCGACTTTTCACGTCGCTAACTGGGGCCATGGCCACCTTGCTAATAGGCGATAGGCCTGTTAGCGAGTGTTTCCCAGGTTTGTTCGTCGGGAACGCCCACTTTGCATGTCATTAGCGATAAATATCGCTGACATGCAAAGCGGTAAAAAAACGGGCGCTAATGCCCGCAAACTGTCGCTAACTGCTGTTAGAGACAGTTTGCTGATAAGGCGATATAAATATCGCCGCTTTAGCGGCAAAAAGTGCCGCTAAAGCGGCGATAGTGCCCTTGCTAATATGCCCCTTAGTTCCACATCAAGTTCTGTAATTTGATATGAATGGCCCTACAGGTGTGCTCCTCTTCCCCACAACAAGTTGATGGAAAGAAAGCTTGAATTCATTTCAGCCACTGGCGATCCCTTAGGCCTGCGTTTCATACCATTGTTTTGAGATCTGCCTTATGTAAATCATTCTTGGCCTTCCTCCAATAGGAAGAGTCCAGCACAAACTGCCAGGCCAGAGACGGGTATGCCCAGAAGTGGGATCTTCCTTACATTCATTTTTTCCAGACATTAATTTCCCTTGAGAAGGCTGTACATGTTCTGCAAGACTGTCAGTGTGATGCACCTGGTGAGAAAACAAGTTTACACACAAAACAGATTTGACAGCTTTTATGTAACATAAGCAGGACTTTCATTCATGGAGGTCACGAAAACTAGAATATTCTCCAGAATATTCTCTTGAGCCTGAGTATTTCAATTCTAGTGTTCCACAGTGATTACAGGGTGATGCAACTCTATAGTCACAGCTTGTCTAACCACACATACTTCAACAAACATCTAGCAAAAAATGAACCTGGGGTAGGGCTTGTAAATATTTACCATATATTTATTGTGTACAAGGAGCAGGCATGAGTAATGCATAAGCCATCCCTCTCTCTAGAAATTGTGAACTGAGTGTTGGCCTCAGTGGGTTATGCCTCACCACCCTCTGTAAGCACCTCCTCCAGACCACCGTGAAGTGAATGGTGGGAGCACGTCAGTGCTCCAGTGATTATCCATGTCTCAGGGGATCTGCACTTTCTGGCCGATAAGATAGTTCAGTGGCTGTGAGCATGCTCTTTGTCAATCCAGCATATGTGATCCTATCTCTTCCCATGTACAGAACATTGAGATCCCCATGTTATAGTTGGATAGTTGGAGGGGATCTGGTTCACTTGTTGCTTTCATGGAACGCGAACACCTTGCCTGAGAGTTGCAAATCCTCCCATCTTCACAGCCAAGCAGCATGAACAAATTTAACTCGAGGCTATAGCCCAAGTACGACAGTGACCCGTGGCAACTAATTGTGCCCAGGGAAAATTATGTGACCCTGAAGCACCTAGAATTGATCAAATTCAAGCTTATTTTGTCCATTTACCCTTGTGATTTCATCCCTCTCCACCTCGGCTAGTTTGTGCGCCATCCTAGATTTTTCCTTTGTGGGACACTCTTCCTTCTAAGCACCATTTCTGCAGCTATAGTTCTGTGAGTTGCACCAGAATGTGATTATGGGGACCCATGTTACTAGCAGACCTTCCTCACACAATCCAACTTGCTGAGCCTATGCAAGTCAATCACCCTGCACGATACCTAACACAGGTGGACTTTATTGTTTCTCACCTGAGAGAGGCTGCAGCTTGGGCAACTCCACCTGTGAATCAGTATAACCATATTCTGCAAAAATATGGATGAAGGGTATGGATTTAAGAGCTACGGAGATCTGTGCGTCTGTATTCTTTACCTTGGGGTCACATGCTAAAAAAATAAAAAAATCTCCTACCTCTCATCTCCAAGTGGCTGGAATAGGTGCTGATGCACAAGTCTACACCAGGCTTGATTTACGAGGAGCTTTCTGTTCTGGTGCCCTTTCTTTACCCAGAGTAGAACTATATTGATGCTTTATTCAGTAAGCTCAGAGCGCCACCAAATATAGCCTGATTTGGCCAGCGCCAACCATCTAACTGAGCCCGGTACATGCTTTACAACTATGTCATACAGAACAAGAAATAATCTAACAGGAGCATTCTAACCTACTACAAGTGAAGACTGAAAAGCACAAGTTAACTCCTCTAGTTACATTCATTATAACATTTACCTACCAGACAAAGTTCAAAATGAAGATGAGAGGAAGACAGTCTTTCAGATGCTTTTTAGACTTTATGACTCACGGGCAATGCCTTTTTAGGTCGAGCCTAGCGCAGCGCGCATGCGCTGCTCTAGGAAAACGACCTCTTGGAATCACTCTGGCTTTCCACACGCTTGTGTGTGTGTTTTTTTTGTTGCTTTTTTTCTATTGGGCTTTGCGTGCGAAGACAGCACGCAATTGGGCAAAGGCGGGTGCATGTCCCACCTTTCCCAGGAAATGTATCCGCCCAGGGTCTACGGCTTGCTGTTACGAGCAGCGGCGCGCAGGGTGCCATCTGTTCGGGTTCATATTTCACTTTCGCGGCCGCGCGGGCGCGCTTTTTTTTTTTGTATCAGAGGCGAGGCATGTTGCATCTTGCATACGGAACTGACTAGCCAGGACTGTGGAAATTCCATCTAACCACTTCCAAATGATCTTTATTAAATCAAGTTGGCTTTATGGTTTATGGGACTTCGAAGCACTTTGTGGTTTGTGGACGGAAAAGACTAATGGATGTATTTTTGGGTTTGACGCCTGATAAACGTGTGGAAAGTGAGTGTGGTTTCAGCGTTCGCGAGCTTCCCACAGGGACCACGTGCACTCATTGGGCTCCCTTTCCACTGCCAGGTTCCTGTCGGACTTGCCCTGCCGGTGCCTTTCGGTAGCAGGCACCGTGGAAGTGGCAACTTTCGCAGCTGAGGCGGCGAGCAGCGTGCTATTATGAGTCCCCGGTATGCACAAACACTACAGCGCGAGTGAGGTACAGGAGTCATGTCGTCGAGTGCCACTGACGTCCTGCCACGAATCAGCAAGGTGCGGATGCGCCTGTACATATATAGGCAGCAGTGTGTATGTGGTACCCGCATGCATGTACGCTGCCGCGATCCTCGGGCCCCTTTAATCCACGCCTCCGTTCGCGCACGAACAAAAGGGCTGCAATATCATTAGCAGCATCAAAGGCGGCGCAGCTCTTTCCTGGCTGCAGAATGCACTTGGAGGGCTGTTCGTTCTACTTGGAATCACAAACGTGCCTTTTTGAAACCTCTCAGATTTAGAGAAGCGCCGCAGACTCGTCTTTTTTAAACAAGGAATATTGATTTTGTTTGTGCGCCGAGAAGGCCTCCATGACTCGGCGTAGGCGCTCAGAATACCACGGAAGGGCCACAGTGCCCATTTTATTCTGGTGTCCTTGCCTGATGTACAGCAGCATCGTGTCGAGGCTGGCTGTATTATTAAGCTTTGGCCTCTCCCCACTTGAACCTCATTCCCCCCATACGCCCACGCTGATGGTATCATCCATCATGGCTGCCGTTACTTTACAGCTTGCCATCCTTAGGGATGGCACTGATGAAGCAGAGATGACCGCGCCAGGGTGGCCTGGGACAAACACGCTGAGCTTTCACTTTCAGAATGTGGGGAGCATCAGTAAAGGTGTACCTACCCTCCCCTCCGGTGCAACCGCGCAGGCGCAGGCGCATTCGCCAGAGATAGAGATGAAAATCAGAGCTTCGAGCCTGCTGTGTTTGTTGGGTCCTTTCTGTGATGGCCCATGTTTAAGACGACAGGCCTGTGTGTGTGAGATGGTGCTTCCCGTCTGGGTGAGATGGTGCTTCCTGTCTGGGTGAGATGGTGCTTCCCGTCTGCGTGAGATGGTGCTTCCCGTCTGCCTGACAGATGGTGGTTCCTGTCTGCGTGAGAGATAGTGGTTCCCGTCTGCGTGAGATGGTGGTTCCCATCTGCGTGAGATGGTGGTTTCCGTCTGGTGAGATGGTGGTTCCCGTCGGGGTGTAACAGTGGTTCCCGTGACCCGTCTGTGTAAGATGGTGGTCTCTGGTGTGGTTTATTGTGGGTTAAGCATTGTTCTAATGTTGCCGTTTACTTTTCCATGGGTCCATACAACTGAAGGACCACAGATGAGTGGCTTGTGTTTGCCGTGGGCTTTACGAAAGGATGGTGGGGTATTTGTGGTCATTTATTTTTACGTGTGTAGGGTCGGCAGGGATATGATGTCCTCTGTACAGTTTCATCCACTTACAAGGTCCCAAAGGCGAGACCTATTGGCTACGCCAATGCTTGTTGCTTTTGGGATGCCCTGAAAGTCTTCCAACATTTCATTAATGGTTAAATTGACAATATTCTTATTTCTTTCTGATCTGAAAATGAAAATCACGCCCAAAGCAAGAATGTATTGGATTGCTTTCCACAGAACCACCCGCCTATTTGCTGAGATTGAAAATCTGCAATTACATGCCACTTAAGTTACATTCCTTAGTTATGCAATAACCTTGTAAATAATGGATTACCTTAAATACTAAACAAAGACATCTAAAGACGGATCAATTACACTATGTTGCCCAGGTATAAGGGAGGCTGACTCAGGATAAAAATAATTCCACTTTTTACAGAACAAATTTGTTTTCCAGGAAAGCAGCTCTGAAAGAGTGGAGGCAATATGGGTGGAGTCATGTCACACTGTTACAGCGCCAGAACCTGACTCTACTTCATACTTCCCTAAGGTAAGACACAGTGCTTAATTTGTGAAAGAAAAAGTGCAGGTGCTCAAAGCTCTGCTCAGAAGCCTGCGGCCAGTGCAAATAAAAGTTGACAAGAGGAATGCTAAGGCTGGTAGTCTTTAATCCACTACCAGACACTCCCTGCCCCTTTTTCTTGCTCTTGCAGGTTCCTGCTTTGTACTTTTGAGACAGTTTTGCCGTTGTGTTCTTCCTCCGTCTTTCTGATCTGTGTATTTTCCTTGTCTTGCACTTTGTAAATACTCTAATGCAGAAAAATGAGTGCGGGTCCCCAAAAATAAGTGTTGGTGGCCACCACCAGCAACCACCGGCTTAAATTAGGCATTGCTAAGACATAGCTACTCTGTCACCACCCTGCATAAGCTCAATCCTAGCTCACACTCTCTGAGGTATATGTGTGCCCCGCCCCTCACAATGGAAGACACCTTCAAATGCCACCATTGCAGTTCTCCTGCAACTCCTACCCCGCTTGCAGCTGCCTCTCAATGGTGCCCCTGACTCCACAGATTTGTTCATCTACTTAGCACCTCGCCCTTCCACCACCCACAACCCCAACAGGGGACCATGGGCAACTTGAACTTCCCCTACACCAGTGTCCACTCTTTAGCCAAACATTCCATAGAAATCTGGGATCTCAGCAATACTTGGCCTTTGACATCTCTTTCTGACAAAGACCTGGCTTAAGTCCATCTCAGCATTCGATATAGTGATCGCAATCCTGCTAGGTTCCAAATATTCTCAAAGAGGACAGAACTTATGAACCAGGGGTCGGTGTCACCCTTATCTATTGCTCCCCTCTTAACTACATCACCAGGACTACTGACACCAACAATTGAATAGAAATATCTCACCTTCATACTCAGTTCCATTGTCTTCCTGCCATTGGAGGGTTTCTCGTATATCAACCCCTTGGATCAAGCAAGAATTTCAGTTCCAAATTCATTGAACTTTTCTCACCATTCTCTCTGTGTTTCCAATACTTTGCATTAGGCAACTTTAAATTTCATCTAGAAATTCCACCAATATAGATTCCAATAATGTAATGGTTGACCTTGGAGCTTTTGCCCTATCTCAACAAGAAGAGGGGGCCACACACCTAACGGGACACTTGTTTGAGCCAATTTTTACCACTCACTCTCATTAAGATGGAGACTCCCCTCCCCCTGACCTGGTCTGACCACCATTTGATAGCTTTTCTTAGCCCCTCCTCTTTGCCCAAGTCAAGTGCCCCTGCTTCACCTTAACACTCAGCCCTGGAATAAAAAAAAGATAGCTGGGAATGAAAGCTGTCCAAATAACCCCCTCCTCACCTGACAAATGCCATGGATAGTGCCACTACCAACTTCAACTTCTGAGTCACTAATGTGGCCAACAACCTTGCCCCTTTAAAACATACTTGACCCCTCGTTGGACCCCACATGGTAGCTGTTATTAAAAGGTTTTATGGCAGCTTAAATGCCACCATGGGAGCTGCATCCGTGCTGATCAAGACATGCACACCTATAAATCAGTCCTCCATAACAATCGCAATTACTTGCGTCAAACAAGGCACCTCTCCCTGGCTTCTAGCATTCAGGAAAGCATCAATTTCTCAAAATAAATCTTCACCAATGTGAAGGTATTCTCACAGGCAAATGCTATCTCACAACCCATTGATCCATCCCTGGACCTCTCCAAAGACCTATCCAATTCCTTCCATAACAATATTAAGCTCATCTATGACAACTTTGAGCCTCAACCATCCCCAGACTTCCTAGACTGTCTCAGATCACATTTGTCTTATCGTTGACCAGAAGCTACCACCACTCTGATCCTACTGGATCTGTTGGCAGCTTTCAGCACACTGTCACACCCCATTCTCCTCAGGCACCACCATGAAGTAGAGATTGGAGCAACTTCCCATCAGTGGTTCCAATCTTTCTTGTCCAACCGGGCTCAATATGTCTTTCTCCCTCCCTATAATTCTGATTTCCTCAGAATCTTGTGTGGCATTCCACAAGATTCTTCACCCAGCCCCACCTCTTTTTATATATATACATGGCCCCACCAGTGGACATTCATAGATTCTTCAGCTTTATTATAATATCCTACGTTGACTACATTCAGTAGATTTTGTCTCTTGCTGAAGATTCTTACAATACCCAGGACAGCTTTCACTCACTACTGCATGACAATGGTCTCCAAATGGATGAGCAGCAACTGTCTTAGAGTAAATGGCGAAAAAAACAAAAAAGTCTTATTTGGGAAAGACACAACTCTTTTGTCCAATGCCTGATGGTCTCCGAACATGATTTGCTAATCTATCCTCTCTGCCCAGTCTCTCCTCTATCTTAGGAAAAACTTAAAACCTGGCTGTTCTCATCCACCCCCTTGACCCAGGCTTTCCCAGCAATGCCTTTCTTTCAGGTCTCTACATATATCATGCATGGGTGATATGTGTGCACTACAAATACACATTACAGAACACATTACGGTAAAGAAGGATAGTTTGAACACACATGTAGTCATCTCTGGAATATTCTTCCTGATTCACCATGAACCCCACTCCACACGCATCCCAGGCACCATCATGGCTTCGTTTACATACATTCTCTCATGCAGAAATAAATATAATGAAATCGTCTAAATCATTTCCTTCCCAGACATGTTTTTGTCACATGGCTGCATTCTGTCCTGATGTTGCTCAACCTGTACATGGGATACTTGGAGAGGTCATACTTGCCCAACAAGACGTCTTTTTATCAATAAGTTCAAAAGGCACAACCAAAGCTCAAATTACCATTTCCATGAAACTCAATTGCCCCTGAAGTGAACCTACCTAAACTTCATTCAAATATAGGAATTTACTGTTTATCTGAAACTCAACTGCACCAAGACCGAATTCATCCATAGATGATCATACAACAACAGATCCCAGCGTTGGCCGTGCGCCTCATAGTCTTTCTCTGCCTGCATTTGCTCACATGGCAAATCCATTGGATTTCACACTGCACAGAGTTTGGCCTTTCTTTCAAGCAACATATAAAAAAAAATTCCAAAACAGCCATGTCTCATGAAGGGAATCACCAACAATATCCACTCTATCATCCTGTCTTTTGCCACGACTCACTTAGTCATGGATGGTAGCCTCATGATAAGTCTCCCAGACCCTACCCAGGCTCCACTGAAGCTGTTCTGTTTTTCATTGCCCGCCTAACCATGAACCAAAATAAATTCACTCACATCACTTACATCACTCCCACAATCCCCCTGCAAGTACACATCAACTTCAAATCCTTTTGTACGATTTTCACACCAGACTACCACACAGAGTAAATCTGTATAGCCATGCACAACTGGCTGTGTTTCCATTGCTTTCCAAAGTGCTCTGTTGGCCACTGAGGACAGGTCTGTTACTATATAAATATACACAATGAAATAAAGTAAATTAAAATTTAAACGCTCTTATGAATACCCAAAAATGGCATAAATCTGCACTTGTAGAACTACTCCTTATCAATGGGTGCAGATTCATTATTTTTCCATTTCACAAAGATTACCAATAACATACCGGAAAAACTGCCAGTCACAGGTTTCTAGATATAATAATGCCAATGTGATGTTATATTTTTCATACATTGTCTTTTCCCCATTTTGGAATTCTACACACAGATTGGGGAAACGCAGTCCCACTTGCAGTTGCACATCTTTTAGGAGTAGCGTTAGCCAAGATCTTTTGATTTTTCTAAAATTATATGTAAAATATGCTTACATAAAGGGGCTTTCAGCCACCTCTCTTCATCCTTTGGTCTGTTCTTGTGTCATTCACATTTTGCTTCCGCCGACTACAGCATACAACATTGGGAAATGGGTCAGTCTACTTCAGGCACTCGATATCTTCACCTTGAGTGACTGCTTTTAGACCTTTCACAAGGAGCGAATCTGCACACAGGTAGTTCCCTTCAGTGCCAGTGTTTTTGTTTTTCCTTTATTGTTAATTTAGTTGCCTTTGTTTGTAGAGCCTGATGTGATTGCGGGATGCTTTCTACTAGATGAGAGCACATCTCGTCTCCTGCAAATGATGTTATAAATTCCTTTTGAAGTGGCCTATCTGACTGCTGCTTTTTCACTCCATACCAGCAGCTAACTTGAACTCTGAATATAAGCTCAAGAGGATGATTTCTGTGTGGCATTCCTTCTTTCTGTCCTTCTTTCCTTGTTTCTTTCTTTCTTACATTCTTTCGTTCTTTCTCTTTCCTATTTCTTTCTTTGCTTCTTTGTTTGTTTTTTATTCCTCTTTCTTTCCTTCTGTACTTCTTTCTTTCCTTATTTATTGCTTCCCTTTTTCTTTCTTTCTTTCCTTCTTTTGTCTTCGATTGTTTCTTTTTTTGTTCTCCTTTCTTTCTTTCATTCTTTGAATCTGTCTTTCCTCCTTTCATTTTTCCTCTTTCTTTTTTCCTTTTTTTCCAATTTTCTTTCTTGCCTTCCTTTATTTCCTTTTCTCCTTGGTTTTTCTTGCCTTCCTTTTTCTTTGTTTCTTTCTTTGTTTCTTTCCTTTCTTTCCTTCCTACTTGCCAGGCGCACATGCAGCCTTTTTCAGATGGAAACATATTTTTATTGGTAAAAATAGTTTTGTGAATCAGGCTAAAGTGCACTGCTGTGCAAGCCTAGAGAGAGGAGACTAATGAAGTGTACACAACATGCTTACTGGAGTGCAGGCTCGCAGCAGTAATGCATCGTTAACACTGAACACGCTAGGAAAGAATACAAGTTTTAGTACTGGCAGCTCTCAAGCCCCTTGAATAAATGAGTGACTAATACATGTAAACCACTCATATCCGACAGCAGAATAAATATAACTGCCCTCCTTACCATCTTCACTTATATATTGCGGACACCAAAAACAAAATGAGCATTATGTATGTAATCTAAAAACTAACATGATTTTAGTAAAGAGATATATATGCAACGCCAGTCTACCGGTGAAATGGTGGTTAATGGCTGGACCACAATATCCAGGAATAAAGTGATTCCTTTCTATCAATGTCATAGAATCCGTTCTCTTTCTCTGATACATTTATTATGATAAGTACACATTTCCTGACTGCCCAAAGACATACGTCTTTTCTTGTGAACTTTCATTTCAGAGACTCTTTTTAAATGAGCAACACGGTCTAGTTATAAACATAGAAATCAATCATATCAGGTGCTGGAAACCAGAATGAGGAAAAAAGGCAAAACAGACCTTCACATTGCAATGCACGTGTTAACACAGAATTGTGCTAGCAAGCCTTGCACTATTTCTAGCTGCACCTCTAGAACATCACTCGTACACTACGCTCAGCTGTGTACAACCTACTGTCCATTCACAAGCAACCCCTGTGTCCCCTGTGTTTCATTGTCATCACCAGAGAATGTCCTTCTTGTTCCTAATAGTGTTATTCTCCTCCTTCCGGAAAACGAATACACCCTCATATCAGGGCTCCTGTTCCTCAAGACCCCACCAAATACATGTTGAAAGGCATTCCTCCAACTGAGGGCCTGATTCACAAAGATAAGCATGCGTATTTGTGTACGTTTTTAGTATTCACAAAACTGCATTTTAATAGTAAGTTTAGGAGTGGGAGAATCCATTGGGGAGAACTCTGCACATAAAAAGATAGGCCTGTCTTACCTTTTTTATGTGCGGAGATCTCCACCCCGACTGCAGAGTCTCCGCACTCGTTAACTTTCCACTAAAAGGCACTTTTGTGAATACTGAAAAAGCGTAACACTTACACAAAGTTTACTTTTGTGAATCGGGCCTTAAGTATGTCAATATTCCAAACATGTTGCAATGTCCTGGCCTCAGGCCTTATTTAGACTATGGTGGACGGGATACTCCCGCAAAACGTGACTGATATCCCATCATGTACTACAAGTGCCATGGCTATAAGGCACTTGTAATACAGTGGTTGGGACATCCGCCATGCTTCTGACAGACTATCATGTTCCCCAACCTCTAAATTAGACCTGAAGAGTTTAATTTAAAGGTGGGCGGTTCACTCAGCTTCAGCCCCTGTAGGAAACCCGCCCTATTTACTTGCTGCAGACAGAAACATCTATCTCTGTGTCTTCCATTGGCTCTGCCAAGACTCAGAGTTAACTCTACCAGAAATGCTGGTCAATCATCCGCCCAATCTAGAGGAATCCTTTCATTGAAAGGTCAGTGTGGGGTCATGACATATTGCTTTTGCCAATAAGTGAAATATTTTGCAGATTACCTTCTTGGGATAAATAATGCCCAATTTAATCTGCTAGAGGAGACTTCACCTAAACTAAAGGTCTGTAACTCCTACACTGATCAATTGAGTGCATTGTTGTGACTAGCGACTTGTACTAGCACTTGAATAATCCGTATTTCTGAGTAGTTGAGATCCAACAAATCCTCACACTTTTTGAGATTGTGATCACAGCATTAGAGGAAAAGCTGTGTCTTTCTTACATTTTCTATGCTGCTGTGGAGCGACAAATGCCCCCTCTTCCAATCCTGTGTGTTCTGGCCTAAGTGCCTTTGAAAGAGGTAAATGAGTGAACATGGAGGCTGTGCTGATTATGAATCATGTAATTGTGATTGTTGGACCACTTTTGTTGAGAGGTAACTGAAGAGCGGATAAGCCCATGGATTAATAGGGTGACCCCTAGTTGCAGGAATGAGGGGGCCATGGGACCATTTTCCCTATCTAAGGTTTTTCCTGGGCTGGCCATAATGCCTGGCAGGCCGGGGGAGCCAAACCTCAGAAACTTACTGGGCCCTGTAAGGGGAGTTTGGTGAGCTACCACCAGTTCAGAACTGGAAAGCCCTACCACCACCCCACTGCCATTCTTGGGTACCACCTGCACATGTTGGATCTGGACGATTAGTTTTGCCGCCCCATCATCAAGTGGCAAAGTTTTACTGATTATTTGAGAAGGTGGAGATTGTCATCTGATATCAACAACCTTCAGGTGTGTTGTAATTGAAGACCAGAGAACGGATAGTAGAACTTTGGACGAGAAAGACTTCGGGGCATATTCTCAAGAACGTGTGATAAATACTGCAAATTCAGCTTAACGCAACACTTCACATCGCAGTCCACCGCGGGAAAATAACGCCGTGTTAACATGGTATTCCCAACATGGCGGTACCATGCGATAGTCACACGATAACGCGTCAAATGAACGCGTTAAAATCAACGTGACGCCGCAAAAACGCGAAACCCCAACGCGAAAATAGTAGCGATGACGCCAATCGCGATACAAAAATCTGCGAAAACCAGCCACAGGCCTGCAATTCCCACGCGTCATGCAGGAAAATGCAGCATAAAAGTAGAAAAAAAACATACAAACAAAAGCCAAACAACAGCAAAGCACAATGGAGGCATCCGGAGCAAGTACAGAGGACAACCAGAACCCCACAAGCCCCCCGGAGGACCAGCCTGTGACCTCGGGGTCAGGGAAGGGAAAAGACAAGAAGACTAGGAAGAAGCGGTTCAGTCCGCAGGAAAACAGGATCCTGATAACGGAGGTGATAGAACACCATCAACCACTGTTCGTCTCCTCCACTGTGTCACTGGCAATTAAAAATGGAATATGGCAGACCATCGTGGACAAGGTGAATGCAGTCGGAGTGCTGAGGAGGACAATGGATGAGGTCAAGAGGCACTGGAATGATGTGAAGCGCAAAACCAAGCAGAAACTCGCAAACAACCGGAAGGCAGCAATGCCAGACTGGAGGTGGGAGTCCAGCGCCACAGGAGGAGCTGGACGAGATGGAGGAAATGGTGTCCACAGTCATCAGTGGGGAGACGGTGGCAGGTGTTGGGGGACCGGACACTGCTCAACATGACCCGACACAACAGCAACAGGGTGAGTAACGACCAGGGACTGGGGGCACGGGGGGAGATGGGCACAATGGCACACATGCACAATTAAGCATAGCACATCTGCGGACAAACCATGCCCCAGACCCCCAACTCCCACCAAGAGACCAATGCACACAGGTATGCAACATCTCAGCACCGCATAAGCACAGAAGCCCGAGGCACACCGCATGTAAGGCATAAGGGGCAGCTAAATCAGAGCTGCAGGGGCGACTCCCCCAAAATGCGGCACACACACATTACATGCAGAGCACATCAACATTGACAACGATGTGGTACAAACCGCAACACGTCCACAACAGAACAGAGGACACAACTGGTGCCGCATGTGCGTAGAAACTGGCCAATCACATTTGGCATTGCAGGGAAATGTGAGTTGACAATGTACAAGTACAAACACACATCCGTGATGTAGTCGGAATGTCCACTGTCCCGCATCAAATAGGCAGCTCCCCCAAACAGTCACAATGTACATTGTCATGCAGTCTGAATGTAAACATGTACAATGCGTCAACATACATGTGAACACAATGTTAAACTGCATCTCCCCTTCACATTGCAGGGGGAAATCCAACACCTCCTGCGGAGCAGTCCGAACCTCTCTTCTCTGATGATGAAGAGGACCACCACACCTTCGACGCCCTCCAACAGCTCGTGGACAGCCTCTGCAGCCCACTTCCAGGAGCAGGGCAGCCCAGCTGCCACGAGGAGAACCCACCCCCTGCACAGAACACACAGCAGACAGCACCCACCACCACGGCTGCCTCCCTGGACCCCCACGACGAACACATGGCCTTCCAACGCTGTGTGTTGGGGTGCCAGGAGAAGCTGGCTGAACAGGTGCAGGTGGGGTTCGACCGCATGGCAGCCAAACTAGACGCCATACGTGGGTGTCTAAGTCCCATCATGGACCACTCACAGTCCCTAACGGACACCCACAGTCTGCTCCATGCTCTCCAACGGACCATGGCTGACATCGCTAGAGTCCTGACTCTGCGACAAGAACGACTGTCTAGTCAGAGTGCCTCCAGCGATCTCGCCCGGGAGTTGGGACACATGCGGAGGATCATGGAGAACATGGAGTGGACGCAAGCGGAAAGAGCGGCTGCCATGGCTGCACACCAGCGAGAGGTAGCTGGGCCCCTCAATGCCCTAAAGACCCTCCTCATGGCATTGCTGCCACAAGGCCTGGCGCTGATGCATGCTGCTGCTACCACCCCATCCACATCTCCGGCCCCTGATGTGTCAGTGCCACACAGTGCGGCAGACATTCCACCTCCGGCCCCTGAGGAGTCACTGCCACACCGTGCTGGAGACAGAACATCACCACCCACATGTGAGGCACATGCAACAGCAGAGGACGAAGATGCGGATGAATCTGCCTTCGTGGTCAGAAGAACGCAGTAGCATTCATCTCCGCCATGTGGCCTGTTTCTGCTTGGTTCTGTCCTCTGCATCATCACTTTCCACTGTCCCCCGATGCTCTCTGCGACACTCACTTCGGACCTCGACATGGACTGCCATATTCTGTTTGGTCACCAATGACACAGCTATCAGACTGCGGACTGAACTCCTCCTCTCCTGATGTACCTGTCATTCCCTGAAGGACTCTGGCTGGCCCTCCACGGGCCAGCAATGTAAAGTGGGGTTGGCATGGCCCTGTACTGCTCCAGCTGCAACACTCCACTGAATGTGCAATAAACATTCATATTTACACAGATGTGTCATGTCTATGATCTTTCAAGTGTGGAAGTATGGATGAATGTAGGGTCAGTGATTTCCCCTTACGTCCATGTTGCTCATGTTGTGGGACTTTTGTCACAGGGTGACACATTGCCGATTGCGGTCCGGGTGGCGCCGACACTACAACAGAGACACATCCATTAGTCACTTCCTTGTCCAGCCCAGGACGGAACCACGCCCAGAGCTCCGGAGTCATTGTTCACACCCTTACGCTGGACTGGCATACGCCAGGACAGCCCACTCCGCTTACGCACACAGGGGGGGACAACAATGCCACATGTCCCAGGTCTTCACTGTAGGGATCTGCAGCTCACAGGTCTAGTTGTCAGCATGCCACAGCCACTCCCTCGCGGCTGGTGTACACCCACACCACACCCATCCAGCACAGGCATCACAGGACATGTGACCCTGCCAATAAAAAGGGCCTGGCGCACGTGCTGGATGCCATTTCCACTCTCTAACTGGGTGTCTCCGTGTAGTTCTCATTTTTGTATGAGGGCCTAGGGCCCTGCCACCTCACATTGCCCAGTGCCGGGGGTGACATGATGGCGTCCGCACCACGGAACTCAATCATTAAGGGTCCATGGCTAGCGGTGCACAGACTTGGTGGCACCGGATACACTTCGGCAGGCACAGGCACACCGCCACGGGACGGTGTCTTGCGGTGCAGTGAGATAGGGGCACCTAAAGTGCTGAGCGGGTGTGCAGCCTGCGATGATGCACCGTCCTGGCAGTCCGGACTGGCAAGGATCCTGGGGGTGGCGGCGGTGGGTGTTGTTGGCCTATTGGGGCTTCGGGCTGCATGATCGGTTGCTCCAGGGCATTTGTTGTTCTTCATGTGTGGCTATGGGCTGTGCTCCCTTGTCTGGTGCCGGTTGTCGTCCGACTTTACACCAGGTAAGAGCAGGTGTTAATTTCCTGCTGCTAACGCGCCTTATCGCATGTTTTGTGATCTTATCGCCGATCTGGCTGGTCGTTGAGAATGTTGTGGAGTGGTGTTGTTGCGGATTTTTGCACGGGAACACCTACTCTGCATATCATTAGCGTTAGTTGCCGGGGTCATCTGTGGCGATGTTTTTTGCGACTGCTTTCGCAGGTAAACTGGTGTTATGGGCTGTTAGCGCCAGCTTGTGAATGGGGCGATGAATTTATTGCGACTTTGGCTGCGATAAAGTGCCTATAACTCGGCGATAGATCCTTGAGAATATGCCCCTCCTTCTTTCCTTCGTCAAGATGTAAATCGGACAAACTTTCACTAAGGCATGGTGCGAGGAAATGAGACATTTTAATAATATTTTTTGTTCTGTTTTTCTATTCATGAAAAAAATGCTTTGCCAGGAAAAGGCTTTACTTTCCACAATTTCTTCTGTAAAAATGAGTAATATTGCTTTCACTATCTCACACCATTCCACCAGAATACTGTAGAATCTCCTGAGAAGCTCGAAGATTTGAGTTCTGTTACTGACTGAATAATTCTGTATTTCTGGAGTGATCCGCTAGACGCATCAAATCATTCGAATCTCGCTCCGTGATATGGCAGGTCCGGCAAATCTAAAATGGAAATGGTTTAGTCCTTTCTTAGCAAAGACCTACTGCTGAACTTAAATATATAAATCTTTCCAAAAATTCTAGCTACAAGGTTAGAGAATCTGCCACCAAATCAGATAGAACCTAATCAGTCAGGAATTATAAATGGAAGGCAAACTTTTGACAATGTTCGCTGATTGAAACATCTAACCACAAAAGCCAGAAGGAAAGCTGTTTTAGTTGTCCTAATCTCACTGGACTCAAAATACACAATTGATAGAGTCAGCCGAAGCTTTTTATAAGTATTAAAGTATTAAAAGAAAAATACAACTGGAAAGAGGTTCAAGGCACAGCTGCCTGCTATCAATAGTACTCTAAATTCAGAAAATTTAAAAAAATGACTTCAAGTTGCTAAGGAGCAACAGCAACTAGGTACGTTTTCTGGAAACTGTTAGAAAAGGCAGTTCTGGTTGGCTAAGGTATGCACCTAAACCAGGCAGAACCTACCACTCTAGTCAGGGTATGCAAGTAACACACCTAAGATAACCCCTGCTCACCACCTTGGTAGCTTGGCAGAGAGCAGTCAGGCTTACCCCAGAGGCAATGTGTAAAGTATTTGTACACACACACACAGTAACACAGTGACAACACTACAGAAGGACACCACACCATTTAGAAAAATTGCCAATATTTATCTGATTAAAACAAGACCAAAACGATAAAACTCCAACATACACAAATCAAGATATCACTTTTAAAAGATTGAATCAAGTATAGCTTTTAGAAATCAAAAATTGTCCAACTGGGGCTATTTGGTCGTCGTCGGTCGACGACTCCACAAAGACAGTCCAACCTCGATGGAGCGAAGGACGGTTATAAAGTCGGGCAGACCCCTGTACAGTACCTTGGCGGTGTCGTGAAAAACAAAGATGATGCAAAACACAGGGAAGGTGAGGGGTCGAGGAGGCCGGTGCGGTGTCGGTTTCTTACTGTTGCTGGGGAGGTGCGGCGTCAGTTCCTTACTGACAGGCAGGGGAGGTGATGCATCAGTTTCTCACTGCTTCAGGGGAGGTGAGGCAGCTGTGGCAGGTGGGGTACCTTGGCTCTTTACTGTGGAGCGGCGTTGATGCGGTGTCGAAGATCAGACCGCGAGGCTTCAGCTCCGTGCCATTGATGCTGGAGCACTGTCCTAGGTGAAGTCGGGCCTGCAGTGTATGCTGGGGCCGTGCATCGTGCTCTTCACGAGCAGTGCCCTCAACCCTGGTGTATGCAGCGCCCTCGATGATGACATCGGAGTCAATAGGTTGCTGTCGTCGGCAACCGGTGCAGCCGTGCAAGTCGGGGTGGTACGTCATGCACTTCACGAGTGGTGCCCCCAGGTCCGGGTCAGGCTGTGGCATCGATGACGGCATCGGGTGTGCTTTTCTTGGGTTGCAGCACAAACCACTTGACTCCAAGGGCCCAGGAAATGGATTTGGCACCACTTGGCAAGACAGGACCCTCAGCAGAAGAGTTCACGTGCTATTAGCCAGAACAGGTGAAGTCTTTGATGATCCTGAGACTTCTTAACAGGAGGCAAGCTTAACTCAAACCTTTGGAGAACCTTGAAAGCAGGATTTAGAAGGCAAAGTTCAGTCCTTTCATTCCCAGGACAGAAGCAGCAACGCAGCAGGGCAAATCAGCAAAGCAAATAGCAAAGTGGCAGTCCCTCTGGAAAACTATCCAGCTCTTCTTCCAGGCAGAATGTCCTCAATCCAGAAGTGTTCTGGGTATATGGTGTCAGAGGTCCAGTACTTATACCCATTTCAGCTTTTGAAGTAGGCAAACTTCACAGGAAAGTCTTTGTAGTACACAAAATCCTACCTTCCCCTGCTGTGCTCCAGACAAACTACAGGAGGTGAAGACTTCTTTGTGTGAGGACAAGCACAGCCCTATTTGGGTATCAGTGTAAACTCCTCCCACCACTTTAGCTCAGGAAGACCCATTAGCCTGGTGATGGGCCATCAGGATATGCAGGGCACACCTCAGCTCCCTTGGTGTTACTGTCTAGAGTAAATGCACAAACAGCCTAACTGTCATCCTAACCCAGACATGTATTCAGAGGCAGGATGAGGCAGAAAATGACAACTTTCTAAAAGTTGCATTTTCAGACCTGCAATTTAAAAGCCAACTTCACTAAAAGATGTGTTTTTTGAAATTATGAGTCCAGAGACACCAAACTCCAGTTTTCCATCAGCTCCCATTTGGCAGATACATTTGTAAGATGTCACAAGGCAGCTCCAATGCTAAGCTATGAGAGAGGTAGGCCTCACTGTAGTTAAAAACGAAATTAGCAGTATTTCACTACCAGGACATGTAAAACACAACAGTATATGTCCTATCTTTTAAATACACTGCACCCAGCCCATGGGGCTACCTTGGACCTACCTTATGGGTGTGTTACATGTAATTAAAGGGAAGGTTTGGGCCTGGCAAGAAGGTGCACTTGCCAGGTCGACATGGAAATGTAAACTGTGTACACAGACACTGCAGTGGCAGGTCTGAGACATGTTTGCAGGGCTACTCGTGTGGGTGGCACATTCAGTGCTGCAGGCCCACTAGTAGCATTTGATTGACAGGCCCTGCACACAAATGGTGCACTGTACTAGAGACTTACTAGTAAATCAAAAATGTCGATAATAGAGAAACCAAATACCATCACATTTTAGGAAGAGAGTGTGAGAAGCTGGCTTAGTATATGGTGCACACTTATGTAAGTGGGCACCCTGCACTAATCCAGACAACCCTTATAGTGATTTTAGTGGTTTTAGACAACCTTAGAAAGTTTTTTAAGTGGTAGCTGTGGAAAGCAGCCTTCAGGCTTAGTCCAGAATGAGTGTAAAGCAGCTTGTTTTACCAGAACATAATCTTATTGGTATAGATTAAGTGAAAAAGAACCACACAGTGTATTTATACAAATATGTATTTATTATAAGACACTCACTAACACATATAGATAGCTCCTACCCAGAAATATACACAATGCACACAATACTTTGCAATAAAAACAAGTAGCACGAATACACAGTGGTCGCCAGGTGGAGACCAAACCATTTACTAAAATAGTGGTATGCGAACCACGACTCAAGTCAATACTATACCAAGAAGAAGTAGATGTGCCGGGGACCCAAGGAACCACCCGAGGTAAGTAACCAGAGACCCCACGGAGGCCGTGTGCAGAGTGGGAACATGACCTCAGGCTTAATACAAGCCAATGGGTAAGTCGCGGTGCAATTTAAAAAAAGAAGGACCCTTTCCAGTGGCCCTGAAGAAACCCTGTGGAAGACAGAAGGTTGGAGAGCCACCCCTCTCGCGTATACCCTAGGAACCAGGATACCTACACCAGGGAAGCTAGTTGCATAGGTGTGAAGTGGCGTAGGAAACCGCAGTCGAACTCAATGGAAGACTTGAGGAAGATGCCGCTGCTGGAGAGGGTGAAAGTGTCCAGTGGAACCCAAAGGTGGATTCAAGGTGAGAAGTACCTGCAAGCAGAGGGGACAGAGCCTATGCCACTCAGGAGGACGAATGCCCACCGATTTCAGGTGTTGCAGGAGAGATGACGGTGACTTTGGAGCTGCAGCTGTGAGGACTAGGTAATGCTGTGGAAGACCAGGAGCCATTCACGAGCTGTCCCACATCAGATGTTCAGAGTTTAGGGGTCTGTGTCCGTCGGGAGCACCAACAAGCCTTGGCAACTGCAAACAACGCGGTAAGCGAAGAAGGTGCAGTGTCAGGACCAGCAAGGTGCAGGTGACTCGCCACAAGCAGGGGAGTCAGGGCAGGCCCGAGCAATTAAGGGAGCCCTCAGAAATCCAAGAAGACCCTCAAGAGGACCCCCAGGCCGGAGGCACTGGAGTCGCAAGAGGACCTCGAGCAGCTCACCAAAGATGCAAACCCACGGTGCAAGTGATGTGGTGAGGACAAAGATCTTGGTCACATGAGATGCTTGAGGTTGGGGCTACTTGGAGCCTGAAGATCTTGGAGGAAGGCAGCCAACAGGCCTTTGCAACGGCAAGTTGACGCGATGCACAGGGGTTCAGTTCCTGTGGCTCTGACGAGGGATACTGGCCTCAAACTTGGTGAGAGGGCAGGGCAGGCCTCAAGGGATGTGGAGAACCACCACCCGTGTTGCTGAGCCCTTCGGAGTCCGTGGGACCTCGGGATCAGCAGACCAGTCAGTTTCATTGCGGTGCCTGCAGATGCAGGGAAGTGACTCCTTCCCTTCAAGGGGGATTCCTTCAGGTGTCTTGGATGTCCTTAAGCCTTGGAAGGTTCCTGTATGGAGCGTAGGCACAGACGTTGCAGCAGACTTGCAGGACGACGAGACCAGGAGCAGCAGGAGTCTTCCTAGTTGCAGTCTTAGAGCCCAGAGCAAGGTCCAGCGAAGTCCAGAGTGCCCAGACGGTCAAAGAAGTGGTGTCTTGAAATGAATCTTGTCCCACAACGAATCTAGGGACCCACCTACAGGTAAGACCTTAAGTACCATAAGGAAAGGGTTGGGATGATTCAGGGTTCCCTCCCAAGGGAGGGGTCAGACAGTGGGGAGGATACTCCCATGTCCTTTGTCCAGTTTCGCACCAGAGCAGGAGCCAACGGCTCCCTGAGCTAGTTTAAACTGGACTATGCAAGGAAGGCACCAAATGTGCCCCCCAAGCAGACTGAGTGGTGCTGGCAAGCGCTCCCACCCGGCCCCAGTACACTAAACCCTGTCTGGGAGGTGGCCACACCTCCCTGTGGCAGGATACCTATTGTTTTGCCTTCCCCTGCTCGAGCTTGTCTCAGCAGCAGGAGGGCAGAATCGTGTCACTGGTCGGCAGCAGCCATGTTGAGCTAGCTGGGTCTAGAAGACTGGTACCGGGAGCAGTGAGGGCCTCTAGAAGGAGCTTTACAGTGCATTAAATCATACCTTGATAGCAAACATGACAGGGTTTGTTATAGCCAGTTTAGAGATGGTCATCACGTAATGACGCATGGCCATTCTATGTATCGTAACGGCTGATGCACTTACAACCCGGAAGAATGGTCTCCGAAGGTTGCAGGGGCACCCTCACACTTAGAACCGAGCACCCTGCCTTCAGGATTGAAAGGCCTGCTTTAGGGGTGACTTATAGGTTTTAATTGCAGTGACCTCAAATAAAGGGAAACCTAATTCTGTCGTAAGTGGTGCTAGCACCAGCTTACACAGGCTGCAATGGCAGGCCTGTAGTTACAGTTTGAGTGATCCTCCATGGGTGGCATAATGCATGCTTCAGTGCATGGGGGACCCCTGGTGTACCAATGCCCTTGGTACATCCGTACCATATACTAGGGACTTATAAGGGTACACCAGTGTCAAATCTGGGATGTACCTAAGTACTTACCATACCAATTTAGGGGAGAAAGCACAGAGACTGAGGTCCTGATTAGCAGTATCCCAGTCAGACTAGTCAGAAACAACATAGCACCAGGCAAAAAGTGGGGGTAACCATAAAAGCAGATCCTACTTTCCTACAGAGAGCATATGCCCATTAGCACTCGTTAGCAGTGATTAAGTGCACAGAGCCTTAAAGTCAACAAAACAAAGTCAGAAAAATAGGAAGAAGAAGGCAAAAAAGGTTTTGGATAACCCTTCAAAAAGGGCCAGGTCCAACAGAAACATTGTGTTGTTAATTACAGATCTGAGTTGACCACTCCTAGAAATGATCAAGGAATTGAAACACAACAAAAATTTCTCAGCCTTTAAATCAATCTTTCTAAGTTGGAAATCTTAAAACTGACCCCAGAGTGGGCACAGCGAGGACAACTAAAGGGGTTCTCCTGATTTAATGAGAGAGAAGAAAGGTAAAGTATCTAGACATAAACATCACCATTTCACTTCTTTTTTTGCTGTTAATGACGTCATGTTATATGAAAATGTTAAAAATATGTATGCCACTTTATATTGAACCAGTAAGAATTAAAGTTGCACAGATGTATGTAATACCCAATTTACCTCTGTTTACGGGCCCTACTGTCACAGTGCCAATGCAAAGAGATCACCACTGATCCTCCTACCCATTGGCCTCTCTCAAGGGTCTGCTCTAGGCCATTTCTATTCTCTCTAAACAACAAATCCCTTGGAGATCATCTCCTCAATTAACTTCTACCACATTTTCTTCTCCTCTACCACCCTCCCTGCCTTCATCCAATCATGTATTTATGTTTTGCTCACTGCTATGCGAAACTGCATGACCCTCAGATCTCTAGTGTGAAACCTCTCCAAAGCAGAGTACATTTATTTTTCCTTTTCTTCTGCATCCACCTCTCCAACTATTCCTATCCTGTTTACTCCTGACAATATCACTTTCTCTGCTAGAAACCTCTGGTTGCTCTTTCACCCTTCGATACATACGGAAGCATTTATCACTGCCCTTGCTGCATGCTGTCAGGAACGTACATATGAAAAATACACCAGGTTCTCCACTGCGAAGTCACTAGTTAATTTACTTGTTCTTGGTCTTCGGCCTGCCTCAATATTCCTGTTTTCTACTGGACAAGTTCCTTAACTATGCCATAAGAACATTGTTCAACCCAACCAGGCAAACAAACACCACTTATTTACTTTAAAAAACTAGATGGCTCTCAACTAAAAACAAGGCCCTTTATAAAACATTGAGAATTGTTTACTAAGCGCTATGAGATACCTTTAGGACTACCTCACAACAGATATCAACAATCCTGTAACCCGAACCTGCTAATCACACTCAAACTACCCCATGTGGCATCCAGGTTCCAGTCTCTCTACCTTCCAGGCCTCCATCATTGAAGCTAAGTCTCCTGGATATGCACACCAGCCGTTCACTCAAAGATTTCAAACCTATCCTAAAATGTCATCTTTTGCAATTGGAATAAAAGAAGAAGTAATGATGTACATAATACCAACACTGTAAATAGATCTGCCATATTACCATGCCATATATATATTTGTCTTCCTCACTATCAGTGTCTTGCTGTAGTCTAATCAGAAAAAGCTTCTACAACCAAAAACTCAGCCACCATTTCAGTTTATTTAATTGTATTGTTTTGTAATTGCATTTATATAGCGCTTACTACCCCTGACGAGGCGTGGAAGCGCTTTTTCGGCGAGTAGCACGCTACTCCGGAACCCATAAAGGATTAGTGTTGAATTACTATAGTGAAATATGAAAGTCATTTAAGTGGTGGATAGGTTAGTCAGTTATTTGGATTCAGAAGGATAGCTGAGGGATAGAAGAGGGAAAAAGGTTTGCATTTATATAGTGCTTGTTACCCCTGATGGGGTGTTGAAGCGCGTTTTTCGGCGAGTAGCACGCTACTCCGAAACCCATAAAGGATTAGTGGTGAATTAGTATAGTGAAATATGAAAGTAATTTGAGTGGTGGATATTAGTCAGTTATTTGGATTGAGAAGGATAGCGGAGGGATAGAAGAGGGAAAAAGGTTTGCATTTATATAGTGCTTGTTACCCCTGATGTGGCGTTGAAGCGCTTTTTTTGGCAAATAGCACACTACTCCAGAACCCATAAAGGATTAGTGGTGAAGTACAGTGAAATATGAAATTTGAGAAGTGGACATGTTAGTCTGTTATTTTGATTGAAAAGGATAGTGAAGGGATAGAAGAGTGAAGGATTTAGACTTTTTTTTGGGAGGTCATAACAGTAGGAGGAGGCTTGGGATGAGTAGAAAGGGATGTGGAGGGGAAGAGTCAGAGGGAAGAGTTTAGAAAGGCTTGTTTTGGAGGATCGGTATAGTAAAAGGTGTCAGATGGTGCAAGGAGGGGTAGAGTAGGGGAGAGTCTAGAAAGGGCTATTTTGGGGATCATAGTAGTGGTATGGAGTTTGGGATGAATGAGAGAGTGGATATTGAGGATATATTGATAGAGGTATCGGGTGAGAAATAGGGTAGTGCATTGGATATGCTGAATTAGAAGAACGTAATAAATATATAGATCCATAAGTACATGGAATGTATATAGATGCATAAAGGAAGTAAGTGTATGTAGATTAAAGATATTGATAGAGGAATAGGGTGAGAAATAGGGTAGTGCATTGAATATGCTTTTTTTGGAGAAAAGTAATAAAGTTGCTACATGTTCCAATGTTTTGTGTACATATTGCCTGGTATGGAATGTTAGTGCAGATGCTGCTGAGAGCTGATGCCAAGAGCAGGGCTTTAAGTGGGATGAAAAACTGGGGGGTCTCCCATAGGGGCGTGGCCGATGTAATTAAGGGTGTGTCTTAAAACACTTACGCTAAAAATCTGTACATAGCATAGTGTGCTGCCCCACTGGTATTTTGCTGCTTCTGTCCATTCATCCAGATATATAACACAAGTAACATTACACCTACAAAAAGCCAGGACTGTTGGCTTTGTCAATGGTTGTAAATTGCATAAGATAATTAAGCAACAACTATGGCTTTGTTGTATATAATATTGAAAATGGTTTTGTTCTTGTGGGTAAGGTTGTGGCTAAAGCTAGAGCTACCGACTTTCGAGCTGAGAAAGCAGGTTCGAGCCTCACGTTGGCTCAACATCCTGTGATTCAAAACATGAATATGTCCTTGTGTAATGTAACTGATGATCATGTTTGCTCCAAGTTTGCGCTATATAAAACAAAAAAATGAGTCTCTTTGACGTTACATCATAAGCAGGTACGGGTGGTACTATTGCAGAGTTAAGCTTTTTTTGCCCCCTCCCTGAAGGTAAAAATTGAGAGCCCGGTAGGGACCCCTCTAGGCACCTGCTTTTAAGCCGGCAGGACCCGGCCCACTTAAAGCCCTGGCCAAGACTATACCAAGAAGGGGTTGATAATAAAGAAGACTTCAACGATTACCTAAAGTGTAGTAAATTATTTGGAAGATATTGCTACAAGGATACTACCCATAAATCCCTTTGTGACTAACAATTGTAAATTTACACGAAAGTTGTACGTTGTCCCCCACTCTGCACATCTTCAGGAAGACCCTCAAGACCTGGCTCTTCAACTGACCGGAGCTGCTCCCCTCCCCCCCAGTGCCTTGAGACCTTCACGGGTGAGTAGCGCGCTTATAATTTCCCTGATTGATTGATTGATTGTTTGACCTTTGTGAATCAGACCCTAAGTGTTCAGGCCTGTTATTCCAATTGGTGCATTTGAACGACACCAAGACTACAATTCCCAGAGCACATTAGGTTGTTGAAGAAAATCTGCCTGATGAAGCTGAGTCATATGGTAATCTTACAAGTAATTGTGAACGTTGAGCAGAAGGAGAAGCGGATTACACTTACTGAACGCCTGTCTGTCGGCGTGGTATTGGGCTATGCGCTTACGGTGATTGTAGTGGTCTTAGACAACCTTAGAAAGCTCTCTAAGTGGTAGCTGTGGAGAGCAGCCTTCAGGCTTAGTCAAGAAGGAGTCTAAAGCATCTTGTTTTACCAGTACTTAATCTTACGGTGTAGGTTAAGTGAAAAAGAATCACACAGTGTAGTTATAAAACTAGGTATTTTATTACAAACACTCACTAACACAATGTATTATCACCTACCCAGAGATATAAACACAATACACACAATACTTAGGAAACAGAGCATGTAAGCAGTACAAATACACAGTGGTCTCCAGGGGGAGACCAAACCAAATACTAAAATAGTGGAATGCGAACTCCGACTCAAGTCAAGAATGGACCCAGAAGACGTAGAAGAGTCGGGGACCCTAGGAACCACCCAAAGTGAGTAACTAGGAACCCCACGGAGGCCGTATGCAGAGTGGGAACACGACTGCGTACTCAATGGAAGTCTCTGGGTAAACCGTGGTTGCAATTTTAAACAAGCATTGGCATAGCCAATAGGTCTCGCCTTTGGGACCTTATAAGTGTTTAGCCATGCAACAGTTGATGTTGTTGCACCAAGGATATTGTGCTGCATAACTAAATACTTTTAAGGTCCCAAAAGCGAGACCTATTGGCTATGCCAATGCTTGTTATACTAAGCCCCCACAAGATCTTAAAGTGTCACATCCCCAAGCGTCACTTCTTGAGCCTTCAGCTAAACAAGTAGCCGTCGGCGGCTGCAAAACTGCGTCATATCAGTTCTTAGGCGCTATGAAGTGGCCTCCGCCACAAGATAGCACTTGACAAAACAAATATATATCCATATGGTTACCGAAATATTACAGTGAAGAGAACACGTGGAAAGGTTATCAGAAGTATTTGGCGTTCTAGAAATGCACGCTGTGCAACATATACAGTCAGAACGCCAGCGGCTCACTAAAACAGTTGTTTTGCGCAAATTACAATTTCTTTCGTAAAATGAGATTTTACCATTTACAACTGGTTTTTGCTGGACCTGTCCTCATCAAATGGATTTTTGTACATTGGGCCATAAATGCTAAGGGGAAAAAGGCAAGGGTAATTCTACTGATAAATTACCTGCTACAACAATTTCTGTATTCCACTGCGCCCAACCAACCCTCTTTCTCCTTCCACCACACCACCTTGCTCCTTTCATGCCACAAAAACCTAATTACAGTTGCATCACTGCAAAGACAGCGACACGTGAACTACACGCCGAGCGCAGTGGGTGTGCAATGCAGCAAGTCTGTGTATTTACTTACTAAAAATGTAACAGCGTAAACAGGGTATGCAAAATCAAAACTTTGACAAAATAAAACACCTGCGATAACTGGTGTGTGATCATTCTGCGTGGCACGGTTTCAGTCGTAAAAACAAGCCTGGTGCAAACAAACTGCACAGGCTGTGCAGCAAGTATTGCGAATAGCGCCCCTCTGTGTGTTGGCCTCTGTAGGCGCGTGCTCAGGGCACAGGCCCGAGGCATTTTAGCTTCCCAGCAGAAGGCTAGCCTGCCTTTGTGTGAGCCCTCAGCCCAGCCATGAGGCGTGCTCGTCTCACACAAAGTAAAGCACTATCAGGCCACGGTTTTACACCAAACGAGCGCCCAGTATGTTAAATCCCACTGCTAGGCGCTGCGGCGAGTGCATCACAGGTGCTAGTGAAAGTTAAGGTGCACTTTTCTTACCTTCAGTTGGAAGGGCTGGATTTCACTTAAACTCTGGTTCCTGAGCTTTCTGGTTAAAATCTTCAGCATTGTATTCGTCCAAGGGTCGTGGAAGGGTTGAACATTCATGCACAGACACACACACACTCACATACAGTGCAGCAGCCCTGCTGAGCTGAGGGGTGCCAAGGAAGGTTTGCAGGTACACATATTGTGTTTGCCACTGTAAGTTCTCGTGGGCAACAAAAAACGCATCCCGGTTTAAAAAAAAGCTTTACTTAAAAAAAAAGTCAAAACTTTACTGCTCTCGTCGGCTCCGAAAAAATGTCTTGCAAGAAAAAAAAAAGTAAGGTCCTTGCTATAGGGTTTCCAAGGTGCCTGCAGAACAGAGGGCCTGCTTCTGCGAGCCTCCCGGGCGAGATGCGAAACCGAGACGTGCTGTGGAAGGCTCATTCCCAGAGCCGGACTCACTGATGTGGCAGAGTGTAAATTTGGAAACGGTAGGGTGCCCCGGAAGAGAGTGGGAACGTATTAGGGTAGGGAAGTGTCGATAGGGGTAGCATTCAGGGAAAAAGGACTCCTCAACAAAAAATAACAAGAGGGGAGGGGGAAGAGTCTGGCGGTGGGACAATAAAAAAAAAAAAAAGCCTGTTTCCCTTGCGGGCGCGAGCAGGGGCACCATCTGTTTCCAAGTTAATTAGAAACAGATGTTGCCAAAGCTCGCTCTCGCAAGGGAATCGCCAAACATGCACGCGTTGCCATTGAAAGCAATGCAACGCGTCCACGTTTTTTGCCGAAAAGCTGAATCGATTCCAAAAGGTCCCTCCTATGCAGCGCATTCGCGCTGCGTAGGCGAGACCTAAAAAGGACCCTTCCCAGCGGACCCTGAAGAAACTCTGTGGAAGAAGGAAGGTTGGAGAGTCTCCCCACCAGTGGATACCCCAGGAACCGGGATACCTACACCAGGGAAGCAGGGTGGATAGGTGTCAAGTTATGTCGGAAACCGCCGTAGACCACAATGGAGGACTTCAGGAAAGGTGCTGTTGGAGAAGATGACGAAGGAGTCCGGTGGAATCCAAAGCTGGATTCAAGATGAGAGGTACCTGCAAGCAGAGGGGACAGAGTCTATGCCACTCAGGAGTGACCAGGAGGCACGGAAGACGAAGGCCTACCGATGTCAGAGATGCAGGAGAGGTTGACAGTGCCCTTGTAGTTGCAGCTGTGCAGACCAGACTATGCTGTGCAAGACCAGGAGCCATTTATGAGCTTTCCCACGTTGAATGTCGAGAGTCAAGAGGTCGGTGTCTGGCAGGGGCACCAAAAAGCCTTGGCAGCGGCAAACAACGTAATCGACAATAAAGGTGCAGTGTCTGGATTGGCAAGGTCCAAGTGACTCCCCATGAGCAGGTAAGTTAGAGCAGGCCCCAAGCAAGCAGGGGAGCCCACAGAAGCCCAAGAAGACCCTCAGGAGGACCCATGGGCTGAAGGCACAGGAGTCGCAAGAGGACTTCGATTAGCTCAACAATGGAGAAGGCCGACGGCGCAGAGGAAGCAGTGAGGGCAAAGATATTGGCTGTAGGAGTAGCTTCTTGGAGCCCAAAGATCTCTGGAGGAGAGAGTCAACAAGCCTTGCCAATGGCAAGTCAACATGGTGCACAGGGGTTCTGTTCCAGCGGTTCCAACAAGGGATATTGGGCTCAAACTCGCTATGAAGACAGCGCAGGCCTCGAGGGAGTGGCAGAACCATCACCTGTGTTGTTGAGCCTTTAAGAGTCCGTGGGAGCGCAGGATTAGCAGACCGGTCAGCTGCATTGTGGTGGCTGCAGATGCAGGGGAGTGACTCCTTCACTCTAAAGGAGATTCCTGCAGGTGTCCTGGATGTCGACAGGCTTGGTGAAGAACCTGTATGGAGCACGGACACAGACGTTGCAGAAGACCAGCAGGACGACGAGACCAGGAGCAGCAGGAATCTTCCCCGGTGCAGTCTCGGTTCCCAAAGCCAAGTCCAGAGTGTCCAGATGGTCGAAGTTGAAGTGGTGTATGATCGGAATCTTGTCCCATGACGAATCTAGGGGCCCACCCACAGGTAAGCCCTTAAGTACCCTTAGGAAAGGGTTGGGACGACTCAGGGGTCCTTCCCAGAGGAGGTGCTGGACAGTGGGGAGGATACTTAGTTTTGTGCCAGAGCAGGAGCCAACAGCTGCCTGAACTGGTTTGAACTGGAGTATGCAAGGAAGGGGCCAAATGTGCCCTTCAAGCAGTCTCAGTGGCACTGGCAAGCGACCCCACCATGCCCCAATTCACTAAACCCTGTCTTGAAGGTAGTCACATCTCCCTGTGACAGGATAACTTTTGTTCTGCCTTCTCCTGCTTGAGCTTGGCTCAGCAGCAGGAGGGAAGAAACAGGTCTCATCGGCAGCAGCCCTAGCTTGCTGTCCAGTTATGGAAGACTGGTACCGGTAGCACTGAGGGCCTACCGGAGGAGCTTTACAGTGCATGGAATCATACCTCCCACACCATCTATGCTGTGGGGGTAGGATTCCAACATGTTTGATACAAAATATGACATGGTTAGTTACAGCCAATTTAGAGTTGTTCATCGCGTAATGACTCATGGCCACTCTATATGTTATAATAGCTGATGCGCTTACAACCCGGGAGAATGGACTCCGAAGGTTGTAGGGGTGGCCCGCAGATGCAGGGGCACCCTCACACTTAGGACCCAGCACCCTGCCTTCAGGATTGAAAGGCCTGTCTTAGGGGTGATTTATAGGTTTTAAGTGTAGTGACACCAGATATAGGGAAACCTGTTAATGCTTCATATCCACCTAGCTATGTACCACAATTGTCCTTGTATAACATCTTAAGTAGAGATGCCAGGCTGCTTTGCGATAAATAAATGAATATATTAATGATATAGATAAAAAAAAATCCTAGATAGGATTCAGGCGATATTAAATACGTTTTTATGAAGAGAAAGAAAAAAACATATCGTCAAAAGAGTGCTGCTGTCTCCTAAATTCAAAGGAGGTTTGGGGCTCCCACTGCAGTATTATAAAGACTGTAATTAGGTAGAACTTCACATAGTGGTGGAATGATATCAGAATATATCAACTAAGAAATGGGACCATATGGATCTGGTTGTCACAAGTAGAACCATAATGTGTCTGAGCAAGAAAGGCAGTCCCAGGTATATATATCTGGCACTGCATGTCTTGTTGGGAAAATAGTGCTGTGAAACTTCAGTGGGCAACATTTTCCTCACCACATCCATCCATACACCTGACTACAGAGTTCTCTCAAGCTGTAGATGTGGACATTATTGAGAGGGTAAATGGAGGTGTTGCAAAACATCACACTTATAAAATGAGAGAGATAAAATCATTTGAGCCCTACAAAAAAAGAGTACAGAGCGGGACTGCAGGTAAGACATTGGGCCATAAATTCCTAGATCAAATAAAGAGCAATGATAGGTCGCATTGATTTAAAAAACTGACCCAGGCATCTTCGGGCTCGAAGATGCTGACTTCAAAAATATAAAAGTTCTGAATTATGCTAATTGATAGAGGCCATGGAGGTATGTGCATCAGTCTGATTTAGTATAAAATCATCATTAGCTACTAACCACTGGACATACAGAGAAGAATCACATACATTATTGAGAGACATACAATTCAAAATATTAATGTATAATCACAAAAAAACAAGCTTCTTATTTGCAGAAGAGAATTGCAGTTGCTAGAGCAGATGTGGCGAAATGGCAGCTGGCCTAGATGAGTAATTTGTAACCTTTTGACTTCATTTTTGGAGTCCGGGGGCTCCCACTTAGTCATTATTGAAAGCCTGGGACCCTGGGCTAAGCATTTTCAATTATTTGAACTGCAAACCAATACACAAAAATACAGAACTAAGCATTCATAAAACAAATACACAAGTGATTAAATATTTTATTTAATTCACAAACAAATAAAATGTGTATTTTTAATAGAAAGGTTGGAGCTTTTTTTCATTTAATTGAGACCACTCATCATCAATACTATATTCTGTTTGATGCACTTGCACTGCTCCCAGGTGTCAATTTGAAGATACTAATTTCATTTTTTGCCTCCAATTTCAAATTCCTTCACATTTACAGAACATTTCAAATTTTTCAATTGTATATTTTATTTTTATACATTTTTCTAAGCAGTCGCGGATCCCCTGAGTGGGCTTTGTGGACACCCAGGGTTACCTGAACCACAGGTTAAGAACCACACTCCTACATGATTGTGCTGTTGAATATCGAGCAGAGGAATACCATGGTATCGAAATATCATAGATAGAATATCGAAGGACAAAATATCGAAAGGTATGTGCATCTAGAGGAAGTATAGATTTACTATTCTTAACTCCAGATCAATGAACCCTGAAGATATATATATATTATCATCAAGGTGCATAAATGAGTAGTAAATTATAGAAAATCTCTTCTTTTTTAATATTTCGGCCTCGATATTCTGGTCATGATATTTCGTTGCAGCAAGATTCCCATCTCGATATTCTAGGGGCACACCAGCGTACACGTATGGCAGACATTGGAAGAAAGCAGCTCCACCAATGATGTTACCCTGGCTTTGCAGAATATGGAACATTTTAGCTTCAGATTCACTGACACAATCCATTTACTACACTATACACAAGAAACTGTTGCCTGTATCTGAATACTCATCCCTTGAGGTCTGTGCTACTTGTATTACCACTAAAGTATGGCTGTGGATAGGAATATTAGGTAGTATGAAATGTGGGGGGGGAGTACGAAGCACTCAAACAAACTAGGATGAAAAGACGTATATGTGTTGTTATTTTGTCTCTTAGATATGCAAAAAATCTATAAAACAATTCACAAACAAAAGATAATGGCCTTGGGAGTGCTAAGGTTGAACTACTTGCTGCCTTGCTTAACACCTGAGACCTATCCTTGAGCATCTTTGTGCTTGCTACTAATCTTCACTGATAACTGTCAGTGGCGGCTGCCTCGGAACGGGGGTGGTGGGGTAGGGTGGAAGAAAAATAAATTACATAAACTTACCCTAGCTAAGTAAGCTGAACGCTAGATGCCTGATGAGACCATGTTGGCCATTCTGTCTCTCTTTCTCTCTCTTTTCAATCCTCCTACCCCTTGTTGAACAGCCACGAGTCCCAGATAACTCAGTGGGAAATTTGTTTTTGAGCAGAGCTTAGGAGGGATCACATCACTCCCACCAGAAGCCAAGTATCAAGTTAGTGGTCTTTAGTTCAGACAGAAGAACTGGTCCATGCATTACTAAAAGATGAGCGACATGGAATCCAACAAGTTACTTTAGAAGACCTAGAATACATGATCCTAAATACCCAAGAAGATCAGGCCTTTAGACAAGACTTGACAACAGTGCAGAGCCATTTGACAAAAGTTCAGTTAAGCCCATGACATTTGCGACCACCAATGGCAGCCAGACCCACACCTATTCTAAAAACACCTGCCTATCTTAAAATTGTGCCTACCCCACGAGTATGGAAGCTACCTCCTTGAAGCCACATTCTAAAGACAAAGGTAGGGATGCAAACTACACTATTTAGGTGATCACATCAACGCCAATTCCATTGGCAGTCCCAGAATGTTTTTCCGGGGATGCAAATACGTATGGAATGACGCTCCCATAAGATCAGTCAAAAGTCGCTTCTGTAGTCTCATATTTGGGAAGAAATACTGCCTCATGGCAGTTATAGAGAGAAAGGATCTGTTCTTTCATAGTTTTACAGAGTTTAATAAAAAACATGCGTAAACCTTTTTTTAACACACCTTTATGCAGTCAGTTGATAATGAGTTTCTCAATTTAAAACAAGAAAGTCAGGACTTTGGATAGTATTTTACCACAATTAGCAGACTAGTTATTGAAAGCAATTGTTCTGATTATAAATGTGCTGTGTTTGCTTGCTGTGCCTACAGACTTCGGGGGCAAGGACCTCCGAGCACTTCCTGTGATGACCTGTGTTGACTAGGAGTAAATGGGTGACATCGCCAGAAGCAGGGGAGAGCTGCCTCGGTTCCTTCTGCAGCCGCTGGGGACTGCGTGTCCCACAACCCCCTGCACACCTGCGCCTGATCTGATACCTTTGAAAAGAAGCGCTACAGTCCCGCAGAGCGGGACTTGCCCGGGCCAAGGATGGGCCCGTCTTAGCCCGTCATCGGCCGGAAGAGGCTAGGCTGGGCCAGGTCCCTTGGCACGCCACAACAGCAGGTACTGTTCCTAAGGACTCACCTCGTGAACTTGAAATTGCACACCATCTCTCCCTGTGGAGCCTGCCTTTGAGATATTTATCCATTGTGTATCATTGGGGGTTCCATTGCCTGTTAACTTCACAACGAGTGCACTGCCCGTTTGTTTCTACCAGCTTGGGGAAAAAGAAGGCAACTGGTTTTTCTGTTACTCCCCTTACCAAACCTACCTCTATTGACCTTATGTTGGAGTGAGCCATTAATGTAGTTAGTGGAGAGATTGCACTGACCGAGAGGAGGATGTCCTGAAGAGCTGGAGCTGGTAGCGGTATTTATGGCAGCGGTGACCTAGGTTCTCCCCATGGATCAACGCTTAGTCGTGCCAATGGTGGTTCTCCCAGGCACTTCTCCATGTATGCCTCTGTAATGTTCTACTCCCCTCAATAAAGGCACACCGCACTCATGCTGGTGTAAGGCTTATTTATTTACTTAATTCTTAATTGCAGGAGAGCGCCGGGAAACGCGTCCGTACCGCTCTGATATTGGGCGCTGAATCGGCGCCCAAAATGGCGGCCGCGCTCTACGTCATCGCGCGTCCGCGCGACTACTAGAGCGCGACACTACATATCTCCCTTCTTTACGGAACACACACAATAACATTAACATATTAATAAGAGTCTCAGAGTCTCTCGGCCTGAAGTTACTTCACTTCTCCCAGATCATAGTCTCTGTATTTGGCTGGCCTTACCACTGTTCTCCCTGCCCATGTACGTCTTACCGGAGTGGAGGTGGAACCTTCCGCCCTTCCCTCTGCTCGGCTTGCCAGTGTCTCTCCAAGTCCTTTAGGGCTCTCTCTCCCGGGAGTCTTGCCTTTGTCCTCCTGCCGTTCCTCTGCGATGAGATTTTCTTCCTCTTCCTGCTCCACCCTATTTCCTTCTACCCCAAGGTCCTTCTCTCCTTCTCCTGGGGCTGCGTTTCCTGCAGGTGAACTTGGTTTCTCTTGTGTCCTTGATCTTTCCTCACTGTCCCACTGCAGTATCTTATTGCACTTGGACATGCGATCTTGCGACCAGACGTTCCCGTCACTTAGCAAGGCTGCTCTGTTGTACACCTGTTCAACTTTCATGGGCAAGCTGTATTTGCTGTCTCCTTTCCTCCTTAATTGGGCAAGTTTGACTCTGACCCACTCCCCTTTTTCCAGGGACGTCCCCTTCACATTGCGTCTCTTATTGTACTGCTCTGTGTATGTTCTCTGGGCTCTCTCCAAGTTGTGGTGAACGACTGCCGGGGACCATTTACTTGTGACAGTCTTTTCCTTCCACGCTAGATTGTCCTTAGTGTACGGATCACGTCCCCTTAGGATTTGGAACGGGCTGTATCCTGTGCCAGTCAGCGTGATTCGGTAGGCCCACAGCATACTTCTCACTTCCTTCTCCCAGTCCTTCCCCACTCCTATGGCTGATTGGATGGAACCCATTATTACTCGTTTAAACCTTTCGGCAAGACCATTTCCCGCCGGATGGTAGACCGATGTGTGTTTGATTTGGACGCCATTCCGTTCCATGTAACGGTTCCACTTATCTGATGTGAATTGAGGTCCATTGTCACTCAAGATGGTACGGGGGATGCCCTCTCTGAGGAAGGTAGCTGTGAGAAACCTAAGCACTGTCTCTGTGTCCATCACCTCCTGTATATCCAATTCGGGCCACTTAGAATACCGATCTATGAGAACTACTACGTATTTCGGGGTTCCCTCTGCATCCAACACCGGACCAAGAATGTCTATGGACAGTTCCTCCCAAGGGTTGGCAGGGTTGTCGAACTTCCCTAGTGACGGGCGTAGTAACGTTTGTGATTTATCCGCTCCTTGGCACTGGTCACATTCTCGAACATGCCTCTCGATATGACTGTCCATTGCGGGCCACCAGTACATCTGTTTGGTTCTCAACTTCGTTTTTACGATGCCCAAGTGCCCTTCGTGCAACACTGCTAGTAGATGTGGTATTAACGACGCGGGGGGAACTACTCTCTCTCCTCTAAACAGGAATGTTCCCTGGTCTCCTACGGATAACTCCTCCCGCACTTCAAAGAATTTCCTTTGTTCCGCTTTCAGGTGCCTTTTTTCTGGCCACCCTTGTAGTATGAAGTCCTTGATATCCTTGACGTCCTTGTCAATTTCATAGGCTTGTTTCCATTCCTGACCACTTATCACTATTTCATGATCTTCCATGAATGCCACCCTGACTTCGTCCTCGTCCGTACTTGCAGGAGCTTCCTCCATAGCTGAAGATCGGCTGAGGTAATCTGCAACTTTATTCTTGGCTCCTGGGATGTATTCCACATCATACCTGTAGTCTAACAATTTCAGGGTCATTTTTGCGATGCGGGGTGTGGCGCTCGCGTGCCCGCAGGACGTTAGTACTTTCACTAGGGGTTTGTGGTCCGTTTTGAGTTGGAATCTTGTGCCCCATATAAATTGGCGGAATTTCGCCATGGCCCATACCACAGCCAGCATCTCTTTTTCTATCACGCTGAACTTCTGTTCTGTTGGTGATAATGTTCTTGATGCAAAGCTGATGGTCGCCAGCTCTCCGTTCATCCTTTCCTGCATGAGAACTGCCCCTAGGCCTTTGTCGCTCGCGTCTGTGGTCAAAATGGATTCTCCGTGCGGATCATATCCTTGTAGGGGAACTGCTTTGCTGATATCCTCCTTGATTTTCTGAAACTCTCCTTGCGCCTCCTCTGTCCACTTGAAGACCGTTTTGTCTCGTATGAGTAGTCGCAGGTGGTGTGTCTTGGTGGCGAAGTGTTGCACAAATTTGCTGTAATATTCGGCCATCCCTAAGAATGATCTCACTTCTTCCTTGCTCGTTGGTGCAGGTGCTTCACATATCGCTTTGACATTGGCGTGTTTGGGCGTGATGCCTTGGTCACTGATCTCATGACCCAAGTATGTGACCGACGCCATTCCAAATCTGCACTTCTCCCATTCTGCTGTCAGGCCATTCCTTTCCAAGATTTGTAACACCGTTGCTAGCTTTGTGTTGTGGTCGGCTTGGTCTTTGCCCATTACCAAGATGTCGTCTTGGAAGATTGGACTCCCTCTATGTCCTTGAATAGTTTGTGCATCAACTTCTGGAATACCGCCGCTGCTGATGCCAGGACAAAAGGCATCCGGCGGAATTGGTAGCATCCAAATGGTGTTATGAAGGATGTAAGTTTCCGGCTCGTGTGATGCAGGGCTATTTGATGATATGCCGAGGCGAGATCCACGGTAGAAAACCGTTTTATACCTTTTGTCTTTGCCAGCATTTCGTCTATTCTGGGTAATGGGAATTTTTCCACTATTATGTACTTGTTCAATTCGCGCAGGTCCACGCACAACCGAACTTTGCCGTTGGGTTTCCTCGCTACCACCAACGGGGCCAGCCATTCCGAACTGTTTATTGGTTCGATGATCCCTTCGTCTTCCAATCTTTGTAGCTCTTGTTGTACTGCTTCCCTGATTGCTAGCGGTATGTTCCTCACCTTGTGGGATACTGGTTTGGCGTTTTCCTTAAGATCAATTCTGTGTGTAAATTTCGTTAGTTTTCCCACTCTGCCTCCGAATACTGTGGGAAATTCGCCTTTCATCTTTTCGAAGTTTGATTGGTTGCCTGCGCTGGTCATCAGGGCTTGCGTGTCCCCTCCTGGGTTCAATTGTATGCCCAACTCGCCTTGGTCCATCCATCCAAGAACAGAAGGCCCTTTTTCAGCCACGTATAATTTGCACTCTGCGCTGCGATTCTTGAACTCGAATTTCAGGACTCGATATCCCACCATCGGGATGGGTTCCCCTGTGAATGTGACCGGACGTATGTCTGGGGGTTCGAGGTGTGATCCCAGGCTGGGTTTGAAGTTCTCGCTCCACACTGTCCATTGAATGATGGTATACGGAGATCCGGAGTCCGCCACCATTTTGATCCGAACTCCTCCCACTACCATGTCGCATTGTGGTTTCTTGGAGCGACTGCCTTCTATGCCTAGTACCTGTCCTTCAATGCACAGCACATTATCTTCTTCTTCTTCTCCTTCTTCTTCTTCACCTCCCCCGTCTTGTGCTACGTACTTGACCGTTGACCTCTTCACCTTTCGGCGACACACTTTTTCATAGTGTCCTACGATTCCGCAGTACATACATTTGGCTCGGAAGGCCGGGCATCGTTTATCATATGCCGCGTGGGATGGACTGCCGCACCTGTAGCACGTGGTTGTGCCCTCCTTGTTCGGTTTCTGTGCCTGTGTGGATCGTGGAGTCCATCTGTTCTGTGCTCTCCCTTCTGCCGCCATCTTTTTTCCTCTCTCTGGCGGTTCTAATTCTGTGACTCTATTGACCATGGGCCGCTCTGTATTTTCTTTTTTCGCTGCCTCAGCACATCTCTTCGATAGTTCTGCCTTTTTCACCATGGCTATGACTTCCTTCAGGGTAGCATCCCCATTCACCCACAGTTTGTCTTGGATCGCTGTGTTCTTCGTGTGCATGACAATTTGGTCTTTGATAAATTCGTCGTGCAAGGCGCCAAATTTGCATGTGATCGCTAACTTCTTTAACGCCGCCACGTAGTCGTCTATGGACTCATCTCCTGCTTGTTTCCTCTGTTGGAAGTTGTATCTGTCAATGGACGTGCACACTGCCGGTCTGTAATGGTTGTTTAGGTCTTCAATCGCGTGTTGGAATACGTCGTCGTCTGCGTCCGGCCGTTGTGTGGGGACCAGGTTCTGGAAGACTCTGATTCCCTCCAGGCCTAAGTTGTGGAGTAATATTCTTTTCTTCCTCTTGCTGGGGAATGCTTCTCCACTTTCATCTTCTATGGCCTCTAGGTAGTTCATGAAGTATTCTCTCCAATCTTCCCATTCCATCAATGGTTCGCCTGGTTTTGGTAGGAAGGGTATTGGTGTCGTGAGTGAAGACGCCTGCGCGCACATTGCGGTGCTTCTTTCCGGTACAGCTTCGTCTCCCCTTGGACTGCCCGGTGCGCCTGTGCTTCTGGGATGTGTGTGGTCTTGATGGGGCCCTGAGGCTCCCCCGTCGCTGTGCTGCATCGCTTCCGCCAGGGCCCTGGATGTCCTATAGGAGGATCTGGAGGGGTGACTTCCTGCTTCCCCATGTTTTCTACCCTCCTATGTTGTAGGCTGTGTACACTCTCTTGATTGCAACTACCTGTTCCGTGGGTGCTGGCTTGCGGTAGTGCCGTCCTCTGCCACGCTCTCCTGCCGTGTCACGTCCCTTAGCCAGTGGTCTTCGTGGCCTGCCTTGCTGAGTACTTCGGTGGGTCCTTGTGTTGCTCTTCTCGTTATTTATTTATTTATTTATTTTTTCTTCCCAGTCTCGTCGCCACTGTAATGTTCTACTCCCCTCAATAAAGGCACACCACACTCATGCTGGTGTAAGGCTTATTTATTTACTTAATTCTTAATTGCAGGAGAGCGCCGGGAAACGCATCCGTACCGCTCTGATATTGGGCGCTAAATCGGCGCCCAAAATGGCGGCCACGCTCTACGTCATCGCGCGTCCGCGCGACCACTAGAGCGCGACACTACAGCCTCCATCAAGCTTCCCCGCCCCCCCCCACCTTCGAGGCCACAAAGTTCTTTAACTCCTGTAGCGGCAGTGCCAAAAAAAGTTAAACGGGTAACTCAAAAACAGACTCATAATGATGCTCTTCCGGCCCTGGCCTCAATCAGTTTCTTCCCAAACTGAAGATCTTTGGCTGAGCTCCTCGGCCTATTCCACATCTCTCCTGACAGGGGGATCCCCTCATTACCCGAGTGGCGATAATTTTCAGCTTTTACTGGAGGGGTTCTTCGAGCGTGTCAAGTCTTGGCTCAAGCTCGAACTCTCTCCTTTGTTGCTACGATTGGACACTTTGGAATCTAAATTAACTTCAACCCTGTCTTGCACTGGCTCACTGCCATCTGCATTTACCAACTCTGTTCGTCACTTAGCAGACACAGAGGGAGGAGGTGCTCGTTTGCACAGTGAAGTGGAGCCAACTGTGGGGATACGTACGTGCGGACAGCTGGTCCGGAAGTCTTTAGGTGGGAACAGTGTTAGCTTAACTCGACAGGAGACCAGGCCACCCGTTGTTTTCACGAGTGTCACCAGTGATTGCCAGACCAATTTAGGCCACTTTAGTGCACCTGCCCCATCCTCTAAACTGGTAAAAGGCCTCACAGGTTTTGATCCCATGCCAAATAAATCTGTTGTTAATTTTCCACCTGCTGCTTGTCCTTATGTGAGAGTACTCACTGGAGTTCCTCTTTTAAATAGGACTCAATCAGAAACCTACGAGGAATTATATGACAAATCACTACACTGGATAGGGTGACACAAAGGGTTTCCGTTGACAAATGTCAATGATGTTCTATTGGTTCGTAGATGTGCCTGGATTGGACCCGATCATAGTGACCTTACCAGATACTGCATCATCATGAATTTCAGATTTCTGTTCCTAGTGCATAATTTATTGTTTGGCTTTTGTCTGCATACTGCTCGAGCGATGTCACTTTGGACCCCTATGGACTTAATACAGAGCAATATTGATCTTTGGGGCCCCTTGATTACTAATATTTTTAACAGCTCACTAAACACGCATATCCCCGAGTCATGGAAATTGGCCACGATCATACCCATTTTTAAAAAGGGTGACAGGATGTCTCCAAAGTGCTATAGCCCCTTTTGTTTACTAGAAAGCACCGTTAAAATTATTGGTAGGGTCATTCACAATCAGTTGGCCGATTGGGTCCAGGAGCAGCATATCCTGTCCATGCTCCAATTGGGGATTTGACCAGGGTTTGAAAAGATCGAACAGTGCCTGGATTTATGTTTAATAACTAATAAGTACACCTTAGCCAAATGTTGTCCTCTTTATTTGGCCTTTATGGACCTCTCAACAGTATTTGACTTTGTTAATAGAACTAAATTATGGTTAAAACTTCTGAACATGGGGTAGAAGTGCCTTTGGTGAATTTTCTGTTTAATCTGCACTCATACTTAGTTGCCCATGTACGCCTTAACTCAAATGGTGAAATGTCCTCAGAATTTAGCCTTAAGTGTGGTGTGCACCAGGGCTGCATTTTGGCTCATATGTTGCTCATCTTATACATTAATAATCGTGTCCCTTAACTGACCTCTGTTCAGGTAGACACCCCTAGAGTGACAGATACTCAGGTGCCTGCACTTTTATATGCAGACGATGCGGTCCTATTGGCTCGCACCCCTAAAGCCTTGCACGTGCTGGAGGACGGCTTTGTCCAGTTTATGGACAGTTCAGATCTAGTTACCAATTATGGTAAATCCCATATTATGGATTGTGGAACGGAAAGAATCGAAACCCACAGATTACCCATAAATGGGCAGTTCCTGTCTAGTGTGAAGGGTTTTACTTACTTGGGTGTTACTTTAAGTTCATCAAGTTCCTGGCAGCCACAATTGACCAGTTCTAGACTTAAACTCAGTAGATCAGCAGGAGCCATTTTCAATCTTTTTAGGACAAGGGAAAAGGGCAGGCCTGGGCGGAGCTCGTGGAGTTTCACTCCGTGGAATTACACAGAGTTGCCGAAGAACTCCGCCAAATTCCGTGGAATAATGTGAGCGTGCAGAGTACTGCAGTAATCCATTCTGGTTACTGGCAACCCAAATCTAGAGTGCAAAGCCGTTGTGATCCCTCATCTCTCCCCTTTAAAAATAGTAGGTGGTCACTCACAACAAGACTACATTATCATCAAAACATATATGACATATGAGCTTATCCGCTCACCTCTGATTACAGCCTCTCGAACTCCTGAAAGCCCTGCACCCTCAAATAGGCACACAACTCTCGGTGTCCCAGTGCCGTGGTTCAGGCATAGAATGCTTTCCGCAGGTAGCACGGCACTTCTCCAGCGTCCGAGAGTAGACCGCACAGGCTGCTCAATTCTCTTTTCATGGCGGGCTCTGAGCTCTGACTCAGTAGTATGCAGGTCCTGACTACTGTCGTGCCGCGCTGTCCGCACGATCACACATTCCAAGTACCAAAGCCTCCCACACACACGCTGCACTCACAATTCCCGACTGGAGAAACTCCTGGTACTGGTGACATCATCATTGGGTGCCCCCTGACACTGAGTACTGCTTTTTCTCACCGGTTTGGCAGGACAAGGTATGTGGAAAGTTTGGCTCTGTAATATTTAGCAACTCATTATGACGAGGGCAGGCAGCTCACAAAAATGGTGCGCAACGGTAAACTCCACTCCGCCGGGGGTCCACTGAGTTTTTTTGCCAAACTCCACATTCAGAGTGGAGCGCGAAGTGGCAAAAACTCTGTGAATTCCACTGGTTGAGTGGAGTTTGCCACTCGCCCTTAGAAAAGGAGACGATTTTACCTCTATTAAAAATCTATGAGGCTTAGTGTGTCCCTGAGGAAACATATGGGGCAGGGATATGAAGCTCTTGCAAGAATTCTTTCCTTCAGCCTGATAAAGATCTAATATGTAGAAGGTTTTTACAGCTTCCCCTTCAGCCTCTTGTTTTATCCTACACACAGAGATTAAGCAACGTTTTATCGAGGATAGTGTTTGAATGGCACCTCTGCTTGTTTGGGTCAGCATACAGACAAATCCCCAAGCCAGATTCTGTAGAGAGAGCATTTTAGATTGTCTCTATACCGTGGTTGAAATACATCGACACCAGCGGCGACCCCTCCATTAGAGTAAAGAAGCACCGCCCCCGCCACTATCCTCAAATAAAACGGGTTTTAAACCCGTTTTATTATTGTTTTAATTTCATCCCCTGGACCTGCCCCCAGGACTCTGACAAATCTTGGGGGCGGGTCGAAGGGATGACACTGCTGGTGGGGGTGTGGTAGTGCACTCTTTTCACTGTGCATTAGGGTTTGGTCGGCCATCTCAGGCCGGCGAAACCCTCATGCACAGTGAAGCTCTGTCCAGCCCCAGCTGCGTTGCTGGGGCTGGAGAGAGCAGGCATGGACTCCTAGTCTGCCTGGGAGCACAAGTTGCCAGCTTTCAGGCCAATCCTGACTCTGCTTTCATGCAGCATCAGAATTGGACGCAGTGCAGTCTGGGAGCCTGTACCCAGATTAAGAAGAGTGCGATGCGGCGAGCGGCGTTGGTGGCGTTCAGGTACGTTTATTTTATTTTATATTTTTTTGTTCCCCAACCATCCCTCCCCTCCCTTCTCCGGCCCACCTCGCCACTTTGGCAGAGGATGGGTCACTACTGATTGACAGATCGTTTCAATGGCTAGTGTTGTCTTCGTTGTTTCTGTCTCTTACCAGTCTACAGAAAGGAGCCAAATCTCGGAAAAAAAGTTTCTTTTTGGAACGCTGTGTTGAGGTAAGAATACTAAAGGAGCTGGTAAAACGCTCTGTTTTGACCTATTATTGTATTCTTGCCAGTCCAGAGTCCGTTTTTGAAATGAAAAAAGGCATTTGTAAAGCGCATGGTTACCCGAGGGCATCCCAGCGCTATCTGTGGCGCCCTTAAGCTATAGCAGATCAAGGAAAAAGGAAAGTTTTAAGATGTTTTCTGAAAATCAGATAATTGGGTTCGAGCCGTATGTGGTCAGGAAGGTGATTCCAGAGCTTGGCCGCGTTGTATGAAAACAGACGGCCTCCAGTTTGTGTTCTCCTGATCTTCGGAACTAAGATTAGGCCTTTTTTGTCAGATCTAAGTGCCCTACTTGGTCGGTAGGGCTGAATCATAGAATGAATCAATACTGAGCCCTTGCCAGTGAATGCTTTATGTGCAATGCACAGTGACTTAAATTGAATTCTTTCTTGGATTGGTAGCCAGTGCAGAGTGGCAAGAGCAGGTTTCGCTGAGAGGCGTCTAGGGATGTTCAGTAGGAGGTGAGCTGCACAATTTTGCACGGTTTGCAATCTTTTTGTTGAAACCTGAGGGGCTCCTAAATAGAGGGCATTGGCATAGTCAAGCCGCGATAAAATTAAAGCTTGGACTAATAGCCGTTTAGCCAAAAAAGGTAGCAGGGGGAGGATCCCTCTGATCATTCTTAGAAGACCATAGCAGCTAGCTGCAACTTTTTGCGCTTGTTGCTTAAAATTGAGGTTACTGTCGAGCCAGACACCCAGGCTCTTGATCTGTTTTTTCGGAACAGGCGGTATGCCCAGACAACTGGGCCAAAAAAGGTCTATGTTTAATGGAGCAGAGTGGCCTAAGAGCATAAGTTCAGTCTTCACTCCATTAAGTTTTAAAAAAGAATTATCCATCCATCTGGATACCTTCTCGAGACATGAAACCAGGCCAGGCCCGGAGTTGTCATGCTGATTAAGGGAGACAACTAGCTGGGTGTCGTCGGCATACGTGACCATCTGTATCCCATCTGAACATACGATTTCTGCCAGGGAGCTCATATAGATATTGAACATTGTTGGACTAAGAGAGGATCCCTGGGGAACTCCACATGTCAGGGGTATTTGCTGTGAGGTAAATTCCTCTTCGAAGACTGTGAAGACTCGATTTTCCAGGAAGGACTGTAACCATTTCAATGCTGTTCCGGTTACTCCCACTTCCCCAAGTCTTTGAATCATCAGTTGGTGGTTCACCGTGTCGAAGGCTGCGCTGAGGTCTAATAAAATTAGGGCGGCGCAGCCTCCGTCATCGAGAATTTTCCTCGATCCTTCTACCACGGCTAGGAGAACGGTCTCCGTGCCCTGTTGGGATCTGAACCCTGTCTGTGAGGGATGGAGGCAGTTATTTTCTTCCAGGAATCTGGAAAGGGCAGAATTCACATGTTTTTCTGCTAATTTGCTGATTCCAGGTAGCAGGGAGATGGGTCGATAGTTTGCCCACTCATCGGGGTCCAGGTTGGATTTTTTCAGGAGTGCTTTCACCCTGGCTTGTTTCCATAAGGGGGGTACGATTCCTGTGAGGAGTGAGGTGTTTATCACTTCAAGTATAACTGGTGATACAATCGCCGTGATTTGGTTTAAGATGGTGGGGGGAGCGGGATCAGCAGGAGAACCCGATTTTAGCTGACTCAGATAGCTTTGGAGGGACATTAGGTCCAGGGGCGGGAATACCTCCATCAATGCTTGTGCTTTTGGGGTTATAATGTCGGTTAGTGGGGTAGTTTGTGGGTCTGTGGCCTGCGGAAACAACTTATAGATATTTAAAATTTTTGCAGAGAAAAATTCTGCTATCTCATTGCACCGGTGTTGAGGGTTATCAGAGATAGTGGGAGGACTGGGGGGTGTGAGAAGAGATTTGGAAATTTTAAAAATTTCGCAGGGGAGTTTGCAGCCGAAGTAATTTTTTCTTGGTAATAAAAGGCTTGGGCAGCTTTTATTTCAGTTTTGTAAAGTTTTAACGCCACTTTGTAATTGATTTTACTGGTAGCAGAGAAATCCTTCCTCCAGGTTCTTTCCTGTCTTTTGCATGTTTGTTTTAATACCCGGAGTTTGGAAGTATACCAGGCGTTTCTTTTACTCCAACTTTTTTTGGGTCACTTTCCTTGGGAGAACCGTGTTAAGTGAAAATTCGAGCCAGTTATTGTAGTTATCGTTTGCAGTAATAGGGCTTGAATGAGGGAATGGAGTGGTGTTCTTTAAAAGTGTCCCCCAAGATTCCAATGGGAGTTTGGACCAGATGCGAGCCAGTTGCTTGGTCCTCGCAGCTGGTAGAAAGGATTCCTGCTGAGTCCAGGTAAATGAGATTAAGTGGTGGTCCGTCCAGGGCAGTGGGATGGGTTCATCAACCAAAAGATTATGTATGGTTGAGAAGATGGGGTCCAACAGGTGACCTTTCACATGGGTGGAACCACCCACTTTTTGATTAAGTTGAAACGTTGCCAAGTCGTCAATCAATTCGGACACAGAGGGGGATTGAGTATCATCAAAATGCATATTGAAATCTCCCAAAATTGTGAAATTGCCAGAGGTACTTGCAAAGTTGGCTCCAATGTCAGGATGGTTTTTACAAAATTGGCCAAAAGGGCCTGGGGGGCGGTAAAGTAGAACCCCTGAAAAGGTACAAGTGGGTGACAGACTGATTGCGAAAGCAACATTTTCGCAGTCCGGGATCGGGTTTGGGGTTACCCGGCATCTAAAGTCGTTTTTATAAATAATGGCGATGCCGCCTCCTCGGCCTATAATGCGGTCAAGCCGTTGCATTCCAAAATTAGGGGGTAGGGCTTGAACAATGGAAGAATCAGTATCCGTATTCAGCCATGTTTCTGTTAAAAAAAGTACATCAGGGTTTTTATCCTCTAAAAGAAGGTGGATTTCATTAGAGTGCTTAGGGAGAGAGCGGCAATTCAATAAGAGCATTGTAACAGTTTTTTACCAGGTGTGTTTGTGGGGGAAAGGAGGGTAGGGAGAAGTTTAAAATCACAGTGGGAGCAGTGGATGGAACTACTATCTGGCCACATTGCGTGTATACACTTACTTCCCACCTCACCTCTGAGCCTGTTGAGCGACTTACTGTCATAATGAAGAATGTCTCTAGTGAAACCGGCAGGGGTTCTGGCCCCTGGGCCCGGTCGGGCGCGGACGGGCGCAGACGGGCTTGCCTTAGACGCGCATTTGGCGCACCAGCGGCGTGCCCGCTGCGCGGTCGCATTATCGGCTGTTTATAAAGCCCATATCCGCGTCAGGCGTCTAAAAGCTAGAACGCTGACCAACAAAAAGAGTGTAGCCCCCCCTGAGCTTTAACACAGCTCGTATGTGCACAGAACAAATCAATGTAAAAACGTTACAAATGGTAAGTTTTAAAACAGAATCACAATTTAAAAATCCTCAAAACGTTCAATTTGAATTCCCTTTAAAGCAGCAAACTACTTGCGAGGCTGCTGTTACCCGTTATGGCAAAAGCGCGCCGCTGCGCGGTCGCGTCAGCTGTTTATAAAGCCGATATCCGCGTCAGGCGTCTAAAAGCTAGAACGCTGACCAACAAAAAGAGTGTAGCCCCCCCTGAGCTTTAACACAGCTTGTATGTGCACAGAACAAATCAATGTAAAAACGTTCCAAAGGGTAAGTTTTGAAACAGAATCACAATTTAAAAATCCTCAAAACGTTCAATTTGAATTCCCTTTAAAGCAGCAAACTACTTGCGAGGCTGCTGTTACCCGTTATGGCAAAAGCGCACCGCTGTTTAGGTTGAGCATCAGCGCATGCGCTGTCTGCAAGACCTGCTGTAATCACTCTACCGAGTGCAATGACAGCTGCTGCTAGTCACTGGGTAAACATTCTTTTGCGCTTGTTTCGTGGCTCCTTATTGGCCGGTGCTCCCGATAGATCACTTCCGTTTGTAGGCGAAGAGCACCGGCCAACTACAGTCTCCTTAAACTAGAAGTTTTTATTATCTTTTTGAGGCCCTATTTATTTTTATTTTTTTAACAAGCGTCCCTTTCCGCGCTTTACCTTTAATGGCTGCTGTGGCACTTTCTTTAGACGCGGCTCGTCTAAAGAAAGGGGCACGACCGCTATTAAAGTGAAAGCGCGAATGAGGCACTTTTACATAAAAAACATTTGTTAGTCAACTAGCGAAACAAATGTTTTTTTGTAAAAGCGCCCTATTCGCACTTTCACTTTAATAGCTGCCACACCCCTTTCTTTAGACGAGCCGCGTCTGAAGAAACGGAGTTGCCGGCTAAGAAAATGCCAACCCTCACCCTCCTTTACTCCGGCCCCCGCCTCTGCCGCACACACAGCGCTGCCTCTCCCGGCAGCATCCCAAGACCGCCTTCAAGCCACTTTCGCCTAGCAGCCGGCCATGGACAAGGGTGAGGAGGAAAAGGAAGGATCCGTCACCGTGAATATCCCCGGGGCTCAGGTAAGGAAGTCATTCCCCAGTATAATGACCGAAGATGGGTAAAACATGTTTGTTTAATTAGCGCTTGTGTTTTCAGGTGATCCATGTTAATTGCTGCAAACTTATGGGGATGGCATGAAAACACATCCGCTTGCACCTTGTTTCAGGCTTTCCTTGCCCCTCCATTCCAGCCTAAGGTGACCAGATGTCCCGGATTTTCCCGGACAATCCCGGGTTTTCATGTTCAGTCCCAGTGTCCCGACAGTTTTAATCAAAACGAATTAATGTCCCGGATTTGGGGAAAGGATCTATGAGCGTGCCCGTTAGATTTAAAACTAGAGTGCAATCTCAAAATTCCTAGGGCCCTCTTCTGTTACGTTACCATGGGAATAAAAGTAAATTGCTATAAAGTTGTTTTAAGGACTCATGCTGTGCTTTAGTGTCTCAGCAAAGTACACAGCAAAATGTAAAAGGGGCAGATCTGCATTTTAGAAGGCCCTCAACTGACACCTAAACTTTCCCCTCAACTTGTGGGAGAGAAGAAAAGGGGTTATTTGCACTCTTTTAATTTGAAATGAGGCTAGAAAACTTAAATGCTATTTCACGATTCGAAAAATATGTTTTCTTACACATGCAAAATTGTATCACAGACAAATATGTTTATGTATCCTTGTGCATCTCCAGCCTTTCTCCAGTTGATGCAAAATTATAGTCCTACTTCTATTTTTGTGGACTGTCCTGGTTTTTGGATTTCTGAAACGGGTCACCCTATTCCAGCCCCTCTTTGCTTGTTTAATTTATCAGCAACCAAGCTCTGTGTCTTGTGTTGGTTCCTTTCCTCCCCCGCCTCCCTGTCAGCTGTTTCTGCTTGCTTTCCCACCCTCTGCCACCCCACCCCAGCCCACCCTCTATCCTGCTTTACTTCCCAACATTCCTCCCTCGTGTTCCTGTGTTTGATTTTTATTGTTGTGAAAGCTTTTTAAAAAGCACTGATGTGGACTGCTCAGAGCAAAGCGGAAAAGTCTCTGGTGCTCCACACAATAAACAAGCATTTGCAATGTAATAGATCTCGCATTTATGCAAGTTTGAGCTATTGCCATTGTAAATGACAATGCCTTTTATTTACATTTTGTTTTTTAAAACATAAATAAAAGGCATTGTCATTTACAATGCTAATAGCTCAAACTCTCGCAAATGCGAGACCTATTGCATTGCAAATGCTTGTTTATCTTTCTTACGAATTAACGCAGTGGGAAAGGTCCCTTCTTTTTCGTTTTAGATCAGACTCCATATGGCGACTTATGAGTTTTAGAATGCCAACTGATGCCTTGGGAGGCTCATCCAGGGCTTCTCCCTGTGATGGGTTTCCTTACAATCACTAATGCATTACATCCTTTTTTAGGACTCGCCTACGCAGCGCGCATGCGCTGCATAGGAAAAAGACCTTTTGGAATCGCTTCGGCTTTTCAGCCAAAAACGTGCACGCGTTCCATTGCCTTCAATGGCAACGCGTGTACGTTTGGCGATTCACTTGCGGGAGCGAGCGGCGCCATATGGTAGCAATTATTGCTCCTGGCGCCGCTCGCTCCCGCAAGGGAATCGCACTCCCCCACCCCTCCCACTTCTTAACCCGGAGTACTGTTTCACTTTCGCGGCCGCGGCGCGGGGCCGCACTTGTGTTTCAGTGCTTGTTTACCTACCTGTGCTGACTGCTTCTGCCTGTACTCTGCCCCCCTGTTGCTTTCAGTCCTCTCGTGCACCACACCCTGTCTGTGCATTGTTACTCTATATCTCTGTCCTTGATCTCCTGCCTATGCTGTCCCCCCGCACCTTTGCTTTTGTGCAGCACCTTGTACTTCTGATTGTGCTCCGCACCTCTGTACTTCTGCCTGCGTGTGATTGTCACTGCTCTACTTCTTCCTGTGCTCTTCTCCCCTACATGACTACTCCGTGCTTGCCTCGTTTGTCCGTACTTATGTCTATACTCTCCCCTGTATGTCACACTCTCCCAATCTTCCCTTCGCTGTCCCCTATACATAAAATACTGCCCTTGTTTTGCTCCCTAGTGTGCTCTCGTCTCATGTACCTCCACCTCTTGTTTCCCACCCCTATCTGTGCTCTTATCCCCCCAAACCAGTCGGTGGCTCAGCTCCCCCACACCTCCCTCCAAGTGCTCCCTGCCTGTACTTTTACATCCGGTGTGATCTTTGCACCTCCACATGTATACTGTGCCCTCTTAATGTGCTTGACTTGAGCTCTGTGTCTGTGTTTGTTCTTTTGTCTTTTCTGCCCGTCTTCTACTCGTACCAGTGATGCACATTTTTCAGTATTATCTTCTGCAATTTTACATTTTTGCACATTTGTGTCACTTTGTGGTTAGATCTGGATCAGTCTTTGAAGGGCTGGAGGACCCGGCGAACGGAGCTGAGTGTTTTCTAACAGATAAAAGAGATGGAACCACAAAACCACTTTGCTCTGACGTTCTGTTTCTTCGTTGTTTCCCATAGCTGTCAGTTTGGCATTCATTGTTTATTTTAATTTTATTTTTTATAATTGCACCATAGAAACCTATGAACTTCCTTTGTTTGAGCACAATTCTTGTCGACTTTTAGGGATGGGCAAGCCCTGTTAAGGTTCTGCTGTCTGCCCGATGGCTACCAATGTTCTATATTTAGATCCTCTAGCGAGGGATTGCCAAGAAACACCCAGCCAAGGCCCAAAGAGCTCCGAATTCAAGGCCCCGGTTGGCCACCGCTCTTGGAAATTGAGACCTTTTTCCGACAATTGTAGACGAGCAAGGTCATTTCTGAAACTTGGGTGTTGAGGAGCATTTGCTCGTTTGAATTAACATGTGCTTTATCCTTTAACTCCAGTTGAAACCTGGATTATTTAATAATGCTTGGTGGCCTTTTCGGCCATTAACTGCTGGTCAATACCAGTATGGAATGGATTTGGATGTCGAGTGAGGCACTGTATTTTCTACTGGGCAGAAACTGCACTCAAGACAGGATAACATTTCAATGTCTGCTTAATGCGCAGCCTTCCGTGCTGGCTGGATGTATGAGGGCTTCAGCACTGGCTGTTGTGCCTGCAACAAAAGGCTAAAATCATGCAAATGTATGTATGTAGCAAAATAACTTGCTTGCCTCTAACACTAGTTTATAGTCATAGATTCTAGCACAACAGACTGTTGCTCCACAAAATGCAACCATAAGGTGGCACTCAAGTCCGTGTGTTTCGAGGTTCTCCTATAGGGGATCTTTATTATTAGTTGTACGTACTGATTTGTTCCACCCAAGCGTGGGATGCCGGAGTGGTAATTTATAATTATATATGCAAATTATGACTTTTCAAAAGAAAGGCCCATCCTGAAACAAAAAACACGCACGTGCGCACAGAGGTGCACAGACACACACACACAACACACACCCGTTTCTCTGTATTCACACCGCTTCCTGTTTAGAGATCAGTAGCACCAGGTAACAGTCGTACAAGAATCCGTTATCCCACCCAAAAATGAGGAATCTCTCGTATTGCAAAAGTACTACATTTATTCTGTTAAAATCCATACTATAACCAGTCGGTGCGTTTCTTCAACCGTGCCAACACCGCAAACCAGCAGCCTCGCTTTTTGTGCAGTCCTTTCTTTATTACTATGCCACTTATGCCCCCTCCTCTTTTGGACACTCGCATTCAGGGGTGGTTTCCGCCGAATATTTTCTGTCCCATTTTATTTTCATTCTTCCCCTTTTCTCTCCCTCCCATCTGTCCCCTTCACCAATTTAGCTCCCTCCTGATTTCTTTACATGCACCTGTCTTTTGTTATCTCTGTCTCTTGTTATCTCTGTCTCTTTGCTCCTCTCACTTTTCTTCTCTACTCGATTTTTACCATTCCTCCCCTCTTTCAATAATGTCTCCATTGTCTCTTAACTCACTCCTCCCGACCCCTTACCGTCCCCACTTCCTTCATCTCCCGTTGTACCTTCCCCTCTCACTCCTCCACATTTTGTACCATTCCCTCCTCAATCTTTGCCTTTATTTGCGTCTATCCTTGAGTCCCCCACCCACACTCTTTTGCCTCCTCACTCAGCTTCTCAGCTCTTTTCTATATCTCTGTACCCTCCTCTATACCCCCTCTCTCCTTTAGCTCTCTGTGGCTCTCCCTCCACCACCCATTCTGTTACCACCTCCTCTGTGTTTATCCCACTTTATTTCTTTCTCGCTCTCTAGCCTTCTCCGCCTGTGTGCCCTGCTCTTCACCAACACCCTTTACGCCCCATCATGCTCCCCCTTTTTTACAGCCTACACCTGTCCGGTTTCCTCTTGTCGCACTCCCTCCTTTGCCTGCATTCTCTCTCCTCCTTTCTCGCAAACCTTCTCCAGCAGTTTCACATCCGTATTCTCTCACTTCCACCTCTTTTCTCGGTTTGATTTCCCTTTACATCTTCAATTAATGCCCCCATACGCCTTCCCCTCACCCTCACTCCTCCTGCCCACTCATGTTAACTCAGTCTTTACTTCCGCCCACAAATTCCTACCTCGGCCCTGCCTTTCCTCTCTTGACCCATCTCGGCTTCCCTACAACCCCCTAAGGTCTCTCTCACCCCCACAGCCATAGATTCTTTCCTCGCCCACTTCACAACCCTTAACTTCCCTGAAACCGCTCCGCACTACCCGTTTATCCCGCACCCTGAAAATGTATTCTAACCCTCTTCCATATCTTCCCTCCCACACCCCCTTTCGCTGCCCTCCCGTACTCATTTGTCTCCGACACCAAAATTCTTTGAGTCCTATCTTGCCTCCACAGCCCTCAGTGGGTCCCCATCTCACTTCCACGCCCCTCATATGCTCCTTCCCTCGTGCATTCATGCCCTCCTTTTACTACCTGCCCCATCCTCACCGTGATACTTCTCCTCCCTCATTCCTCGTCTCCTCCTTTACCACCTCACCACATCCTTCGTAGCCACGACCATTCCTTCCTTCACCCACCTTCACCCCCTTTACTCTTCATTCCTTGTCCTTCCACTGCGTTCGCACAACAAGCTTGAAAATGCTCATTTAAAAAAAAAAAACATAAGCGGACAAGGATGTATCAGTTTGCTAATGTCCACATTTATGGAATAAATGTATCCCACAATTTACAGCGTAAGCTACACTTTTTTTCTCACGACTATTGTCACACTTCGAGCGGTGTGAAGATAGTAAAATATTTAAATAGGATTTGCAGCCAAAGGAGTGGAAAGTAGGTGGAAAATGAGCAAAACCTGTTTAAAAGATAACATTTTTAACAAGCATTGGCATAGCCAATAGGTCTCGCCTTTGGGACCTTATAAGTGTTTAGCCATGCATCACTTGATGTTGTTGCACCAAGGATATTGTGCTGGATAACTTCAGCACAATATCCTTGGTGCAACAACATCAACTGTTGCATGGCTAAACACTTATAAGGTACAAGGTTTAGCCATGCAACAGCTGATGTTGTTGCACCAAGGATATTGTGCTGCAAAACTAAATACTTATAAGGTCCCAAAAGCGAGACCTATTGGCTATGCCAATGCTTGTTGTAATTATTTTAGTAAGGCCCGGAGACTCATTTTGAAACCGCTTTTAAAATCCTTGGGGCATTAAAGCTGTGAACAGGCCATGCACGAACTGCAATCGTTTGATACTACAATTATTTGTGCCACGGTGTGTTCATTCCTTAAAGCTGCTGTTTTAGCTAGGAAAACTATGGACGAACAGTACTGCTTGTTTTAAAATTATCTTATTCTAGTTACAGACATTTACTGTACTTGATTAGTTTATAATTTTTTGGATGCACTATGCACTTTACATGTGGATGTGCAAATTGTTTTAAAGGCTTTATGTGTTATACTTTTATATTGTTGAGCATCAGTTATTATGTTTAATGGTTATTGGGTTATTTATCTTATTTATTATGCTGAGGTTGATGGAGTCATTTGTTTTATAACCATTTAACTGCTTTGTATTGTTTTTGTCTTTTATGGCCATATATGGCCGAATAAAGAATAAAGAATGAAAGAATGAATATTACCTGGGCCTTTAGGATGAGCTGAAGGACCTTCTGGCCCAGGAAGTGGACCCCCTGGAAACAGGTACAGAGTTGATTGAGTTAATTGTCAAGTTAGATAATAGATTAACGAAAGAAAATAAGAAAGAACAAGAAACGGAACCAAACTACTACTAATGAAAAACTGTGATTGAACGATGAAAACTCCAAAGGCAGCCGAAACTTCCCCAAATCCTATGCAAATAGGAGTATAAGGACCTCTCACTATGAATGGAAAAGTAAAAAGCAGAAAACATAATTTGTGTCTCTACTGCTGCAAATCAGGACATTTTGTTAAGGACTGATCAGCAAAACCAAAGCAAAGTTTGTTTCCGGGAAGCCCACAGTGTCCTTAACTGAGACAACTGAGTCAGAAAACTAGTTAACTCACAGGTGGGAGAGGGTGCTACTCAAGTAAGTTTAAGCAAGAGACCTTCCATTTTCTAGTTCACATCCATAGCTCACATCAAGGGCACTCGAAAGCAGTAGTCATGCAAATCTCAGTGCAAAAAGAAATTAAAGTGTTCTTGTTAATAGATTATGGAGCCACCAAAACTTAATGGACCCAAATTATGCCAAATCTTTAGGGCTCCCACCACTACATAAACAAACTCCAGAGGTAGTATTAGCCATTGATGGTAAGAATGTCACCACTGGTCCAATACACATATCGCACTAGCTTTGACAATAGTTATTGGAAAAGATCATAGAGAAAACATAGAATTAGCCTTGATTGACGCACCTAACTATAATGGTGTCCTAGGAATGCAGTGGTTAAGACATTACAACCCAGTTGTAAATTGGCAACTGGAAGAGTTAACATTGAACTCAGAAAAGTATAACCAACAGTGTAAACTTTTGAAAACCCCAGCAACACACCATAGATGAGGGCAGTACAGAGGCTCAGCTTCCCAAAGAATATCACAAACTTTCAGATCCATTTGACAAGGTGAAAGCTAGCATTTTGCCACCACATATGTCTTTTGTTTGTCACATAGACCTAATTCCTGGTTCACAGATCCCTTGTAGCAGAATGTATGCCTTGACTGAACCTGAGAACCATCTTCTAAGAGTACTTACAAGACATTTGGTCACAGGATTCATTCGGTACTCAAAGCCTCCTGCATCGTCTCTACTCTTTTTTGTGCCCAAAAAAAGTGGAGATTTATGCACATGTATTATCGAGCATGGAAGAAAACCACAATGAAAACTTGGTGTCTGTTGATCCCTAGTCTACTATAACAGTTGAAGAACGCTGACATTTTTGCTAAGTTAGAATTGTGGGGGAGGACATAAGACCTAATTAGGAGTGACAAGTGGAAAACAGCTTTTTGCATCGAGTTTAGCTTGTACGAATATCAGGTCATGTCCTTTGGACTCAGCAACTCCCCCACCGCATTTCAATATTTTATGGCTGAAGGCTTGTGTGAATTGATATCTCTGTTATTGTCTATATGGATGATATTTTGATTTTTTCTCAAGACTACGCAGTTTCTCAAGTAAAAGAACTGCTACTGGTCCTGAGAAGAAATCATTTGTATGCCAAAACTTGAGAAATTACTTTTTCATGTGCACAAAGTAGAGCTTTTGGGGATTGTGATCACCCTAGCATTAGCGAGAAAGCTAATTAACAAAATACAAATGTATAAGGCATTATTTGTTGTTGCGAACACAGTAGGCCTTTAAAACGTTCACAACAAATAAATGTGCACACATTTCTTTCTCTGTAAAATAGAACAATATTGTGAATTAGTTTAAAAGTGCTAGCTGGCTGGTCTGTTGTATCTTTCCTTAGCTTACAAGATGTAACAGTACAAGAACGAATATCTGCTGGGTGTTTTGGCTGAAATACAAATGTTCTTAAGTTGTTATATTATGCAATACGTCTTGCCAGCATGAAAGTGCATGCAGGGAAATATTGTGCAAAGAAACAAAAAAATGCATTATAGTTGAATTTGTTGATTTACTTGTGGTGGATAGATTTCATGAAAATAATGAATGCTCACATGGAAAATTATATGTGTTATTATTTTAAAGATACTAGTATCCCGACGAAGATCATGATTTTTCTTTTTTCTTTTCATGCGACATCTTGGTTCCCTTTCCTGTTTTGACAAAATATTATGAATACAAATGTGTCACAAATATTTTTAGATAAGGGTACACGTCATACAACCTGAAGGAAAGAAAGCATATGACATTAATATATGGCCAGGTAGATTGCCCCAAAAAAGTATTTAAAGAGATGTGGCCTAACGACTAGAATGGTGACTGCGGATCTGGGGAACTGGGTTCGAGTCTTGGCAGGGATGCTCAACATCCTGTGATTCTGGGCAAATCATTTAATCTCCCCGTGCCTAACAAAAATGAATGTGTCCGTCTGTAACTAAACTGATGCTCATGTAAAGCGATCTAATTCCTTTGGGTCCAGTTCGCCCTATATAAAACTCCACAAATAGAAAAAACTAAACTGAATAAAGCTGCCAGCAATACACAAAGTACTAATCTTAAGGGAGAGAGAAAGCATGCACACTGGCTTAGTTTCTCCGGAGTTAATAAGGTACAACTGTTATGACACAGGATTGGGAAGTTTTAGAAAAACTCATAATTGTGATTGATTTAAATGTAAGCCTAGAGGTAACTGTATCTGTGTCTCTAATACAGGTGACTTTGCAGGTCATGGCAGAACTACCCAAGTCCAAGCCGTAAGCCTGGGACGACAACTACCCAAACTAAGATCAGCAATGATGACCCAAACTTGCAGAGTTCCTATTGTTTACATCTAAGACCCTGAATGATAAGGAAAGATGACTCCTCAAGAAAAATAGGATTTCCTCCTCTGAAAGAGATGATTTTGTGCACAGTGCTCTGTACACGTCCACACAGGTGCTACAAAAGTAAAGGAATAGTGACCTCCCAAATTTAGAGTTCATCAAAGAGGTCTTATTGAAGGAGAAAACCAAGACAAGCTCTTTATAGAAAAGGTGTTGAAGAGAGCTGCAGAGCAACCAGCATCCAAAATAGTACGAAAAACTAACTTCGCTGACGCCCTGTCAGTTATCTCTCCAAAACTGTTGTTAACCAGAAGCCCACCATCACCAACAAGGAAAATGCCATCATTGACTAGGCCACTATTGACGGCCGCAACTTCAACCATTCTATCACCAGTGAAGACCTTGACCACACTGTCATTGACAGAATAGCTGATGGTCACATGATTCATAAGCAAGAAGACTCTTTCGACAATGGCCCTGTTGACAACTTCAAGGACACTAATCATCTTGATGACTAGCACACCGACAGTAGCTCTGCCTGTTTTTCTCATTAACATTCAATTGATGTTCCAGTTGACAGCAGAAGAGCTTGTGTTAACAATGGCAACTTCAGCATTCTCACTCTTGCTGTTTAAGGTCTCCCCTCACCTTCCCATCCACATCCTACATTCCCCCCCACAACCCCAGTGACATTGCCTGCTTTCATGCCCTATTGAAAAGAGCAGTCAAGAAGTCTGATTACCTATGCTCTCTGTGGAGAACTAATGATTCCTTTAGACACCATCCAAGACCACGTCGGCCATTGTATTTCTCTCTCTCTCTCTTGCTTCCGAACCCCATGAACAGTTCACAAATTACTCATTAGGAAGTTTGTTGTTAAATGGAGGTTTGAAGGGATTACTCGTCGCTCCCACCAGAAATCAATTATCAGATTAGTGCTCTTAGGTTCTGACGCAAATGGCTGACAACTCCACATGATCCTTGACTGGTCTGGGTCAATCAGAAAAAGCATTCAACCCTTCTGTCTGTTTGCAAGTACCTGCATATATATATTTTAAATCTGAGTTGATGAGTGAGTGTGCTCTATATGCTGCACATTGATCTCTTGCTTTGCCTTGTTAATGTATTAAAATTATGCAGAGAGCCATACACCCTACCTGTGATGCAGAAGGTGTCAAAAAGTCTAGTTAGCTTAGGGATCAGTGATTATTCTGCTGAGGGGCCACCAATGATGTTTTGAGGTCATTTAAGTGCTATGGTCTATTTATACCTCCAGAAGGCATCAATGCCGTATGGCCTTCTGTGTGCCGCGTGGATACAACTGACCTACTTGTCTATTTGTAAATGAAAGACTTGTTTTGCATAGATGTATCTCTAACTGGACAATTGGATAATTAAATATATCAACTGATGTCACAGAGGGCCTCTATCACCTCCTTATTTATGCCCGGCTGCTTACTAGACTAAGGGAGTCAAGTGTATGCACACAGAGATTCTCCCACAGGCTGATCGTCAGTGGCACAGAAATTGCTAATTCTCTGTTGAGAGGTGATTTTTTGATACCGGGGCATTTGATAACTTGAGTAGCCTTCCTCCTGAGATCAGCTCAACATTTGAGCTCAACTTGATTTTCTCTTTGTTCCTCTTATTGAGCTGTGCCCCTTGAACTTCTTCCCATTTTATGGCAAATAATTAACATAAATAAATATGGCAAAATTTTCAGAAGTCAGAAACCAATCTCCTCCATGATATTGCATATTCAGCCTAAGGGGACAAACTTCACCTGTGATGTTCCTGGGGCAAATGTTCTCAAAATCAAGAGTTGTGCGAAGTTGGCAAACATATGAGGGGCTATGGTTTGAGGTGTGACCACACAATACTGCCTTTAACAACATAGCTTATTCTATTGCCCACATCATCAATCAATCCAGGTGTCAGAAAGAGAATCAAGCAAGTGATTGCATTGACAGTGGCATTTGTAGAAATGTTTGAGGGGTGGATGACAGCGGTTCACAGATAAAACGCTGTTTCCCTCTATCCACTCCTCCTGTTACACTTCCTACCTCATTATTCACCTTATACTACTTTCATCTCCCTTGTTCTGCCGCCTGGACTTACTGTCATGACCACCCTCTCATTCTGTTCCTTTCATTCTTCTTTCTCTTATTCAGCCTTGCTATCCTTTTCATTGGACCTGACATCCTTGGTGTGGTTACCCCTAACTGTTTGCCTTCCATCCTCCTGTTTTTGCTAACCTCATTTTTGCAGGCTTTAGGATTGCACACTTTACCCCAGTTAACCAGTGCTAATGTTCTAGTGTTATCTCCTTAAAACATAGTAAAATTGGCTTACACAAAATGGCCCATTCATTTTGCTTGTAAGTCTCTTTTAAAGTGCTACTACATGTATCCAGGGCTTGTAAATTGAATGCTACTAGTGGCCCTGCAGCACTAATTGTGCCACCCAATTAAGTCGACTTTTTTTCAAATATCTCAGGCCTACCATTGCAGCCTGTGTGTACAGATTTAAAGTGCCGTTTCGAACTAGCATAAGAAACCTTTTGCCAGGCCAAGTCACCAATAGGTTAGACCCTAAAGAGCCCAGAGGGCAGGGTGCAGTGTTTATAAAATGTTGGACATGTACTTTAAAGTTTTACATATCTTAAATTCATATTTATTACTGCAAGGTCTACCTCTCCTATAGGATAACATTGGTTTACATTATTACATTTAATAAATGCTAACTTGCAATTGGGAGCAAGAAGGAATGTTGGGTTTGGTGTCTAAAGAATTGCAATTTAAAACACTATTTAATGGTTAAGTCAGATTTAAAGTCACAATTCTGAAAATGTTACTTTTAGAAAGTTGGCATTTTCCTGTCCTAACCATTTGGTGCCTGCAGCCTGTATCCTGGGTCAAATGAATAGGTGTAGCAGGCAGTTGGTCTTTGCGTATTGCTCCCAGATCGTGAGACAAAGGGGGAATAGGTGTTGGCAGGATGGGCCATATGTGGCTTGATAGGAGGGAGGAGCCATCACCTACCACACTTGCACATCCGAAAGCCTCTGCCTGAGCACACTCATAAGGGGTGCCCCCAGACAAGCTCAGCGAAATTGGCAGGGAGGCGGGAAATTAGAACACCTTGGGGGTGGAAACATCCAGAACCTTCTCCTACTTCAAAGCTGGCACCAGGTATAACTAGACCCTCAGACCCAACTCTTCAGTACACCTCTGGACCTGTGAAAGACTCAGGACTGCTGTGCTGCTTGCTGCAAGAAGGACTGCTACTCTGCTGCCCTGCTACGCTGCTGTCCTGCTGCAATGCTGCTTGAACAAGAAGGACTGGGCCTGCATCTTGAATCCAGGACCACCAGAGTGACTCCAAGAGCTAGCTGGCTGGACTCATGATCAGAGCACCCGGGACAGAAAAAGCTCCAGCGGCCTTGAACTGAGTGTCTGGACTCTGTTTGCTGTGAGTCCTAACCCTCAAGTAGTGCCATCCTATCCTGGACCCTTTGAAGTAGGCCTGGCAGTGCTCTGCCAGCCCAGCTGTGGTCCTGTGGGCAGAATCAACACAGCGCAACACATTTCCTTGCAGCTCTGCATCAGAACCACTGCTGCGTGGTGCATACCGGACACAGGACCTCACATCGCAGTACCGCATGTATTCGGAACCGCCACTGCGCGACACATACTCGACGAAGGACTTCACAATGAAAGCCCTCATCGACGGCATCCTCACCGACAATGCAGAACATCACATTTCTGCCTTGCAGCTTCATCAAATCCACCGCTGCACAACGCATTCTCGATGCGGACTCTCGCAATGCTCTACATCCAGCATTTATGGTACTTTGCTCAGCAGGCCTAACTTGGTCCCTGTATCTGACCTGCGCTCCATTGTAGTCAGCCTGAATGTTCCTACAATTTCTGTTTATCTTTCCCTTGTTTCAGTTCATTTGTTTTGTATCTTTAGTACATATTTTTTCTATTTATGTATTTACCTATCCCCTTTTTTTTTCATCCCATTTATTCATTATTCCACTTCTTCCTCTTTCTCTCTTTCGCTATTTGCTTTCTCTTCTTTATTTCATTCCTCCTTTAGTTCTTTTCCTCTACATCAATGTCTTTTCTATTTGCTGTCACATATAATTTTTCATTGTAGCTCCATTTTTTAAATTTCTGTGAATTCTTCTCACCTCACTCTCTCTATCGTAACTCACGACCTTTCACTTGTCTGTCCCTTCTCCTTTCTCTTTCGCTCTTTCTTTCCCACTCCCTTTCAGTATTTTCTCTATCTTGAGCCCTTTGACAGAGATGTTTCGATGCATGGGCAAAGTGAGCCAATCCCCGGGGTCTCCCCCTTCCAAGGGGCTCCTGGAAAAGTGAACATTCTCTCTGTCTAACAAATGTCTATATCTCCATCTCAACTGTTGACAAACTATTCACTATTGTATGGCATCAAGGTGCAGCAGGAACGCAGAAGCGCAGCCCTCTCTCGGAGTCACAAGACATCAGCCCGAGAAGCAGCCACCGGTGCCAGGGAAGGAATAGGTGTCTACCACTGCCAGGTGATGCAATAACATGTCTAGCACCATTAGGGATTCCTGGCTTTTTATTCAATGGCCCTTTTCTGACTTATAAGCTGATGTTAATAATGGAAAAAACAAAACTATGAGTGCTACAATGCAAACTTATGTCTTTCGAAAATTACGGACTGGAGAAAGATGTCACATTTGGCATGCTGGTGAACCCATATGTATGTAGGTATGTATGCATACATGCAACAGCTCTAAAATTGCCAGGCTCGCACCCTTTTAACGTGATAAAGAAACTGCAAAAAAGAGCAAATTTTAAGTCAGAGAGGGGTATCACGCCCAGTTCGATTGTGAACCTAATATTCAATTAATGAGCGCAGCTGCAAAGTTCTAGGTCATTAAAGAGCAAACGATGAGTGACCCCCAGAACTGAATTATGGGCAATGGAGGTGGAGAACGCAGTTTCCCCGAGGCACCATGGTCTCAGTTGGAAAATGATTACCTGAGAACCTCAAGGACATTATGCTTCAAGGTTGGGCCTGTAATGTTGCCCTTTTTGATGACGTCCACCAGGCGTCATGAAGAAGTCAGTGCAGCTGGGGGAGTTAGTGCTGTGCCCCCCCCCCCGGGCTGATGCAAAGTTGGTTCATCCCACACCACATATTACAGTGTTAATAAAAGAGGCTGCTGCCGGGTGTGGCCTCAGAGAGGGACCCCGAGCAGCATAGCCATATTCACACTACCTCGAGTCTCCAACCCTCATTTTGTTATAAGCCTAGTAATCCCTGTTAGCTCACCAGTAACTCAACAGTGCTCACCTTACCTGCACTTCCCTGCCCCGGAGTGCAGCAACATAACAGTGCCTATATACTTGCCCATTTAGGGCCCGATTCCGATCTCGCTCGGAAAGCCATACGGCCGACTCGGTCCCGTAGAGCTTTCCGAACGACTCGTGCTCCTGGGCTCCAAATGCCCAAGTATGATGCAAGTTCGCGCTGACGGACTTGGGTCGCTCGGAGCCCCATTGAAGTCAATGGGAGCCTGTTGTAAGTTGCGTACATCGGCTTCCATTGAGAAAAAAGTAAGTTGCGGAAAAGGGCGCCCCCTGTCATGGGGACGCGTTGGTGCCCCCTGCACTGTACATGCATGTTTAGGGGGACCCTTGGGTCCCCCCTGTGACTGAGTCGTAGGGCTATGGGTGAAGGGGGCCCACTACGGCCCCCCGAAGTCCCCTTCCCGAAGCTTTTTTGAGTCGGAGTCTCCGAGTCGATCCGGCTGCTCGAGGCACGCATCGTACTTGGTCGCTCGGAAATAGGACCCATTGCGCTGCATGAGTCGGCCATGTTGTAATCGTCCGGTGGGCTTCGCTTACGGGTGCGAGTCGGTCGGAGCGCGAGGTGAAATTCAAATCGTACTCGCTCGCTCGTACAGCGGGACGAGTCGGTCGGAAATCGCACTCTCGATCGGACTCGCTCCTGACGGATGCCATTCCGAGCGAGATCGGAATCGGGCCCTTAATTAGGCTCATCTGACACTGCCTGTCTGTCCGAATAGCCAGTCCAACACTGAGAGGGCGATGGTAGGAAACCTCACAGACTTACCTCCTGCAGGCTCAACTGCAAAGCCAGAGTCTTGCTTGCTTTTTAAGGGTTTGTTGTTAACCAGGTACGCCTGAGTGTCTTAAAGACGGGCTGAGTCTTCCATTCAGGAGGGCTGGAATTTAAGTATGGGGGATCTTTTAACAGTGCAGGGTATGTTGCCCTGGGAATTGTTAATGGCAAAGACTGGTAATTCCCTTTTTAGATTCAAGTACCTCCAGCTATCATCTTAGGTCGCAGCCAATATAGAGGAGATTGGGAGGGTGTGGGAATTCGACTCACAACTGCAAGATGGGTCCCTTAGGGAAAAAGGAGGTTGCTTATTGGTACTGGACACTACACAACGCCGAGGACAGGAAACTGAAGGCACCATACTCGGTATGGGAAGGAGTCATTTAGGGGACTGAGCTACAAACAATTTGTCAACTTTCTTTAAAACTACTGTACTCAGTGGTTAAACCAGCCAATTTGAAACAGAATCATTTTTTTTACCATCAATAGGCGCTACTGGACGCCCCAGAGATAGCAAAGTTTGTGCAAGAACCAACACCAAGATGCCGTAGATGTGGTCTTCTAAGAGCTGACGACCAACATATGTTGTTTTTTTTTGATAATCAACTTTATTGGTTTTTAAACAGGGAAAACCAGCAATAAACAGGTGAAGCATAGTACAGCAATTGTAAAATGGCATCGCATTACCCATATAGACAAGGCTCCTGGAGTACATAATTACGAAGGGAAAACAACGTATGACCTTGCACTCAGTACACAGTCCCTCAAGGAGACATTACCAGTCCTGTAATCCCAGCCATTTGCCCCACACTTTGCGATACTTCGCCGGGCACCCTTTAGCCGCATACATAGGTTTCTCCTGTGCTGCGCACCAGTCCACCCCTCTTCGCCATTTCGATATATTAGGGGGATCAGTATTTAGCCAGTTAGCAGCAATATCTCTCTTGGCCACTATCAGAGCTGTGTTTAGAAATAATTTATCGGATCTGGACCCATCCAACCCGTCTGTAATTCCCAGAAGCACAGTTAGCGGCCTGTGCGGGACCTCCCAGCCTAGAATCTCCGTAAGTTCGCTCTCTATTGAATTCCAGTAGCTTGTGATGATGAGGCAGGACCATACCATGTGGAAGAAGTCTGCTTTTTCTTGGCTTCAGCGTGTGCATGATGCATTTGGTCTTAACCCTGCACTGTGAAGGCGTTTTGGTGTAAGGTATGCGGTATGCGGTATGTAAATAATACAGCTGAACCAGGCGGAGCCTAGCGGAAATGGTAACCGTTTTGGGTGCCATCAATGCATCTCTCCAGTCCTCTTCCTCCAGAGGTCCAACTCAACCCTCCCATTGGTCCCTAAGTCGGTGCAATGTGTTGGGAGTATTGTTTGTGAGAGTTCGGTAAATACGGGAGATCCCTCCCTTCCCCAGGTTACCTGTCATGGTTTGTGCCTCGGGTGGGCTTTATTCTGGTAGCGTGGTACCGTTGGATATGTGGGTGTGGAGTGCATGTCGCAGCTGCAGGTATCTATAAAACTGAGAGGAGTGTAGGGAATATCGGGCTTGTAGGTCTTGAAAAGTGCGCATGTGATGACCTCCCCATATGTCACCAAGTTGTGAGTTGCCAATAAGATCCCAGGCTTTGAATCCGTTTAAGCTGCTGACTTCCCGGAGCCAGGAACCCTGCCAGAGTGGTGTGTACTGGGTTAGTTTATTCGACCATTGGTAGTGACGCAGAGAGGAGCGCCAGGCCAAAAGAACTCCCCGTGTCATCGTAGGTAAGAGTCTGGAGATAGGTCCCCCGCACATCATCTCCTGGATCTTGGGTAGGTCCAAGATATTCAGTTCTATCCTGCATGCCAGGTCTGACCAGCCACCGTTGAACCAATCATGTATTGTGAGTAGGCGGGTTGCCAAATAGTACAGGTATAGATCAGTCATGCCCATTCCACCATCGAAGGAGGGGATCCAACATTGGAACAGGGCCAATCGAGGTCTTCGGCCGCTCCAAAGGAATTTAGTGGTCAGGCTATCTAATTCCTTGAACCAGGTTCATGGGATATGAAATGGCGTGTTTTGAATTATTTATAAAAACCTGGGGAGTATCATCATTTTGAAGAGAGGGTTCAACGGTAACGTCTGCCATCTGTGGAGGTCGGCTCGGGCTTTCTTCATCAGTGGGGCCATATTAAGCGGCCATTCAAGATCGGGCAACAGGGCCACCCAGATTCCGAGGTATTTAAAGGATTGCCTTCTAATAGGTATTGTGGATTGCCAATCGAAGCAATCTCTCGAGAGGTGGAGAGGTGGAGAGGAACTAGGACTGACTTAGTGGGATTTAAGCGTAGGCCAGAGGCTCGTCCAAAAAGATGCAATGCCCGAAGGCAGTGGGGTCCGGACTGGGCCGGCTCGGCCAAAAAGAGCAGAACGTCGTCCGCATACAGGGTAATTTTGTCCTCGTCCGAACCTTGCCATTTCCATCCCCTAATTCGGGCGTCGGATCTAATGAGACATGCTAAGGGTTCCATCACCAGGGCGAATAGGAGCGGTGAGAGGGGACATCCTTGCCTTGTCCCTCTCCTGATGGGAAACAACCCTGATAATGCTCCGTTGACAAGTACCCGTGCTTGCGGTCTGGTGTATAGTACTTTAACTAAATTACGGAAGTGTTGCCCCATGCCCATCTCAATCAGTACGTCCTCCAGGTACCGCCAGTCCACAGAATCGAAAGCCTTCTCAAAATCAATGAGAAGAAATGCTAAGTAAGGGGTCAGTAGCTGGCGGTTTGCTAAGGCAAGATGAAGGCGTCTGAGGCAGTGCCTAGTGCCTCGAGATGGCATGAATCCACATTGGTCGAGGTGGACCAGTTTGGCAAGATGGGGTTGCAGCTGGTTAGCTAGAACCGATGCAAATATTTTAATTTCCGCATTAATGAGAGAGATAGGGTGGTAGTCGCAGCATTGCACTGAGGGGGGTTGGGATTTAGGGATCACAACTATGGTGGCAGTGTCCATTTCTGGTCGGAACGAGCCATTTTGGACAGCCTCGGCATATACATCCAAGAGATGGGGGATAAGTGTTTTACCGATAAGCCGCGTAGTATTCCTGCGGAAGCCCGTCTGGGCCTGGAGTTTTGCCGGACGCGGTACGTGAGATGGCCTCGTTGATTTCTTCACGGGTAATGGGAAGGTCAAGGTCGGCGTTTTCAATCTCCTTTAGGCGGTGGAGATGGACACACTCTTGGTGTAGCAATTCTGGGAGGGAAAGGCTAGAGCGCTGTTCGGAGTAAAGCCCAGAATAGTAGGTGGCAAAACTTTGGGCCATCGCTGCGGGCGAGGAATGAACCACATCATCTACATCTTTAATCTCCGGAATTATGCGATTAGCCATGGGGTATGTGGCCAGTCGGTGTAAAATTTTCCCATTTTGTCTCCCCACCCATACACCCTAGCTACGGAGGATCTCCACAATAGTTTAGCGGCTTCCATGGAGGCTTTTTTGATCTCATTTTGTAGGAATGCCAGCCGTCTGTCTTGCGATTTGTCTCTCTGTTCTGACATTTGGCTTTCAAGGAGAGTAGCTTGGGCCTCCAGGAGAGTGATATGGGAGTTCTGGGCTAGCTGCTTACGCTTAAGCTGACCTTTGGCAAAGCCGCGGATGGTGGCCTTACCCGCTTCCCACAAAGTGCCCGGAGAGGAGACGGAGTCATGGTTAGTGAGAAAGTATTGTTTGAGTTCTTTACCTACAGTTTTTTTAAAGTCCCTGTCCTGGAGGAACCACGCATTCATCCTCCACATCGGGCGCAGTATGTCTGGGGGGTCTCCTACTACCAGAAGCAAGGGCGAATGGTCAGATATACCCCTAGGGAGGATAGTAATGTCTCTGACGTTATGACAGTGAAGAGCAGGCATGAAAATATAGTCCAACCGTGCATTCGTGTGGTGTGCTGCAGATGTGTGTGTGAATTGTGTGTTCTGGGGCTGCCAGATTCTCCAGGCATCACAGATCCCCAGGGTATGTGCCCAGTTCGTTAAGAGCTGAGCATGGGTAGATCTTGTGGTAGACGGGATGTTTGCAGTATCAAGGACCGGGTGCATAACGGCATTGAAGTCACCTCCGATTATTGTCATCTCTGGGGATAGAGAGGCGATGAGGTCTGTGGTGCGTTTGAGAGTGGGCGCAAGCAGTGATGGCGGGGCGTACATAGAGACCAAGTTGAGGGTATTGCCTCCCACTGATCCTGTCAGGGCTACGAAGCATCCCAACGAGTCGTAAATTACTTTGGTAAGCACAAAGGGGAGGTTACGGCGCATGAGGATTGCTACGCCTCTTGACCCCTGGGAAAACCCTGAGTGCCAAACTCTGTCATAGCCATATTGTGTCAGAAAGGGGCAGTTGTTACCTACGAAGTGGGTTTCTTGGACTAGTAGTATGTCAGCTACTTGACGCCGTGGTTACCGCAGGACTGCTGTTCTTTTAACCTTGTCTAATAGCCCATTGACATTCCATGACATTATGCGGAGAAGGTCCCTGCTCTTACGTGCGTCTGTCATGGTGGGTGGAAATGTTGATGAGGGCCCATGAGAGGCGAGCGGAGCGCAGAGGGCAGTATCTCATGTGCAAGCTGCGGGTTACAGGTGCGTCTGTGCAGCATGGGCTTCGCGTGCAGGTGTCATATTGCTGAAGAAGAGTGCAGGTGCGGTAAACAGGGTGTAAAACAGAAAAACCGGGACAACGGTCCCCCCTCCCTTCCCTCCCTTCCCTGCCCCCCTCACACCCTGTACTTCAAGAACGGAAGCAATTGTCGTCCCTAACAAGTAATATAATGCCAAACTAGAACGCTTGTGTATAGGGATTTGTGGAGGACCCCATCCTCACATAAGGATATTGTATCGTTCAAACAGAGAGAGTAGAGTTCGTAGTAGTCACGGCTATTGGGAGTGAGCCACGTCTCGTGTAACATATGTTTTTTAATTGCCCAGAACTACAAGCCTATTGGCAGGCGGTGGAGAAGGTGGTTAAGGACATTTTTGGGGCAAATATAGTGCTGAGCGTAGCATCGGTGTTGATGGGGGTGGAAGTCCGCCCCAGTCAGCCCTTAACGAGAGTTAGGAGGGCCCTGCTGTTTTATTTGATGCTCTTAGCTAGAAGAGAGATTTGTAAGCATTGGACGAATCCCCTACCTCCCAAGTGGCTTGATTGGCTCCAGGCGGTCTGAAGTGAATGCAGAATGGATATCGGCTCTGGATCTGGGGGGGGGTTCCGTAGTAGGATATGAGACGATTTCCAAAGATGCAGTGCAATGGCAATGACTTAAGGAAGTGTCCTATAATTACACCTGTGTGAAGCCAGTAACCAGGAAACTGGTAGGACTGGATTGGTAGGGCCAGAGATATAATTCAATTGGCCTGAGGTTGGGACAGGTTTTCCAGAAAGGCCTGGTTTTGCAGATATTGGTGATATGAGGACAACAAAAAAAGGGTTTGTTGTTGATGGTCCATAGAGAAGGCATCCATTGAACTACTGTGGTGATGGGACACACAGGGGCAGGTCACAAGAGAAGCGAGGCAGAAGGAATGCAGCTGGGCCACAGGGCCCAACTGGCCCCACCCTAGTGATGCCACCGCCAGCCCTGAGTAGCAGGCGTCCTGGGGTATTTGATAAACTATTTGATTTACAGGTGCCTTGAATTACTGCGCAAAGAAAGTGTTTCAATTGTTTCAGTCAGGGAATCATCATAAGAAAGCTGTACAAAGTCAATGCACCTATCAACAGTTGTAATTGTCACTGTATTGCTTGTTCTTTGATCGTCTCTTTTTTGTTGTGAGGGCACCTCATTTCATGTTTTATATTTCCCTGCTACCTTTGTTTCCTCTGAACTGCAGACCTCACATGTAAACATTGATTCACTGTCATTATAGTGCTGGCGAAAGAATGACGGAGGGAACTGGATGTACCCACTTACGAGCATCATGATAATTATTTTATTTATTGTCAATCATCGCCGCAGCCTTCGGAACATCCTCATTGTCAAATATTAATTACTGTATTCCTCTGTCGATGTGTGACTGTCTGCTTTATTTCATTGCAAAGGTGAATGCAGTTGTGTTTTTGTTTATTGGAAAGCTGGTACAGATTGTTTTATGCCACTCCTAAAGTGAATGTTCTGCTGTAATCACTGTCAAGAGAAAAGGCGGCTTGCTAGTGTGATGGACAGTATTTTTGAACTGGGTAACAATTTGTGCTTTTTCCATTCCATTTCAAAGTTCACCCATTTTAGAAAAATAATCAAATTACATACAGTCCCTTTAGCATTGGAGCAGCAGAAATTTAGTGCTCCAAAATCATTTCTTTCCTTTAGTTGTGGGTTTAGGAGAATAGCTCATTGTTTGCTTTAGAAAAGGTTTCTTAGAAATTAATGGGATACTTGTGATATACCGAGTGTGTAAGGTGGGGAAGGGTCTTCTGTACCAGGTGGACCAGACTGTTGCTATTTTCAAGGCCGTGCATCTGTGTGACCACTTTGTTTGCAGATGGGAATGTAGGGAGTATAACCAAATCACAAAAGGAGGACCAGAGGAGATTTAGAGGCCAGCCAGAGTTAACTCCCCCAAATAGTAGTATGAAACACAACAAAACACCTGGGTCTAGACAGAACAACGAGAGAAAAGTTTAGAACAGAATAACTTAACTGAAATGGAGTATTCCTTGTATATGTCGATTTCCCTCACCCACCATAGGTGGCATGCTTCATCATTGGGAACCTCCTCACGCCTTGATACCTTGTCACAGTGCGTTATATAATCCCCTCACTGAGAGGGAGGAGCAAAATGGATGTTTTGAGAAGTATGATAAATACCCTTTAATGAGCTTGGGGTGGTGAGGTAAGCAGAGTGTAAAAACGAAATAATGTGATAGTTAAAACTGACTCCAGGGTAAGCAAATGCCTTTATTCATGCGTCCTTGGGTCAGTAGTAAAATGAAAGACACTGCAGGAAGAATTAAACCTGCTGGGGTGTGTCACCAAGATAAGTCAACATGTTTCAGCCTATAACCCTCGGATGAGGTGTTGCGGCATTCATCAAGACCTGTAGTGATAGTGCTTCTGCTTCAAACTGTGCCCAAAACAAATGATACATAATGTGAGGAAATGCAAAACCGTCCAGTGGTCCTCTGAGAATCCAAGGGAGGGGTCCACTGGCGGTCACCTGTAAGAAAACATGTGTAAATACATATGTACAGGTTAGCAGCTAGATTATAATTCTGGAACAAGCCCATGGTGGAAGAAAGCCACCATTTCTACAAACACAGTGGAGTGTAGCGCCCTTATCCTTAACACACATAAAGCAGTGAACAGACAGAATATCGATGAAGAAATATCGAATGTCATGAATATCGAGTCAAGAATATCGAGGGTGTAAAATATCGAGCTAAGTTTTATCGTTGTTAAAAATATTGATTTTTGTGTAAGTTAGAAATATCGATTTTGAAAATATGGATGTTAAAAATATTGTTGTAAATAATATGGACAATTTTTTTTGTTTAATGTTTAAAATCTTTTCAAATGTTTTAGTAGTACTTATTTTATATGTATAAATATATTTGTGTATGTTAAAATGTATGTTTTTAATGTATTTTCAATTATTTTTAGGAGCATTGTGATGTAGCTTGGTTCCATGTTGGAACGTAAAGTGGATTTGTGTGAGCATTCACTTCAAGGCTCTGTGGAGGATCTTTGGAGCAGCATCTGGAGGAGCAAAGAAGAGGAACATCGCGGAGCGGAGAAAACCGCACAGCAAGAAGTCAACATGCAGCGAGCGTTGCATGGTGCCATCTGAGTCGACATCGAGCAGTGGAAAAGTGAAGGCGACATCTGCGGGGGCAAAGCTCCGTCAGCTGGAACGCAGAGCTCGTCTGCGGTTCAAAGTACTACACGTCAGGAAACGCACGTCACTGGGAGGCTGTGTGTGAGCCCAATCAGCCATAGAAAAGAGGCTGAGGGCTAAATTCGATTTGTAAAAGGAAAACAAGCCCAACGTTTGGAAGAAATAGGAGTAAATGCTTACGCTGCTACGTCGGCGGCCATTTTGAAGGAATAGAGCGAAGAAAAGGCTTGTTGTCCTGTGAGCAGCCACGCAGTGGGAAAATCAAGGTGGAAACTTCGAGGGATTAGTAATCATTCCCATCTTTATCGCTTGTCTTAACGGTGACAAGCACACCATTGGTACTTTGTGTTGTAGACTGGCAATAATATACAATGCCTCTGTGTGTGTGACTAGTAGATCGTTATTGGTTTTTTTTCTGGTGCATTTTAGTGATCAATTTGAAAGTCACTGTAAGATAAGTTGACACTTATTAATAATCACAAAATCTTGGTGTATAATCTTTTTGTTGTTTAGATTTTTGATTTGATGTGTAAAAAAAAAAAAGGAAAATGTAACTGCTCCCCCATTTTTTATGATAAGTCCTGGGGAACCCCCTGTAAAGTGGCAGAAATAGAAAAAAATATTTGAAAACTATGCTAGGGCTTGTGGCACGAATTTGAGTGCTGAGAGAAAACAGGCACTTTTGCTCCCCTGTTTAGGTGGGGAGGGGCAAGAGGTGTTAGAAAATTTGCCTCAATTGAGTCCTGCAGTTCAAAGAGGGTTAAACGAATATGAGGTGTGTATCAAACAATTAGATATGCATTATCTACCTAAAGTGAGCACCATCATGGAAAGATATTAGTTTGGATTAAGAGAGCAAGGGAAAGAAGAAACGGTTGAGGAATTTGTCACTGCTTGGAGAAAATTAGCATCTAGTTGCAAATTTGGCAAATTAGTTGAAGAGAGAATATGTGACCAATTCGTGTTAAAATGTTGCAGTGATAAGATAAGGGAAGAGCTATGGCTAAAAGATGAACCACCTCTAGATGAAGTGATGGTTATCGCCAAACGTGTTGAACAAATGTTAAAATGTGTAAATGAATTGAGCAAGGTGGGAAAACAAACTGTTTCTGCTGAGAAGGTAGAAGAGGTGGTCTGTCATGCAATACAAAAGTCTAACCCTGTTAACATGAAGAGAGTGGAGGAAGAGAAAAAAGGTGCGATGGGGTTCCAAGGAACATGTTTTCGCTGCAGCAAATTTGGGCATAAAGCCAATGAAAATTATTGCCCAGCTCTCAAAGTGGTTTGCAACTGTTGCGGGAAAAGAGGTAATTTCTCAAAGAACTGTCGTAATCGTAACTTTAGGGATAGCAAAAGTGCGGTGAAGGAAGTCATTTGTCAGGTGAACGAGTGTGGTGTAGAGCACCCTTCAGAGTGGGTCAAAGTAGGAGATGTTAAGATAAAAATGAAATTTGATTCTTGCTCTCACCTCACTTCGATTTCTAAAGAAATATATGAGAAGAATTTCTGTGGAAAAGTTAAGTTCTTGAAGTCAGATGTGAGACCAACAGGTTATGGTGGAACTCCAATTAAAATGTTGGGGTATTTCCAAAGCTATGTGGAGTGCAATGAGAGATTTGCTGATGCAAATATTTATGTGGCTGACAAAGGGGATAATTTACTGAGTTGGACACATCAGGCATGTCTGGGCATTACTCTAAATCCTAATGGTAATCCTCCTTTGCAGGTACAAGCAATAGAGAATGCTGATAACAAGTTTGTGATGATGTTTGAGAAGTTATTTAAGGATACGTTGGGGCGCTTGAAAGGCTACAGTGACCGGATTCAGTTGAAACTTGGTGCAAAGCGTGTTGCAGCCAAGGTGAGGAGGATTCCATTGAGTGTACAGGAGGCAGTAAGAAATGAAATTACAAGATTAGTGGATTCTGGAGTGATTGAGCCTGTAGAAGCAACAGAGTGGTTGGCGCCAATAGTGGTGGCAAGGAAGAGTAATAACGAGATTAGTTTGTGTGTGTATCGTCGTGCACTCAATAGGGAAGTTGTGGTGGACAAATTTCCACTTCCCAATATTGATGAGATGGTGTCTACCCTGGATGGTGCTTGTTATTGTAGCATTCTGGACTTAGCTTCTGCATACCACCAAGTGCCTTTGGATAAGTGCTCACAGGAGTTGACTGCGTTCATAACACCAATGGGGGCGTTCAATTTCTTACGAATGCCTTTCGGATTTGTCTCAGCTTCCTCCGTGTTTCAAAGGATCATGAATGATGTTGTCAAGGGGGTCTCAGGTGTCCGATGTGACTAGGATGATGTGTTGATTTTTGGGAAAACTGTTGAAGAGCATGATAGTAGAGTGGTGAAAGTTTTAGAGAGATTACTGAAAGCTGGTTTGACGCTACATCGTGACAAGTGTAGGTTTGGGGTGACTGAGGTTGATTATCTTGGTCATCATATATCAAGCAGTGGTGTTAAGCCCAAAAACAAGTTGGTTGATACCATAGCTAATTTGAAGGATCCATGTTCAAACAAAGAGCTGGCCTAGTGTTTGGGTATGACTGAGTTTTACAGCAAATTTGTAAAACATTTTGCTGAGAAAACTTATCTCAGAAGCTTGTTATGCAAAAAGGCAGAATTTGTGTGGGATGAAGTGTGCAAGGAAGAATTTGCAAGGATTAAGATGGATCTTAAGGGTGCTCCTGATCTACAGGCTTTTAAACCAAGTGATATGACATACATTGTCACAGATGCGATTAAGAAGGGGTTGGGTGCTTTGCTGGTCCAACAAAGGGAAGGTTCTGAACATTTGGTTGCCTGTGCCTCAAGATGCCTAAGAGGTGCTGAGATAAATTACTCGGTCATCAAGAAAGAGGCTCTTGCCATTTTTTGGGCATTAAACAAATTCAAGAAATTTGTGTGGGGCACTCCCTTCATAGTAGGATCTGATCACAAGCCCCTGAAAGACATTTTTGGAAAAGAAAGGTTTAGACTCAGGGGTCGATTCCGATGTCGGCCGGAAGCGCACCTAACAGTATTCGTCCGGAAAAAATACCAGCCGAACGCGTGTTTTCCGACCGTCTCGAACACTCTACCGAACGAACAAGTACGATGCGCATAACAGCCCAGATTCCGAGCGAGCCGTACTTACCCATTCTAGCTCCTGTTCCCCGCCCGAGCCGGATCCGTAAACGTCGAATCGAGTCGCACGGAACCAAATACACTGCACCTTCCGGCCGGACTAGTACGATGCGTCTTCCGTACGCGCCGAACTCGTCGCTACGTCCGGCACGTATGAGCATCCGGGAGAGCTGCACATAAGCTCCGATTCGCGCCACAAGACGATCCACGGCGACGAGACGAACAAGCCAGCGACGAGTACGAGTCGAAGCCACGAGAAACCCGAACGAGACGACCCAACAATGAATCCCATTGCGCAGGTTCTACCAATACTCTACATCTATTACCGGGACCGGCACGGACGCGTACGGCGCAGACGGTAAGTCAAACACCCACAACACAAACAAACGACACGTACCCGAAATATGTCACACACACATAGGGATGCACAAATGACGTACACAAGCAACAGCAGAACCATAGGGGTGGGATGGCCAACACCAATGTCATACACACCCATAGGGGGATGGATGCCTGCCACTACTACCATCCCCACCCATAGGGGGCTGGATGCCTACCACTAACACCACCCCTACTCAGGGTGGGCTGGATGCCTGCCACTACTGCCATCCCCACTCATGGGGGGCTGGATGCCTACCACTACTACCATCCCCACTCATGGGGGGCTGGATGCCTACCACCACTACCATCCCCACTCATGGGGGCTGGATGCCTACCACTACTACCATCCCCACTCATGGGGGGCTGGATGCCTACCACTACTACCATCCCCACTCATGGGGGGCTGGATGCCTACCACCACTACCATCCCCACTCATGGGGGGCTGGATACCTGCCACTACTGCCATCCCCACCCATAGGGGGATGGATGCCTACCACTACTACCATCCCCACTCATGGGGGGCTGGATGCCTACCACCACTACCATCCCCACTCATGGGGGGCTGGATGCCTACCACTACTACCATCCCCACTCATGGGGGGCTGTTTGCCTACCACTACTACCATCCCCACTCATGGGGGGCTGGATGCCTACCACCACTACCATCCCCACTCATGGGGGGCTGGATGCCTACCACTACTACCATCCCCACCCATAGGGGGATGGATGCCTACCACTAACACCACCCTTACTCATGGGGGGCTGGATGCCTACCACTACTACCATCCCCACCCATAGGGGGATGGATGCCTACCACTAACACCACCCCTACTCAGGGTGGGCTGGATGCCTGCCAATACTGCCATCCCCACCCATAGGGGGATGGATGCCTACCACTACTACCATCCCCACTCATGGGGGGCTGGATGCCAACCACCACTACCATCCCCACTCATGGGGGCTGGATGCCTACCACTACTACCATCCCCACCCATACGGGGATGGATGTCTACCACTAACACCACCCCTACTCAGGGTGGGCTGGATGGCTGGCACTACTACCATCCCCACTCATGGGGGCTGGATGCCTACCACTACTACCATCCCCACTCATGGGGGGCTGGATGCCTACCACTACTACCATCCCCACCCATAGGGGGATGGATGCCTACCACTAACACCACCCCTACTCAGGGTGGGCTGGATGGCTGTCACTACTACCATCCCCACTCATGGGGGGCAGGATGCCTACCACTACTACCATCCCCACTCATGGGGGACTGGATGCCTGCCACTACTGCCATCCCCACTCATGGGGGCTGGATGCCTACCACTACTACCATCCCCACTCATGGGGGGCTGGATGCCTGCCACTCCTGCCATCCCCACTCATGGGGGCTGGATGCCTACCACTACTACCATCCCCACTCATGGGGGCTGGATGCCTACCACCACTACCATCCCCACTCATGGGGGGCTGGATGCCTACCACTACTACCATCCCCACTCATGGGGGCTGGATGCCTACCACCACTACCATCCCCACTCATGGGGGCTGGATGCCTACCACTACTACCATCCCCACTCATGGGGGCTGGATGCCTACCACTACTACCATCCCCACTCATGGGGGGCTGGATGCCTACCACCACTACCATCCCCACTCATGGGGGCTGGATGCCTACCACCACTACCATCCCCACTCATGGGGGGCTGGATGCCTACCACTACTACCATCCCCACCCATAGGGGGATGGATGCCTACCACTAACACCACCCCTACTCATGGGGGGCTGGATGCCTACCACTACTACCATCCCCACTCATGGGGGGCTGGATGCCTACCACCACTACCATCCCCACTCATGGGGGCTGGAGGCCTACCACTACTACCATCCCCACTTATGGGGGCTGGATGCCTACCACTACTACCATCCCCACCCATAGGGGGATGGATGCCTACCACTAACACCACCCCTACTCAGGGTGGGCTGGATGCCTGCCACTACTGCCATCCCCACCCATAGGGGGATGGATGCCTACCACTACTACCATCCCCACTCATGGGGGCTGGATGCCTACCACCACTACCATCCCCACTCATGGGGGCTGGATGCCTACCACTACTACCATCCCCACTCATGGGGGGCTGGATGCCTACCACTACTACCATCCCCACTCATGGGGGGCTGGATGCCTACCACCACTACCATCCCCACTCATGGGGGGCTGGATGCCTACCACTACTACGATCCCCACCCATAGGGGGATGGATGCCTACCACTAACACCACCCTTACTCATGGGGGGCTGGATGCCTACCACTACTACCATCCCCACCCATAGGGGGATGGATGCCTACCACTAACACCACCCCTACTCAGGGTGGGCTGGATGCCTGCCACTACTGCCATCCCCACCCATAGGGGGATGGATGCCTACCACTACTACCATCCCCACTCATGGGGGGCTGGATGCCAACCACCACTACCATCCCCACTCATGGGGGGCTGGATGCCTACCACTACTACCATCCCCACCCATACGGGGATGGATGTCTACCACTAACACCACCCCTACTCAGGGTGGGCTGGATGGCTGGCACTACTACCATCCCCACTCATGGGGGGCTGGATGCCTACCACTACTACCATCCCCACTCATGGGGGGCTGGATGCCTGCCACTACTGCCATCCCCACTCATGGGGGCTGGATGCCTACCACTACTACCATCCCCACTCATGGGGGCTGGATGCCTGCCACTCCTGCCATCCCCACTCATGGGGGGCTGGATGCCTACCACTACTACCATCCCCACTCATGGGGGGCTGGATGCCTACCACCACTACCATCCCCACTCATGGGGGGCTGGATGCCTACCACTACTACCATCCCCACCCATAGGGGGATGGATGTCTACCACTAACACCACCCCTACTCAGGGTGGGCTGGATGGCTGGCACTACTACCATCCCCACTCATGGGGGGCTGGATGCCTACCACCACTACCATCCCCACTCATGGGGGGCTGGATGCCTACAACTACTACCACCCCCACTCATGGGGGGCTGGATTCCTGCCACTACAACCACCCCTACTCATAGGACGGGTAATGCATGACACAACTAGCATACTCCCACATAAGGACTTTCTGTAAATTACATCCCACCCCCAACACCATGACAAGCGTGTGTGGTCTGTGTCAAATGCATACAACACTGAACATGACATTGAACATACAATGTGACCCCCTAACACATGTGTCAAACATAATTGTGTGTGTGGCCTACACAATGCAAGCAGACCATGACCACTGTGGCAATGTGGCCCAAAGCCCCATCACCACAGTGCCCAAAAGGTAAGTGTGTGCTCCATAGCTGAAGCACATATTGAACAGTGTAGCAATGTGGCCCAAAGCCCCATCACCACAGTGCCCAAAAGGTAAGTGTGTGCTCCATAGCGGAAGCACAGTTTGAACAGTGTGGCAATGGGGCCCAAAGCCCCATCACCACAGTGCCCAAAAGGTAAGTGTGTGCTCCATAGCTGAAGCACATTTTGAACAGTGTGGCAATGGGGACCAAAGCCCCATCACCACAGTGCCCAAAAGGTAAGTGTGTGCACCATAGCTGAAGCACATTTTGAACAGTGTGGCAATGGGGCCCAAAGCTCCATCACCACAGTGCCCAAAAGGTAAGTGTGTGCTCCATAGCTGAAGCACATTTTGAACAGTGTGGCAATGGGGCCCAAAGCCCCATCACCACAGTGCCCAAAAGGTAAGTGTGTGCTCCATAGCTGAAGCACATTTTGAACAGTGTGGCAATGGGGCCCAAAGCCCCATCACCACAGTGCCCAAAAGGTAAGTGTGTGCTCCATAGCTGAAGCACATTTTGAACAGTGTGGCAATGGGGCCCAAAGCCCCATCACCACAGTGCCCAAAAGGTAAGTGTGTGCTCCATAGCTGAAGCACATTTTGAACAGTGTGGCAATGGGGCCCAAAGCCCCATCACCACAGTGCCCAAAAGGTAAGTGTGTGCACCATAGCTGAAGCACATTTTGAACAATGTAGCAATGGGGCCCAAAGCCCCATCACCACAGTGCCCAAAAGGTAAGTGTGTGCTCCATAGCTGAAGCACATAGTGTAGTCCTGGTAAAAGCTGCAAAAACAAAACTGCAGGGATTATTCCTGGCCACACAACACCAAACACTACAGTGGCATTGTAGTGCTTGTGTCCCATAGCAACATAGATTGTGTGAGGCAAGCAGTGCAGTGCCAATGACACATCATTCTGGCCATGTGCACACAAACATCAGCCATCTGGGCCCACATTGTCTACATTCACAAATGACACAATGACAGAAGTGAGCATCATAATGCAGACCCACATATCTGCACCAATGGACACACAAATGTAGATATCCTGTGGAGACTGTAGATGTCAGGTGAACAAATACCATACCATGGCAGCAATGGGACATACTAACCATGATCAATGTGCTGACTGATGACCTAGCAGTCCCAGGGCCAGCAGGGGAAAGCCAACAAACAACATACAGCCAATGGCAAACTAAAGATATGCCAATGCAGTGGTGCAAATGCACAAACACAAACAGGCAGACTCACGCTGCATATCAAACACAACAGGTGAGGGGGTTGTGTGCCAGTGTCCCCAGGCAAACACACAACACATGAGGATGCCAGATTCACTAATACACAGATGTCAACACAGTCACATACAGAAGTAACTCATGGATTGGATTCCCTATGTGGGCAAACAGGCATTGTGAGATGAGAGGGAGCCCAAATTACACATGTCACACAAGCTTGTAGGAACAGCAACAAACACAGCAAGAGACAGAACCACCACAGCACTCCCCCAGGGACCCCACATTGTGGTGACACTAGCCTGCATGACAATCACACTGTGATGACAAAGGTAGATGTCATCCACACTGTGAACCACAGCCATGTGTCCTGAGCAACAAACTACCATCACACCTATACAAGCACAAAGCACTCAGCATGGCCTGCCAGCCAAGGACAATATGGAGGTAGTGCCCCAGCCGTGCAATAACTCACATTTGCACACACTCAACGCCACACACCTTGATCTCCACCAATGTGCAGCAGTGAAGCTCACATGGACTGCTGACATTGCACATGCACCCATGACAATCCCAGGGGTGGTGGGGGAAATAAGGTGCAGAAACCCATCACACATGGCCAGTCAACAAGACTTGTGAATGTCTGACACACTGCACAGTATGCCGTACATGGGCATGACGTGAAATCCACCCCAAACAATGGGACCCTGGCCATAGTCACACACCAATGAAGAAGCCAAGCTGACCCACAAAGGACACACATAGACAACTTCCAACATTGCAGCTCTGACCCTGAGGAGTGGCAGCAGTCCCACACACAATGTGTTACAATCACTGAAAGCATACACAAACAGAAAATCACATTACTTGTGTAACCAACAAGTGCCAAGAGGAATCCTGACTGTGTCCCATCTGCGTTTGCCCACATCCCCAGCCCTGACAACAAAGACAACTAGGGATGACAACCTCATGAACATTAGTTTGCCATGCACCCACATCCCGGAGAAACCAGGTCCAGGATGCTGGATGAACACAGAACAACTCAGCAAGCATCACAAACAGGATCATCCGTAGGGACACAGCCTGTGTAGGAAAAGGAGAAGGGAACACGCACAGACATGCCTACACAACACACAACACGGGCACAGCCTATATCACGGAATCACGCACTGCCATGAGGGCACTCCACTCCTGTGGAAGGTCAGCTGTGCCAAACCTTGTCTGTGCACGACTCAAACATGTCAGCAGAACACTCGGTCAGTGAGTCAACAACTACAACACACTGAAGGCTCTGCTCATAGCAGCCTGGGCACGGGAGTGTCACGTCAGTCATCTGCATACACCCAAGACACGTGTCAAGCAACTTGCACTGTGTACACAGATGAGTCCTCCAAATTTGATGTGCTAAACTGCATGTCCATTGGAGACGGGCACACAGTCAGGGTACTAGGAACATTGGACAGTGGTAAGCCCACCAGATGTGCATCAGTGTAGGACAAAGATGGTAATCTACAAATGCTAAACGTACATCCCTGTGTCAAATGCTGAACATTACACCCTCAGACTGCAGCAAAGGATGCTATAGATCCAGACTAGATCAGGACACATATCCCATGGACCACATGGAGCCCATCACAGCAAAACTTCATTTACCTGATCTGAACACTATTACAAAAGCAAATGCATGATTCCACACATCTACATCATGTACCTCCAAAGATTAACCACAAGTAAACAAAAAGAGGTTTTATTCAGCAAGTGTGCAACTCAAATCAAAAGTCCAAAATAAACTAAGGCCAATGGCCAGTCCAAATATACAGTCCCAACAGGGTGATGTGTGACAACTTGTCAACAATTGCTTGCCTGCACAGGTACGGACAGGGGACATCCCCTTGGAGGGGCATACGAGGGGCAGGCCAGGCACCGCAGGGACAGGATCAGGGGTTGCCAGAAGGAGGCAGTTAAGGGGAGGTGGGTGCAGGGGTGTCACCGGCAACTGCAGTGGAGGTGTCTGACTCAGGGGGGGCTGGCACCACCGCAGGGCTCAAGTCAGAGGGTGTTGGTGCTGCAACCACTGCAGTGGGCTTGTCAGATGGAGTGGACTGGGTCCCCAATGCAGTGCCCGAGTCAGACGGGGTGGTTGTGGACTCCACTGCAGTGCATGACTCCAAGGTAGTGGAAGGGGGGCAGAAGAGCTGGGCAGGACAGAGGGGGGACACGGTCTCCACACCAGTGGCACAAACAGGCAGAGCGTCTGGTTTGGGGGTGGAAGAGCAAGTGGCCGGGGGGAGGGCCTAAGCAGTTTGGGGATGCGGTATAGGTGTGTGGGGGAACCTGGGGCAGGGTGTGTCGGTGGAACCTGTGGAGTGGTGGCCTGGGGGATGGAGGTGAGAGACTGGGTGGTTGACTTGCAGGGCGGTGGCGGGGTCTTGCTCTTCCGGGACCGGAGGGACTTGCGGGTGGGGGGCTCACTCTGCCTGCGCCTGGGGGAGGGTGTCCGGGGGCGAGGGGCACTCCCCTCTGTGTGGGTTGTCTTCCTCTTTCCCCGGTATGCTGGATCAGCAGGATTGGAGGGGAAGAGGCCGAGGTCACACAGGAAGATCTGCTGTGTAGGTGTGTTAGCAGGCGAGGCAAGGAAAGGGGTCTTGGAGGGAGAGGATTTGGAGGACTGCGGAGTTAATGTGGATGCCTGTGTGTGTGTGTGTTCCATGTCCCCTGTGTCTGTGGTATCAGTCCCCTGAGGATGCGTGTGTGCACGTCTTGCCTTTCTCTTGGGTGTGTCTGTGCTGCTCGTGTCTGTGTGTTTGGGTGACTGTGCAGGTGTGCATGTGCTTTGGACAGGTAGGGGGGCAGGAAGTGTGGATGGGGCAGAGGTGAGAGGGGTGAGGGACTGTTGGAGTAGGGACACTGCTGCCGTCAGGGAGGAGTCCATGGACCTATTGCTCCTCTGTAGGGCAGACATACCCGTCGAGATGCCCTCCATGAACGACACCAGCTGTGTCAACAGAGTGGTGTGTGCATGGAGGACACTCAGCATTGCTGTCTGCCCTACATGGAGCTGCCAAAGGAGGTACACAGACTCCTCACTCAGGGCAGCAGGGGACACAGGGGCAGAGGCTGCGGTGCCTGGCACGAAGGAGACACGCTCCTGAGTTCGGGAGCCTCCACGGACCTCAGGAATGGGAGCCAATGGGAGGGCGGTGGTGGTGGTGGTGGTGGTGGTGGGGCCAGACAGACTAGCTGGCCTTTGGTGGCTGCTGAGACCCGCCTCCACAAGGGAGTCATCCTCCGAGCTGCTGTGGTCCTCAGCTGAGGTGGATGGTGCTGAGGACTCCTCGGTGTGGCTCCCCTCGCCCTCCATGCCACTGGGTCCCTCTGACCACTCGTCCGATGCTGACCCAGTCTGGCTCCGCTGCTCCTCCTGGTCCGTGGAGCTGTCCCCTCCTGTGGCCGTGGATGTATCTGCAAACAATTAGGGGAAACAGACAAACATCAGTCACCTGCACTGACCGCACACACCACAGTAAGTACAGCACATTACAGAGCAAGCCCTGGCATCCTTAGTTGAACATTGCCTAAAGTCCTCACACAGATTCGGGGAAGCCAATTGTCAGTCTGATGGTCAACCATGGGACTCACACCCCTCCTGCCCTTGCACCCATCTGTCTGGTGCCTGTCTGATGGTAAGACCCCAGTGTGGACACATGCACCACCTACACAGTTGTTGGACATTGCAGGGAACACGGTGAAGTATGTGAACATGCACACATCACATCTCTTGCCACTGAGTCAGTGCAGGTGTCCGGATAAAGGGATGGCCAGAGTCTAAATAGAAATGCATGTGATGCATACCAGCACCAGACACCATGATGCACCCATGTCCAGATAGTCAATGCCACAATGGGGTGCATGTTGCACATGTCACTCCCCTGCAGGATCATTCTTAGGAAGTTGAATGCCATGACACAGGAATGCGTGCAAAGTCATACATTACTGTCTCAAGTCACATGGCCATGGCAGCCAGCCAACAACAGTCTGCACTGTGTCACAATCCGAGGGCATGGGGAATGCAAGTTATGTGACTGACAAGTGCACATGTCCATCCCCCAAATACCACATCATCTGTACTACTATTTGTCCACGTCATACCAACTGGACATATGGGGGACATGAAACACAACTCTCTGAACATGAGCACCTCACAGTGTGCTGTGAATGACAATACAGCTGCCTGAAAGTCACAGTCGCAAACACCTGTGTGCACAGTCAAGTGATCAGACACCTATAAGTCACAGAAGTATCGTCTATCATGGTCACATCTCAGATGGCATGCTGAGCCCTAACCGATAAACATACCAGTAGTCCTGACAACGAAGACACAGCACAATGAGACAGAGGCAGACACCTGAGGGTACATTACACTGATCACAACATGCCAGATGATACACGGGAGTGGGAGTACAGAGTGCATTGCATGCCCTGGAGTAGGTATTACTGTCCAGCTCCACCTGTAAGAGGGATGAGTCCTGGACAGTAGGCAGGTGGCTAAGCATGTGTGACACACTGGATACACATACTCCTGAGGCCCAAACATTGTTCCCACCAGCAGCATGGGTGTGTGCCAAATTCCCCAGGGACATGTGGTGAGTCAGAGCAGCAAGCGGACCACATATCAAAGTTACACCCAGATTACATGTCAGAACTTAGGCATTGTGTAAGCAATTGACCCACCCATGAATCGCACAACATAGTCACGGGAACAAATTCTGTCCCCCAGCTTGAGCAAAGCTAAATGCAATGACACAGTCCCCAAATGACACAATTTCCTGACTTTAAGGGCCACACATATGCGTATCAGAGGAGAAGTGGGCATGTCAGAAATGAGGGACATGGGTCCTGGACCACATGACTGATGTACTGTGGAAGTTTAACCAGGCCAGAGGAGGGCACATAGCATGTCAGACAAAGTGCACAGTGCAGTCATGGACTCACCCCTCCTTGCTGCTGTCTGTCCTTCAGCTGCCCATCCAGGTCAGGGAAGACCACCGCCAGGATCCGGAGCATGTGGGGGTCAGGGTCCGGTGTCCGCCCCTCCTGCGAGGAGGCGACAGCTTCAGCTGGACCCTTGCGATCCTCCGGGTCCAGCCACGAAGGTCCTGCCACCTCTTCTGGCAGTTGCGGATCCTGCGCCTGTAGACCCCCACGGATCTTACTTTCCGGGCGATGGTCAGCCAGATTTCCTGCTTTTGGTGGGCATCAACCTGTGAGGATGACAAAGTGAAAAGGCCATTACTACACATGCAACATATATGTGCATCACACAGTTGGATATACATGTCTCAATCACAGGGGCATATGATGTACACAGGCAGTGCAACAATGGCTATGAACAGTTTGCCAGCAGTCACTACATGGTATCATTGCATGGGAAGTAAACCTAGTTGGAATGCACTGTTACTGCACTGTACCAGTTCAGTGCATGTAACTACACACTTTGGGGTGTGACAACTACTCAGTGGGCATGCTAGCCAGTGGTGTGCACACTGAAAGCCCTGCTAGTCAGACAACATGCACAATTAGTGAGGCAGTGGACAGCACACTCACCTGCTCCCCTGGTTTCCCATACAGCTTGCTGTACTGTGGAAGGAGGCTGTCCAGCAGGGCCTGGTTCTCCTCAAGGCTGAAGGCTGGGGCTCTCTCCACAGTACGTGCCATTGCAGGAGCCAGAGGATGCATAAACAGCAGCAGTGTTGGTGGCAGATGTCGTCCTGGAGCATGTAGTGCAGTCAAGTGAGCTCTCAGGGGAACAGCCAGCATTATATGTTTGCTGCAGAGGCAGATACTGTCCGATGTGTCCAAAGTGATAGGTCCAAGTCGTTTGCATCTTCTGAATCTGACCAATCCATGGAATAGCAGCACCAATACACGCCCACAGCATCCTTCAAATCTTCAACTTCATGACACCCATGATTTTGCAACATTGTTGTGGCTGGCCAACTGAATTCACTGCATCAGACTAGTTGGAGCTTCGAAAACGCGTCCGTTGCCATGCCAGGCCCCAGCCAATGTGTGCGCACCGTTCAGTCCACTGCTGTACAACGCGTATTTCGGGATACAACGCGTACCCGCTCACATACAATGCAATGGGCCGTGCGGGCACACCGATCGGTCCATTGCTGTTCAACGCTGCACTCGGATACAACGCATACCCGCTCACATACAATGCAATGGGCCGGCCGGGCACACCGATCGGTCCATTGCTGTTCAACGCGTACTCGGGATACAACGCGTACCCGCTCACATACAATGCAATGGGCCGGCCGGGCACACCGATCGGTCCATTGCTGTTCAACGCGTACCCGGGATACAACGCGTACCCGCTCACATACAATGCAATGGGCAGGCCGGGCACACCGATCGGTCCATTGCTGTACAACGCGTACCTGGGATACAACACGTACCCGCTCACATACAATGCAATGGGCCGGCCGGGCACACCGATCGGTCCATTGCTGTTCAACGCGTCCCTGGACAGGTCACACGCATATGTCACCATGCTGGTCACTGGTGAACCTATGCCAGCCACATATACTTTCCAGGGGCACACCTACAACACCACACCCAGTCCACACTGTATCTAAGGCATGTGGGGCAGCATAACCTTATCTGTGTATGGGGGTGAACATGTGGTTTTTGGGGTGGCATTTGGGGGCAGACACACCCAGGCTGTGCACGTGTTCATGGGGACAGGGTCCTTTGTGTGTTGTGCACCTGACCACTGTGGTGCGCAACTTTTCATTTATGAGCATGTGTCATGGTCACATTTCCAGGTTGTGTATGTGTATGACATGTCACATACCCCCAGGCTCACATGTGGGAAGGCATGTACGTCACAGGGTGGCCCATTGCCACAATAGTGATGTCCCTCCGCAGTCTGTGTGAATGTTGTGTTTCACATGTCTCTGACTCCATGTGCACAATGGGAGACAGTCTCCACATCCACGTGGTTTGTGCATGAACTTTGATGTTGTGTGTGTGTGTGTCACAGACGTCCATGTCTGTCCTGCAGAGGCTACAGGGGCCACTACCTGTGGGTGTCATGTTAGTTTTTCTGCAATGTCATGCCAGTGTCCATGTGACAAGACAGAGTCCCTGGGAATCTACCTGTCAATGAGCTGTGATGCCTGTGGAGCATCTGTCCAGACATGTCACTGTGGTATGTGTGTGGAACGTGAGAGCAGTAAATGGGTACTGTGACACAGCCTAATGGTTTCCCATAGCACACCCTGGAACCTGTTGTCAACACTTGTTGAACAGAGATGTTAGATGATGTCCATGTAGGTGCCATATATGTCCAAACAGAACGACACACACATCAAGTACTTGTGTTTGTTAATGATGTATCATGTGAAATTGAGTATGGTGAACAGCACATAGTTGGGGTGACTGACAATCTTGCTTTCTTCACCTATGCACTGCAGGGCTCCTGCTGTCCATCGACCATTCCCAGACCTGGCAACGATGGTGGAACGTGACAGCATCCGACGGTACTGCTTCACCAGGCAGCTGATTGAGGATTTGGCAGTGCGGTTGGACCCACATTTGCAGCCTGGCCGTCCGTATCCTACATCGCTGACCCCCAAGGTGAAGGTGATGGCAGCCCTACACTTCTTTGCCACCGGTACCTTTCAACACACTGTGGCGACTGCCGGTGGGATGTCACAGACTATGTTCAGACGTGTGCTACGCGATGTTTTGGGGGCAATGTTGATATACCTGAACCAGTACATCTATTTCCCAACACGTCAACGACTCACTGACGTCAAGAGTGACTTCTATGCCCTGGGGAGGATGCCACATGTAATTGGCTCCATTGATGGTACACATGTGGCTTTGATACCACCACAGGCACATGAGCAGGCCTACCGGAACCGTAAACATTACCATTCGATCAATGCTCTGGTGGTATGTCTTGCAGATATGACCATCACACATGTGTGTGCCCGTTTCCCCGGTTCGGCACACGATGCCTACGTGATGAGGAGTAGTTGCATCCCGAGGATGATGTCACAGATGCCGAACCAGCGTGCCTGGCTTGTTGGTGTGTACTGACTTTGTACCATTGTGTGTGTTCTGCTATGTTGTTTTCCGCACACATTTTCAAATCGGCTAATGTGCAATTGTCTGTCTGTAGGTGACTCGGGATACCCCAACATGCTGTGGTTGCTGACACCCCTCAGGAACCTTGTGACACCAGCCCAGATGCCCTACAATGAGGCACATGGTCGGACGAGGAGGGTGATTGAGCGGACCTTTGGTCTCCTGAAGAGCCGCTTCCGCTGCCTGGACAAGACAGGAGGGGCCCTCCCATATGCCCCAGCAAAGGTGTGCAAGATTGTCATCGACTGCTGCATGCTACACAACCTGGCAGTGCAGAAGGAGTTGCCTTTCATCCTGGATGACCAACGTCCGCCACCTGTGGAAGATCCTGGCCTGGGTCACGATGCCAGTGAAGATGATGATGATGCTCATCACCAACTTCTTCAGTTGAATGTGAGTCTCCAGAGGGTTGTAATGTCAATGATTTGAGTTTGCATGATATGTGTGTGTGGTGCTCTGTTGCTGTTTGAGTGTGGCCATGTGCTACTTGACTGGATGCGTGCAGCGATGTGTCCTTGCAGGTGGTCTGTACTGCCCAACAGTGTTGACATGCTAACTTGGTTTTGTGTAGTTATCTCGTGACATGTATTAGACATGAGTATTGCCGTTCTGTGCTGTTCTTCAGTGGTTTTGACTGTGTGTCATGTCTGTCCTTCACAGGGTGCTGCCGGAGTTGTTTGATCAACTTGGATACCACGAATCCATGAATCAACTTCCAAGGTGGAAGCAGTCGTTTCCCTACAGGTGATGTGCCACACACCCCTGGACTTTCTATCTTCTGCACTTTTTGACTTTGTGGCCACAGCCAGGTTGGATTAGCCAGCATTTGTAGTGGAAACAACATGTTGCAAATGTGTAATAATCCTGTGCTTCACTTTGGGATGTGCGTTGTCTGTGGTCACACATCTGACTGACATTTGCTTACTGCACCTGTAGTCTAGTTGACAGACTGTGAATAGGTGGCGTGTCTGTGCATTCCACTGTATTTAGTTGCAACATCAGTATAGGTGATGAGTCTGATGGCCCTGGTGTGTATGTGTTGTGTGGCCCTAGTGGTGTGTCTCCCTCATATGTGTCATGTCGCCATGACTGACATGACGGTGTTGGACTTGCTGTAGCAGTTAGCATGCACAGTGTCATTTTTCTGATCACCATCTCCATGACAGAGAGCACGTTGGAATCACAACAGAGGCAGATATGGTGTATTGGTGAGTTTATTTACATACAGGTGTGAGAATGGTGCACAGGATGGTGGGTGCTGTACATAGAAATTGGAATCCAAAGTTCCCATGTGATTTGGAAGTCTTGGTAGCTGAAATGTCCAGAGTAAAGTCCACAGTCATCTGATGAATTTGGCCAACTAGAGCTCCCCATGTCATGTGGGAGAGTTGGGTTGGCTTCGACAGGCCGTGCAGTTTGCACACAGAGGAAAAGTTCCAGAACAGGTGTTGGCTTCCTGGGAGATGTAGATGGCCATCGGCCTCTCAGTTTGGCCTCCTCGGACGGCCCCTCTTCTTGGGGGGGGACCCTCAGGTGCAGGCTGCAACGGTGCAGGGGACTCTCTGCCAGAGTCCTCCTCCCTCCCTGTGGCATTTGCAGTTGTTTCAGCAGCAGATGTTGTGGGCACACAGGGAGGTGAGGCCATGTTGGTGCTGATCTGGCGGAGGCATGTCAGTATGTCCCTATGCACCGCTGTCAGTTGTTCCAATGTGTCCCACTTGGACTCCATGCCAGACATGTGTGTCTCAACACGTGACATGTGTGTCTCGACACGGGACATGTGGGAGTCCAAGCAGGCATGATGGGCAGCCTGCTGCTGTTGTATGTCCTTGAGTGGGGTGGGGTGCCTGTGCTGACAGGATGGCTGGGAGTGTTTTCCGGGCAGTTGTTTGGCTACAAGTCCCAAGAGTGTCCCTGTGCTTCACACAGCATAACCCAGGGTGGTGGTTCTTTGTGGGATCTTCAGTTAGGATGTGAGGCATTGCATTCTCCCAGGTGGGTTATGTGGAGTTAGTGTTGAGGGGGTGTGTGAGTGGAGGTGCTTATAACTATGGTCAGTGCTGTGAGTCCTCCTTCCCACCCAGCCAGATATCCCACCATGGAACGTGCTTCCATTGCAGGGAGTGCAAGTTGTCTTTCAGGATGTCAGTCAGTGGTGTCCTGCTGTTGGTTGTTGCACAGTTCCCAGCAGGGCCTTGTGCTCCCCCAGCAGTACCCAGTGTCAGCCATCTTGTGAGTCCTTTTCCACTCCCTGTGATGTGAGCATGGTTCAGGGTGGTGTTGATGGGCCAATTGTGAGGCTGACCAACATCTGTGACTACCACTCCCATCATGCTATTGCCTCCACCCCCCTTCCCAGCATGCCCATCCTTCCTTCCTTTTGACTCTGCTTCCCTGTGGGGTGGGGTGCCTGTGCTGACAGGATGGCTGGGAGTGTTGTCCTGGCAGTTGTTTGGCTACAAGTCCCAAGAGTGTCCTTGTGCTCCCCACAGCAGTACCCAGTGTCAGCCATCTTGTCAGTTGTTTTCCACTCCCTGTGATGTGAGCATGGTTCAGAGTGGTGTTAATGGGCCAATTGTGGGTGTGACCAATATCTGTGACTACCACTCCCATCATGCTATTGGCTACACTGACTTGACCAGCATACACAGAATTCCTTCCTTTCAGTGAGCTTCCCTGTGAGGTGGTGTTCTAGTGGTGTTTAAATATCTGGGAGTGTTTGTTGGTTCTATTTGTGCCACTGCCTTGCTGTATTTGTTGTTAGGTTTGTACATGTCATGACACAGTTACATATCACTATGAGATGGGAGGTATTGTGTTTGTCTGACTAGCATTCACATCTTGGGATGAATATCTTTTGGTTGCTGTGTATTTGCTAAGGGTGCATGGTTTGCCTATCCCCTTGACTGTGATGTGTGTGTGTTGTCACACCATATTGTGTATATTAGTTGTGTACTCACCAGGCTCTGGGATGTCTGTTAGTCCGTATACGCTCACTGGTGGTAGGATGGCCCGCACCTTCTCCTCCCAGGGCCTGAGGTATACTGGTTTTGCAGGAGGGCCACTGCCGGTGTGCCGGCTGAGGAGGTAGTCCTTTTGAGTAGGACCCGGACCCTCCTGCGCACATCATACCACCTGTTCTGGATGTCTTCCTTTGTGCGCAAACATGGTGATTGTGCGTTCACCCTGTCGACAATCCTCGCCCACATCTTGGTTTTCTGCGACATGGGGGTCTGTTGTACCAATGTACCAAACAACTGTGGCTCTACCCTCAGGATCTCGTCTACCAGGACTTCCAATTCACTATCTAGGAACTTATGGTTCTTCTTTGGGGGCATGGTGATGGGTGGTGGTGGTGATTGATGTGTGTGTGTGCAAGTGGGGGGTGTGAGTGTAGGTTTAGCTGGGTGTGTGTGAGGGTGCTATTTGTAGGTGTGGTAATGGTGTGTGGCTTGTGTGATGTATGAGCTGTGAGTGTGTCTGTGGTTGCTGTGTGATGGTGTTGTGTGCTGGCAGGTCAGTGGAATTTGCAAAGGATGATGGTAGGGATTTGTGGCCTTTATGTAGGTGGAGTTGGAGGTGTGTCCTTGTTCCATTTTTTTTTTCCTCCCTGTATTTATTGGCTTTGTGGTTGCTTGTTTGGCCCTTTTTTTCTGATTTTTCCTTGGTGTTTTTGGTGCATGTAGGAGTCGTTCTTGTGTCCGAGTAGGACCCTGCAGTTGTCTGGTGCGATCTTGTCCGACTCGTTCCCGCTGTGTGTCAGCTAGGTTTCATATGCGGCGTACGAGTCGGTCGCGTAGTATTGGGTTGCTTCGGCTGGGTTTTGTATGCGTGTCGGTCGTACGGCTTGTGCTCCGGGCGAGTCGGTCGTGTTTTGCACGCACAGCATCGTACTACACGGGTCGGAGTTCGCGGGTACGTTTCGTTCGGGTTCAATCCGGGTGCGTGTCGGTCGGTTCGTTTTGCGTGATTTCTCGGCCGGATGGCTTGTTTCCGTCCGGCTCGGTCGGTCATTTTGTATTCCGTCCGAGTCGGTCGGATTTCACATGCATTTCATCGTACTATCAGGGTCGTACGGCGCCGGTCCGAGTCGGTCGGACTAAATTCCCATACCGAGTCGGTCGGTATGTTTTCCGGCCCAAATCGGAATCGGCCCCTCAATCTCTTCTAGGATTAGGAGATGGGGCATATCTCTGCAGGAATTTGATTTTGGTATGGAATATATTACAGGTGCTACTAATGTTTCGGCTGACTGTCTCTCGCGTTTGGTTGACAGTGTGGACTCTGGGGTTTCCGAGGAAGATTTCGATGTTGTGGATGATTTTGATGTGAAAGTGTGTGAAATCACTTTAGGAGCAATTAAAGAGGAAGACTAACTAGAGGGACGAGGTTAGTTCCTCCGGTGGGTCTGAGGAACAACATTATCCAAATGGCTCACGAAGGGCACATAGGTATCTCCAAAACAAAAGAACGCATTAGACAGGATTTTTGGTGGCCGGGTTTGGATCTCATGGTGGAACGTATCGTGCATGATTGTATTCCTTGTTCTTTGAGTGACAAGATACTCAAGCCAAGACAATAACCCATGGTCTGTAGGAAATTACCAGTGTGTCCTTGGGGTGAAGTAGCCATAGATATTGTTGGTCCTCTTCATGGTGAACATCAGACACCGTATTTAATTGTACTTCTAGATTTATACTCATGGTGGATTGAAGTTGTGTGCGTGACATTACTTCGCAATGTGTGATAAAGTTCCTAGATGCTGTTTTCAAGCGTGAGAGTTTTCCAAATTCATTGTTATCAGACAATGGTCCACAGATTTGCTCACGTGAGATGGAAGAATATTTGAAAGGATGTGGAATTCAGCACAAGAAAACTTCTCTTTATCATCCTGAGACTAATGGAGCTATTGAGAGGTTGAACAAAACTTTGAAGGAAGGAATACAGTTAGCGAGGGTCAACAGTTTAAATTGGAGAAATGAGTTACAAAATAGAATTTCAGCTTACAGGTTTACACCTCATACCTCCACGGGCAAAACTCCTTTTGAGTTATTCAAAGGTAGATCTCCCAATACCAAAATGTGTCCTGGATGGATGATACTGGACAAAGGACTTAAGGACAATGGTATTGGTCAGTGGAGGGCAAAGGAGTTGGCTTTGCAACAGAAAAGAAAGGTTTATTTGACTCACGTATATGTGCTAAGGCAGCTGAATTCCAGGTTGGTGACAAAGTCAAAATCAAAGCACCTGTGGGCTGTCAAAACTGGTCTAAATTCACAAGTGAGAAGTTTGTGGTGAAATTGTTCAAGAATGCAGTTAAAACCAGCGATGGTCGGATCTGGAATCACAGCTGTGTGGTTCATGTTAAGCCAAGGAATGACAGTGCTTGGGAAACTGAATCTCCAGCTGGGGTGCCACCTCATTTTAGGTGTTGGAAACCTATCAGAAGAAGTGTGAGAGTCTGCAGAAGCCCAGCATTCCTGATGGATTTTGTGAGGAAATAATTTCGAACATGTTTTTTTTTTTTTTTTGCCCTCCTCTTCTATTTTAAGAGTTCATCTGTGGTTTTCAAAAGAAATTTTATTATTTGTTTGATGTTTCATGTTATAGGGAAAGAGAGGTTGTGGGGTTTTAAAGAAACTTATGTCAAATTTAAGGGGAAGAAGTATGATGTAGCTTGGTTCCATGTTGGAACGTAAAGTGGGTTTGTGTGAGCATTCCATGTGAGGCAGTTGATCTGACTCCCTGATGGATGGGGTGAATAATAAAGCCTTACCTGTTTTCTTGAGTTTCCAGTGACTCTTGATTTCATTACAAGCGGGATGTTGGGTTTATAGGAGATAATGGTGGGGAGTAATTTAAAATGTATTTGTTGAAAGTCATATATATTTTTAAATTTATAGTTTGTTTAATTAGAAGCGGGATGTTGCGTTTACAGGGGATAAGGGTGGGGGGAAATTTAAAAATATTTGTTTAGAGCAGTATATATTTTTTAGATTTTATGTATAATTTTAGGAGTGGAATGTTGGGTTTTAAGGGGATAAGGGTGGAGTGTAAATAAAAATATTCGTTTAAGGTATTTTCAAAAAATATATTAATGAATTTTTTTTTAAATTCAAAATTATAAATTTAAATTTTAAAAAATGTAAAAAAATTGAACTTTTTTAGAGGTGTAAATATTTTTATGTAAAAAATGTAACATTTTCATAAAAATGTTTTAAAAAATGTAAAAAATATTTTAAAAAAATAAATTAAAATTACACATTTATTTGTATGTACATAATATTATTTCATGTTGCGTTTGTTTTACAAATGTAAAAATATATAATTTATAATAAAAAACGTTATTTTTTTTTAATTGTAATAATTTTGAAATGTAATTTATTTTAAAGACATGGGAAATTTAGAATTAAAAAGTATCATTTTTTTGGAAAAAAAACCAAAAAAATATTTTTCAATTTCTAATTTTTTTTAAGATTGTAATTTATATTATAGAAAATTTTGGGATATTTTTAAATGTTGTTTTTTTAATTAAATTTCAAAATTGTATACATTTTTGTATAGATTGAATTAAAAAAATTGTTTATTTTTCTCATAAAGTTGTTAATTGGTATTTGTAGTATTTTTTTCATTTTACAGTATGTAGCACTTTCCCTAAGTTTAGTTGGTAATTTTTAATTGTTTATTATCCAGCACTTTCACTGATTTTAGTTTGTTTGGAGTTGGAATGGTAATTTTTTATATTTTATTATCCAGCCCTTTCCCTGATTTTAGTTGGTTTGGAGTTGGAACAGTAATTTTTTATATTTTATTGTCCAGCACTTTCCCTCATTTTAGTTGGTTTGGAGTTGGAATACTAATTGTTTCAGCTTTATTATTCAGTATTTTCTCTGATTTTATACATTATTTATAAATAAAAAAGGATACGTATGTGAGTTTTTTTGTTAGCATTTTCACTCACAATAAAGGGGCCGATTCCGATCTCGGTCGGTAGGCCCAATATTCCGACCGTGTCCGATTCGTAGAGCCGATTTCCGACCGAATCGTACGCTTTCCGACCGACTCGGACACCTGCACGAACGAGCAAGTACGATGCGAATGTACGCGTGTATTCCGACCGACCGGTTCCCGGATCCAAACCGCTCTGACCGACTCGTACGGACACGAATCGCACCACGCAATGGAGACGTTATCCGACCGAGCGAGTACGATGGTCGCGTCGGACAGCCGGATCGAGTCGGAGCGTCCGGCTCGAAAAAGCTCCCGGTGCCGGACTAGGGGGGTCCGTTCCAGACCCCCCTGCACCCGTAGCCATACGAGTCAAATACAGGGGGGACCCAAGGGTCCCCCCTAAACGTGCATGTATGGTGCGAGTTGCACCGACGCGTACACGCTGTAGGGGGTGCACTTGTTTGCGACGTACCCATTCAGTCAATGGGAGCCCGTGTACGCGTCGTACGACCGGCTCCCATTGACTTCAATGGGAGTCTGACCGAATCGAGTCCGGCAGCATGTGGCCGCATCTTACTCGCTCGGTCGGACTGCAGGAGTCCGGCTCGGTCGGAAATCTCTCCGGATCCGGCTCGGTCGGAGAGTTTTCCGACCCAGATCGGAATCGGCCCCAAAGTGTATTTATTTTAGTTGTTCACAATTAAATTGTTTTCATTCAGTTTTATTTTAAAATGTTTGAAAATAATAATTAAAAAGTTTAACAAATTTTGATTTTAATCAGAATACATTATAAAGCAGAAACCATTTTAACATATATTTTTAATGTACATTCACAACATTACAAGTATATTGTTAAATACATTTATATTTTTCTAAACAATTTTGAAAAATGTTACATTTTTATTCAAACACAGTTATGCAATAGTAAAATAAGTATATTTTTTGTAGTTTCATTATAGAGTTTTTAAGTTTTGTTTTTTTCATTTATTTTAAAGAAAAATAAATATTTTAGTACATTTGATTTTACATATTTTTTAATACATTTTAGATAATTTGATTTTGTGATAAAATTATATAATATGTATTATACATTGTTATAGTTTATACATTTCTTTCGTTATTATTTAGTATATTAATTTAAAAAAAACTAATAATATTTGATGTATTAAATTACAAATTTGTTTCAAAAATATAGTTTTGTATCATATATTTTTTACTTAAACATTGTTATATTGTTTGCACATTCACAATAGTCATATTGTAATTTTATATGTTGAAAGTAAGTACATCCAAGAAATATATATTTTAATATATATCAAATATATTTCATGTTTTGTGATAATATCATATTTAATATGTATTTTACAATTTTTGTACATTTTTTCTATATTTTTTAATATTATTTTTTCAAAATATAAAAATATATATTTAATTTTTTTTCAAATCTCCATTTTTGTCTATGGGGAGGTAGTATTTCTTTCATTTTTATTATACTGCCATTGCTCACTTTTCTGTCTATCTATTTCATTTTTAGGCCATTTTGGAAGACAGAACCTCGTTGTTGGGAGCTGCGTTTTGTCGCTTAAGGTAAGTTTAATTTAATTTACTTTGAAGGTAATCTTAGGGCAGGGGGAAGGTAGTGGTAGTGTAGTTAGACTTGTTAGAGTGTTAAATGTCCGTTTTTTGTGTAGTTTGGTGTCGTTTTGGTAGTTTAGTGTTTGGTGTGTTTGACGTAGCTTTGAAGAGTAGTAGAGTGTTATATAGTGTTAGTTATGTGATATTTAATTATGTTATGTTGTATTTAATGTTGTAATTAATGTGTGTGGGTTTGTATGTGTTTATTCGGGAGGGTGTTGGTTCTTTTTTTTTTTTAGGTTTCCGGTTTTGATAAGCTATGGTGCTGAAGATGCGTTTTTATTTTTAAAAGGAAAATGTATTTTGTTTCTTTGAAACAAATTACTTTTTTACATTTCCTTTTATTTTTCAGGTTTGTTGGAGCATTGTTTTAAAAAACGCAATTTTCGGTTTTTGAGGGTTTTGTTATTGAGTGGAGTGCGTCGCTGGAGCCTTTTTTCTACAGTTGTATTTTTACAATTTTTTGGGGGTATTTTTTTTTTCATGGATTAGTATTTAGTTTTAAATACTATGGATTTGTTTGTTTTTGAGGACCATCTACTGCGACAAATATGTTATTTTTAATTATTATGGGTGGAAAATGTTTTTTGTTAACATTGTGTTTGCTTGTTTCTTTTTATTTTAATAATTATATTATGTCATATATTTTTATGTATGTTTTTAATTATTAAATGACATAATTAAATTATAATTTAAAAAGAGTAGAAACATGTTTTTCATTGTTTTGTACTTTTTAAATGCTCCATGGTGTTTGCTATTCTTTTATTTTTAAAGTATAGATTTGGCTATTATATCTAGATATTCTAGTCCTTTGGTGTTTGGGTACAGTCTAGTTTTGTACTGTAGGTATTCGTACATTGTTTTTGTTTGCTTACTAGACCTATTTTAGGGGCTGATTACGATGGCGGGCGGACTTGATCCGCCCGTCATCGTAGCGGTGTTTGGAACCGACCGCCATGCATGCGGCGGTCTCGCCTACCTGATTAGGATGGGGCCGCCACCGCTGCGGCCTGATTCCGCACCGTTAACATTGCAGCGGTGGCTGCTGACAGCAGCACCGCTGCGATGTCTAAAGAGCATGTTGTGCATTTCACTGCACTGCGTGGCAGGCACTACACTGTGCCAGTCACATGGTGCAGTGAAATGCAGGGGGTACCATGGGTACCCCCCAGTGTACCCACGCCTCCCCCAACACAAGGGGGCTTGCAACGGGCCCCCAAACCCAATCCCCGCCAGCCTTTTCATGGCGGCATCACCGCCATGGAAAGGCCTCCTAAAACCCACATCCTAATATGGCGGACGGTGCCTGTTATGCACCGCCACCATATTAGTGGCCCTGCTCCGCCCGCCAGGCAATCGGTGCCATTGCCACTGGCGGAAAATCGGCGGACGGACTTTCCGTCTGCCGCGATACCCACCGCCATCCTAATATGGCGGTGGGTAAATCTCAGTTTGATGATGGAATGATCACCACCGCCAGCCCGGCGGTGGCGATCGTTCCGCCATCGTAATGAGCCCCTTAGTGAAGGATTGTTCTAGCCTTATTTCTTGGTAACTTTGGGGCCTATTACGATGGCGGTCGGAAAACCTCCCCGACCGCCATGGTAACGGGAAAGGACCGCCCGCAAGGTCCGCGACATAACCGCCGGTCGTATTACGATGTTCCCTGCTCGAAATCCGACAGCTGCTGTCGGTTCGCGGGCTTTAACATTGCGGCGGTTGCTGATGCACGCAGCACCGCCGCGATGTCAAAAGGAGCATGTCCTGCATTTCCCTGCACTGCGTGGCAGGCACTGCACAGTGCCTGCCACCTGGTACAGGGAAATGTAGGGGGACCATGGGTACCCCTCAGCGCACCCCCCACCCCAACACATTGGGGGCCCACAATGGGCCCCCGGAAGACATTCTCCGCCTGTCTTTCCATGGCGGATTGACCGCTGAGGAAAGGCTGGCTACCACCGGCATCATAATCGTGCCGGCGGAGCCAGATCGGCACCGCCACCATTATCCCGGTCCTTCTCCATCCGCAGGGCAGGAGTGCAGATGGCAACTGGCGGAACAGTGGCGGTCGGAATTTCCCACCGCCGCGGTCACCACCGCCATCCTAATCTGACCGGCGGTTTTCTGGCTTGCGATCACGGCGGATGACCGCCGCAGGTCCGGCGGTTGCCACAGCCGGCCGCCATCGTAATAGGCCCCTTTGTTCTTTTTTGATGGCTTCTATTAGTTTGTGGAAAGTTGGTTGTACTTTTTCTATTGTGGCTTGGAAGGTATTATGGTATCCTTCCACTGCGTTATTTGTTTTAGCTTTTTGTGCTAGGGTGCTTTCATGGACTTTCCACCAGGGTATTTTGAATTTGGGTTGTCTTTGGTGCCCTGACCTATGTAGTCTTTCTACCCAGGTGTCTTCAAAGTAGTCAAGCAAGGGTGTTAGTTTTGCTTTGTTGGCTTGGTAGGAAGGACTTTCGATAAGTACATTATAGTGCTTGGCTACTTCTATTGTTGGTACAAAGGCCAGGGCTATTAGTTTTTTTATTTGGTAAGCAAAGTTGCTGTTTGTGGCATATTCTATACTTAGGGTAGATTTTTGGAGATGTCTCCATATATTTTGGTTGAAATGATAATAACAACCTTGTATTGCAGTATGTGGATATATTTTTAAGATTGCTTGAATCATTGCTTGCTCGAAATCTAATATTATTTTCTGTGGGAAGTAGTTTTCTGTTTGTTGTTTAATTATTGTAAGGAGTTCTATGTAGGTAGTATTTTGTTTGTTGGGGAGTAGGGCGTATATGAAGGGGATGATAGTTTCTTCATATTCGCCAAGGATGGTATAGAGTTGATAAAAAGGTTTAGGGCAAACTTTAAATGACACATCCATCATACATGTTGAACACTGTTTTAACTTTTGGGTGTTGGTGGCAAAGATGATAATCCTTTTTTCATGACTATTGTTGTCTTAAAGAATGAATTTTTCATTTTTGTGTGTGACTGTGTATTCTTGTAAAATTTCTATTTCTGCAAAAGTTTGGGGGGTGGTATTTGAGCAGTATATCTTTTAGTTCTGGCTATGAGGCGTTTTAGAGTTGGGATAGAAGGTAATTGTCCTGTTACATGTTCAGAAACACAAGTTAGTAAATTTTTTAATATTTGGGTACTGGTTTGTTGTGAGCTGGTGCTTGCCTCTTTGATGTTTTCCAAAAGTATCTATTACCTCAATTTCTGTGGCGTTGGGGGTGTGGTTGTGTTGTCTAATATTAATAACACTTGTTTCTATTATTGTTGCTCTCTCATAGCAGGAATTGGAGTAGTATTTACTACATTTCCAATGGGTTTTATTTTCGGTTATTTTCTCTTGTGTATAAGTATAGCCCATGTAGCACAAAAGTAGTGTTTCTTTTTGTGAGGAAATGAATTTTGCCCCTTCTGTCATTTTCTTTGTATATCTGTGAATGTAATTATATATATATATATATATATATATATATATATATCCAAGAAAGAAGTGACTCAAACAGATAGATTCACCAAAGAACAAAAATATATTTCAACTACAACGTTTCAGCTTCCGCCTTCCTCAGGTAGTACAAGATGGTTTGCTCAGTGGCTGCACAGATGACACAGCTGAATTTTCAAAAAGCATCATGAGTGAAGATTCCATTTGGAATGTGGAATCAATGCAGTCCTGAGAGCTCTTGAGATATGCAGTAATCAGGTTGTATTATCAGTAATGTTCAGTCCATCTGGATGCAGTGATTTTAAACGGTACATCCAGAAGTTTTCTCTGGAGTCCAGTAGTTCTTCCTTTGAGACATGTTCCACGGGGAAAATCTTCAAATCTGATAGTAAATGATCCACAAGGTTAAAATGATTGGCTACAGGCTGGTCAATTTTCTTATTAATTATTGCCGATTTGTGGTTCCTGAATCGTGTACGGAGGTCATTCACTGTTTGGCCTACATATTGTTTTTTACAGCTTTGTTGTTGGCACTGAATCACATAAATAATGCATGTTGAGCGACATGTAAGATGCTGTCTTATTCCATAGGTCCTTCTTGTAACAGAACTAGTTACTGATGATGTTTGTAAAAGGTATTCACACGTGATGCACCTTTTAGAGTCACAGCAATGAACCCCTGCATTTGTTACAACTTGCTTGAGTTCAGCTCTCACAATAAGAGATCGTAAATTTGGAGCTCTGCGGTAAGCAATGACTGGCGGTTTTGGCGGTATATATATCTCTATATCCTTTCCAACCTAGCTCTTTCTGGAGCCAATGCCCCGTGGGAGGTGGCGCGTGTACCGGCAGAGCGTACCGGCTGAAGTCCATGAAACAAAAAACCAAGTAGACGCGCTCTCAGGAACAGGGAAACAATCCAAGGTAGTAGTTGAAGCTGTTTTATTACATAACGCGTTTCGGCTGAAACAAGCCTTGATCACATGTAATGTAAACCACCACTCAGTGCCTTTTAAAATTGCAAGAAAACATAGATAAAGGACAAAGATCCGGTGGAGACCCAAATATGCTGGATATTTTGGAGTGTGTAAACCAACATGGCAAAGTAAGTAAAAATATACAATACTGTTAATGGCACAGTCCTGAAATGATAATTCATGGGCGACTAAAGGTAAAATACCGACATAAATCAGGATCTGCCTGTCCAATAAACACAAAATGCTAAGTGACACAATACATAGGGTCGATTCCGATTCGGGCCGGAAATTTCTCCGACCGAGCCGGACCCGGAGAGATTTCCGACCGAATCGGACCCGTGCAGTCCGACCGAACGAGTACGATGCGTCCGTATGTTATCGGACTCGAGTGGGTCGGACTCCCATTGATGTCAATGGGAGCCGGTCGTACAACGCGTACGCGGGCTCCCATTGACTCAATGGGTGCGAGTCGGACAAGGGCGCCCCCTACTGCGGGTACGCGGCGAAGCGATTCGCGCCGTACACGCACAGGTAGGGGGACCCATGGGTCCCCCCTGTGTGCGACTCGCGCGGCTACGCATGCAGGGGGTCCGACACGGACCCCCGAAGTACTGCTCCGACTGCTCTTACGAGCCGGAGTGCGCGGCTTGGTCGGACTGCTCGCGGCGCGCATCGTACTTACCCGGCCGGGAAACGTCTCCATTGCGCGGTGCGAGTCGAGTCCGAGCGAGTCGGTCGGAGCGGTTCGAGCCGGGAGCGAGTCGGTCGGAGCGGTCGGGACGCCCGGACGAGTCGGTCGGCGATTTCGCATCGTACTCGCTCGGCCGGACCCGCGTACGGTTCGGTCGGGAAACAGGGCTCCGAATCGGATCCGGTAAAGCCGAATCCGATTCGGAGCCCTACTGGCCGAGATCGGAATCGGCCCCATAGTGTGTGCAGGCGCAAAAGCGAATCGAGCACCAGATGGTACCATCAAAAAGTACATGGTATACATCTAAATATATAACCTGACAAAACAAAGTAAAGTAAACGTACAATGCTGTAAGCGGCACAGTCCTGAAAGATAGATTCACGGAGCAAAGTTAAGGTAAAATACCCATGTTCAGCAGGATGTGCCTGTCCCTCAAATCAAGTATACAGTGCCACATTGCTGTACTCAATACAAAATATATGAGCCTGCGCACTAGCGGAATGAACTGGAATCAGATAGAATATCTGGTACATTACCAAAGTGATATTGCGCTAGTTCAACATGTGATGCTCGGTGTAACTACATATACAACTGAGCATCAGAATGACTGTCTGTGACAATACCAATAACGACTTAGGGGCCGATTCCGATCTCGCTCGGACAGCCCTCCGAGAGCTGTCCGTAGCCTTACCTTGCGACCGACTCGTACTGGGAGCCGGTCCGTCCGGGCGATGAAGTACGATGCGCAAAAGTGCCACAACTCCGAACGACACGTAGGCTCCGATTCCAGCAACATTTCCCGTACGAGCCACTTATCCAAACGCCCATCCGAGTCGCCCGGAAGCAGTTTCCACAATAGTTTCTGGCCGGACAAGTACGATGCGCAAATCCTACGCGCCGAACGGGTCGCCACTAGCAGCACGTCACAGCATCCGGGAGAGATGAATATCAGGTCCGATTCGCGCCACAACACGATCCACTGCTACGAAACGGACCAACTCACAACATGTACGAGACGGAGCAACAATCAGCAAGTACGAGACGAACCAATGATGAATCCCATCGCGCAGGTCATCCCAGTACTGTATATCTATGACCGGATCATGAACAGACGCGTACGTCGCAGACGGTAAGTCAGACACCCACACAAACAAACGTCACGAACGCGCGAAATGCTACATACACATAGGGGGGACATGCCGTCCACCAGCAAAAGCAAAACCACAGCGGTAGCATGGTCCACACCACCAGCAGTGCCCACACCTAGGGGGGTGCCCAGCACCACTACCATCCACACTCATAGGGGTCTGGATGCCCATCAATACCAGTACCCCCCACTCATAAAGGGCTGGATGCCCTGCACCACTACCATCCCCACTAATAGGGGGCTGGATGCCCATCAATACCAGTACCCCCACTCATAGGGGTCTGGATGCCCTGCACCACTACCATCCCCACTCAAAGGGGGCTGGATGCCCTGCACCACTACCACCCCCACTCATAGGGGGCTGGATGCCCTGCACCACTACCATCCCCACTCATAGGGGGCTGGATGCCCTGCACCACTACCACCCCCACTCATAGGGGACTGGATGCCCTGCACCACTACCATCCCCACTCATAGGGGGCTGGATGCCCATCAATACCAGTACCCCCACTCATAGGGGGCTGGATGCCCTGCACCACTACCATCCCCACTCATATGGGGCTGGATGCCCTGCACCACTACCATCCCCACTAATAGGGGGCTGGATGCCCTGCACCACTACCATCCCCACTCATAGGGGCTGGATGCCCTGCACCACTACCATCCCCACTCATAGGGGGCTGGATGCCCTGCACCACTACCACCCCCACTCATAGGGGGCTGGATGCCCTGCACCACTACCATCCCCACTCATAGGGGGCTGGATGCCCTGCACCACTACCACCCCCACTCATAGGGGGCTGGATGCCCTGCACCACTACCATCCCCACTCATAGGGGGCTGGATGCCCATCAATACCAGTACCCCCACTCATAGGGGGCTGGATGCCCTGCAACACTACCATCCCCAATCATAGGGGGCTGGATGCCCTGCACCACTACCATCCCCACTCATAGGGGCTGGATGCCCATCAATACCAGTATCCCCCACTCATAGGGGTCTGGATGCCCTGCACCACTATCATCCCCACTCATAGGGGGCTGGATGCCCTGCACCACTACCACCCTCACTCATAGGGGGCTGGATGCCCTGTACCACTACCATCCCCACTCATAGGGGGCTGGATGCCCTGCACCACTACCACCCCCACTCATAGGGGGCTGGATGCCCTGCACCACTACCATCCCCACTCATAGGGGGCTGGATGCCCATCAATACCAGTACCCCCCACTCATAGGGGGCTGGATGCCCTGCACCACTACCATCCCCACTCATAGGGGGCTGGATGCCCTGCACCACTACCATTCCCACTCATAGGGGTCTGGAAGCCCTGCACCACTACCATCCCCACTCATAGGGGGCTAGATGCCCTGCACCACTACCACCCCCACTCATAGGGGGCTGGATACCCTGCACCACTACCATCCCCACTCATAGGGGGCTGGCTGCCCTGCACCACTACCATCCCCACTCATAGGGGGCTGGATGCCCTGCACCACCACCATCCCCACTCATAGGGGGCTGGATGCCCTGCACCACTACCATCCCCACTCATAGGGGGCTGGCTGCCCTGCACCACTACCATCCCCACTCATAGGGGGCTAGATGCCCTGCACCACTACCATCCCCACTCATAGGGGTCTGGATGGCCTGCACCACTACCATCCCCACTCATAGGGGGCTGGATGCCCATCAATACCAGTACCCCCACTCATAGGGGGCTGGATTCCCTGCACCACCAGCATTCACACGCATAGGGTCACTAAGGAAACCCCCACCCCTACCATCTTTGCAAGATTCTATGTATGTGTGTGCCAAATGCCCACAACACTGATTCTGATAGTGAACATACAATGTGACTCCCATCACATGTGTGCCCAAAAGATGAGTGTGGGGTTCAAAACTCCAGCATCTCAGGAACATTGTGGTAATGGGTTCCAAAGCCCACATCAAAACAGTGACCAGAAGGTGAGTGTGGACAAAATAATAGCAGCATCACCAGACCAGCATTTGTGCTCACTTGTCCCAAATCCACAACCAATGTAGTGGCAATGTGGTGGTTGTGTCACATACAAACATAGATTTGAGAGGCACGGATTGCTGTGTATCACAAGAACTCCCTCTGCCATGTGCAGACAAGTATTGGCCATGAGCCCTGACAAGGCCCACAGTGTCCAATTAGACTATGTGAAAAGTGAGCATCATGATGCATACACACATATCTCTACGAACAGACACACAAACTGAGGAATCCTGTGGAGACTGTCGATGTTAGGTGACAAAGTCCCATACCATGGCAGCAATGAGACATACCAAATATGAGCAATGTGCAGGATGATGAGCTACAAGATGCATGGACATTAGGGAAAAACCTCCAAACTAGATCCACACAATGGAACACAAAAACAATACCAATGCAGAGGTGCAGATGCACAAACACAGACAGGCAGACCCACACTGCATATCATACACAACACGTGTGTGTGTCTCAGTGTCCCCCGGCTAGTACACAACACATGACAGTGGGATGAACTCCAATCACACCGATGTGTCCACAGTGCCATACAAAAAGTAACTAATGAACTGGGCACCCCTTTGTGGTCAAGCACACATCGTCAGATGAGTGTTATAGCAACGTATTCATTGACACAAGCTGGGTGGAACAGCAACCAACACAGCAAGAGACAGACCCACTACAGCACTACCCTCTAGTACCCTAATTTGTGGTGACAGTAGCCTGTACGCCAATCCCACTGTGATGACAAAGGTCTGTTTTGCCCATATTGTGGAGCACAGTCAGCTGTGCATACTGGGTCATGTGTCCAGAACAACAAACTCACATCACACCTCCATAAACACAAATCACTGGCCATGTCCTGCAACCAATGTGCAAAATGTAGGTAGGGGCCTAGATATGAAACAATTCACATGTGGCCACCCTCAACACCACACAACCTGATCTGCAACAATGTGCATCAGCTAGGCACACAGGTACTGTTGACATAGCTCAAGCACCCATTACAATCCCAGGGGTGGTGGGGGGATCTAAGGTACACAAAAATCAACACACATGGCCTGTCAACAACACCTGTGAATGTCTGCCACACTGCAAAGTATGCGGAACATGGGCATAATGTGAAGACAACACAATTCATTGGGAACCCTGCCACACACCTACACCAATGAGGAACCAAAGGAGACCCACAAAGAACACATGTTGACACCTTCCAACATTGCAGCAATGACCCTGATGAGTGGGAGTAGTCACACACACATACGAGTGAGCCTCACACTGACAGATACCACATAGGGAAAACAACATGATGTTTGAAACACATAAGTGCCAATGGGAATCCTGAATGTGTCCCATGTGCGTTTGACAACATCCCCTGAAATTACAACTAAAACAGCCATGGATGACAACCTAATGACCAGTAGTCTGCAATGCACCGACACCCCAGTAAACCCAGGGAAAAGAAGTCTGATGAACACAGGACAACTCAGCAAGTGCACATAACAGGAACATCTGCATGGAACACAGGCTGAGTCGAAAAAAGGGAAGGCAACACACACAGACATGCTCACACAACACACACCATGTGCACAGGCAATGCCACGAAATGACACAATGCCATGAGGGGTCTCCACTCCTGGGGAATGTCAGCTGTGAAAAACATTGTTTGTGCAGGGTCCTGTCATGCCAGCACACCACCTGCACAGTGAGCCAACAATTACAACACAATGAAAGCTCTGGTCACAGCAACATGTGTACGGGAGTGTCCCTCCAGTCATCTGCACATACGCAATACACATGTAGAGATAGTTGCACTGATGACTTGTGTACCATGGATGCACAAACCTGCCTGTCCAGTGTAGATGGGCCCAGTCAGGGAATCTCACCATGTTCCCAAATGTAAGTACAACATATGTGCAACAGTGTCTGCCAAAGATGTGAAGTAGCAAACCCAAAGAGATAATCCTGGTTACAACATTTTGCAATCATTACACCCTGTAATTGCAGCAAAGGATGTCATGGACACATAGCAGAAAAGTACACATATCCCATGGAGTCCATCACATCAACAAATCATCCTGTTGTACCTTCAAAACACAAGTACAACATCAAGTCCATGATACTCATCAACATCAGGTACATTAGATGCAACAACAATGGATAACCACAATTTGCTTTATTAAAAAATGAAACTCCTCAAAACTGGTAATTTGAGTCCACAATGTCAAAAGGCCAATGGCCAGTCCATTTCTCAGTTCAACCATGGTGACATGTGACAAGTTGTCACCCATTGCTTGCCTGCACTGCTACGACCAGGGGACATCTCCCCTTGGAGGGGCATACATGGGGCAGGCCAGGCACCGTAGGGACAGGATCAGGGGACAGCAGAATGGGGCAGGGGAGGGGTGGTGGGTGCTGGAGTGTCACTGGCAACTGCAGTGGAGGTGTCTGACACAGTGGGCACCGTCACAACTGCAGGGATGAAGTCAGATGGGGTGGTTGCCGGCACCACAGCAGTGGGCAGGTCAGATGGTGTGGACGTGGTCTCCACTGCAGTGCCAAAGTCAGACGGGGTGGATGAGCTCTCCACTGCAGTGCCAACCTCCAAAGTAGTGTCATGGGGTCCAGGTGAGGTGGGCAGGACAGAGGGAGGAGACACGGACTCCACACCAGTGGCAGGAACAGGCTGAGCATGTTAGGTGGGGGTGGAAGTGCATGTGGTAGGGGGAGGGCCTAATCATTTTGGGGATGTGGTATCGGTGTGTGGGTGAACCAGGGGCAGGGTGTGGCTGGGGGACCTGTGGAGTGGTGGCCTGGGGGCTGCAGGACGGATACTGTGTGGTGGAGCTGCGGGATTGTGGTGGGGTCTTGCTCTTCCTAGTCCGGGGGGACTTGCGGATGGGGGCCTCAGTGTCCATGCGCCTGGGGGAGGGTGTCCGTGTGGCAGGGGAACTCCCCCCTGTGTGTGGTGACTTCCTCTTCCCCTTGTGAGTTGGAGCAGATGGATCGGTGGGGAAGAGGCCAAGGTCACAGAGGAAGAGCTGCTGGGAAGCGGGGTTGCAGGTGAGGCAAGGGAAGGGGTTTTGGAGGGAGAGGCATCTGAGGACTGCGGAGTGCTTGTGGATGTCTGTGCATCTGTGACCCATCCCCTGTGTGTGTGCCATCAGTCCCCGGAGTGTGCGTGCCTGTGGCTCTGGATTTTGGCTTGCGTGGCTGTGTGCTGCTTGTGTCTGTTGTGGTGCGTGCTGGTGCTGGTGTGTGTGTGCATTGGACAGGTAGGGCAGTGGGGATTGTGGATGTGGCAGAGGTAGGAGGGGTGAGGGACTGTTGGAGGGGGACACTGCTGACGTCTGTGTGGAGGCCATGGCCTGAATAGTCCGATGTAGGTCAGACATGTTTGATGAGATGCCCTCCATGAAGGACACCAGTTGTGTCAACAGACTGGTGTGGGAATGGAGGACACTCAGCATCGCTGTCTGCCCTACATGGATCTGCTTCAGCAAGTCCACAGACTCCACACTCAGGGCAGCAGGGGAGACAGGGACAGGGGGTGCGGTGCCTGGCACAAAGGAGACATGCTCCCTTACACGGGCCTCCACGGACCTCTGGGATGGGAGCAGATGGGAGGGTGGAGATGGTGGTGGTGGTGGCGGGGACAGACTCGCTCGGTGTTGTCTGGGGTCTGCTGACACCCGCCTCCACAAGGGAGTCCTCACTGGAGATGCTGTGTTCCTCAGCCAAGGTGGTTGTAGCTGAGGTATCAGTGTGGCTCCCCTCACCCTCTGTGCCACTGGGTCCCTCCAACTCCTCTCCAGCAGACCCAGTCTGGCTCTGCGGCTCCTCTTGGTCCGTGGAGCTGTCTCCTCCAGTAGCCGAAGATGTTTCTGCAAACAATCAGGATAAACAGATACACATAAGTCACTTGTTTCACCTGAGACATCACAGTCATTACAGCACATTACAGATGACACATTTTCCGCATTTGCTAAATATTGCTAGAAGTGCTGGCACATATTTAAAAATACACCTGTCATTCTGCCAGTCAACCATGCCACTCATACACTTCCCCTCCATGGACCCATCTGTCTGGTGCATGTAGTATGCCACTACTTATATGTGCACACATGCACCGCATAGACATATCTCAGAACATCTTAAATTGTGAATGAAATGTGTCAGTACACACATATCCCATCTCCTGCCACTGACTCAGTACATGTGTCAGGATGAGGGATGGCCAAACTCATTGTCAGTAAAATGGATATGCTTCCTTCACAAGACACCATGTTGTGCCCATGTATTGATGGTCAATGCCACAATAGAGTGTATGCCGTACAATTGACATAACGGCAGGATACACATTAGCAAGTGGGATACCATGCTAAATCTAAAATCTAAATCTGTATTTGTAAAGCGCGAACTACTCACCCTTACGGGTCTCAAGGCGCTGGGGGCCGTCGTGGAAATTAAGGGGCCCATTACGATACCCGGCGTAAATAAATCCGCCAGGCATGGAAGCTGCAAAAATCCGCCCGCACACACCGCCTGAACACCGACCACGCCATTATGAGTACACAAACCGAAAACCGCCATCGGCGGAAAAATCACACAAAATACCGCCCGCCATCGTCCGAGTCGGAGTCAAACCGCCCGCCACGGACGGAAACACGCACGACAACACAAAACCGCCCGCCCTCACGGCCGACACACCGCACGTGAAATTACGATCGCACCGCCATGAGCGTGGAAAAACAACAAATATACCGCCCGCCAGCCAAACAACGCCGATGAGAATCGACACGGCAGAAGCCATGGCGCCAACGTACCTGCACAGAAACCATCCGCACACAAAACCAATAGCACACAACATGGCCAACAAGTCCACACAGCAAGGCACGCACAAATACACAAGCACAGTACACATCCCGAAAACACCCCCCCGGACAAACAAAAAATACAAAGGCCAGAACCCCAGACACAACACACCTGAAAACAACAGACCATGAGGACACACCCACATAGGTGAGTACAAAAGCAGCACTCCCACAGACCACAACCCCTTGCTACATTGCAAACCAGAGAGGAGAGGAGAGGACACAGTGACATAGCAAGGACAGCAGCACACCACAGAAACGCACACATCACAACCACCACCACCACCACCACCACCACCAAACACCTGCACCACAAACCCCCTGCACATTACACAACACACACCGCACCAGCACCACAAACACCATGGCACCACAAAGGATGCCCAAGTTCACGCCCATGGAGCTGACGGTCATGGTCGACGAGATCATCAAGGTGTACCCACAAATCTATGGGAACATGGTCCAGCACACACCACTAGCCACCAGAAACAGAATGTGGAACCGGATCGTAGACCAGGTCAATGCAGTCGGGACCCTGCCCAGGAACAGAGGTGAAATAAACAAACGTTGGAATGACGTAAAGAGCCTGGTCAAGAAGAAGGAGGGCAAAAACAGAGAGCTGGCTGCCGTCACTGGCGGAGGGAATCCCGCGCTCTTTAAGACCTTCAAAGCGTGGGAGGAGAAGGTGCGAGTCGTAATCCATCCGGAGATCCTCGCCGGATTAGCAGGGGAGTGGAGGCTGGTAAGTACAAACTAATGTATACCAGCACACCGCTATGTACTCACATGCGCAACTACCATGCCACAGCTCCCAGGGACAAACACCCCCATGTCCAGCACACAATACACAACACATCACACACACATGCAACACACACTACCACACACAGCCCAAACCGAACAACTGTAAGATGCGTGGGGACATGTGTACACTAAGCCAGCCACGTAACCACCAACAGGTCCCCAAAATGCCAGAAGCGCCACAACGAGCACCCACCACACCCATGTGTCCGCCACAGCTGCACTAACCGACAAGTAACAGGTAAGTGGCAGGAACACAAAGTGCAGTGGGTGGGACGGTGGACAGCCCAAGTACAACACACACCAGGCCCCAGTCCCACAGCACAGCAAGGAGGAGCATCCCCCACACCCCACAGCCACGTGTCAGCCACCGCAGTGCACAACGACAGCCGAAAGGCAGACATCACGGTCCACAGCAATCGGTGTCAGTGGGTGTACAGCCACCCCCACGACCCACTACACCCCCCACCCCCACAGACCTGCAACATGGAGCACCCCCGCTTAGAGCCATGTGGCATCCAGTACAGTGCACGCACGAACAACTTGCAGGTGGGAAACTGGACAGGGCTGGATTACTGGAGGCATGAGGAGCATAACACCACCAACACATGGGACATGTCACGTAGCAGACGAACACGCAGCACCGCCCACCGTCACGAACAAGTGAACAATGTGCACACGGACATGAACAACAGACTCACACCCCACATGACCCATCACAGACATAGCAACACCCAAGGAGCCACGTCTGCATGCACAAGCCACACTGAATATAGTCCCACACGGCAGCCACTGTGCAACTCATCACACACAACCGAAACACCATTGAAGTCCTGTCCATGTAGCCCCCACTGCCTGTCAACCCCACACCCCACAACTACGCCTATGTAAGACAAACAACACTAGACGCAACAGAGCGGAACAACAGAAATGCACACGAACACCACTGAACCCATCAAACACACAGACACACCATGCACAAACAACATACCATCCATCCCATCCGTCAGCCCCAGTCTCATGAAAGGCATGTCATCCGCACAGCTGCCACACATACAGCAGTCACGCTAAGACACATGCCCATGACCAACCATGTGCCAGAAGTCAATTAAGCGCACGACACACTGTGAGCAACAACACACAACATGGGCCACACCCCCCCGAGCACTGCAGTGATGCACATGGCACAGGGCAGCACGCACACCAAGGAGATGGGACAACTGCAATACGTTGGCTGGCACACAACTATCACTCACTCATAACGATGCGTCCAATGCCATGTCCAGTAACCACAACAGACAGCAAATATGCAGGGCATGTCAGGCATGCACACACCTCAGACCATGCACTGTCATGCTGCCACAACACATGTCACGTTCGGCACCCATGGCTCACAGCATGTACCCCAAAAGCATATCCCCTCCCAAATGCGAATCTGGGGCATGGCCCCCATGTTGCCATATGCGTTCCTAAGCGTTCCATGTGAACCCCAAAAGCATATCCCCTCCCAAATGCGAATCTGGGGCATGGCCCCCATGTTGCCATATGCGTTCCTAAGCGTTCCATGTGAACCCCAAAAGCATATCCCCTCCCAAATGCGAATCTGGGGCATGGCCCCCATGTTGCCATATGCGTTCCTAAGCGTTCCATATGAACTCCAAAAGCAAAGTACAAACCAGACCCAGGATGGGCCAGGAGCCCGCATACACCAGAGTCACAATGAGTAGGGGCACAGCAACACACCCATCGGCATGGCCAATCCGTCCCATGCCACATGTGCACAGCACACAGTCCCATTGCCTAGCACACACAACTACAGATGCCACAGCCACACACTCGCCTCCGGGAAACCCATGTACGAGATTGCACGAACTGCCAATGTCAGACGACTAATACATACTTCGCCAGGTGCAACACAATAACAAATCTCATTCTCTCCACAGGTGACGAACTGCTGGATGCTGGGGATGGAGACAGCAGCCAGCACAGCCAGCCTACAAGCCCCCAACGAGGACACACGGATCTGGAGGATCTGTCCTCCTCTTCGGACACGGACCACCAAGCTGGCCCATCTGGCGTGGCAGGGCCCAGCCGCTCCCCAGGACCCCTCCTACCCACCAACCCATCATCCAGGGATGCTGAACAGTCCCAGTCCCCTGCTGCCACTGTTGTTGTGGCCACACCCACGGTCATTGCGGCCACTACCACTGCCGCAACCGCCACCATCGCCGCACCGACCACCACCGCCTCCACCACCACCACGTCTTCGCTGGCACCAGCCCCAGCGCAGGTGGTGGCCCGGCCGACTGGATCCACCCTGGGAGCCACAGCGAGGACCGTGGTGTGCAATGTGGCTAGTGGGCAGGCCGGTGGCAGCAGGACTGGTAGGAGGAGCAGGGTCAGGGAAACGCCAGCCTCCCCTGGGAGCCATGCCCTGCCTCAAATGGCCAGAGTCCTTGGGGCCTATGAAGAGGCCCAAGGACAATGGGCCAGGTCTGCTACTGACACGCGGGAGGTGCTGGGGGTGCTGAGGTCCATGGACGCCCATATGGGCCAATTCGTGTCCCGTATGGACCAACTCGTGGACCTCATGGGCCAGCTGGTGGTGGCGGTGGGGTCACAGGCAAGGCCAGCAACACCACCTCCGCCACCACCTGCTAGGGCGCAGGCTCGGGCAGCAGTGTCCACTTCCCCTGTGTCCACAGCCAGTGAGCACACCTCACCCACCACCAGCAGGTCGCCACCACACACCCCCTCCCAAACGTGGAAGGGGCCGTCCGAAGAGGAAACAGATCTCCCGGGAGGACTTCGCACGCTCCAGTCGCAAGTGAGGCAGCCAGCCAGCCTTCCGCCAGCCTTCCTTGACCAGCCACTGCATCGACTTGCTCTACGATCCCACTCCACACAGCCATCTGGATGGCATGTGTGTGTTGGACTATGGACATAGAACCAGTGGGTACACCCTGATCATCACGCAGCCATGACCGACAGCTCATTGTCACTGCACGCACCACTTTTGTCATCACCTTACACACAATCACATGTCACAGTTTGTAATAAATGCACCTTTTTCACTAACTGCTGTTTGTGCCCTGTGTTTTATTTGTACGGAATACAACGGCCACCTTGGGCGGAAAGGCACCTGATGCGTGGCATGGCAATGGAATCCGGAGGGCCTGTAGGGACCTAGGGGTGGGAGACAGAACAGGAGCACATTCAATGAGTGTGTCACACACCCATCACACAGTACATGTCAACAACTACGAGCAATGTACACACATCGCACAGAGCAATAGGGCACAATGCCACAGTCACCAACAGTGGCATACTACCCTGGCCATGGAGCGTTGACACACTGCACGCAGTGAACATACGGCCACCCTGACACAGCACACACACACCTGCACAGATACAGACACATCATCCGTCGTACATGGACACTCACCGTCAAGTGAAGTAGCGGGCGATGAGCTGCTGGCGCACATTCCCAGCTTCCTCCTCTCCGCTGTCCACCTCACTCGAGCTGTCCTGGTCTGCGGGCTGGGGCCCTGGTTGATCTCCGTCATCCACAATGAGGGGGATCTGCTTCCGAATGGCCAGATTGTGCAGCATGCAGCACGCCACCACTATCTGGCACACCTTCTGTGGGGAGTACGCCAGTGCACCCCCGGTGCGGTCCAGGCACCTGAACCTGGACTTGAGGAGGCCAAAGGTACGCTCGACCACACGTCTGGTCCTCCCATGTGCCTCATTGTATCGATCGTCTGCTGGGGTGCGAGGATTCCTCAATGGACTGAGCAGCCATGCCCCATTCGGATACGCAGAGTCACCTGGGTGTGAGGGACACAGAGAACCGTTGCTATTCCAACTGGACAGGGGACAGCATCGCACAACCAGCACGCTACACCACTCCACATACTCACCGACGATACAGGCACGATCCTGTTGCAGATTGGCCATCAGTCGTGGCAAGATGCTGTTGCGCATTATGTGTGCGTCATGGGCCGAGCCTGGAAACTTGGCACACACGTGGGTGATCACCATGTCCGCAAGGCACACCACTTGCACATTCAGGGAGTGCGTGTGCTTCCTGTTGCGGTACAGGTGCTCAGTGGCCTGTGGTGGAACAAGGCCAACATGAGTGCAGTCAATGGCTCCCACGACGTGTGGGATTCTGCCAAGGGCATAGAATGCACCCTTCACTGCCGCCAATTCACGAGCCCTGGGGAATCTGATGTACCTGTTCCGGTACAGCATCATGGCTGCCAGTACATCCCTCAGCACCTTGCTGAACATGGGCTGGGACATCCCTCCTCCACTGCCCACTGTGTGCTGGAATGACCCAGTGGCGAAGAAATGCATGGCGGCCATCACCTTAGCCGTGGGGGTGACAGCAGTCGGATACACCCTGCGGGGACGGAGATGGGGCTCTAACATGGCACACAGTCGATGCAGAGTTGGCCTGTCCAGCCGAAACTTCCTGATTACCTCTGTATCGTCCATGTCCGCCAGCAATTGGTATGGGCGGTCAATGTTCGGTCTCCGCCTGGGTTAAATGGCAGAGGACACATGTCAAAGCAACACGGCACATAGCAATTTCGCATACACATCACTGACATGACTGAGCAAGCACATGAGCCACAGCCCAGCTGTCAAGCTGGGACGGCACGGCCACAATACACTTACACAGGTCTCCCAACAATGGCAATGGCAAGTGAGACATACCACTGCCATGTGCATGCACATTGGGATCTAGGCCCCAATGACTTGCGGGGCGTGCTGATGGGGACTGACTGCATATTCGTCAAGCGGCAACGCCACGACAACATGAGTGTCTGCTGAGCATGGAACTGCTTCCGAGGCTGGATGAGTATGGCACACGACGACGACGATGTGGGCACGGGCTGAGCGGCCAATACAAGTGGGACCTGTGGCACGAGGGGATATGAGACAGTAGTAGGTGTCAGCACTGCACCCTATGTACAGCACTGTACGGATCACAGCGCCCGAAACATTGACTGGTGTCCACATTGACAGCCCCATGCCAAGACGGCTGTGTGCTTGCAGTCACACGTCACAGGTGAGAGGTTACATTGCACGTGCCAGGTGGCAGACGTACATAGTGGGAGCTGGCATGTGTGTGCATGTGTCTCCTGTTCAGGATCCACCAGATGGGCGCTGACTCTGTACTGACCATTGGACACAGCATGTTCCGTGGAAGGCTTGTGTGTGTGGGATGGTGGCACTGGATGTGCCTCCGTTGGGTGGGGGCCATGCACAGGGCGGGTACGTCGATGATTGCGCATTGTTGGTCACGGTGGGTGCACCAACTAAGATGTGTTGCCCTGTGTTCAATTCCTATGTCCGCATGATGATGGACTGTGGATGTGGGCAGACTACACATTGGTCGATGTGCTGTCTATATGCATGTGCCTTCACACCAAGCACAGCTGCCCCTGCACATGTGACCCCTGCTGGACTCGCTGCTGGGTCTGTGGAGCTGATGCACCTTCTGCGCGTGGGGCGGGCCGCTCTCCTCACTTCCCTCATTGCGCATGTCATGTCTTTGCCGCAGGTGACATGGATCATGGAGGGCCCACATGTACGCGTGGCTAGGCTACACATGATTGTTCACTGGTCGCCACCCCCAGTCAGTGTTTCGAATGGGAAGGTTGTCGTGCTGGTGGTATGTTCGATGTGGCGGATGGGCGGGCCTAGGTGCGGGCTTACATTCCGGACATGGGGGGTAGTTGGATTGGCGACTAGTTGCAGTACACACGGGACACGTCTCTTCCTTTCCACATCTGGGTCATCCCTTGTACTAACTGACAGTGATACAGTCATCTTCGCCCCAGCCCTCATGTCCTCCCCTCGCCCCCCAATATGCATGCTCACCTGCGAGGCTAGCGCTTGCACAGGCAGCCCCAAGCTCGCACCAGAGAGGGCAAGGAGTGTATGTGTGGGTCCAGTTGCACGAGTGGGCTGTCTCAGGGTATGATGTGTGGCGGGACGCCGTCCACCTGCGTGGTGCCCCAAATGGAGACCCGGCCTGCATGGACTATGCATCACAGTCTTCGCCTTCCGGATCCGCCACCTGCGACACCCAGTGGCTGTGGCTGCCCTTGCGGCCAGGCCGCGTCCGTCTGTGACTGATGGCCCACACATTCACTCTTTGGCCTCTCTGGGGAGGGCTCGGGGGTGGTGGCGCACGCGCTTGCACTTAGTCGCAATGGCATGTGGCGTGGTTGGTATGATGGGCAATGGATGGGATGGTGCGAGCCACCTCCCGTGACGTCAGTGCTGCTCGTGCTGTGGTGCGTCCCCCTACACTTCCATTTGACTTGTGCCATGCTAGACGTTGAGGTTCTATTGCCTGCGTGATATGACCAGGAGGAGCGCGAGGAGACCTCTCACACACCATGCTCCACTGCCATCCCGTGCCCTGTATCGCCTGTGCGGATTGACTATGTTGGGGTTACACCTGGTCGACTGGGGCTGTGTGTGCCTTGTCAAGGGGCATGGCGGGCGCACAACAGGATCCAGCTTGTCCACAGAGGGTGGGCTGAGGTGCGCCTGGTACCGCTTTGTACGTGTGCCCGGCTGCTGTGCACACACGTGTTCACTGCCCCCCAACAGGTGTCCTCTCACAATGCCCAGGGAAGCGGTGGTGTACTGTACATGACCCCTCCCAACACGGCGTGCTCCAACTTGGCATGTGCGCATCTACCCGTCGCACCCACCCACCTGAGCACTGCGTCCATACGACTTCACACGACACATGTGTGTCTTCCACAGTTGTGCTACTCATTTGCGTTGACATCCAATACCAGTGGACTACATGGTCATGTCACGACTGCCGTGTACTTCACATACTCTCATCCTCTCTCATTCGTACTTGTGAAATGAGTCAGCGGAGACAGTTCTGGTTTCAAACATTATATTGAGTCTTCTGTCCTCTGTGATGCAGTATAGTGGACACTACTGGCAGCGGAATACATGTTGAGGATATACTGAGCATGATAACAAATGGGATAGGGTGTGGGGTTACATCTGCTTGGCCAAGGCTGTGCTAATGTACATTTACGTATAGCTGCGGAGCTGCGGACTTTGACACAGACGGTATACATGTAGCCTACCAGACCGCTCGGCATCATGGGCACAGTCCATCTCAGTTCCATGTGACAGGTTTGCTGCGGTTGTTCCTCATGCACGCGTGCATGTGAGATGACATCAGGGCATGTGCTTGCGTGCATGCAGCGGCGTGCCACTTGTTGTTGCACTGTGGTGGTTACTGGACATGTCACAGTCACTGGGGTCGTGTTGTTGTTGTATGCACTTGTCGTCCATGCAAAGGTCCTGGTATGGGATTCCCGGGGCGGGGGTGGGAGGGGTGCAGCACCCACAGACTCCAGGCGACCTATTCATGTCCACTGAGCGGTGTGTGTGTCCATGGGCGCTGGATCCATGTCGTGTCCTGGTTGTTCGTGCAGTTCCGTCCATGTGGGTGCGATGCACAGAGCCCATGCCACTGCCTCCCACGATGCATGCGGTGTTCCTGGATGTGATGGGGAACAGTGTGCATGTCCCGGTCATATCCGATGTCATGGCGATGTCGTTGATGGTGTGGTTACAGTTGCCGGTCGTTTGGTATGGCTGTTGTGGTGGTGACTGGCCAGTCCGTGCGGAAGCTGAGCATGGGTGCGGGGTTGGACTTCATAGGTCACTCGGGGAACCTGCGTTGTGGTCCGACGTATTTACAGGTTGACAGGTATGCGATGCCGCCCAGCAGGGCTTCCATGTCATTGGTGGTGTACATGTTTGCCAGCCAATGAAGCGGATGGTGGCTGTCAAGGTGTTGTTCGTAGGTTGTCCCTTGGAGGACCATGATGGGGCATGCTGGGTGACATTCGATGTAGCTGTTCTCGATGATCCGTCGTGTGGAGGCACAGTGGTTCCATTTCAGTGCGCGTGCGATGTTGGCCACATACGCCATGCCCCCATAGGCAGAGCAGGCCCTGTCGTGTGCGTCCAGAGGGAGGAGTAGTGGTAGCAGGTCCGCCTTCAGACATGCCGGGTTGGAGAGGCATATCTCGACGGGATGCTGGTAGGGACACCTCCGACAGTAGAAGACGGGCATGACGCAGCTGAACAATGTGATGCGGTAAGTCAGTCGGTAACTTACGTTCAGCAGGGACAGGAGATCGCATCCCAATGTATGTATCGTGTTGGTTTGGTACAGCTTGAGCTGTTCGGCGTAGTTGGGTAGGTGTGTTGCGGTTGCCATTTCGCAGCGGTTCGTAGAGGTGGCGTGCTCCGGCTGTGTGTGCAGTCTGCAATGTGCACGCTCCGGGGTTGCTGTGAGCTCTGTGTAGTCGTGGGGAGACAGGACTTGTGTTCTGTTGGCTTGTTTGGAGGACACGGGCCCTCTTCCCACATGCTTCTCAGACAGTTCAAGGTCAGTGCTGTGTGACTCCTTCCAATTAACTTGCATGTGGCCGACATGGGGGAGTGTTTTCTTCTTTCTTCCCCGTCCGTTGTGTGCTTCTGTGATATGCGCTATCTGCCCTGTGGTCGGTCTCCTCGGCATGCCTGTGTTGGTCTATTCTTGGACAATGGCTGTATTCACCGGCTTCTGTCGTAAGGCTGTGGTTTCGGTGTTGGAATGGAAGGTCATTCAGTGCTGTCTGCTCTCCCTTGTGTGGGCGGCAGGCTGCCTTTCCGCTCTGCGTTGGGCCTTGTGTGTGGATGTAATTCTTGGGCCACCTGTTGTCGGTCCCCGGGCTCTTTGGTGTTCCGTTTCATGTGTCTTGTTCATATGTGCAGGGTGGTATGGGTTTTTCAGTGTGGTACTGGCGTTCCTCTTCCCGAAGGGGCCCTGCTTCTCCTAGTTGGTGTTGCCGCCGCTGTATGCTACGCCATGTTTGTTACACTGGGGTGTGTCCTGCAGTTGCGTGTCTTCACTGACATGTGTGCGTCGGTTGTGTGGCGTTGGGTGTTGTCCGTGAATTGGGCGTTGGGGACATGTCTGTGGCCGGCCTGTCACGTGTCATGTGCGTTCGGGGTGGGGCTGATGTGTGTGCTGCTTGGTTGTGTCCCTGTGTCTGTGTGCGACGCATGCATGGCGCTGCGGTTGGCCTCTGCGTTGTGCGCATGTGTGGCGGTGTCATCGGCGCTTTGGGGCCGTGACGGGGTGGTTGGTTCCTAGTCCCAGGTGGTGTGTACACATGTGTTCTGCGATGTTACGATTTGGCCTGTGTGTCATATGTGGATGCGATGGTGGATGTGTAGTGTGCACGCGCTGGGGGGGTTGTCCGCTTTTTCCGCCCTTGCACTGTGTGCGCTGTTTGCATGCACTTGTTGTGTGTGTGCCTACCTGCGTCTCCGCGGTACGTTGCGTCCTTGGTGGTGCATCAGCAGAAGCATGGGAAGGGCCTGCAGTGCTGGATTCATGCCCGGGGTGCCGCTTCTTCGTTGTCCGTGCTCTGCGTCCGTGTTTCCGCCTCTCTTTCACGTGCGGTGTCTCTTTGCCGTGGGAGCCGTTTGTTTGCGGCATCGTAATTTATGCGCCGGGCGGGACGTGTTTCGTCGGACGGTGTGTGTCAGTTGTGCTGCGCCGCTACGTGTGCGGGCGCACTTTGATGGCGGACGGTGTTGCTGGCTTGCCGGCGGTGTTTGGCCTGCTTTTCGCATCGTAATTGGGCGGGCGTGTGGACTGCTGCGTGCCGGCGGTAACTGGTGGTTTTTGCATCCGCCAGCACGGCGGTTGTGCTTCCGCCCGCCATCGTAATGGGCCCCTAAGTGAGCTATTGCCCAGAGTCACATGGTGCTGAGCTGAGCTGCCGCCGGAGCCGGGGATCGAACCGTGAGCCCTGTGCTCTGAAGTCAGCTGCCCTGGCCGCTGCACCACACCTCTCCATGCTACGGGCCAGTCTGGCTAATCAGTCATCTCTGGATAAAGTCACAGGGGCAGTGCATCCATAAATAAAAAAGTCTGCACTGTGTCACAATCAAAATCATTTTGGGGAATGTAAGCCCTGCAGCTGTCAAGTGCACATGTTCCACTACTGCTACACACATCTTAAGGCATATGATGATCCCACGTAATACAAATGCGACAGTTGAGTGACTGCAAGCACCAATCTGTGAACATGATAACATCACAGTCTGATGAGAACGAATTGAGGCTGCCTGCACTATTATGTATAATACATCATTATGCACCGTCAAGTGATCACACACCTATGTTTTTCCCCATTGTGATGATCCATTAGCCACACCTCAGCTAGCTGCCAAAAGCAAAATGCTCAACACCACAGGAGTCTAAGATGCTAGGCCACTCCAGAATGACACCGAGGCAGACACCATATTGCATATTTCACAATTAACTAAATGTAGGCTGACACACCGGAGTAGGAGCACAGAGTGTTCCTCATGTCTGGAGTAGGCATACCTGTCCAGTTCCATGTGCAACATGGGATTACCCTGAACACTAGGCATGTGTTCATGCATGTGTGACACACATGATGTACATTATTATGAGGCCCAAAGATTGTCTTACCTGCTGCATGGCTGTGTGGTAAATACCACAGACACATATGGTGAGTCAAAGCATCAATTGGAACACATATCATTTGCCCACATAGAGTACATGTCTGATTTCTGGCAATGTGCAGACACATGGCAATCAATTGCCTCACTCATGAGGACAAAACAATGCACCGGTAGCAGATGCTGTTTACAACCTTTAATTATGGACAACAGCAGGGACACACAACACAAGTGACACAAGTCACAGACTGAAAGGGCCAGACCTGTGTATCAGATGAGGATGGGCCATGAACTAATTTAGGAACATGACTCCTGTTCAAGCAGACAGGAGATCTGTGGGAGTGTAACCAGGATGAAGGAGTGCAAAGAGCATGTGAGACATAGTTCACAGAAAAGGCATGCACTTACCCCCTCCTTGCTGCTGTCTGGCCTTTAACTGCCCATCCAGGTCAGGGAAGACCACCGCCAGGATCCGGTGCATGTGGGGGGTCAGTGTCCGTCGTCCGCCCCTTCTGCGAGGAGGTGACAGCTTCAGCTGGACTCTGGCGATCCTCCGGGTCCAGCCACAAAGGTCCTGCCACCTCTTCTGGCAGTTGTGGATGCGGCGTCTGTAGACCCCCACAGAACGAACAGCCCGGGCAATGGTCAGCCATATCTCCTGCTTGTGATGGGCATCAACCTGTGAGGATGACAAGGATAAAAGTCCATTACCAGAAATGCAACATGTTTGTGCAACACACAGTTGGATATACATGTCTTCATCACAAGGGCATATGATGTACACGGGTAGTGCAACTATGGTGATTGACAGTTGTCCTGCATTTACAAAATTGAAACATAGCCTGAGTATAATAACTGTGTTAAAATGCCCTTTTCATGCACAGTACCTGTCCACTACAGGTACATACACACTTTGGGGGTAACAACTACTCAGTGAGCATGCTAGCCACTGGTGTACACAATGCCATTAGTACCAGTAAGACAACATGCACAATGAAAAAGGGATGTGGACTGCACACTCACCTGCTCCCCTGGTGTCTCATACAGCTTGCTGTACTGTGGAAGGAGGCTGTCCAGCAGGGCCTTGTTCTCCTCCTCTGTGAAGGCTGGGGCCCTATCCACAGTACGTGTCATTCTTTGAGCCAGAGGATGCAGAGACAGCAGCAGTGGTAGCAGAGATGTCAATGTGGAGCATGTAGTGCAGGCAAGTGAGCTTTCATGGGAACAGACAGCCTTATATCTGTGCTGCAGAGGCAGATTCTGTCCCATGCGTCCAAAGCGATCGGTCCAACAGGTTTGCATCCTATGAATCTGGCCAATCCATTGCATTGCACGGCTCGTACACGCCTTCCGCATCGTTCAAATATTTCAAACCCATTACACCAACGAGTCTGATACATTGTTGTAGGGAGCCAACTGATTTTTCACAACACGAATCGTACAAGGGCCAAATCCGCGTCAGTCCCCATTGCAGTCAATGTGCAAGGCGTGTGTGCAAGGCGTGCGCTCGCCTCGTTCCCTAGGTGTCCGACGCGTCTTTTGAATTGGTCACCCGCGTCAGTCCCCATTGCAGTCAATGTGCAAGGCGTGTGTGCAAGGCGTGCGCTCACCTCGTTCCCTAGGTGTTTGACGCGTCTTTTGAATTGGTCACCCGCGTCAGTCCCCATTGCAGGCAATGTGCAAGGCGTGTGTGCAAGGCGTGCGCTCGCCTCGTTCCCTAGGTGTCCGACGCGTCTTATGAATTGGTCACCCGCATCAGTCCCCATTGCAGGCAATGTGCAAGGCGTGTGTGCAAGGCGTGCGCTCGCCTCGTTCCCTAGGTGTCCGACGCGTCTTATGAATTGGTCACCCGCGTCAGTCCCCATTGCAGGCAATGTGCTAAGTGTTCCACCCACAATAGCTTTCCATGGACTCATGGGCACACCAACAACAATACAGCCTGTGACACAGTATATCAAGGGGCATGTCAGGCTGCATTACCTGTGTGTGCATATGTGGGTAAACATGTGATTTGGTATGTGTCACTTAGTGGCACCCACTCCCAGGCAGGGCAAGGTGTCATGGGGACAGATCCCGCTGTGTGTTGGACACTTAACCACTGTGATTGACGACTGTACAGTTCAGGGCATGAGGCATGTACACAGTTCCCGGGGTACATTGTGTATGACATGTGACATACACCCTGACTCTTAGGTGGAATGGGATGTGTGTCACAGGGTGTCCCAGTGCCACAATTGTGATGTTCATCCACAGTATGTGTGCATTTAGCTACGGAGATGACTCTGATTTCATGTGCTCAATGTCAAACGGTCACCACATCCATGTGTATTGTCAATGTGAGTTGATGTGGCATCTGTGTGTCACAGACACCATGTGTGAGATGCAAAAAAACGTTGTGGCACTTCATGTGTGTGTCATGTGTGCGTTGTGGTGTGTATATGAGACGCTACATCATGATGGTGTCCTTGTGGCAACACAAGGTCCCTGTGTGTGTCTGTCAAAAACCTGTGATGTGTGGTAGACATCTGTCCTCACTAGTGACTGTGGTGTGTGTCTGGTATGTGACACTCATACTGATGTACTGTGGCAGAGCCCATAGATTGGTCACAGCACAACATGGACCTTGTCGTGTGGACCTGTAGAGCTGAGATTTCAGATGATGGGCATGTATCAGACATGTGTGCACATACACTACAGCACATACATCATGTCTTTGTGTCCTGTTGTTTCATGTGCTATTTAGCATGTACACTGGCACCTACATAGGGGAACTGACAAACTGTCTTTGCTCATCTATGTACTGCAGGAGACCAGCTGTCCACAGACCGTTCCCTGACCTTGCCACCATGGTTGAACGTGACTGCATGCGACGGTACCGCTTCACTAGGCCACTGATTGAGGATTTGGTGGAGCAGTTGGCACCACACTTGCAACCTGGCCGGACATACCCTACTGCGCTGACCCCCAAGGTGAAGGTGATGGCAACCCTACACTTCTTTGCCACCAGTACCTTCCAACACACAGTTGCTACTGCTGGTGGGATGTCACAGACCATGTTCAGCTGTGTGCTACGAGATGTGTTGGAGGCGAAGTTGCATTTCCTCAACCACTACATCCATTTCCCAACACCACAACGACTCTCTGACATCAAGGGTGACTTCTATGCCATGGGAAGGATGCCACATGTCATTGGCTCCATTGATGGGACACATGTGGCTTTGGTACCACCACAGGCACATGAGCAGACCTACCGGAATAGGAAACATTTCCACTCAATCAATGCTCTGGTGGTATGTCTGGCCGACATGACCATTTCACATGTTTGTGCATGTTTCCCAGGTTCAGCGCACGACGCTTACATCATGCGGAGTAGTCGCATCCCAACGATTATGTCACAGATGCAGCACCAGCGTGCCTGGCTTGTCGGTGTGTACTGACTGTTTACTATTATGTGATTTTGCTAAAGTTTATTTACACCCTCTTTTAAGACTCATCTAATGTGCTATTGTCTTTATGTAGGTGACTCCGGATACCCCAACATGCCGTGGTTGCTGACACCCCTCAGGAACCCTGTGACACCGGCGGAGATGCGCTACAATGAGGCACATGGTCGGAGCAGGAGAGTGATCGAGCGGACATTTGGTCTCCTGAAAAGCAGATTCCGCTGCCTGGACAAGACAGGAGGGGCCCTCTCATATGCACCTGCTAAGGTGTGCAAAATCTTCATAGTGTGCTGCATGCTACACAACCTGGCAGTGAGGAAGGAGTTGACTCTGATCCAAGATGACGATGACCAACATCCGCCATCCAGGGAGGATCCTGCCCTGGGGCATGATGCCAGTGATGATGAGGGTGAGGATGATGTTCGTAGCCAGCTGATCCTCAACTTCTTCACATGAATGTGAGTATACACTGATGTGTCTTCAAAGTATTGTGTTTGCCTGATATCTGTTGGTGGTGCACTTGTGCTGCTTGAGTGTGACTGTGTGCTACTTGTCAGGATGCTTGCTGTGATGTGTCCTTTCAGGTAGTCTGTACTCCCAAACAGTGTTTAGCTGATTGATATGTTGTGTGTACGTAGTTTTGTTACATTTGTGGGCATGTATATTGTTGTTGTATGCTGTAATTCAAGGTTTTTGATTGTGTTTTCTGTCTGTCCTTCACAGGGTACTTTGGCTGCTGTATGGTGAGATCTGAACCCCAAAACCCAGATCCTTGTTCTAGAGTGCAAGTAGTCGTTGTCCCAAACAATGATGTGCCACACACCCCTGGACTTTACTTGTTTAAAACTTGTTTAATGTTTGCTCACTGTTACGTGAGGTTAACTTGCATCAGTTGTGGGCTTTTCACGTTGTGAATCTGTAATAAACCTGTGCTTCACTTTGGGATGTGCTCCGTGTGTATCTACACATCAGACAGTCATTAGCATCCTGTACCTGTGGAATGCTTGCCACTGACCCAGGATGGGTGTGGTGTATGTGCATTCCACTGTATTTCCTGTTGACATCACTTATGAGGATGAGTTAGCTGGACAATGTGAGTATGTCTTGTGTTGCCCTAGTGGTGTGTCTCCCTCATATGTGTCACATTACCATGACTCACATTACGGTGTTCACATTGCTGTGGTAGTTTGCATGCACAGTGTTCCTTATCAGATCATCATCGCCATGACACAGACAAAGTATAAATCACGACAGAGGCAAGTATTGTGTGAATGTGATTTTATTTACAGACATGTGTAAGGATGGTGAACGGATTTTGAAGTGCTGTACAATGTGATGGTAATCCAAAGTTCACAGGTGAGTTGGTAGTCTTAAGAGATGAAATGTCCAGAGTAGAATCCACAGTCATTAGCTGCATTGTCACAGCTTTGACCCTCCATGTCAAGTGGGAGATTTGTGTGTCAGTCGACAAGGTTAATTGGTTTGCACACAAGGGACGACATACAGAACAGGTGTTGAGTTCCTGGGGGATATGCATGGCCATCAGCGTCTCAATTCCCCTTCTTTGGACGACCCCTCTTCTTTCTCGGGGGACCCTCATGTGCAGGCAGCTGCGGTGCAGAGGACTCTCCGCCAGAGTCCTCCTCCCTCCCTGTGGCAGTTGCGGATGTTGTGGCAACAGATGTTGTGGGCGCACAGGGAGGTGTGGACATGTTGGTGCTGATCTGGCGGAGGCAGGTCAGTATGTCCCTATGCACCGCTGTTAGTTCATCCAATTTGTCCCACTTGGACTCCATCCGGGACATGTGGGAGTCCAAGCGGGCATGATGTGCTGCATGCTGTTCTTTGATGTCCTTGAGGATCCCCACTACCTGTCCAAATCCTCTGGTGCTTTCCTGGTAGGCATCTATGATGCGTCCCAGGTGTGGCTCATCATGCAGTCCAGCCCCCTCTGCAGGCCGTGTCCTCTGCCTGCCCACCCTCCCACCGCCCCTACCCACACGGGCAAGAGCTGCCGTGGCCGGCACAGGCAACACTGGGCCCACTTGAGTGTTTGCGACGGTGGTGTTGTCCCTTGATTCCAGGGTGCCCTGTGTACCTGTTCTGTTGTTGTTCAGTGGCCAAGGCCTGTCCGTGTCAGCAGGGCTACTGGGTGTGGTATCAGATGTGGCAGGTGTGGTTGCAGCGGGTGCTGATGTTACTGCTGCTGGGGCTGCACGATGAGTCACACTGGAGGTGCCAGGTTGTTCAGGGTCGTCGTCCGAAGAGGACAGGGACTGATCCACACCGGTGAGCTCAGGATCCACCAGAGTCTGGGACTGGGACTCTTCTTCAGGTCCTGCTGTGTCCCCAGCATCCCCTGTGTTTGGAGGAGGCACACAATGTATGTTATGTGTCTACCAACATCAACGTTTCACACACATTACATTTGCCACTGGACATCATGATGAGAGTCTGTACATTGCATTGCCAAAAGTTGTGACAGATTGAGGTTGATATTGTTGGAGCACTTTGTCATGGCAACCTGAAGCATTTCGATGTGCACCTCAAGCTGTGTGCATGACCAGCTCATGTATTGCTCAATTGTCTGTACATGTCCATTGCTGCTCAGGTTCCATCACAGCTGTATCATCCCTGTCCACATTTGTGCTATAACGATGACATACGTACAATTTCACTTAGGGTATGTATCAAGCTTGGTGCATGTGTGGTGGAATTTGTTGCGTTGCTCTGTGCGTCACATTGGTGGGTCTGTGCAACATGGTCACAGTCCGGTATGCCTGTGATCCAATGTGAGATACTTTCTGGTTATCTGTGTTCCTAGTTCACATCTCATTACAAACAAGTCATGGTGTTGCCGTGCCTACTGATGTTGGTGCAGAGTTTTGTCAGTGCTAACGTCTTTTATCTTGTCTATTTCCTCCACAGTGAGAGGGATTGGGCACAGCAGCACTCTTTCTTTTCCATGCTCATGACTGTGATGGGCAGAGGTGTGTGTGTTACAGTTCTGCTGCTGTGAGTTGCATGCGTCATCCGATGCAGTCCAGGATAGTAATTGTGTTTGGATTGTCCATGACAGTGAGTGATGTGTTGTGTGAATGATGCGTACAACGCAGACCGATGTGGTATTGACATGCAGCTCACAACTGCACATTTTGTGTATGACACCATGCTACAGTGTCAGCTATATGTGTGTGTCCATTCTAGTCACTGTCAGGTGTCCACTGTCAATGATGTATATGTGACATTGTGTGTGCTTGGTGCTATGTACTATGTCTGCATCTCCCCAATTGTCATCTCCAAAACACACCTTCACAGGCAGGTCAGGGGACACCCCAGGGACACTGAATCTCCAGACAGTGGGAGGATACCTACAGTTCCAATGGCTGTGAGTCTAAATGTGTTTGAGTTGGCCAGTGCGTAGGTGTGACTTACAGCCAATTCATACATCTGGACCATGTGTCTGACATCTTGCCAAGGCATTTACTTTTGGAGTGACTGGTCCCAGGGTGCAATTTGTTCGAGCAGAGAAGGTGTGTTTTGATGCGGCATTGATGGCATTTGGAGTCATTGCAGGACCTCCTTCACCCACAGTGGCCAGGTAATCCCCCATGTGGCATGCTTCCATTGCAGGGAGTCACAATTTACGTTCAGGCTGTCAGTCAGTAGTTTCCTGTTATTTGTTTGAGCAATGCCTTGTGCTCCCCACAGCAGAGGCCATTGTCTGTGTTCTTGGTAGAGACTTTTCACTCACTCTCTTGTGGAGCATAATTCTAGGTGTGTATTTTGGTGTTGGTGGGAGGGGTGTGTGTGTGCAAGTACCTGCTGGTAGATGTGGTCAGAGCAGGCAGTACTCCTCCCCCAGTCCAGTTATCCCACCATGCAGCATGCTTCCATTGCAGGGAGTGTGAGTTACCTTTCAGGCTGTCAGGCATTGGTGTCCTGTTGTTTGTCTGAGCCCAAGTCCCAGCAGGGCCTTGTGCTCCACACAGCAGGGCCTAGTGTCAGCCATCTTGGCAGTGCTTTTGCACTCCCTGTGAGGTGAGCATGGTTCAGTGTGAGCTTGCTGGGACATGTGGGTGGGGACTGTTGGCTGTGACTTCAACTCCCATCATGCTTTTGGCTCCACCCACCTTCCCACAATACCTGACCTTACTTCCTGTGAAGCTTTTTCCCTATGTGGTTGTGTGCCTGTGCTGACAAGTTGGCAGGCAGTGTTGTCCTGGTGTTTGCTTGCACAAAAGTACCAACAAGCCCATGTGCTTCACACTGCAGAACCCAGTGTGTTTAATTTTTGTGGGATATTTAAATGGATTCTGAGGGAATGCATTATACCAGGTGGGTTGTGTTGCGTTTGTGTTAAGGGGTGTGTGTGTGTGTGCAAGTACCTGCTGGTAGATGTGGTCAGAGCAGGCAGTACTCCTCCCCCAGTCCAGTTATCCCACCATGCAGCATGCTTCCATTGCAGGGAGTGTGAGTTACCTTTCAGGCTGTCAGGCATTGGTGTCCTGTTGTTTGTTTGAGCCCAAGTCCCAGCAGGGCCTTGTGCTCCCCACAGCAGGGCCTAGTGTCAGCCATCTTGGCAGTGCTTTTGCACTCCCTGTAAGGTGAGCATGGTTCAGTGTGAGCTTGCTGGGACAGGGGGGTGGGGGGACTGTTGGCTGTGACTGCAACTCCCATCATGCTTTCTGCTACATGCACATTCCCAGCAGCCCAAACTTCCTTCATTTTGACTCAGCTTTCCTGTGAGGTGGTGTGATGTTGGCGAAATGGATGACTGTGTTTGTTGTGGATTTATGCTAATGCCTTGCAGTATTTGTCGTTAGGTTTGTACATGTTATGTCGTAGTTCCATTTTACTGTAGGATGGCAGGTATTGTGTTTGGGTAACTGGCATACACATCACAGGAGACTTGCCTTTATGTTGCTATGGCTTTGCTGGCAGGAATTGTTTTAACAGTCCCCTTGAGAGTGATATATGTGTATTGCCGCACAAAATTGAGTATATTGTTTGTGTACTCACCAGGCTCTGGTATTCCTGTTAATCCATGGATGCTCTCCGGTGGTAGGATGGCCCGCACCTTCTCCTCCCTGGTCCTGAAGTGCGTTGGTCTGGCAGGAGGGCCACCGCCAGTGTCTGTGCTCAAGGCGTGGTCCCTGTTGATGAGCTTCTTGACCCTCCTGCGCACATCATAGTACCTGTTCTGTATGTCGTCCTTTGTGCACCGACAAGGAGCTTGTGTGTTAACCTTGTCGACAATCCTCTCCCACATCTTGGTTTTCTGTGACATGGGGGTCTGTTGGACCAATGTGCCAAACAACTGTGGCTCTACCCTGAGTATTTCGTCTATCATGACTTCCAACTCACTATCTGTGAACTTTGGATTCTTCTTGGGGGGCATGGTGCTGGGTGGTTGTGGTGATTGATGTGTGTGTGAGGGTGTAAGTGAGTGTGGTGGGTGTGAGTTTGTCAGTGAATATGTGATTTGGTTTTTGAGTAGTGCAAATGGTGTAGTTGTTGTGTTTTGTGTGTGTTGTGGTGTGTCTCTGCAGTGTGGTGGGGTTGTCTGCTGTCCTATGCCTGTAGTTTGCAAAGGATCATGGTAGGGATTTCTGGCCTTTATATAGTTGGAGTTGTGGGTGTGTCTTTGTTCCTTATTTTTTTTTTTTTAATAAATTGGCTGTGTCATTGCTTTTTAAAAACATTTTTTGTTTTATTTCCTTTGCTTGTGTTGTGCATGATGGAGACGTTCGTTTGACCGGGTCTGACGCTGCCTGTGGCTCGCGCGGGGTGATCCGAGTCTGTCACACTGACAATCTGCTGTGTTTCGACGTTGGGGTACGCCTCGGACACGAAGGGCTCTATTGTTTGCTAGACACTATTTGTTGTACGTCTCGGTTTTCATGCTCGTGCTCCGTGCGAGTCGGTCGCGTTTCACACGTATTGCATCATACTACGCGGCTCGTGCATCGCGGGTACGTTTCGCTCATGTCAATTCCTAATGCGTGTCGGTCGGTACGATTCACGGTCAATTTACGGGCGAATCAATGATTTCCGAACGGGTCGGGCGTGCGGCTTGTGTTCCGTGCGGGTGGGTTGTAATTCACACACAAGGCATCGTACTCCGCGGGTCGTACGGCGCAGGTCCGTGTCGGTCGGTCTCCATTCGAGGTCCGAGTCGGTCGGTACGGTTTACGACCGGAATCGGAATCGGCCCCATAGTGTCTGAGTAAATCCCAGAAATCAGTCAACTCATGTGGAGTGAGACAGGCTAACCACAGATGTGTACCAAAATGCGCTCGTGTAAGGCAATACCGGGCCAGTGCCCTGACGTATCCACGCTAATGCTGTGGTTGTACATGGATTCCCCTATAACACCGAAGAAAAGGGTAGGGAACCCGTGCTGTTGAGTAATGTGGAAGTGGGCCCCTTCGTTTCCTCCTGCAAAAAGAAACAAAAGAAAATAATTAATATCAAGAGCAAATATGAAAAAATGAAAAATTGCATAAAAGCAATGCGAGTCTGTCTTTCAGTTTGGGTTTTGTTATGGTATTTTTCCACCTTCTGAGACTCCTGTACTTTAAAAAAAGGACTTTAAGGAGGGTGTTATCTTTTGTTTTGTCGAGCCCAATGTTTTCAGCATGGCCTGACTTGCTCTAGACACAGGGTGTTGTGATTTCCCTGTTGTAGTTTGTCTCTTCTTCTTCCTTGTACTTTTAGGGATGACAGGGGGGGATGTATCAGAGGTAGATGGGGAGATTTTGATTTGTGCGTATAGCTTTACTATCTCAGGAGGGTGTTCTGGCTCTCCTTCTCCCAGTGGGGGGTTTTTGCTCCTTAACCCTTTCGCTGCTTCTGTCGGCCAACGGCCGTCGCGAGCACTACCTCCGTAGTGCTGCGCACGTCCGTTGGCCGACGCGGCCCCGCCCACTCTTCAAAGCCGCCGCACCGCGGCGAAATTTCGGCCGCGGTAAAGGGGTTAAGGAATAGCCTGCGACTTCCCTCTGTTGTTTTATTGTTGTTTTTATTTCAGTTAACCCCTGTGGGGCCGTTGGTGCCTTGGATTCCGTGCTCCCTTTAGCGTTTGCCACTTTTGCCCCCTTTACCCCCACTTGCTCCAGCTCTACGACCTGTGGTTTAGCCTGTGGTTTAGTCTGTGGCTTGGGTTGATCTATACAATTTATGCACTTTGCCGTGGAAATACACTTGCTCTGCTCCCTAGATACAGCACTTGGGTTACACTTGGTTTTGCATTTAACTTGGCACTCTGTACCTTGTCCCCCACTCGCTGTGTTACTCAGACCCCCCTCCTCTTCACTTACCCGAGAAGTTAGATGGCTCCGGCTGTCGTTTCTTCTATGCGGTGAGGTGGGTGGTCCGGGCGCTCTCCCCCTGTATACCACTCTTGCCGCAGCTCTTCTGCAGGTCCGGCACGCCGTGGCCACCTCAGCAGCGCGGGACTCCTTTCACCTCCACCTCCACTTTCTTCCTTTCTTTCTTTTGCTGCGTGTAATGCAGCTCGCTGTTGCTGCCTGCTGCTTGCTGGTGTGCGCCGCCTACGTCAACCCGGAACGGCTCCTGCTCCTGCTCACACCACTCCTCCTCCGCACTCGGCCCCCGGAACAGTTTCCTGCTATGCTGCGTGCTCCGCCCCCTGTGTACTCCGACCTCTCCGTCCTCGCTGCCTCCTTCTTCAGGTAGTTTGCCTCGTTTTTTTGATCGTCTCTTAATTAAATCTTGGATTTATAAATTTGGTAGACTCTATTTTCGCCTTACTTCATCTCGCCAATGCGTGTGTCTGGATCCGTCTTGTTCTGTTATTTTTCTGCTTGATTTTTGTTTAATTTTCGCAAGAGAGCGCGGACCTCACGACCGAGCTCTCTTAGCCGGCCGCCATCTTCTCCTCCTTTCAGAGAGGAGGTAGCAGAAATAATGTCAACGGTTAGTAGCAGCAACAGGTATGGTGCCCTAGAAGCACTTGACCAACAAGAGCTAGTTACGGACACCACAGACTTTCTTAGCGCCAAGAAGCCCGATGACGGCCCACTTCCACAAGAAAACACGGAAAGTATGGAAAAAATGATGACCACCATGATGAGAGAAATGAGATCCAACTTCGCGATATCAGAGAAAAATCTGATAAAAATCCTGAAAGCATGCGAGGTAATGGACCAGAAAATAAATACGCTCATGGAGAGAGTAACTTCAGTGGAATTGGAAGTAGGGATGCTAAGCAAAAAAGGTGGAGGAAAACAAAAGGGATATAGACCAACTCAAAGCTTCAGATAAAGTTATATGCGACAAGCTGGAATCAATGGAAAACCAGGCAAGGAGAAACAATCTTAGAATCCTAAATGTTCCTGAAGGTCTGGAAGGGGAGGACATCAAAGCCTTTATGATCAAACTACTAGGTGAAATAATACCCTGGACAACGTCCGTTGATCTCGCAGAGGACGTTCAGAGAGTCCATCCGGACCCATTTGGGAGGAATAAAACTAGGAAAAATCCAAGGAAGATCCTCATGAACTTTAAGACCTACACACTTAAAGAAAGAATATTAAGCGAGGGCCTAAAAGCAGGCTCATTCTCCCAAAGCAATTGGTTGTGTAGAATTAGATCGGATATTTCAAAGACAACGCAGGACAGGCAATGGCAGCTTGGCCAATACATACAACAATTGAAATCACTAGGAGCAACAGTCTAAATGCGATTCCCAGCAGCACTAAGAATAATGTGGCAAAACAAAATGCATAACATTAGAGACCCCTAGGAGGTAGAATGCCTCATAGAGTAGATTAAATCACAAATGTAGGATCAAGCAAGACAGAGCAAGAAAAACGCGATAAAAGAGCAAGGAGCTCAAAAAGGGGCCAAGGAATGCCCCAAGAAGAGTTAGGGGAGGCTTCTCCAGGGAGGGGAAAGGGGGGGCGCAAAGAAAAAAAATCGTAAAAACAAAACAATGCACAAGGTGGGGAGCAAAATGGGGAAAAATAGAAAAAAAAAACATGTCCAAACTAAGCAATATGAGGGAGAAGGAGCCCAGACAAACCTTACAGAAAATAGGAAGGGATCACCATTTGGACGGGTGCAAAAAGGAAATAGAGTAAATGTCTGTTAAAATAATGTCATGGAATGTTAACGGACTCAGGTTAAGGAAAAGAAGGGCCAAAATATTGGAATATTTAAAAATAGTAGACTGTGATATAGTGATATTGCAAGAAACACACTTACTAAAAGAAGAATGGGAGAAATTCCTCAAAAACCAAAAGTGGATAGATACGTGGGTATGCACAAATCAAGATTGCAGTGTGAAAGGGGTGGCGGTATTACTAAAGAAATCACTAGGAGCGCAGATCGAAGCCACAGAGGTAGATAAGAAAAGGAGATGGGTGGTGGTGAAATTAAAGATACGTAATAATTTATATACAGTGGTTGGATATTACGGGCCGAACCTGGACGATCCAGAACCACTTCAAAAACTTTACTCTCAACTCCTAACAGCGCAGGCTCTGATAATAATGGGAGGGGATTTTAATATAATTCTAGACTTGAAGAAGGACAGGTTCCCACCCAAACATGGTCCAAACCTACCAAAAATGAGGGAGTAGGTGAACCTTTGTATTAAATATCTTGGGATCATGGATGTATGGAGGGTGAAAGGTAATAAATCCAACAAATTCACGTTGCAAAACAAGAGATTGAGGCATGCATCAAGAATAAACTACTTCTTAATAGATAGGGGCCTACTAGACTCTACACGAAAAGTAGAACACGTACCAGCACACCTATCAGACCACTCTGCAGTGATTTTACACCTTAATCTAAAATGTTCCGCACCCACCCACAGATGGATGGTAGACAGGGGAATCTTTTTAGATGAAAGCTGCATAGAAGCACTGGCAAAAGATACCAAAGAGTTCTTCCAAACAAACAAAGAAGGGACCACAAAGCGAATCGCTTGGGAGGCATATAAAGCCTTTATCAGGGGAAGAATAACTAGCCTTGCGGCATATAAAAACAAGCGTAGAAAAAACAAGATCCGAGAATTAGAAGAAGAGATAACATCCCTGGAGGTCGAACTAAACAGGATCTCTATCACCGAGCAAGCGAAAATCAGCATTGAGGAAGAGAGAACCTTAAAAAAAACGGAACTGGCAGACTTTCTTGAATCAATTGTAAAAGATAAATGGGAAGCAAGCAAAATATCACATTATGAGTACGGGGAAGGATGCGGGAAATTATTAGCATGAAAACTGAAAACAGAGGCAACGCGTAATAGGATAGAAAAGATACAGACAAAAGATCAACAGTATACCACAGAAGAGGAAGATATTAGGAAAGAGTTTGCAATTTTTTTTAGCAAACTGTACTCAGAGGAAAAGGCACCTACGGAAGACCAGATACAATCATTGCTGGAAAAAATAACCCTCCCAAAATTTTCTCAAGAACAAAGAGCAGAGATTAATCAAGGGATATCCAAAGAAGAACTACTAGAAACTTTAAAGAAATTTTAAAAAAGTAAGGCGGCAGGGCTGGATGCACTCCCGAATGAGTTGTATTTACATCTGCGAGAGGTATTGGCTATCCCCCTGACAGAACTTCTCAACGAAATATTTACAACAGAGGGGATGCTCCCAGCCTCTTGGAATGATGCAACTATTAATCTTATACTCAAACCAGGGAAAGACCCCACGAGAAGTGAATCCTACAGGCCAATATCACTCCTAAATGCCGACTGCAAGGTATATACACAAATTTTAGCAAAAAGACTCGGAAAGATTGCAGGCTCTGTGGTCCACACAAATCAAAAAGGCTTAATTGGAGGAAGGTACATACAAGAACTGACACATGAACTCATTACTGCAATAGACCTTGCAACACACCACGCAACCCCACTTTCGATTTTAACCCTGGATGCCGCTAAAGCATTCGACAGGGTAAGCTGGCCTTTTTTTAATGCAACCTTGGCGAAATTTAATCTAGGAGAGACCTTCCAGAACGCAATTAAACAGATATACAAAAACCCGACAGCAAAGGTGCTAGTGAATGGAGTGTTAACAGATAATATAATGATAAAAAGAGGAACAAGACAAGGGTGCCCACTATCCCCCTTACTATTCGACCTGTTTATCGAACCACTGGCAGAAATTATAAGAAAGGAGGAAGGAATAGTACCGTTTAAACATCAGGGATGGGAGAAGAAGGTTGCACTCTTTGCGGACGACCTAATGGTATTTACGAGCAACCTAGAGGCCTCCCTCCCCAAAATAGAAGAAATCCTAGAAGCATATGGAACAGTATCAGGGTACCTAGCAAACCAAGCTAAAACAGAAATCTTACAGTGGAACAACAACTATCAAGACCCTAGAGTAAAATAAAAAATAAAATACTTGGGCATAGACCTCACAGTGGACATTAAGGAAATTGCAAGCCTAAACTTTGAAAGAATCTATAAACAAGTACGAAAGCTGATAAAAGTATGGGGGGGTCTCCCACTGTCTTTTATGGGAAGGTCTAACATAATCAAAATGACCATACTCCCTAAATTCACCTACCTGTTCAGCACAATCCCATTGGAATTTAACCACAACCAAATAAAAAAAACTGCAAGGAGAATTAAGCAGTTTTATTTGGGCTGCAAAAGGGGCAAGGGTAGCCTGGAAAGCAATAAGGAGAAAAAGGCACAAGGAGGGATCGCTAGCCCAGACATCCTAAATTATTGTAGAGCATTCCAATTCAAAAACATTAGGATACTTTTAGAAAGTTATGATCTGTATCCTGACCATTTGAAAGCGGCAGTCAATAAGGAAGGAAGCCACTTCTTATACAAATACGGCCATCCCAAGTACTTTAAGAAAATAAAATTAAAAAGCTTAAAGGCGGCGGCGGCAACACTCTGGCTTCAAATAAGAAAGATACTTAAAATACCATGCTACAGCAGATACGCGCCCATATGGGACTCCCCAGGAACCCCAGAGTGCCTGACAGACAGGCTAGCAAACGCCCTGAAGGAAAATAATATCACAAAGTGGGGCGAGCTAAAGGCACAGAACTCCGTCATAGAGTGGGAGGCACTGAGTGAAAGAACCAAGGGCGTAGTCTCCAGATTTAAGTACTACCAAATAAGCAGCTGGGTCAAGAACTTAAAAGACAGCGAGGATGGAAGCGGAATAGTAGAGGAAATGCTGCAGAAAAACAAGATCACCAAAAAATAAATAGCCTACTGGTACTGGGCATTGATTGAAGAAGGGGAGGAACACTATGAAATTCCAAACAAGATTTGGGGAGAAGTACTGCCGGAGCTGAGCATCCTAAGTGAATGGCAAGTATGGATGGCTACTTGTTGGAAAACCGTAAAATCTGCACCATTGAGAAGGAACCATCTATTCACTATTCACAGAGCGTACTGGACCCCAAAGAGGCTATCAAAGATCAGAGGCCAAGATGAGAGGAGCTGCTCCAAGTGTGGGGAGCCGGGTGCAGACGACTTACACATGTTTTGGCAGTGCCCCCATCTTGAGGAATTCTGGGAAGAGGCGGGTAAAACTTTGTCTAGAGTACTGGGACGGCAGGTGGAGGTGAGTATAGATTTAGTTATTTTCGGGAGAAGTCAGAACGTGGCCCAGGTAACCAAACTGAGTAAAGACCAATAAAATTTTTTGTTTACACTGATACTATTAGCTGGAAGGGAGATTTGTATCAACTGGGTAAAATGTACACCTCCAACACATAAAGAGTGGGTGGCGTCCGTACAAAGAGTTAATAAACTAGACAGAAGCGGGCAGAGGGGGAAGGCAAATACATTTTGGAATATCTGGGAAAACCATAAATTCACAAGTTAACATTGGTGGAAGCATTGTATAGTCCAATGATTAAGCAATGCAATAGAACCATTCAAGTGGGAACTTGAAGGAGTAGTCAAAATGACTAGCTCAACCTAGAACTGAACTGCACCAGAAGCGGACAAAAAGGGACCCAAGTGTAAAAGGGGAAGTAGAGATTCTCCATGCATACGTTGCGCTTACCCAGGAGAAGCCCCGAAAGGTCGGAATACAAAAACGAACTGGGCCCCCGACACCTCCAATTCCAAACTATTGCTATATGAGGGCAAAAACAAAACAAAAAAAGCAATGCCAGTCTGATGTTTACATTTAATCGTACATTCTTGAGTACGTTTAACAAAGTTACAGATGGTATGTCACCTACGGAGAAGAGGAATGGTTATAGGTCACGGCTCTAATCATCCCTAAGGTGATTGGAACTCAATAATGTACTTGGACTCCTTTCTAAGTCTCTTTACCCTGTCTCCCCCCCTTAGAACGTTCTTCCTCCCACAGGCCCATAAATAGGTTAGCAAAATTTGGGGCGAAGGAAGAGCCCATGGCAGTCCCAAGGATAAACCTATTTCCCAGTTCCTCACAGGCCGCACCACTTTTATTATCTATATCATCGAATTCCCATGTAAGCTGTGGTACATAGGGAGCACGACACTGATGTCCAAAAAGAGGATTTTAGAACATATGAGGGCGGTCACGGACAAAGACCCCCACTACCCTGTAGCTCGGCACTTTCAAGCTCTTCATTTCTCAGATTCATCACAACTTAGATACTTCGCCTTCGAACAGGTCACGAACGATCTAAGGGGGAGACAGGGTTCAGAGACTTAGAAAGAAGGAGTCCAAGTACATTATTGAGTTCCAAACCAAAATCCCTGGGGGTTTGAATCAGGACGAGGAACTAGCCGTCCACCTTAGGGATGATTAGAGCTGTGACCTATAACCAATCCTCTTCTCCGTAGGTGACATACCATCTGTAACTTTGTTAAACGTACTCAAGAATGTACGATTAAGGGCCCAATTCCGATCTCGTCCAGAAAGCCCTCCCAACGACTCGGATCAGGAATGCCTTCCAAACGACTCGTACGCGCTCAGTCCGACCGACGGAGTCCGATGAAATGCGTGTCAAATCCAAACAACTCGCACAGAACACAATACGGACGACCGACTCGTACGGAACACAATCCGTCTGAGTGAATCATACGGAAACGCGGCCGATGCGACTGACCCGTACGCGAACGCTGCAACATAGCTTAGCGTGAATGGGACAGACTCGGACCACCCCGCAAATACATGAACAAGCATACGGTGCGGTCTACAGAACGTTTCGGTCATGCTCAATAAAGTACAATAGAAACAGACGGAAAAAGTCCAAACAAGCATTGTCAATGACAAAAAAAAAAAAATAATAAGCCACACCCACAACTCCACTTATATAAAGGGCCAGAATCATTACCATGATCCTTTGCAAATTTCACAAATCTGCCAGGACATACCACTGCTACACTGCTCTCTCTGCTACATACACTTACACCTCATACACTACACAACCTGCACACATCTAGCACCTGCCATCTACTACACTCTCAAACACACACTCATTTACTCATATACCCTCACCCTTACCTTCACACTCACCCACACCTCCATCTCCACCACCACCTCCCATCACCATGCCCCCAAAGAAGAATCCAAAGCTCACAGAGAAGGAGTTGGAAGTCATAGTAGATGAAATTGTCAGAGTAGAGCCACAGTTATTTGGGAACTTAGTCCAACAGACCCCCCTGTCCCATAGAAACAAGATGTGGGAGAGGATTGTCAACAAGGTGAACACTCCAGCACCTTGCCTGCGCACAATGGACCAGGTACTATGATGTGCGAAGGAGGGTCAAGAAGCTGCTGGCCAGAGACCATGCACTGAGTCAGTGGACTGGCGGTGGCCCTCCTGCAACACCTGTGCACTTCACTTCCTGGGAGGAGAAGGTGCGGGCCATCCTTCCGCCGGAGGGCATCTATGGAATAGCAGGAGTACCAGAGCCTTGTGAGTACATACTCAAATAGCCAATAATGACAACAAATACACAGCCACAGACATCACTGTCAAGGATACAGTGATACAAATCACTGTTAGCAAAGCCATAACAATATGAAGCAAATGAGCATGTGATGTGTTTGCCAGTTTGACCAACAAAATACCTGCAATGTCAGAGTAATTTTTAACTCTTTCATAACATGTATCAACTTAACAAAAACTGACAGCAAGGCTTTGTGCTCCAAACAACAGTCACCACTGTCAGCCATCTTGCCAGCACAGTTTCACTCACTCACAGTGAAGCTGAGTCACAGGAAGGAGGGTTGGGATTAGGCCTGGGCGGTAAATTCCGTTGCGCTCGCGGAATTTGCGGAATTTGGGTAATTTCACGTTCCGCGGAGAACGCGGAATTACCCAAAATTCTGCGATCCGCGGCTTCGTGGAATTTTTTGCTTGTTCGCGCTTTCAAAATGCGTGTTCGCGAGATATTTCTCCCCAAGCACGCAAACAGCATTCGCGAACAGGAAAAAAGCATCGCGAACGGGCGGAACAAGCAATTCCGCATGTCCGCGGAACTTTTGCGTGTCCGCGGAACTTTTGCGTGCCCGCGGAGATTTTTTACCGTTTCGCGGTGCTTTGCGTAGCGTGACTATGCAAATTCCGCCCACCCCTAGGATGACTGGGAAGGTGGGTGTGGCTAAATGTATGATGGGAGTCGTAGTCACAGATAACAATCCTCCTCCCACATAGCCCAACAAGACCACCAGGAACTGTGCTTACCTCACAGTCAATGGAAAAGTACTGGCAAGATGGCTGACACTGGGCTCTGGTGTGGGAGCACAAGGCCTTGATGGGAGTTGTGGGCAAACAAACACCAGGTACCAGTGTCATCCATCTTGCCAGTACATTTCCAATTACGCTCAGGGACAGCATAGTCACAGGTGTACTGTTTGTGCTGGGTGGGAGGAGTGTGTGTGGGACAGGGCCTGATGGGAGTTGAAGTTAGTGAAAATAATGCTACTCACACATGGCCCAACAAGCCCAGCTTATCTCACAGGGAGTGGAAAAGTACTGTTCAGTTCAGTACATAATCTTTATTTCGATCACTGAGACCACAAAAGACAATCACAACAATACACACAGCATTTCCATTGGGGGGTAGATACACCCTATTACCATAATAGTTTGTGTATATACAAAATGATTTAACATTGCTATTCAAGGATTTCAGAACCGTATAATAGTTAAGAAGTTCACTAAAAGCATAAGAGCATTGTATTCATTTATAAACTACATATATTATTCTTAAAATGCTTTAAAAAAAATACCGCTTACCATAAAAATTTCATAAAAGTGAACAATTGATAAGATAGAGGATTATACAGCCTCGAATGGCCGTAAAGTGATCAACATAGGAACTGTCAATGATGCATCAGTATATGCGACACTGATATAAGTATAAAAATATAAAATTCTATACCTATGACTGGAGTTATACCAAACAGAAGTTTGCATTAGACGTTACTCGTCGAGCTGCCAGTATAAAATTATCCTAACCGTTTATACATCGGCTTGCTCAGTTTGCTAATCACTGAGTTGGATGGGCTTGGGGCTCCTAATCATTTTCTCACGAATTAACCACATCCAGCTTAGGAATTTAGCAGTGGCTATTACACACGATTCGTTTGTGTTGGTCAGCAATATTCTCATTGCAATGGAGCTACACCTGGTACCCATGTATCTACATAAGGGTTTCAATCATTTGCTCCGCGGTGCCTTATAGGCCGGGCAGACAAATAAAATATGCGAGTAGGTCTCCTCAAGTTCCACACACAATTGGCACTTACTATCATTTAAATTGTGCCATTTGCATGTGAAAGAATTCACTGGTAATGAGCCCACCCGGAATTGATAAATAGAGTCGTCTATCTCTAGGTTTGGATATAACATCCCAGAAGGGTTCATACTGGGGACAGGGCTTGAACTCTAAAAATGTACCCGACAACGTCACACTCTCTGTGACTTGGATACAATTCTTCACAACCATAGACCAATAAAGCTCTTTCATTTCTTTTTTTGAGAGAAACCGTTGGCCCTCTGGGTCATCCCATAAATGCCGCACACCCATGTTAACCAGTGTGTTTTTGACCTTTTGCAACCATATAATTTTGCATGGGGTGTCAGCTTCCGAGACGTCTTTAAGGGCGGTGTCGTAGTGCGATAGCTTGGGAGTGGTCCATAATCTTCGCCAAAACGCTATCAGGCGAAACCTAGCTATCTCATCCAGTCTATTACAGCCTAGATTATAGTATAGAGGCTTGAGTGGAGTGTTCAGGGGTAGACCGGTGACGCTTCTCATAAATTTGTTTTGAGCTAGAACTAGTGGCGTCAAGTTGTCATAACCCCAAAGTTCGGCGCCGTATAAAACGGAAGCTAAGACTTTGGTGTTATAGATCTTCAGAACTGGATTTATGGGCTAGGTTAATGAGGACTTGTGTTCCTTCAACAATGCACCAGCTAGTTGGCGATGTTTCAGGGCCATAGATTCTATCTGGGGCTTCCAGTTGAGTTTGTTTCCAAGCATGATTCCTAAATAGTTAAAGACATCCGTTTGGTCAAGATATTCATTATTTAGGGACACTCTCCCCTTAATAGCCCGATGTTTATGGAGTACCATTAATTTGGTTTTATCTGTGTTTATCACAAGGCTAAGGGCTTCGCAGAATTCTTCAAACCTCATTAATGCCCGTTGCAAGCCACTCTGTGTTTTTGAGATGACAAGGGTGTCATCTGCAAACATAAGTATGGGTGTTTTTATGCCTGCGAGAGTGGGTGCATCGGTCGGGAATGTGGAAAAATAGTTGACGACCCCATTAATGAATAGTGAAAATAGTGTTGGGGCCATGACACACCCTTGGCGGACCCCTTTGGATACCGGGAATCGATTAGTGGTGTTACCCTGAATACCCCATCGAACCTGGGCAAAATTCCCCTTGTGAAGCCTCACCACAGCAGATAACAGTTCTAGAGGCATCCCTAGATCCTTGAGGACCCACCAAAGTTTGTTACGGGGGACCAGATCAAAAGCGGATTTTAGGTCAAAGCGGCATAGATGGTGCCTCCCTCCAGCACTACAACACGCCGATAAATTAATACAAAGCGAAAGACCTGGTCAACCGTACTCACATGGGTGCGGAATCCTGCCTGCAGTGGAGTCAATATGTCATTGTCAACGATCCAATCCTGGATTCTATTTAACACCATTCTTGCTATTATTTTTTGTATAGCGTCAATAAGGCTTATTGGCCTATAGTTACCAGGGCTTGAACGATCACCTTTTTTGTAGATTGGCAAGATCTCCGCACCCCCCCAAGAGTCGGGAACGGAAGCCCCGCAGGCTATTGCATTCGCTAGCAGCAGTATATACTCTTGCCAGATGGCTCTATCATATAAAAACAAATCTGCTGGGACACCATCGGGGCTTGGGGCTCTTCCGCTGGTAACTGAACCCAGCGCGATTTCAACCTCCCCCATGTCAAAGTGCAATACTGCATCATACGGTGGGGTTTGAAAAGGTTCTTCAATTTCTCCCTCTGCCTCTACAGCGAACTGTTTGGCAAAATGTGAGACCCACATTTCAGGAGCTACATGATTGTGTGGTGATGGTGCTTGCCCCCCTCTCTCCCATTTTACCAACTGAAAAAAGTATTGAAGGTTTTTCCCTAGGCTAGCCTGGTAGAGGTCTAGCCATCTCAATTCGTCCCAGTCCTTTTTAGCTTTATACTTAATGGCTTTATACTTCTGACGGGTTAGCTTAATAGTGCCCAGATCTTTCTGTTTGTTGGCAGCCGCCAATGACTTGTAAGCTTCCCTACAATCCTTGTTGTACCAGTTCACTTTTTTTCCCTTCTGCTTACTAAGATGAGTAGATGGTTTTAAAAAATATGTCTTGATTTTACCAAATAGGTCTTCGTGGGACCTAGTAACATTTTTATTTGACTGGGTCTGGGTGGTAATAGTTTGTAACTCTGCCAGTGTGTTAATGACGTCTGCCCTTATGTCTAGGAGTGTTTGTTCACTTTCCACTAGCTTGTTCCATTTTACCCTCCTCACGTCATTACAGAGCAGGGCAGTGCTAGTGGAACAGAGCATTGTCGGGGTTGGCAGCAAACTAGGTCCTGGAGCTTTCATTTTTAGTATTAGGGCATGGGTACTCACAAACTTTCTCTCGGGGGCCAAATTTACAGTGTGGTTTGTGGCCGAGGGCCGCACCGGTGGGGGCGGGGTCAGTGAGGGAGGGGCGGGGCTAGAGCAAAAAAAAACTATGACCATGAGGTTGAACACAGGCCTCTGCAGTGGACGCCTTCGTCCACTGAGCCACCAGACCCGGCATACACACATCTCTCTCTCTCTCTCTATCTCTCTCTCTCGCTCTGTCTCCCTCCCTCTCTCTATCTCTCCCTCCCTCTCTCTATCTCTTCCTCCCTCCCTCTCTCTCTCCGTCTCCCTCCCTCTCTTTCTTTCTCTCTCTCTCTCTCCCTCTCTCTCTCTCTCCCTCCCTCTCTCCCTCTCTCTCTCTCTGTCTCCCTCTGTCTCACTCACTCTGTCTCCCTCTCTTTCTCTCTCTCTGTCTCCCTCCCTCTCTCTCTCTGTCTCCCTCCCTCTCTCTCTCTGTCTCCCTCTCTCTGTCTCCCTCTCTCTGTCTCCCTCCCTCTCTCTCCCTCTGTCTCCCTCTTTCTCCCTCCCTCTGTCTCCCTCTGTCTGTCTCCCTCTGTCTCCCTCCCTCTGTCTCCCTCTATCTGTCTCCCTCCCTCTGTCTGTCGCCCTCTTCCCTCTGTCTGTCTCCCTCTGTCTATCACCCTCCTCCCTCTCTCTGTCTCCTTCTGTCTGTCTCCCTCTCTCTCTCTCTGTCTCCCTCCCTCTCACTCTCTGTCTCCCTCCCTCTCTCTCTCTGTCTCCCTCTCTCTGTCTCCCCCCTCTCTCTCCCTCTGTCTCCCTCCCTCTGTCTCCCTCTGTCTGTCTCGGTATGTCTCCCGCTGTCTGTTTCCCTCCCTCTGTCTCCCTCTATCTGTCTCCCTCCCTCTGTCTGTCGCCCTCCTCCCTCTGTCTGTCTCCCTCTGTCTGTCACCCTCCTCCCTCTGTCTGTCTCCCCCTGTCTGCCTCCCTCTGTCTGCCTCCCTCCCTCTGTCTGTCTCCCTCTGTCTCCCTCTGTCTGTTGCCCTCTGTCTCAGTCTCTCTGTCTCCCTCTGTTTCCCTCTCTCTATCTCCCTCCCTCTGTCTCCCTCTCTCTCTCCCTCTGTCTCCCTCTGTCTGTCTCCCTCTGTCTGTCTCCCTCTCTCTGTCTCCCTCTCTCTGTCTCCCTCTCTCTGTCTCCCTCTGTCTCCCTCTGTCTGTCTCCCTCTCTCTATCTCCCTCTGTCTCCCTCCCTCTCTCTCTGTCTCTCTCTCTCTCTGTCTCCCTCTGTCTCTCTCCCTCTATCTGTCTCTGTCTCCCTCCCTCTGTCTCCCTCCCTCTGTCTCCCTCCCTCTATCTCCCTCTGTCTGTCTCCCTCTGTCTCCCTCTGTCTGTCTCCCTCTCCCTCCCTCTGTCTCCCCCTGACTCCCTCCCTCTGTCTCCCTCTGCCTCCCTCTGTCACCCTCCCTCTCTCTCTGTCTCCCTCTGTTTCCCTCTCTCTGTCTCCCTCTCTCTCTGTCTCCCTCCCTCCCTCTGTCACCCTCTGTCTCCCTCCCTGTCTCCCACCCTCTTTCTCCCTCCCTCTGTCTCCCTCCGTCTCCCTCTCCGTCTCCCTCTCCATCTCTCTGTCTCTCTGCCTCTCTGTCTATGTCTGTCCCTGTCTCTGTCGGTCTCTGTCTCTATCTCTGTCTGTCTCTGTCTCTATCTCTGTCTGTCTCTGCCTCTATCTGTCTCTGCCTCTATCTGTCTCTGCCTCTATCTGTCCCCGCCTCTATCTCTGTCTCTCTCTCTGTCTCTCTCTCTGTCTCTCTCTCTCTGTCTCTATCGCTGTCTGTCTCTGTCTGTCTCTACCTCTATCTGTCTCTGCCTCTATCTGTCTCTGCCTCTGTCAGTCTGTCCCTGTCTCTGCCTCTATCTACCTCTATCTATCTCTGCCTCTATCTGGCTCTGTCTCTATCTGTCAGTCTGTCCCTGTCTCTGTCTGTCTCTGTCTATCTCTGTCTCTATCTGTCTCTGTCTGTTTCTGTCTCTATCTGTCTCTGTGCCTCGGGCAGTGCACACGTACTGTGTCTACACGTCCCTGTCACCAGCCCAGAGACAGCCCCCCCCCCTCCCCCTCTCCCTGTGTAATGTAAAAGCCAGCTCGTTTTCTCTCTGAATTTGCTGCTTCGCGGGGTTTGTGTCCCACCACTGGGCCTGGGGTCACATCTGTCGCTGGCTTTAATTCTGACTCTCACCCCGAGCTGTCAGATCAAAGCCCCCCTTTGGCGCCAGTCACCCGTCTGTATGGTATGCATGCATCAATTATATATAGCGCCAACCTGACGGCGAGCATTTGTGCGCTGTGCTGTGAGAGCAGAGACCAGGCCTGAGCTCCCTGGCCTTGGCTCAACCCTCTGACTACAGGCTGGCGGGAAACATCACATCACAGGCTCTTAACGCACACCTCACCCGGCTCTCACTCCCTGCTGCCCTCCGTCACCTCACCCGGCTCTCACTCCCTGCTACCCTCTGTCACCTCACCCGCTACTCTCACTCCCTGCTGCCCTCCGTCACCTCACCCGGCTCTCACTCCCTACTGCCCTCTGTCACCTCACCCGCTGCTCTCACTCCCTGCTGCCCTCTGTCACCTCACCCGCTGCTCTCACTCCCTGCTGCCCTCTGTCACCTCACCCGGCTCTCACTCCCTGCTGCCCTCTGTCACCTCACCCGGCTCTCAATCCCTGCTGCCCTCCGTCACCTCACCCGGCTCTCACTCCCTGCTGCCCTCTGTCACCTCACCCGCTGCTCTCACTCCCTGCTGCCCTCCGTCACCTCACCCGGCTCTCACTCCCTGCTGCCCTCCGTCACCTCACCCGGCTCTCACTCCCTGCTGCCCTCCGTCACCTCACCCGGCTCCCACTCCCTGCTGCCCTCTGTCACCTCACCCGCTGCTCTCACTCCCTGCTGCCCTCCGTCACCTCACCCGGCTCTCACACCCTGCTGTCCTCTGTCACCACACTCGGCTCTCACTCCCTGCTGCCCTCCGTCACCTCACCCGGCTCTCACTCCCTGCTACCCTCTGTCACCTCACCCGCTCTCACTCCCTGCTGCCCTCCGTCACCTCACCCGGCTCTCACTCCCTGCTACCCTCTTCCACCTCACCCGCTGCTCTCACTCCCTGCTGCCCTCTGTCACCTCATCCGGCTCTCACTCCCTGCTGTCCTCTGTCACCGTCTGTCACCTCATCCCGCGTGTGTGTCAGCCCGGGCTGAGACAGCTTCCCGGGAACACACACAGCCGCACCCGAGTACTTCACAGGTCTTTAAAAGACCATTCACTTGTTAATGAGGCTTTGTTGTATTTCACCTCTTCTTAGCGCCCCTGCATCTCCACTCAGTCAGAGTGGAGATGCAGGGGCGCTAAGAAGAGGTGAAATACAACAAAGCCTCATTAACAAGTGAATGGTCTTTTAAAGAATTGCCCAGCCCCCATAGAGCAGAGTCTCTCAGAGTCCGCGCTGCTGCAACCGGCGGTGTTTGCTGACACTCTTTAAAAAAAAAAAAAAACACAGGTACGATGTCTGCAAGGTCCGCGGGCCGCCATGGAAGGCTTGCCGGGCCGCTGGCGGCCCACGGGCCGTACTATGAGTACCCGTGTATTAGGGGATTGTGATCACTTTCAGCTCTCTCCTGAACCTCCATGTCGATAAGGGAGGACCAGTGTTCCAGATTAATAAGTATATAGTCGATACGGCTCATACTCACTCCATTGTTAAAGGTGTTAGAGCCCTGCTAATCTGAAGGAGTTCGCCCATTTAATGCACTGAGACCCCTCCCCATACAAAGGGCTTTAAGTTGTAATGCTGCCTCAGTCCATCTCTTGATTGGGGGTAGTTCTAAGGAGGGGATGCTCCATTGTGCATCTTCTTCTTCAGTAAGTTTGCTATCATCATGGTCAAGGGGCTCAAAGGTAGTGTTAAAATCCCCCGCAATTACTAGGTGAGGGCTACCAGTCGTCCTTTCCAAGAAGTCCTCTAGGATTTCAACTGTGTTAGACAGTCTTCCACCTGTGAGTCCCCTGGCATAAATGTTAAGAACTATTAACTTGGCATTGGGGTTAATCTGAAGACAAAGAGCCATAATATCCGGGCTGTCAATGTGGACTTCACGGATTCTATTAGATAGGTCCTGTTTTTCCCAGATTGTTAGCCCTCCTGATGGCCTACCCCTCTGCCCTTGAATTGACGGTTTATGAAAGTTAAGGTATCCTGAACGATGTAATGGATTTGTGGACCATGTCTCCTGGAACACACAGATATTGTGGACTTCGATTGATTCTGACCAGTCCCGGGACTCTAATTTCGCCTGTAGTCCCGCAACGTTCCACGAAATGTAAGATAGCTGGGCTGGTTTTGGGGAGGTTACCAGGTCTGAGCTGCCTATTAATTCACATGGGGTGGGATCCTTGCTTTCCTTGTTTGGGTAGGGAGTTGGGTGATTGACTAACCCATGTTACTTGGATAAGTCTGATAATCAAAAGGATTTAGTCAATCACATTGCTCTAGACCGCTAAGGGGGGCAAATCTATTCTCTAGAGTTACTCCTACATTGCCTACGTTGCGTGGTTCGTCATGCTTTGAGTGCCCTCCCCCATAAGAACACTAGTTTCGCTTACCATCGTGCGGGGGTGCCTATAGAAAAACGCATAGGGTAGTGCTCTAATTTGTGTACCTTTAGGTGGGTCCAAACATAAATGGTCTAAAAGAGAACTCAATACATAACGATTATTAAAATTTAAAACCACACAATCACCCTCCAATGTTTTCTTGGTCGGTCCCAGCCACTCTACCCTTCTGGCCATTATAACTTGATTTGCCAGTGAAATCCCCCTGTTCTCCCTGCTAGTTGTTTGGTGGGTTAACCAGTGCAGGGATTTATTCATAAGTTGGACATTAGTTTCGGACTGGTCCTCCCTCAGGGTCGGGACATTTCCCAGAATCAGTACAAGAGGTGATGAGTGCAAAAACAACAGTTGATGGACAGAATGCAGAACAATGTCATACATTCACCCCAGTACAGAGATCTGGGCCTAAATCCATCGTTTTTTTGCTCACCATGCCATTCCAGTTTGAACCCAGCCATATGCAAATCAGTCTTGACCCTGTGCCTCATGGGAACAGTCCAGCCCGAACTGCCAAGCCAGGTCCTCCCTGGACTGGAAACGAGCATCCTAGGACCGGTTTCGGGGTTTCACCCCCCTTCAGCCAGGATAGCTTGATTCCAGTGGCATGGAGAGCACGGGACCCATGTCTGGGCATACCCGTCCCACTCGGGGTGACAAATGCAAAAACAACAGTTGATGGACAGAATGCAGAACAATGTCATACATTCACCCCAGTACAGAGAACTGGGCCTAAATCCATCGTTTTTTTGCTCACCATGCCATTCCAGTTTGAACCCAGCCATATGCAAATCAGTCTTGACCCTGTGCCTCATGGGAACAGTCCAGCCCGAACTGCCAAGCCAGGTCCTCCCTGGACTGGAAACAAGCATCCTAGGACCGGTTTCGGGGCCCGTGGAAGGTGTAGAGACTGATATGTGTTGAGAGGTCTCCCCGTGTCTGATCTTCGCTGCTTAGAGCGAAGCTCCCTCCCTCCAACCCCCTGCAATGACGGCGGTACGTTGGTAACTGGGCCATCTGAAGAGGTGGTGGGACGTAACTGGGGGTTTGAAATTCCAGCCATGTTTGCAGAGTGCACCGTTGGACTGGGTGGTAGCAATTGTAGGTTGTGAAGGGGGGTAGCTACAATGTTACATGCATAGTTACCCTTGCATGAATGATGCCCCTCATTATTACAGGCCCTTGGGCAAGACCCCCTGCCTGTGGATGCTAGGGGGACTGCTACTACTTCAGGACGTGAACATATGCAAGAGCTTGCACCTTGATTATGCGTCGATCTACTCAACCCTTCAATATGTAGCAATCTCTCCTCAATTTGCAATAATTTAGTTAATAGGGGGTTGTGGAGGACAGTAACCAATGTCTCAAATCTTTTCCACAGTTGATCGTCACTCCCCTAGACGAATGAAGTGAGAGTATCGTCATTGGCTGTAGGATATAGGATTGTACCTGGATCCGTATCTCCAGTTCCTCTTTGCTCGGTGTGTTGTGACTTTTGTTTGGCCTTTTGCTTTTGGGGGGCACTAGCCCTTCTTTGTTTTACAGGTGGCTCACTGCTGGTGTCTAATGGGGCAGTTGCAACATGGCCCCTTGTGGCTATTTTTGGTCTAGTAGAAACTTCAGCGGTGCCAGAATCAGGTGCCGCTGACGCCACAGGGGTTACAGGTGGTACTATGTTCGTATGCGTGGATGAGGAGGGCATGGGGGAACTAACCATGCTTATGCGTCCTAGAGAGGAACGCTTC